>CANTUQ010000073.1:8955750-9575000 GCA_947683425.1 Excoecaria cochinchinensis | reverse complement strand
CACCTGACGCAGGTGCTCCTCCATTTATACATACATATATATATATATATATATATATATATATATATATATATATATATATATATATATATATATATATATACATATATATATACATATATATATATAGAGGAACACCCAGCGTCAGGTGTTCCTCCACATATATATATATGTGTGTGATTTTCTTTATTAGGCTAAAGTGGGGTTTATAAATATAAAAATTGATTTAACAGGTAAAAAATAAATATTAATAAATAAATAAATATTATTAAATGTTAATATTTACTTAGCATGTTATAATTATATAATAATTAATAAATAAATATTAAACATACCCGCCTTATATAACATGTCCTTAATTGCTGAATTCCAGTGAGCAGTATTGTAATTGCTTACGAAATGACGGAGACAAAATCTGTGGAAAACTAATGGCTCATTCCAACCACTACTATCATCACGAAATAGGGCCATTATCTCGGCATGCCGGTCAGAAATAACAGTTATGCCCGATTGCTTTATCACGTATCGCCTAATGCACGTCATGAACCAACTCCAGCTAGACTTATTCTCGCTTTCAATAATAGCAAACGCTACTGGGTATAAGAAATTATTACCATCTATAGATGTTGCAATCAACAAAGTTTGATGAAACTTTCCTGTCATAAAAGTTCCATCAATAAGCAAAACTGGTTTACAGTGAGGTAGTCCATCTATGCATGGCTTGAATACCCAGAAGAGCATTTTGAATTGTTTGTAATTAGGCTTCATACTATCTTCAACAATAAAGTCATAGGCAGTTCCAGGATTGTATGTCTCCATAGCTTTTAGGTATCCAGGCAACCTTTCATAAAAACCCTCATAATTACCGAAATTCTCCTCTAAAGCCTTAGTCTTTGCATACCAGGCTTTACTGTAGGAGATATCATAATTGAAATGATTTCTCATATCAGCAATTATTACACTGACTTTAAGATTGGGAGCAGCACTAACCATTTCTAGTATACAATCACAAATAATTTGAGAATCTAACTGCCTATGGTGTTGTGATACCAGCGAAGCATTACAGTTATGAGGTCCCATGTAAACACTAATGCTCCAATAAGGACAAGTCCTTTTTTTCATTGCTCGCTGTAACAACCTAAATTAGGCCTAGTGGGATTATGCATGGTAAGTAAGGAAATTTAAGGGCGAGTTGGTAATGTTGTTATGTGAATTCATTATTTAAGTTTGAGTAAAGGAAATAATTAAGTGGATTGTGTGTGTGGTGCCTTGGATGAAAAAGTGTTATATAAGAAATTATATAGCGTGAGTCAAGTTTGGTGCCATGGTTTGTTAGTCAAAAGATGAGATTAAGAGGTCCAATAGTAAAGTGACATGTGTGAGGGTGGTTGGGAGCATTAAATGTGATTTGAGGGAGTAGAGAGAGGGAAGAAAGGAAGTGAAGCTTCCCGTGGAAGCCACTTGAAGCTGCTCTCTCCCTTTCTCATGTCCACTCTCTTCTCTTTTCATCATTTTTTCTGCTCTCTCAAGTCTTGCAAGTAGGTATTCTTCCATCTTTGAGCTAGGGTTTGAGCTTTGAAGGATTCTAAGAGGTAAGTGGCTATGTTTGCTTTGGATTTTCTTTTTTTTCCCCTTCTACGGGATTGGTTGGATTTTTAAAGGATTTGTTCATGGGTTAATAGAATTATTGTTTTGATTGGTTGCAAGAATCTGAAGAAAAGAGGAAGGATAAAGGGAAAGGAAAGGTTGTGGCTTGAAGGAAGTGCAGTTTGAGCTCCATTCTAGGTTTGGGAGCTTACTTGGTTAAATGTTTGAGAGTTTATTTGAAGTGTTTGGCTCATCTCTTGTGGATCCTGTTTTTGAGTTAAGTGTAAATGTTATTTGTGTATTTATGATATATAAGAATGCATGAGCAAAATAGATTTTGTGTATATGTGATTGTAGTGGTGAAATGATGAAGATATGCATGTTAAAATGTGAGTTAGGAACATGGACATGTGAGATGAAATTCTTGGGTTTTCTTTTTTTGATCTCTGTAAATGTTATTTTGATGGGTGATAATGTCCTTTGATTATGTTAAATGACGTGTGATTTGTGTTAGTAAAGTTGTAAATGAGTTTTGGAGGCCAAGAAGGTAAGCTTTTACATGTTTTATCATGAAAAATGGATTTGGGTAAAGTTGGGTTTTGATTTTTCCTTCAGTTCCTGTTTTCTGCATTCCTGAGGTTGTGGAAGACCGTTTCTGTCGTGAGCGCGACAGAGACTAGCTTTCCCTCCCACTCGCGTGGGTTTCGATTTATGCCTTGAGGGACACGACTCGGATGGCTAAGCACGAGTCGGACAAGTGAACACGACTCGACCATACGAGCATGCCCCTGGCATTCTGGCAGCCTGTCTTGGATGAGGGAGCATGATACGTGCTCCCCTGGAGAGGGAGAACACGAGTCGGAGGGAGGCATCCGACTCGTGTCCTCTAAAATTTTGCAGAACACGAGTCAAAGGGAATCCTCCGACCCGTGTCCTGAATAGCCTAGCTGAGCACGAGTCGTGTTGTTGCGTCTGACTCGTGCTGGGCCTCTCTTCTGCGCAGCTACCTCAGCCACTGCGCGGCCGCAATAGTAGCCCCGCTGTGACGCGCGCCAGATCCCCGCGGCCGCCCATTCTGACCGCCCGCACGTGGGCGATCGGGGCATTTGTGGGTCCGTTGGCAGCTTGCGATAAATCGCAAGTGCGTCTATGTTGGGAAACAAGGAGGTTTCATGGAGTCGCCACCCAATAGAACATTGGGAAAGTTACTCTCGCCTCGGAGAGCCTAAGACTGCACTTGGTATCCATTTTGGGCCAGCCAGAGGGGTCTTGGAAGGTAAACCTCTCGCCCTAAGGAGCCTAGGATTAGTGCTAAAGTCTCGTGGCACAAAAAGGTGTCTTGGAGGGTAGACCTCTAACCTCTTTGAGCCCAAAGACCAGAGCTGGTTCGGGACTTCTCATTTATTTATACCTTGATTAATATTATAATTAAGTTTTGAATTCATTGTTTCATCAACTTTCCACACAATGCAATTTAAATTAAAGGCGCAATCATTCATATCAAAAGCGGTAAATGTAAGCAAAATCCAAAATAAAGCATTCAAAAATAAATTACAATAACACTAGGAGCGGAATACAACTCCCATTTATAAAAGTGAAATACATGCATAAAACGGGTTATTCATTAATAGTGAGAACATTGGTCCTCGCATGCATATTTATTATGAAACAGTTTTGATGTGATGATTCATTTGGGTATGAAAAACTAGGACATTGGTCCCCTTTTATTTAAAAATGTCAAGTTAATTAATAAAAAACGTTTTTGTGATTTTCTTTATAGCGTGCCTAAATAAAGAATTTTACAAGAAAATTATATGGCAAAATTAAATAAAATATTACAAATAAAGAAAATAAATATATGAACCAAAGAGCCTTTTTGGACCTCCCGATGTGCTCGCAAAAACGCCCAAGCGAAAAATGAGTTTAGACATAAAAATAAAATACAAATAAAATAATGTTAGTAATTAAATCAATTAAACATACAAAATAATGAATAACAAATTAAAATAAAATAAGATGATATGAAAAGAATGATAATGGAATCAAAAATATTAACAAACCAAAATAAGATGAGAAACATGAATTATATGTGATAAATGATTAAATGATGTGATGAAAATAAAATAAAACATGTTAATTAATTAGTACATGAAAATATACACATGATGAAAATAATGATGATAAGTGAAAAATAATGAATGAATAAATAAACAAATGATAATAAAATCATGTAACAATGATAAAAATTAGTAAACAAAGGAATGATGAAAATAATAATGATATATAACAAGGTTAATTGATGTGTTCATAATTAATACAAACTATTTACATGGCAAAAAGATTAATTTAAATTAATTAATTATTTGCATGTTAAAAATAATGAGGAATCAAAATAAATTATTTACATGTTAGGAATTAAAAAAAACAATATTCACATGAATAAAAATCAAATCATATATAAACAATTAAATGGAACAAATATAAGATCAATACAACAAATGAATAGATGAAAACAATAAATAAATCAATAAAAACAATAAAATATATATGAATAAATTAAATAAAAATAAAATAAAATAGAAATGGAGCTAAGAATATTTACCCTCAGAATATTGGATTTGATGAAGGAAAAGTGATGATTTTCCGGAGAATTGCTTGAAAGAATAATTTAGCAATAAAATTAATTCTCTTTGTTTATGGAGAAAAACAAAGGAATTGATTTGTATGCTTAAGATTAAAAAGAAATTGATGTCAAAATGATGATTAATTTCTTGTGTTTATGGAGGAAAAATAAAGAAATTAATTGGAATAATTAACAATTGAAAATTGATCTTTCAATTTCAATTAAACCTTATTAATTAAAAAGAGAAATCTGAAATTTTGAAGAGAAAATAGAAGAAGAAGAATTCTGGAAAAAATTAGGTCTAAAAAATGTGGAGGAGGCCCCTTTTGATTTCATCATAAAGTATTTATAAGATAAAATAGGTTGCCCTAATTTAATTAAGGAAAAAACCTATTTTAACCCAAAATTATTTTATTTTTAATGATAAAATCAAGTTTTATTATTTAATTACCTAAAAAAATATTTTAGAATTTAATTTGAAGTCAAAAACCCCAAACAAATGGGATAAAAAACGGATTTTTGGGTGAAAAAATCGGAAAAAAGGCTGAAAAGAGGGAAATAGGGCATCAGACCCTGTACCGACGGCCAGGAAGCCCGTCGGTAGAGAGGGACGCCGCCCGTCGCTATAGAGCGACGGGGACTCACGCGGCGAGGCGCGCGAAATCCGCGCGCAGAGGCGCGGAAATCGCGCGCCTCAGCGCACGGTGCGGCGCGCAGCGCGCAACGCTGCGCGTCGCTCTTTATCGACGCGCGGCATTGGCGACGCTGCGCGTCGCCAAATCGCGCCCAGCGCGCTGGGCGCCTGGGCGTCTGCGTGCTAGGCGCCTGGCGCCTGCGAGCTGGGCGCCAGCGCGCTGCCGCGCCCGATACTCGCGGTCCGAAATTTTTTTTTTATTTTTTTTCTATTTTTTTTAAATTTTAAATTGACTAAAAACATCATAATTTTAAGCCCCCATTTTTCAAAATTAATTTTTTAAATATTTTTTTATTATTTTTTAATTTTTCACTCTAAAATGCAAATTTGACGAGAAAACCATCACTTTTAACCTTTTAAGCCTGTGAAGGCAATTATCATCATTGGGTAACTTCGATCTAGGCTGACTCAGGACCCGGTGTCTACAGTTGCCCCCAGTTTCTAGTGCACTAGTGTCTAGGTGAGCCTAAACTCAAAGAAGAAAAGGAAAGAGACGCGTACCTGAGTCAGCCGTCTTTCCGAACTTGAGAATTCTGAGATGGTGGTTATTACCATGGTGTGTTTTCGTTTGTTGAAGTGGTGCTATCTGTGAGTCCTTCGGTTGATTGCCCCCTGAGAGGTCTTCGGTTCATCGATCGTTTGTTTGCCCCCTGAGCGGTCTTCAGTTTTCTGATCATTTGCCCCCTGAGAGGTCTTCAGTTCATTGCCCCCTGAGAGGTCTTCAATTCATTGCCCCCTGAGAGGTCTTCGATTTTGCTGCTCCCTGAGAAGTCTTTGGTTGATTGCCCCCTGAGAGGTCTTCGATTCATTGCCCCCTGAGAGGTCTTCGATTCATTGCCCCCTGAGAGGTCTTCGGTTCATTGCCTCCTGAGAGGTCTTTGGTTGATTGATCGTTTGTTTGCCCCCTGAGAGGTCTTCAGTTCATTTATCGTTTGCCCCCTAAGAGGTCTTCGGTTCATTGCCCCCTGAGAGGTCTTCAGTTCATTTCCATTTGCCCCCTGAGAGGTCTTCAGTTCATTGATTGTTTACCCCCTGAGAGGTCTTCGGTTCATTGATTGTTTGCCCCCTGAGAGGTCTTAAGTTTGCTGCTCCCTGAGAAGTCTTTGATTTATTGCCCCCTGAGAGGTCTTCGATTTACTGCTCCCTGAGAAGACTTTGATTTGCTGCTCCCTGAGAAGTCTTCGGTTTATTGCCCCCTGAGAGGTCTTCGATTTACTGCTCCCTGAGAAGACTTTGATTTGCTGCTTCCTGAGAAGTCTTTAGTTTGTTGCTCCCTGAGAAGTCTTCGGTTCATTGCCTCCTGAGAGGTCTTCGGTTCATTGCCCCCTGAGAGGTCTTCAGTTTGCTGCTCCCTGAGAAGTCTTCAGTTCATTGCCCCCTGAGAGGTCTTCGATTTGCTGCTCCCTGAGAAGTCTTTGGTTTATTGCCCCCTGAGAGGTCTTCAGTTTGCTGCTCCCTGAGAAGTCTTTGGTTGATTGCCCCCTGAGAGGTCTTCAGTTTGTTGCTCCCTGAGAAGTCTTCGGTTCATTGCCTCCTGAGAGGTCTTTGGTTGATTGATCATTTGCCCCCTGAGAGGTCTTCGGTTCATTGATCTTTTGCCTCTTGAGAGGTCTTCAATTTGCTGCTCCCTGAGAAGTCTTTGATTTGCTGCTCCCTGAGAAGTCTTTGGTTGATTGCCCCTTGAGAGGTCTTCAATTTATTGCTCCCTGAGAAGTCTTTGATTTACAGCTCCCTGAGAAGTCTTTGGTTGATTGCCCCCTGAGAGGTCTTCGATTTGCTACTCCCTGAGAAGACTTTGGTTGATTGCCCCCTGAGAGGTCTTTGGATGGTGCTTGGATTTGATGATTAAGCTGGTATGTGGATTGATGATTTGATCGATGTCCGGATTGATGATTGACTTGAGGTTTTGATTGATGATTTGACCGATGTCATCACTCGGCTTTTGTCGGTGTCTGCCTCAAGTCTCTCTTTCTGCAAAATAAGGAAACTAAACTATGCAAAAATGGTGAGCATGCAAGTGAAATGCATAAATTATGCAGGAATGCAGGATGAAAATTCATCTATGTGAACTTGAAGATGATAGCCGGGCTAGCTGCAATTTGCGATATAATTGATGCCTTTTGAGCTGCTTTTGAATTTCATGCCCTTTGGGATTGCGAGATTCTCACCTGGTACCTGTAGTCATTATTTGAAGGTAGTGCGTCCCTTGTGGATTTTCACACTAGCTTTTCTTAGTGGGAGATGCGTCCTTTGTGAATTTTCACATAACCCTATGCCTTATTTTTTTTGCCTGGAATGGACCCAACCCAATCCAACGGCTTTTCTCTTTCTTCTTTTTTTGAAGGACAGACTGCCTGTTTTCAGGTTTTCACCCTATCCTTTTGCCTAGTTTTTGCTTAGAGCGCCAGTTACGGTTTTCACTCTAACGGCTCTTTTTTTTTTTTTTAAGATTGCTGAAGTTGTTGGCAAGAACCTTTCGGGAGTCTTAGGACATGGTTGCATGAGCTTGATTCTTCTCATTTGATAGTAGGATGAATCGGCTGAAGTGCTTGAGCGGTGGACAATAGGCGACTTTGGTCACACAAAGAGAACTGCTCTGATCACATCATTGCAGAAATGTATGTGTTTCAATTTGATTTCATTAAGCATGATCATTATTTTGGCATTGACTTTAAAAAATACAAGACTTTAGCTAATCTCGAGATAGATCTTGAAAGCATCAAACTCCTGTTATCAATCAGCCCTCTCGGGTTTTATGATTGAAGATTTTCTCTCATCTCTTAATCTTTTTCTTTGAATGCGAATTCTAGATGCAACTTTGGGGATGAGACTTAACTCGAATGCATGAATGCACTCGTGGCTCCTCGCTTGAAGCTCAAGAAACACCATATGCCTCTTCTTACGTACCAAACCTTATTAGAAGGTCATCTTCGCTAATTGGATAAGACTGAACCAAGAATCAAAAGGTCTTACTTTGGTTGTAATGTTAGGCTTAGGTAGATGGCTATCAAAGGAGGATCAGGTCGCTAGAGAAAAATGGCCGCCATATTTTCTCGACTAGTGGATGAACCATTCTCAGCTCAGTTGTATATATAAAGGTATTCTTGAATTTGGATTTGATAACATTTTAGCTCATTTAAGATCAGATTGACAGTTAAAAAGGTAATCATCAAAACTCGTCAAGTGGTTATTATTTTGAGCTCCTTTTTTTATTTTTATTTTAATTTTTTTTAGGGAGCTCATGTCTTTGGCGCATGACTGAAACTCTCTTCCCAAAGTGTAAACTCATCCTTACCAAGGCAATTTTGATAACCCACAAAGAAATTGTTAATTGTGAAAACGTTCATCCATCCCTGCTAGAGAGGCCACTCTTCTAAGGGGAAGCCAAAATCATTTTAGGCGAGGGGATAGTTTTAACACGTGTAACAACAAAATTGGCACGCATTTAGCATACCCACATAAAGGCTCAATGGGCTAGCAAGCGATTGTGAAGTAAGGGTAGGAAATGGTCATTTAGAGAGCTATACAAAGAAAATGTTGCCTAAATCATTTTCTAGGTTCCGTCTTATCCAGGGATCGCTTTGACGGGTAATCAGAAAGGTTCTAGTGCTCTTAGTGAGTTTCCATCCAGTCCCCTAGTTGCAACTAGTTTTTTTTTTTTTTTTAATTTCCCTCTCTACAGGAGCTATGTCAGATGCTATCGAAATTTTCTTTGGGTTCCCCAAAGTTTCCGAGATTAACTGCAGTCATATTATTTGAATTAATGCCAAAGTAAATGCATTGTGATCATACGAAATGAAATCAATAGAAACATTATACAAATAAGCAAAATTGTTCTCTTTATTACAAACAAAAAATTGTAGCATAAAATGTTCTAGAAATAAAAAGAATTTCAGCATCTAAGAGCAATATCACTAGTGGACCACAAGACACGATCATGTTCACGGTGGAGGGACTGCGTTGTAGCCTGCCTTTTTCTTCTTTTCTCTCTTCTCAGGATCTGTGATCTGATTGGGGTCAATAATGATATGAGCTTAAATAGCTCATAATTAAACTATACTTTGTGATTATAAATAATGTTTTAAGTGTTTTTAGTTGTTGGAATTAGGTGTGTTTTATGTGTTTTGTTAAGTTTTGTGTGTAGGAGACAAATGGAGAAAACATGGAGTTAATGGAGAAAATATAGAGCAAATGGAGAAGAGAAGAAGAAATGAGCCAAGGCAGAAAAGCTTCTGTCGCGATCGCGATGAGTGGCGCGAGCGCGACAGAGCGCGCTAAGGAAGGAAGAGGAAAGAGAAGAGAAGAGGAGCTGTCGCGACCAAGGGAAGGTGTCGCGAGGTCGCGACGAGGCGCGGAGAAGGCACACGTGAGGAAAGGGAGCGCAAGAGAAGGCGTGCTCTGTCGCGACGTCGCGACATCGTCGCGATCGCGACAGAGGGATCCGTTAGACACTAAAGTTCAAATTTGAACTTTAAGAGTTGCATCTTTCCACCAACTATTACATCCTTTGTAGAAGGGCATCTGAAGGGGCATGAGCTGATATTTTAAATACTATTCTCAACTGTAATTTACATATGATAACTTAGAATTGAACATTTGAATATTTTTCTATAGTTAAAAATAGTTTTCTTTTAGTATTTCCTAAGTAGAGTTTATGTGTTGAAGTGAAGATATTATACAAGGAAGAGGACTACAATTGGTGACTTGAAAAGGGTTGAGAAATCTCCTTCTTCAATTCCTATCTTTTAATTCTTCTTTGTAATTGTTTTATGATGTGAATTCTGAACTTAAATGTTTAATATTAAATTATTTTATTGTTCATATTTATTCAAGTGTTCTTAATTGTAGAATTTCTCATTAGTACATTATTTATTGTCATTATAAGTATGAGTTTGATTGAGAAATAAATTCATTCTTACATCTAATTGGAAATTCATCATCGAGATATTGTTTGAGAAATCAGAATATTAAAATGGTTGTTATAGGTTGTGTTTTATTCTTAAGATTTGCATATATAATAATCTAGTTCTTAAATGAAAATTTGGAATTAGACTTATATGTGTATGTTTTGGGCAGTCCTATTTATATTGAGAAAGTAAGTAGGAAATTTATTCAACTTGACTTACAAGACAAGAATGCTAAAGTCATTAAGAACAATTAATTTGAGTTCCATTTTTATATCTAGCATCATTAATATTTTCTATCTTTTTGGATTCACATAAACTTGACTTAATAAGTTTACATATTAGATTAAATTAGAACCACTTCTCTATCATTTTATAATTGTAAACAAGATTAAAATCAATTAGTAATAGTGTGTAACACGTTCCCTGTGGGATCGATATCTAAAGTACTATTGCGGTACACCGTATACTTGCGATATGTTGCATCATTAGAAAATGCACAACAAGTTTTTGGCGCCGTTGCCGGGGAACGGTTTTATGCCATTATAAAAATTGATTTATGATTTTGGATTACAATATTTTCTTTTGTTTTAATTTGTTTATTTGTTTAAATTAATTTTGTGTTTTGTTTTTACAGGATTTTAGAAGTTCATGCCTAGTACAAGGAGTTCTTTAGAAGAGCTTGAGCCGTTAAATCCTGAAATTGAGAGGTTTTTATTGAGTAATCGGAAATCAAATAAAAAGAAGAACAAAAATAGGAGATCAATTGTCATGGCTGAAGAAAATCCACCAAGATTGATGGACTTTGCCACACCTGCATTGAATGGTGCTCAACAAGGAGTGGTAAGACCAACGGTAAATGCCAATCAATTTGAGATTAAGCCTTCATTGTTACAAATGATTCAAAATAGTATACAATTTTATGGTTTGGCAAATGAGGATCCAAATGCTCATTTGGCAAATTTTCTTGAGATTTGTGATACCTTTAAGATAAATGGGGTTTCAAATGATGCAATCAAGCTTAGGCTTTTTCCATTCACATTGAAGGATAAAGCAAAGGCTTGGTTGAATTCTTTGACAAGAGGATCTATAACTACTTGGGACCAATTGGCCCAAGCATTTTTATCAAAATATTTTCCATTGGCCAAAACCGCAAAAATCATAAAGGATATCACTACATTTGTACAAAATGAAAATGAATCATTATATGAGGCTTGGGAAAGATTCAAAGAATTGCAAAGGATGTGTCCACACCATAACTTGCCAAGAGAATTGTTAATGCAAACATTTTATAATGGAGTAAATCCTACCACAAGAGGAACTATTGATGCGGCTGCTGGAGGATCTTTGATGAGAAAAACTACTGAAGCGGCATTTGAATTGTTGGAGGAGATGTCCATGAACAATTGCATGTGGCCTACCGAGAGAAGTAGAGATTCAAATTCTACTAATGTGAGAGGAGTTCATGCACTTGATTCAGTGGTTGCATTGCAAGCTCAAGTGGAAGCATTGACTCACAAACTCAATAATATGGGTATGGGAGGTAATCAACCAACTAGATGCAATATTTGTGGACAACAAGGACATCCAAGTGAGGTATGTAATTTAGGCATAAATAGTACGGAGGAGCAAGTTAGTTTTATCCAAGGGCAAGGAAGAGGTAACCCATTTTCCAATACATATAACCCTGGATGGAGGAACCATCCCAATTTTTCATGGGGGAATAGTAGTAATCAAAACAAAGGAGTAAGTTTTCAACCACCTCAAGATAGGTTTGGGGCCTTGGAGATTAAAATGGATAGGTTCTTAGAGGGGATTAATATGAAATTTAATTCACAAGAGGAGAACCAAAAGAGGTTAGAAAATAAGTTTGATCAAATCACAAAGAATCAAGCCTCATCCATTCACAACCTAGAAGTGCAAATTGGGCAATTAGCAAAGGCTTTACCTTCAAGATTACAAGGTACTTTACCAAGTAATACGGAGGAGAACCCAAGAGAACATCTAAAGGCCATAAATTTGAGGTCAGGTAAATCTTACACCAATGATTTTGTTATCACTAACAAGAATGAAAAATTTCAGGAAAATAAAAAGAAGAATGATTCTTCTGTCGCGAGCGCGACAGAAGAGAAGCAAACCAAAGTTCCAGGCGCGACACTAGGCGCAATTCCAGACGTGAACGCGACAGAAAGAGAAGAGTCTTCTGTCGCGATCGCGACACCTATCGCGGTCGCGACAGAAGGGGCATCTAAAGCAAATTCTTCTAAAATTTTTCAACCTTCTCCACCGTTTTCGCAATGCCTAAAGAGACAAAACCAAGATAAGCAATTTCAATCTTTTATTGACAAATTGAAGCATTTGCATATAAATTTGAATTTTATTGAGGCCATTTCACAAATTCCTAACTATGCAAAATTTCTTAAAGAATTGATTTCTAAGAAAAGAAGTTGGGAGGATATATCCACTATTGCATTGACTGAAGCATGTAGTTCTATAATCACAAATAATTTGCCTACCAAACTTAAAGATAATGGTAGTTTCACAATTCCATGCACCTTAGGGGATAAAGAGTTTCCTAAGTGTTTATGTGATTTGGGGGCAAGTATTAATCTCATGCCTTATTCTATCTTTAAAAAGTTGGGTTTAGATTATGTTAAACCTACTTCCATGGTTTTGCAATTAGCTGATCAATCTATTAAGAAACCATATGGAATAGTTGAAGATGTGCTTGTAAAAGTGGATAAATTTATCTTGCCCGCTGATTTTGTCATTTTAGATTTTGCATATGATGAGAAATGTCCCTTAATATTGGGTAGACCTTTCATGAGGACTGGTCGAGCTTTAGTTGATGTCTATGAGGGCACATTAGTTTTAAGAGTAGGGGATGATAGTGTTGAATATCACATGGAAAAGGCACTAAAATACCCAATGGATGAAAATGTGTGCATGAAAATAGATGTCATTGATGCATGTGTTGTGGAAGTCTTAGAAAATGCAGATGAAGAGGAAGTCCAAATGGAAGAGGAAGTTCATGAAGAGGTAAAGCAAGAATGTGTTAGAAGTGAACCTCTTATTCGTAATGAAGCACCTTTACCACCTTCCATTGAAAGTCCACCAAATGTTGATCTAAAGGAATTACCTAGTCATTTGAGGTACGCCTTTCTTGGATTAAATCATACTTTGCCTATTATTATTTCTAATAAACTAAATAAAGAACAAGAGCATGCATTATTAGAAGTTGTTAGAAAAAGGATAAAAAGTATTGGATGGCAAATATCTGATTTGAAGGGTATTAGTCCTAATGTTGTCATGCATAGGATAAATATGGAGGATGACTATAAACCAAAAGCTGATAGACAAAGGAGGCTTAACCCTCATATGAAAGAGGTAGTCAAAAAGGAAGTTATTAAATTGCTTGATGCTGGAATCATTTATCCCATTTCGGATAGTGATTGGGTAAGTCCAATACATTGTGTTCCAAAGAAGGGGGGTATGACTGTAGTGAGGAATGAGAATGGAGATTTAATTCCAACTAGAACCACCACTGGTTGGAGGGTATGTATAGATTATAGGAAGCTTAATTTGGCCACTAGAAAGGATCATTTTCCTTTACCATTCATTGACCAAATGTTAGAAAGAATAGCTGGCCATTCTCATTATTGTTTTCTTGATGGATATTCAGGATATTTCCAAATTTTTATCTACCCAAGTGACCAAGAGAAAACTACATTTACTTGTCCTTATGGAACTTTTGCTTATAGGCGAATGCCTTTTGGGCTTTGTAATGCCCCAGCCACATTTCAAAGATGTATGACTTCAATTTTTGGAGACATGATAGAGGATATAATGGAAGTCTTTATGGATGATTTTTCTGTATATGGAGATTCATTTGAGCTTTGTTTGAAAAATTTAGACAAAGTATTGGCTAGGTGTGAAGAAACTAACTTAGTTCTTAATTGGGAGAAATGCCATTTTATGGTAGATGAAGGGATAGTATTAGGGCACAAAATTTCAAGTAGGGGTATTGAGGTTGATAGAGCAAAAACTGAATTAATTGAGAAGTTACCTCCACCCACTACATTAAAGGGGGTAAGATCTTTTCTTGGACATGCTGGATTTTATAGAAGATTCATAAAGGATTTCTCTTTAATTGCTAAACCTTTAACTAATTTGCTAGTTAAGGATGTTTCTTTTGAATTTTCTAAAGAATGTATGCATGCTTTTGAAACTTTGAAGAAGGCTCTTATAAGTGCTCCTATTATTGCTGCTCCTAATTGGGAATTGCCATTTGAGATTATGTGTGATGCAAGTGATCTTGCTGTGGGTTGTGTATTAGGCCAAAGACATGGTAAGAATTTGCATGTGATATATTATGCTAGTCATACTTTGTCTTCTCCTCAAGTTAATTATACAACAACTGAAAAAAAATGTTAGCTGTGGTTTATGCATGTGACAAGTTTAGATCATACTTGTTAGGATCTAAAGTCATAATCTATACCGATCATGCTGCATTGAGATATTTATTTGCAAAGAAAGATGCTAAACCTAGGTTGATTCGTTGGGTATTGTTATTGCAAGAGTTTGACCTTGTAATTAAAGATAAAAAGGGAAGTGAAAATCTTGTTGCTGACCATTTGTCTAGATTAGAAAATAATGAACAAACTTTAGGTGATGGTATTGAAATTAATGAAACATTTCCGGATGAAGCCTTGATGTCAATTTTGAATATGCATGAGCCTTGGTATGCTGATTTTGCTAACTATCTTGCTGCTGGAATTGTACCTGAAAATTTGACATGGCAACAAAAGAAGAAATTCTTTAGTGATGTTAAAAATTATCTTTGGGAAGAGCCTTACTTGTTTAAGATAGGTGGGGATGGTATAATTCGTCGTTGTGTAAGTGAGGAGGAGTATCAAAACATTTTGATGCATTGTCATGGTGCATTATATTCTGGTCATAATGGTACTAATAAAACTGCATCTAGAGTGCTTGAATGTGGATTCTTTTGGCCAACTTTATTTCATGATGCAAAGATTTATGTAGCTAAATGTGATAAATGTCAAAGGGCTGGTAATATTGGGAAAAGAGATGAAATGCCTTTGAATAATATATTGGAAGTTGAAGTGTTTGATGTATGGGGGATTGACTTCATGGGTCCTTTCCCCACTTCTTTTGGTCAAAACTATATCTTGGTTGGAGTAGATTATGTATCAAAATGGGTTGAAGCCAAAGCCACACCTACCAATGATTCAAAGGTAGTGATAAAGTTTTTGAAGAAGCTTTTCTCAAGATTTGGAGTGCCAAGAGCCATCATAAGTGATGGAGGTAAGCATTTCATTAACCGTTCTTTTGACTCATTATTGCAAAAATATGGAGTTCATCATAGAGTAGCTACACCATATCACCCACAAACAAGTGGTCAAGTGGAAGTGTCCAATAGAGAGTTAAAGTGGATATTAGAAAAAACAGTCTCTACTTCTAGGAAGGATTGGGCACATAAATTAGATGATGCTTTGTGGGCATATCGCACTGCTTTCAAAGCTCCAATTGGAATGACACCATATAGTATGGTTTATGGAAAAGCGTGTCATTTACCTGTGGAGTTAGAGCACAAAGCATATTGGGCCATTAGAACTTTAAATTATGATCTTAAAGATGCAAGTGTCAAAAGATGTTTACAATTGAATGAGCTAGATGAATTGAGACTTCTTGCATTTGAGAATGCTAAGATTTATAAAGAAAGGACTAAAAAATGGCATGATGCACATATACGGATTAAAAATTTTAATATTGGGGACAAGGTCTTATTGTATAATTCTAGATTGAAACTCTTCCCGGGAAAATTAAGATCAAGATGGAGTGGACCTTTTGAAGTTACACAAGTTTTTGATCAAGGGTTTTTGGAACTTAAAAATACTAAAAATGAGTTATTTAAAGCCAATGGTCAAAGATGTAAAGTGTATTTGGAGGAAACATTTCATGGAAGGGAGGTTTCATTTCTTTCATTAAAAATGATTTCATGATTACTTGGTTTAACTTTTCTTTTTCATTAATTGTTTTATGTTTGATATTTATATCTACTAATGTTGTTCTTTTGTTCCACAGATGTTTTTCATATATAAATTTATTTTATATATCTTCGTGTGTTGTTTTTGAAAGGAATAGCAAATATGATTTTGAAAAAAAAAAAAAAAAAATCTCATTCTGTCGCGATCGCGACATTGTCGCGAGCGCGACAGAATGAGGGAAGTGTTTTTTAGACTTCATCGCGACGGCGCGACGGTGCATATCATCGCGACAGAAAAATTGGTTTTTCAAAAATTTCATTCTGTCGCGATCGCGACGTTGTCGCGATAAAGAGCGGGAATAAATTGTCGCGGTGACGCGATGTATAGCGCGACGTTTAAATTTTTCATTTTGCTTCTGTCGCGATCGCGGCAACGTCGCGAGGTCGCGACAGAACGCGGAATTCGATTTTTTAGGGCAAATCAACCGTTTGGATTTCAATTAATTCCCCACCTTCTCTTTTTCTTCCCTCATAACTTCTCTTTTTATTATATTTTCTGCCTCTTCAGTTTTCTTCTCTCAAATTTCGCACGATTCTCTCAAAGATTTTTCTCACGATTTTCTCTAACTTCCAAACGCATATCTCGTTTTCTTCTTCTTCTATAAATCTGTTGTTGTTATTTTTCTTTTTCTTCTCGTATTGTTCTTCATTTGGAAACCGATTTAGACATGGTGAGAACAAAGCATGTAGGCGACAAAAGCCAAGGGAAACGCCCAATGGGGGAATCCAGCTCTCAAAGAGATGACCTACCTCTTGATTCTTTGATTTTTCAAAACAGGTATGAATGCCCTTTTAAAATTTTCTCTGATGAAGAGGGTGAAAAGTTTGTCTATTTTGCCAAAAAATCGTATGTAGGGATGTGGGCACTTGATTTTCCTATATTGAATACAATGGGTTTAAATGACCAAATTAATAATTTTCTTAGATGTATGAAATGGGGGAAATTCATCACTTACTCTTTACCTGTACGTAAAGATTGGGCTTTGGAATTTTTTGTTACATTAGAGTATGTGGATAAAGGTAGGGATTCAATGAAATTTAGGCATCAGGGTGTTACTTATACGTTTACATATACTGATTTGCATACCTGGTTTGGTTTTCCTTTAAATGGTAAGCGGTTTGATTCCCATTTGTTTCAGCCTTCCCCTGTGTGGCAAAAATTGTCTGGACTTGAACGTTTTAATAACAAAAATTCTACTAATAGGCAAATTCAAGACCATGCTTTAATGATTTTTCATAAATTTCTATGCCATGCCATGTTTGGGAGAGTTGAAAGTACAAAGGTCCAAACAAAGGATTTGTTTGTTTTAGATTTATTGCAATCTAACAAAACACCTGATTCCATTGATTTTATACTTGATGGCCTTTATCATGCGTCTACTGCCCGTAGTAAATCCGTGGGTATGTGTCATATGGTAACAGGAATTATTTTGGGATGTTTGGGAGATTTGCATAATTTTGTAATTGATGAAAAAGAAACAATTCCTTTGTTGGATGTGGTGTATTTGCGCAGAGCTAATATTTTAACCAAGGGAGCTTGGCCCCCAAGGTTTGTTGATAGATGTGCAGGTGGATCAAGTCGGGATGACCCTAATTTGGCTGGACCAAGTGTGCCTCGTGATAGGGCACGTGAGTCAGCATCTGCAGCTCCTGCTCATGACTCCTCAAGTGAGGACGAGGCGGCTGTTGGTGCTGATAATGCTGATAGGCGGAATACTAGAGAGGCTGCTGTAGATTTGGAGCCTATTTTGCACCGTTTGGATGGTATTGAGGCCACCAATCAGAGTATGGCTGCTAGAATGGATGTGCTGGAAACTGATGTGCGGACGGTATTAAAGAATCAAAAGAGCTTGGGCCGCAAGCTCTTAAGTTTCTTCCGCAAGCAGAATGTGGACCTTTCTCCTTCTCCACCAAGCTCCCCTAGTGGGAGTTTCTGAAGTTTGTTTCCTTTCTTTTTCTTTATTTTGTTCGTGTTTGTCTTTGTGTTTTGTTTATGTTAGTTTGTTTGTTAGTTTAAACCTTTTTACACAATCGGGACATTGTGTCCTTTAAGTGTGGGGGGGGTATGTTTTGATATGTTTTCGTTTTTAATACATATATGCATGTGTGGTTATATGTGTTATTGTGTAGTATAGCTTGTGTTTGCATGAACTGCTAGATTTAGGTATGTGTTGTTTTATATTGTTTTAGGTTGTTTTAGGCAAAATTTTTTGGAGCTTAGTATTTGATGAATATTTGAAAATTGGAGCATGTATAGGTTTTATGTTTTTGATCATTAGCTTAGATAGTAACTTTTTGACCATTTTCCTTATTTGTTTTACTTTAGCTTTTTGTTGTACATAGTGAAGGGTATGACTTAGCAAAACACTTTGGTGTAGGTTTTTTTTAAGTTAAATATCTTTTTATATGTAAATAAAGATTGTTTTGCCAATTTATTGCCTATTATAGTTTAAACTATAGCCATGTGAGCTTTTGCAGCCTTATACACAAATTTTTCTTTGTATGAGAGCCTTATTATGCCATATCCTCTAGAACTTGTTTGTAGTAAATTTTGAGATTACATGTTAGTAGAGGATGTACACGGGATATGATAAGGGCACTTAGATTACACTAATTTTGGCTCACTTTTCAATTCCTTTACCTTTTGACTTTAGGTAGCCAATTTTGAGCCTATATCTGTTTTTTATTGTTTAAACATATTACTAACCCAAACTTTTGCTTAAACAAGGCCTAATTTCTTTTTAATTACCCTATTGTGGAGGGATTAGGATTGATATAGCATGGGAGATATATTTGTTATTGAAAAGCATGAACTTAGTAAAAAGTTGCAATTGCAAAGTCCTTCTTTTCAAAGTTAGAATTCCAACTGCTAGTAGAAATAAAATAAAAAAAATGGGATTAGCAAGATGTACATCTAAATTACTTATGTGAGGGATGGAGCATTAAAATGCACCCACACTGAATTCTCTTGCTATCCTAAGATAAAAAAAAAAAGAAGAAAATAAAAACAAAGAAAGAAAAAAAAAAAAGCGCAAAAAAATATAGTAAGTATAAATTAAGAGCTAGCAGCAAATTTATATTCTTAAGAAGGGAATTTGATTAAAAATATCATGCTTGTTGCTATTCTGATTTGGTTAATTCTCTTATGTTGTATTAATGCTTTTCTCTGCACAATAATAGCTACTTAAACCCAAAAGTTTCTTACCTTAACCTAAGCCACATTACAACCCTTTTAAGACCCTTTGATCCTCTTTACTACCTTTTACTAGTAGTGGAGATTTTTATTACTTACAAGCTTATGGTATGTAATGGCATAATCAAGGAATGAGGGAAAACACTAACCTTTATACACTTGAGTGATTGAGTGTTTATCAAAATAAGTGTTGAGTGAAAATTATTTTAGGCAATGCTTTGTGTGAAATAATCTCTTACATGTATTAAGATATTTGATTTCTTGAGATCAAACATCATTGTGTTTTGCCATTTCATGTTTTTCCAAATGTGCAAAGAGGGTTAAAGTTTAATGAATGATGGGAATGTTTAAATAGTTGCATATTGAGGCTAGTGTGTTAGAAGGATAATTCTATGCATGGTGTTTTCAAATAATTATCAAATGTCTAAGTAAGCTCCAAAATATTGTGTTTAGTATATATTTTGATTTTGTGTTGTTTAAATGTTGTTTAAGTGTTTTGCTTGGGGACAAGCAAATGTTTAAGTGTGGGGGTTTGATATGAGCTTAAATAGCTCATAATTAAACTATACTTTGTGATTATAAATAATGTTTTAAGTGTTTTTAGTTGTTGGAATTAGGTGTGTTTTATGTGTTTTGTTAAGTTTTGTGTGTAGGAGACAAATGGAGAAAACATGGAGTTAATGGAGAAAATATGGAGCAAATGGAGAAGAGAAGAAGAAATGAGCCAAGGCAGAAAAGCTTCTGTCGCGATCGCGATGAGTGGCGCGAGCGCGACAGAGCGCGCTAAGGAAGGAAGAGGAAAGAGAAGAGAAGAGGAGCTGTCACGACCAAGGGAAGGTGTCGCGAGGTCGCGACGAGGCGCGGAGAAGGCACACGTGAGGAAAGGGAGCGCAAGAGAAGGCGTGCTCTGTCGCGACGTCGCGACATCGTCGCGATCGCGACAGAGGGATCCGTTAGACACTAAAGTTCAAATTTGAACTTTAAGAGTTGCATCTTTCCACCAACTATTACATCCTTTGTAGAAGGGCATCTGAAGGGGCATGAGCTGATATTTTAAATACTATTCTCAACTGTAATTTACATATGATAACTTAGAATTGAACATTTGAATATTTTTCTGTAGTTAAAAATAGTTTTCTTTTAGTATTTCCTAAGTAGAGTTTATGTGTTGAAGTGAAGATATTATACAAGGAAGAGGACTACAATTGGTGACTTGAAAAGGGTTGAGAAATCTCCTTCTTCAATTCCTATCTTTTAATTCTTCTTTGTAATTGTTTTATGATGTGAATTCTGAACTTAAATGTTTAATATTAAATTATTTTATTGTTCATATTTATTCAAGTGTTCTTAATTGTAGAATTTCTCATTAGTACATTATTTATTGTCATTATAAGTATGAGTTTGATTGAGAAATAAATTCATTCTTACATCTAATTGGAAATTCATCATCGAGATATTGTTTGAGAAATCAGAATATTAAAATGGTTGTTATAGGTTGTGTTTTATTCTTAAGATTTGCATATATAATAATCTAGTTCTTAAATGAAAATTTGGAATTAGACTTATATGTGTATGTTTTGGGCAGTCCTATTTATATTGAGAAAGTAAGTAGGAAATTTATTCAACTTGACTTACAAGACAAGAATGCTAAAGTCATTAAGAACAATTAATTTGAGTTCCATTTTTATATCTAGCATCATTAATATTTTCTATCTTTTTGGATTCACATAAACTTGACTTAATAAGTTTACATATTAGATTAAATTAGAACCACTTCTCTATCATTTTATAATTGTAAACAAGATTAAAATCAATTAGTAATAGTGTGTAACACGTTCCCTGTGGGATCGATATCTAAAGTACTATTGCGGTACACCGTATACTTGCGATATGTTGCATCATTAGAAAATGCACAACAAGTTTTTGGCGCCGTTGCCGGGGAACGGTTTTATGCCATTATAAAAATTGATTTATGATTTTGGATTACAATATTTTCTTTTGTTTTAATTTGTTTATTTGTTTAAATTAATTTTGTGTTTTGTTTTTACAGGATTTTAGAAGTTCATGCCTAGTACAAGGAGTTCTTTAGAAGAGCTTGAGCCGTTAAATCCTGAAATTGAGAGGTTTTTATTGAGTAATCGAAAATCAAATAAAAAGAAGAACAAAAATAGGAGATCAATTGTCATGGCTGAAGAAAATCCACCAAGATTGATGGACTTTGCCACACCTGCATTGAATGGTGCTCAACAAGGAGTGGTAAGACCAACGGTAAATGCCAATCAATTTGAGATTAAGCCTTCATTGTTACAAATGATTCAAAATAGTATACAATTTTATGGTTTGGCAAATGAGGATCCAAATGCTCATTTGGCAAATTTTCTTGAGATTTGTGATACCTTTAAGATAAATGGGGTTTCAAATGATGCAATCAAGCTTAGGCTTTTTCCATTCACATTGAAGGATAAAGCAAAGGCTTGGTTGAATTCTTTGACAAGAGGATCTATAACTACTTGGGACCAATTGGCCCAAGCATTTTTATCAAAATATTTTCCATTGGCCAAAACCGCAAAAATCATAAAGGATATCACTACATTTGTACAAAATGAAAATGAATCATTATATGAGGCTTGGGAAAGATTCAAAGAATTGCAAAGGATGTGTCCACACCATAACTTGCCAAGAGAATTGTTAATGCAAACATTTTATAATGGAGTAAATCCTACCACAAGAGGAACTATTGATGCGGCTGCTGGAGGATCTTTGATGAGAAAAACTACTGAAGCGGCATTTGAATTGTTGGAGGAGATGTCCATGAACAATTGCATGTGGCCTATCGAGAGAAGTAGAGATTCAAATTCTACTAATGTGAGAGGAGTTCATGCACTTGATTCAGTGGTTGCATTGCAAGCTCAAGTGGAAGCATTGACTCACAAACTCAATAATATGGGTATGGGAGGTAATCAACCAACTAGATGCAATATTTGTGGACAACAAGGACATCCAAGTGAGGTATGTAATTTAGCCATAAATAGTACGGAGGAGCAAGTTAGTTTTATCCAAGGGCAAGGAAGAGGTAACCCATTTTCCAATACATATAACCCTGGATGGAGGAACCATCCCAATTTTTCATGGGGGAATAGTAGTAATCAAAACAAAGGAGTAAGTTTTCAACCACCTCAAGATAGGTTTGGGGCCTTGGAGATTAAAATGGATAGGTTCTTAGAGGGGATTAATATGAAATTTAATTCACAAGAGGAGAACCAAAAGAGGTTAGAAAATAAGTTTGATCAAATCATAAAGAATCAAGCCTCATCCATTCACAACCTATAAGTGCAAATTGGGCAATTAGCAAAGGCTTTACCTTTAAGATTACAAGGTACTTTACCAAGTAATACGGAGGAGAACCCAAGAGAACATCTAAAGGCCATAAATTTGAGGTCAGGTAAATCTTACACCAATGATTTTGTTATCACTAACAAGAATGAAAAATTTCAGGAAAATAAAAAGAAGAATGATTCTTCTGTCGCGAGCGCGACACCTATCGCGAGCGCGACAGAAGAGAAGCAAACCAAAGTTCCACGCGCGACACTAGGCGCGATTCCAGACGTGAACGCGACAGCAGGAGAAGAGTCTTCTGTCGCGATCGCGACACCTATCGCGGTCGCGACAGAAGGGGCATCTAAAGCAAATTCTTCTAAAATTTTTCAACCTTCTCCACCGTTTTCGCAACGCCTAAAGAGACAAAACCAAGATAAGCAATTTCAATCTTTTATTGACAAATTGAAGCATTTGCATATAAATTTGAATTTTATTGAGGCCATTTCACAAATTCCTAACTATGCAAAATTTCTTAAAGAATTGATTTCTAAGAAAAGAAGTTGGGAGGATATATCCACTATTGCATTGACTGAAGCATGTAGTTCTATAATCACAAATAATTTGCCTACAAAACTTAAAGATAATGGTAGTTTCACAATTCCATGCACCTTAGGGGATAAAGAGTTTCCTAAGTGTTTATGTGATTTGGGGGCAAGTATTAATCTCATGCCTTATTCTATCTTTAAAAAGTTGGGTTTAGATTATGTTAAACCTACTTCCATGGTTTTGCAATTAGCTGATCAATCTATTAAGAAACCATATGGAATAGTTGAAGATGTGCTTGTAAAAGTGGATAAATTTATCTTGCCCGCTGATTTTGTCATTTTAGATTTTGCATATGATGAGAAATGTCCCTTAATATTGGGTAGACCTTTCATGAGGACTGGTCGAGCTTTAGTTGATGTCTATGAGGGCACATTAGTTTTAAGAGTAGGGGATGATAGTGTTGAATATCACATGGAGCGACGGGGACTCACGCGGCGAGGCGCGCGAAATCCGCGCGCCTCAGCGCACGGTGCGGCGCGCAGCGCGCAATGCTGCGCGTCGCTCTTTAGCGACGCGCGGCATTGGCGACGCTGCGCGTCGCCAAATCGCGCCCAGCGCGCTGGGCGCCTGGGCGTCTGCGTGCTGGGCGCCTGCGCGCTGCCGCGCCCGACACTCGCGGTCCGAAATTTTATTTTTATTTTTTTTCTATTTTTTTTAAATTTTAAATTGACTAAAAACATCATAATTTTAAGCACCCATTTTTCAAAATTAATTTTTTAAATATTTTTTATTATTTTTTAATTTTTCACTCTAAAATGCAAATTTGACGAGAAAACCATCACTTTTAACCTTTTAAGCCTGTGAAGGCAATTATCATCATTGGGTAACTTCGATCTAGGCTGACTCAGGACCCGGTGTCTACACCCGCCTGGTTGCCTCTCTATTCTTCTAAAATGAATTTTAAACTTCCTTTTTATGGGTTTTTTCATTACATGGCACATGATTGGGTTTGATATGTACTTAATTTGATAATTTTACGTTCTTAATTAGATTTATACATGATTTATATGTTATCTTTTGATTAAATGTACTTATTTTCTTAACATGTCTTGAGTATATGTATGCATTTAAGTGAGTTGTGCACATAACGCTCCGGCATCCCTCTATCGGGGGTAACGGGGTGTTACATTTAGTGGTATCAGAGCACCGGTTTAGTTGGTTCTGGTCCTATATGATTGGTTGAGTATAGAGTCTTTACATGAGAGTCTGTCTAGAGTCATGGCTTAATGCAGATGTTATTTTATGTAGTGTCTAGATGGAGTCGGATCCAAGTGAGTATAAGGGCGACACGATGGAAAGTGTGAATCCGGTTGGAAGTAATCCGGTCAGCCAAGATAGGCCTGCGCGTGAGCGTGCACCAGTGGAAGGTCAGGGTTTCGATCCAGTATTGGTACAAGGTTTACTTCAAGTGGTAGACAGATTGACTACTCCTAAGGCTCCTTCTGAGCTTATAAGGAAAAGAGGAGCAGAAGAATTCCATGGAACCTCCTTGGACGAATCAGATGTAGCGAAATTCTAGTTAAAGAGAACTGATCGGATTCTACAAGAGATAGCTTGCCCTCCGCAACAACGAGTTACTTGTGCCGTATCGCTTTTACAAGGATCAGCATATGATTGGTGGAACCTTGTGCTTCTCAATCCCCAGAGACCAGCTGAATTGACATGGGAGTTCTTCGTGAAAGAGTTTGAGCAGAAATATGTGACCAAGGCCTACCGAGAGGCAAAGTGGAATGAATTCATTAATTTGAAACAGAGGAACCTATCGGTTAGCGAGTATGAGAAAGAGTTTAGTCGATTGACCAAGTATGTGCCCCAACCGCTGTTGACGGAAGACTTTAAGTGCCAGCATTTTCAGGGAGGATTAAGAGAAGTCATTAGAGGTCCATTGTCAGCAATGGCGGTTATGCATCCGGTGGGATACTATCAGTTAGTGGCTGCAGCGATAAAGTTAGAAGAATCCGAAATGGCAAAGCAAAGAATAGAACAGAAGAAAAGAGCATTTAATGGTGGAGTTGCTAGTAGTAAGAATTCTAAAGGTGCTCCGATTGACCAAGGAACTAGAGGGACTGCCCAAGTGCCTTCTGGGGTGGGAAGTGTAGCACCGCCCACGAGTAGAGGAAATAGAGCACCGGAGTGTGAGCATTGCCGAAGGCACCATTGGGGTACTTGCCGCAAGATCACGGGTGCATGTTTTAAGTGTGGAAGTATGGAGCATCGGTTTGCTAATTGCCCCGATCGACAAGAGAATAAGAGCCAATAAGAAAGCAAAGCGGGTGGAGGTAAATCGAATGCAACCAAAGGCAATTGTGATCGAAGTAGAGCTCCTCAGGCGCCATCAAAAATCGTACATCGGCCAAGGACTACGGGAGAGTATGCTCCGGCTAGGGCATATGCAATGATCAGGGAGGATACTCCAGAAACTGCAGGACCTTCCGGTAAGTTGTGCTATTAGTTTTTGTCAAGTTCGGTTTTCGGTTTTGGGTTGTTGATATAAGTGGTTAGCGGGGAAATTTCGAGGACGAAATTTCTTAAGGGGGAGTGATTGTAATAACCCAAATTAGGCCTGGTCGGATTATGCATGGTAAGTAAGGAAATTTAAGGGCGAGTTGGTAATTTTGTTATGTGAATTCATTATTTAAGTTTGAGTAAAGGAAATAATTAAATGGATTGTGTGTGTGGTGCCTTGGATGAAAAAGTGTTATATAAGAAATTATATGGTGTGAGTCAAGTTTGGTGCCATGGTTTGTTAGTCAAAAGATGAGATTAAGAGGTCCAATAGTAAAGTGACATGTGTGAGGGTGGTTGGGAGCATTAAATGTGATTTGAGGGAGTAGAGAGAGGGAAGAAAGGAAGTGAACTTGAAGCTGCTCTCTCCCTTTCTCACATCCTCTCTCTTCTCTTCTCATCATTTTTTCTGCTCGCTCAAGTCTTGCAAGTAGGTATTCTTCCATCTTTGAGCTAGGGTTTGAGCTTTGAAGGATTCTAAGAGGTAAGTGGCTGTGTTTGCTTTGGATTTTCTTTTCCTTCCCCTTCTACGGGATTGGTTGGATTTTTAAAGGATTTGTTCATGGGTTAATAGAATTATTGTTCTGATTGGTTGCAAGAATCTGAAGAAAAGAGGAAGGATAAAGGGAAAGGAAAGGTTGTGGCTTGAAGGAAGTGCAGTTTGAGCTCCATTCCAGGTTTGGGAGCTTACTTGGTTAAATGTTTGAGAGTTTATTTGAAGTGTTTGGCTCATCTCTTATGGATCCTATTTTTGAGTTAAGTGTAAATGTTATTTGTGTATTTATGATATATGAGAATGCATGAGTAAAATAGATTTTGTGTATATGTGATTGTAGTGGTGAAATAATGAAGATATGCATGTTAAAATGTGAGTTAGGAACATGGACATGTGAGATGAAATTCTTGGGTTTTCTTTTTTTGATCTCTGTAAATGTTATTTTGATGGGTGATAATGTCCTTTGATTATGTTAAATGACTTGTGATTTGTGTTAGTAAAGTTGTAAATGAGTTTTGGAGGCCAAGAAGGTAAGCTTTTACATGTTTTATCATGAAAAATGGATTTTGGTAAAGTTGGGTTTTGATTTTTCCTTCAGTTCCTATTTTCTGCATTCCTGAGGCTGTGGAAGATCGTCTCTGTCATGAGCGCGACGTTGCTGCGAGCGCGACAGAGACTGGCTTTCCCTCCAACTCGTGTGGGTTCCAGTTTATGCCTTGAGGGACACGACTCGGATGACCGAGCACGAGTCGGACAAGTGAACACAACTCGACCATACGAGTGTGCCCCTGGCGTTCTGGCAGCCTGTCTCGGATGAGGGAGCGTGATACGTGCTCCCTTGGAGAGGGAGAACACGAGTCGGAGGGAAGCATCCGACTCGTGTCCTCTAAAATTTTGCAGAACACGAGTCGGAGGGAATCCTCCGACCTGTGTCCTGAATAGCCTAGCCGAGCACGAGTCGTGTTGTTGCGTCCGACTTGTGCTGGGCCTCTCTTCTGCGCAGCTCCCTCAGCCACTATCGCAACCGCGATTCCTTGTTGCGAGCGCGACAGTAGCCCTGCCTGGTTGCCTCTCCTGTCTTCTAAAATGAATTTTAAACTTCCTTTTTATGGGGTTTTTAATTTCATGGCACATGATTGGGTTTGATATGTACGTAATTTGATAATTTTACGTTCTTAATTAGATTTGTACATGATTTATATGTTATCTTTTGATTAAATGTACTTGTTTTCTTAACATGTCTTGAGTATATGTATGCGTTTAAGTGAGTTGTCCGCGTAATGCTCCGGCATCCCCCTATCGGGGGTAACGGGGTGTTACACTCGCAGTCTCCATGGACAACCTACTTCAACACGTGTGAGCATACCGACCAGTACGATGACTTTGACTCTACCACCTTGTACGACACATTATTAAGAATGGAGAATTTTTTCACGCATGCCTTCACTTCGTCTTTCGATGTGAAGGCCAATCCTTCGCATAAGTTTGAAACGCCATCCCATCTTATCATTGGAAAATCACCATACATATTAATCTCAGCTTCATAAAAATTAACGGATGCGTGATGAACAGATGAAAACTGAAACTGTGAGATGTTGGAATGCCCACTTACTCGCCCTCCTTCATCATTTAATTGCAGATTCTGAACGCCCTCTGTCACTTGTATTTAACTACTCGGAATCACGTGATCATCTCCTTCATCCAAATTTCCTTGATCAACCCCATTCAAATCTATTTCTTCATCATTATCTTCTGGATCGTAAATTGGGGAGAGATAACCATTATTAGCATTTTCAGCTACAGGTCTATCTATATCTTCACCTGTAGTTTCTACACGATCAACACAATCATATGACACAAAATTTATTTCATTTGGAACCCTAAACTCTCTAATCGGACTTGCATCTATTGTTCCAATTTCATCAATATTTTCACATTTTGTTGGCACCTCAAACTGTGTACAAAACTCGAACTGACTAACTGTTGGATACTGTGTATTACCACCCAACTCGTTTACTTCGTCCATAGATGGTACATCCCCTGTATCGCCTGCAGTTCCCATTTGATTAAAATTATTCAACTCATTTTCGCGATCGCCAATTGCTATTTCTTCTGTCATAACTATTAGCTCCACAATACTGTACCAAGGAAATGTATTAAAATTTTCATAAATTAGCTCAATATCCTCATCATCCACTATATCCATTGTAGCCCAGGAAATTGACCCCTGGCTGTAAACTGGACACTTATATATCACCCTACAAATTTTCACTTCTGCAGCTAACTCCAATTTAACTGATAATTTGTGAATAAGTTCTGCAAATGTCGGTTTATACCTGAGCTTCATTCTTCTCAATCTAGCTGAAGGGCTCGAAGCATTATAATTAAAACCAGATATGCCAAACGTCGATTGTCCTCTGGTATGAATTATAAAAGTTGTTGGAATTGACATTTTTTCCTACATTATATGCACACATATCATAAATTATTGTTGGCATATTTATGTTCTAAACTTAATTTAACTTCAATATATTATTTCTTTAAATTAACAATTACTTAGAACATAAAATTAAAATTAATCCCCAAACGTTTTCTCTAAAATAAACATTAATTACTGCGCACCTTTAACGTCGAATTTGTTAGATAATGTAGACACCGGGTCCTGAGTCAGCCTAGATTGGAGTTACCCAATGATGATAAAGCGCCCTCGTAGGCAAAAATAGTTGAAAGTGACGATTTTCTTGTCAAATTTTGTATTTTTGAATAAAAAATTAAAAATAACAAAAATATTTTAAAAATTTAGTTTTAAAAATATTTTTATCAATTTTAATTTTTTTAGACATATTTAAAAAATAAAAAAAAATAAAAAAAAAAGTGCCGCAAGCGTCGGGAGAGGTGGAGCGCCTGCGGCAGCACCTTGTGCGCAGCGCCCATTGCGCTCTGCGCGGGAAAAGGCGACGCGCACTAATGCGCGTCGCTAAAACCCGCGCCAGCGCCAGCGCCCCCAGGATGGGCGAGAAATCTCGCCGATCCTGCCCAGATTCTCGCCGCAAGTGCCATTTTCCGCCGATTTTCGATTTTTTCGATTTTTAGGGCTTAAAAATAATTTTTTCTTGTGTTTTTTTCAGATTTCATTCAAATTTGACAAATATTAGTCAAATTGGGTGGGAATTAAAAGTCAAAAAATGACAAAAATTAATTAAAAATAAATAAAAATATTAATTGTCCATATTGGACTTTAGGGTCTTTTACTTTGAATTTTTGAGTGTTTTTTGTTGAAATTAGGGAGAGGGATCTTTGAAAAATCTGTGAGGGAGCTGGAAAGGGGCAGAGATTGGAGTTTATACGGGAATTAGATTTTCATTTTTGGAGGAGGAAGAATTGGTTTTTGGAGTGACTAAGAAAATTTTCTCTAAAAATACATTTTTTTCTAAGTCATTTAGAAGGAGATTTTTTTGAGAGGAGTTAGTGGGTTTTGCTGGAAAAACAAAGGATTGAATGTTCTTGGAGTTCGTCTTTTCTCATATTTAAAAAATTAAAATAATTTTCTTCCATTTTCTTAATTCTCTTCTTTTAAATCTACAAGTTTTCATCTTAAATTCCATTCTAGTTTTTTATCTCTAAAAAATTCTTGATTGATCTTGAAAACTTTGAGAAAGGAAAATCAATTCCTTGACTTGAATTTTCAGATCATATATCAAACACAAAAAAATCAAATAATTTTTCTTAGTATTAATGTTCTTGAGTTTTTTTAGACATAAACTCAAGATTTACTTGAACTTGTTTTTTTGAGTTAATTTTCGGATCTTGACAAGAGATCAGATCGGGATATCATGCTTCAATATCATTTAAATTTGAGGGTAAACATTCTAGGCTTGATCTCTTAGTCCTTTATTTTTCTTTTATTTTATTTTATTTATATTTCATTGTTAACCATGCAGATCTTTACATTGGTTTGGTTTTTATTTATTTTATGTGTTTTTGTACATAGATCTAACATTTTTAATATTATTTTTACCCTTGTTTCGTTTAATCGTTCATCACCATTATTATTATTATTACTATTACTATTATTATTATTATTATTATTATTATTATTATTACTATTACTATTATTATTATTTATCATCACATATTATTATTATTATTATTATTCTTGTTGCCGTTGTTGTTATTATTACCGTTTATTTATTATTATCATCGTCATTGTTATTATTATCGCTTTATGTTTTAAATAGTGATATATTAATATGTTAATTTATTTTAACATGTCATTTAATTTATTTATCCCATAATATGCATGTTTTATTTAATTTATGTATTGTTATAAATGTTTAATTGATTTTCTTACTTTGATTACTAACATTAAGTTTATTTGTGTTTATTTTTGATGTCAAATCGTTGTGTTCCCCTGTTTGAGCACCCGTACGAATGAAGGAGGAGATCCAAGGAGTTATTATTTTTCATTGTACTTGTTATTTTTTCCTTTATTTGTTTTATTGAGTTATTTGGCATGTAATAATTAATTAAACCATTTATTTTATGCACGCTTAATCAAAAATCACACAAAAATATTTCTACAAATAAAATTGGATTTTCTAATAAAATGGGACCAATGTCCTAGTTTTCCATCCAAAATAAATTGTCACTTTAAAATGATTTTCTTTAATTATGTATGAGAGGACCAACGTCCTCAACATTAATAAATACCCCGTTTTATGTATGATTTATATTTTATTTACAATGGGGGTTGTATTCCGCCCCTAGTTTTGTTGTAATTTAATTTTGTCTTTATTTTTATTTTTATTTATCGTTTCATATGTGATTGATATGCGCTTTAACAAACTGCATTAATTGTGTGAGATGAAAAATGAAGTTTTATAATTTAAAAACTCATTTATAATTAACCAAGGCACCAATAAGTGTGAAGTTCTGGACACCATCTTTGGTTTAGACCAACAGAGGTTTTTTTCAGTTTCTTGCAAACTGGGTGGCGACTCCAAAATACCTCAAAAGTGCCTAAAGGTGTTATGGCGATGGATGGTCCTTTTCAATGTTCTATTGTGAAAGGAGGTGCCGAAAATATCTCATAACACCCAAGATCAAAAAGACGCGAACCAATCCATCGAATCCTAAAAGCGGGTTCGAAGAGGGCCTTGCTGGTTCCGGCGCGCGTCACAGTGGTGACTCCACTGGGGACTGTTTGTGACTTTACTCTGAAAATGTCTTGGTTAAAATGTATAATTGGGTTTTTAAAAACTAAAATTTCATCTCTCATCTAAATTGCATTGCATCCATGCTAGAGCCTTAGAATTATGCTAGTTTGGTCCTTCTTTTAACCTCGGTGCATTCCCGAAGCACGGCCTTACGTTCACTCAATGTGGGGAAGTGTTAAGGATAATCACCAGCTCAAGTCTCGTACCATCATGGTATATAAAATGGAGACCCGATAGGTCATTATGCTCGTGATGAGCTAGACCCGTTGGCAGGGACCATGCTTGGGTAACCTTAAAGTAACACCACCTTTGACCAAAGCTCATGTAATGGCAATAAATACTTCCCCTAGGTTACATGTACCTTAATACAATGCTTGTTATATGGGCCCTTGTATATAAAATCAATTTAAACATATTAATCAGGCACTCCTCAAAGGCTTTCATGCCCCGGTGGGCTCATTTTAGTCTGTTTGAAAGGTCCAAATATATAATGGCCAAAATCCATGTGCATGTGCTTTAAATTAAGAATGTTATGCTGCCGGTTTTCCACTGCGCACCATACGCGCCCATTGGGTTCCCCATTGACCCATGGGTCAAGCCCACCTAGGAAGAGACTATTTGACCTCATGTGCGGGAGTTAAAAGGTTGGAAGGATCTATTTGCTTGCATGTGGTTATAAATGCTGCATAACTCACGATCATGCATTGTACATATCATCCATGCATCATTCTAACAATTTAAAATTTTCAGCCATCATAGATTTATCTAAGTGGATTAGAGGTCCTGACGGTCGACTAGTGAGTACGGACTCACCCTTTGGATCGCTAGAATTAGTGCTTAATTGGGATTCTGAGTCACTCTCAACAACAAGTGAATCATCCTCGATGGCAGAAGAGACTGGAACTTTGACCACTCAAGACCTTGCTAGGAGGTTGGAAGATTTTGAGCGAAGAATGTTAGAAATGATGGGTGCTATGGCCGAAAGAATTGCTCACCCTCCTGTTCCACAAGCACCCATTGCTCCGCAGCCGCCTGTTGCTCCACAAGCGCCGGTAGCCCCTCCTCGAGAGCAAGCCGAACCACTTATTGGTGGGGAGGCTCCTCTCGTTGGAGTTGCTGCCCATCAACCTGTCAATGAGCACAGAGCTGCTTAACCTGTTGACCCAAGAGGAGAAAGGATCCCCCATCCCAATGATGACTTTGTAATAAAAGGAGGAAGATGAAGAGCCAATGGTCCAACAAGCTGTGAGGGGCAGAGCACCCAGGTTAGAGGATGAGACTCTGAGGGGGATGAGATAGCAGATTGAAGCTATCACCCGCATGTTATCAGCTGAAAAAGGGATTAACCTTGAGGACAGAGATCTGGGGGATGAAGAGCTATTACCCCAAAGGTTCAAGATGCCTGAGCTGTCGAAATTCGATGGAACTTCTGACCCATCTGCACACATCAAGCAGTACACTTTTGTAATGAAAGGCAGTGGGTTAAGTAAAAAGCAAAAGGTGGAATATTTTTGCCTTAGTCTGATGGGTCCGGCGGTAGATTGGTATCACGGACTGGATAGGAGATCTAAAGAGGATTGGGACCTTCTGACTGATGAATTCATGAAGCAATATAACTGCAGCACTAGAATGGAGGTCACCCTAAAGGACCTTGAGCTTTTACAACAGAGGAGTGATGAGTCATTTCACGAATACCTAACCAGATGGAGGAACAGGGTCATGGAGATAAAGCAAAAGCCTGATACTGCTGACCAGATTAAGCTATTTATCAGGAACTCCTGCCCTTACCTAAAAGATTTGCTCAGTTTCAAGGGGCTTAAAGACTGGGAATCGCTTAAAGATATTGCTGTAGAGGTCAAAGCTGCTTACCTAGAAAAGAAAGCAAGCCAAAATAACTTTGCTGGAAGGAATTTTGGGAACCAATCAGGGTACAGATCAAGTGGCACCGGGAGCAGTAATGGCAGAAGTAGCAAGACAGCAGAAGTTTCAGCTACTGGAGTTGGGCAAGGCCAGAGGCACTACGCCAATTTAGGCCGCTCTTTGTCCTGGGTACTGGAGAGATTGATGAAAGTGGGCAAGCTATAGCCACTAGCACCTAGACCAGCTGCGAATCAAGGACAGCCAGGGCATAGAGATGATCAGTACTGCACCTACCATCAACACACTAGGCACTCGACTAATTACTGTCGAACTTTGAGGAATAAGATCCAAGATCTTATTGACACCAAACAGATCACAGATCCTGAAAAGAGGGAGAATAAGAACAAGCCAGGCTATAATGCGGTCCCTCCACCAAATATGTGATCGGATCTGATCCACCAGAATAGCATATCTTGCAGGAGCTACATGGATATGAATAAGTCGCTGACACTCATCGGGAGAGTGGGGAAGAAGATCATGTTTTTCTAGATGCCTTATTTCTCTTCATTTCAAGAACTACTTATGACAGTTTGGTTATTTTCAATAAATTGAACAAGTTTGCTTATTTGTATGGTATTCCTAATGATTTCATTTCACATGATCATGATGCATTCATTTTGATATTAATTCGATTAATACGATAGCATCTAATCTCGAAAAATCTTGATAGTAACTAATATAACTCCTGAAGGGAGGAAATTTTTGAGAGAAGAAAAAAAAAAGCCTTTGCCTGGACATGGAATGACATTATTGGATCGATGCTGCTTCAATATGTTGACATAACGACAAGCAAGTTTTAAAGGCTATTTCTTTGCTCCTTCAACATTCAAGATGCATATAATGCAGTCAAGCGAAGTCAAGCCCCGAGTGCTACGTCAGGAGATATACAAATAAAATCTTGGACCTTCACAAGAAATATAACCAAACCCCATAATCCCTTTCCTTCCAACCATTCGAGACGTGTACCTCAAAACCAATCGAGACCAACCTTTGATCGTATGAGACCAAAAGCGCCCATGTAACCAGACTCAGGAGGATAGCTCATTACCCCTAAAAAAAAAAGAAAGAACAAAAAAAAAAGAGAGAGAAAGAGAGCAAAGAACAAAGCAAAAACCATAGTCCTGTCATAGTTTTATCCTAATACTCCATCCCAACCACTAATGGGTACCTCAGGAATTAAGCCACCCAAAACCAACAAGAGGAAGACACAGATCTAAGTGAAGAAGCTAACTACCTCAACTATCTAGCGCAAGGGCCAAGAACAGAACTTTGATGCTAAAAGAACTGTCGTTGAAAGGAGCAGCCTCCCAAGCTAATGAAGGTGAAAACAAGTTCAATCAACATCGACAGACCGAAAAAAAGTCCATGGCAGAGGCTAAAAAAAAAAAGACTGAGAGAAAATCTTCAATCATGAAAACCTGAGAGGGCTGATTGATAACAGGAGTTAAATGCTTTCAAGATCTGGATTGCGATTAGATGAGATCTTGTATTATTTGAGATTAATGCCAAACAATGATCATATTTGATGAAATCAAATTGAAGAACATGCATTTGTGCAATGTGATCAGAGCAGTCCAACCTGTGTGATCAGAATCATCTACTGTATATCCTCTGCCGCTCTCGCCACTCAGACACTTCAGTCAACTCATCTTGCTACCCACTGTGAAGCTAACCCTACAGCACCTTCCTAATAATGAACCAAGCTCATACAACCATAATCTGAGACATAAGCACGTGCCAATTATACCCGAAAGATCTTTCGCAACAACTCCAACTTCTCTCACACACACAAAAAAAGGAGGCCGTTAGAGATGAAAACCGTGACTGGCGCTCTAAGCAAAAGTTAGGCCAAAGGGCAGGGTGAAAACCTGGCAACAGGCAGTCTTCCCTACAAAAAATGAACTAAATAAAAGCCGCTAGATTGGGTTGGGTCCATTCCAGGCAAAAAATAAGGCACAGGGTTATGTGAAAATCCACAAAGGACACGTTTTCCGCTAAGAAAAGCTAGTGTGAAAATCCACAAGGGACGCACTACCTTAAAATAATGACTACTGGTATCAGAAGAGAACCTCATAATCCCCAAAAGCATGAAATTCAAAAGCAATTCCAGGGGGCATTGATCCCACCTCAAATTATGACTAAATCGGCCGTCACCTCTAAATCCATTTGGATGAATTCTTATCATGCATTGCTGCATACATATACATTTCACGTGCATGCTCACCATTTTTCCTGCATAGTTGGCTTTCTAAGTTTTGCAGTGAGAGAGACTCGATGCGGACACCAGCGAAAGGCAAATGACTACATCAGTTCAACTATCAATCCAAACATCAATCAAAGACCTCTCAGGAGGCAACCATCCCAAGACCTCTCAGGGGGCAACTATCCCAAGACCTCTCAGGGGGCACCACTTCAAATCACAGAAGGGTTAGCACGATGGCGGCACTACCATTCTACGGAAGGTTAACATGACCACGGCACTACCACTTCGAATCTCAGAAGGGTTAGGACGATGGCGGCACTACCATTCTACAGAAGGTTAGCACGACCACAACACTACCACTTCAGAAGGGTTAGCACGATGGCGGCATTATCACTCTAAGGAGGGTTAGCACGACCACGGCACTACCACTTTGACATTAACAGAAGGGTTAGCACGATGGCGGCACCACCACTTTAAGGAGGGTTAGCACGACCACGGCACCACCACTTCGGCATCACAGAAGGGTTAGCACGATGGCGGCACTACCACTCTAAGGACGGTTAGCACGACCACGGCACTACCACTTTACAAAGGTTAGCACGATGGCGGCACTACCTCACAAAGGTTAGCACGACCATGACACTACCAACTCACAAAAGGTTAGCACGATGGCGGCACTACCCACAAGAGGTTAGCACGACCACGGCACTACCAACTCACAAAAGGTTAGCACGATGGCGGCACAACCCACAAGAGGTTAGCATGACCACGGCACTACCAATTCACAAAGGTTAGCACGATGGCGGCACTACCCACAAGAGGTTAGCACGACCACGGCACTACCAACTCACAAAGGTTAGCATGATGGCGGCACTACCCACAAGACGTTAGCACGACCACGGCACTACCAATTCACAAAGGTTAGCACGATGGCGGCACTACCCACAAGAGGTTAGCACGACCACGGCACTACCAACTTACAAAGGTTAGCACGATGGCGGCACTACCCACAAGAGGTTAGCACGACCACAGCACTACCAACTCACAAAGGTTAGCACGATGGCGGCACTACCCACAAGAGGTTTGCACGACCACGGCACTACCACCTCACAAAAGTTAGCACGATAGCGGCACTACCATTCTACGGAAGGTTAGCACGACCACGGCTCTACCACTTCAACAAAAGACAAATACGCCGACAACATGACGACGATAACCACCACAACAACTTCCCCTGTTCGAAAAGACAGCTGCCTCAGGTACGTGTCTCTTTCCTTTCTTCTCTCTGAGTTTAGGCTCACCTAGACACTAGTGTACTAGCTTACCCTAAACTGGGGGCAACTGTAGACACCGAGTCCTGAGTCAGCCTAGATCGGAGTTACCCAATGATGATAAACCGCTCTCGCGGGCAAAAATGATTGGAAGTGATGATTTTCTTATCAAATTTGCATTTTAAAATAAAAAATAAAAAATATAATAAAAATATTTTAAAAATTAGTTTTTAAAAATATTTTGGTTAATTTTGGTATTTTTTTAGCCATATTTGAAAATTAAAAATTAATAAAAAGATAAAAATATATTTAAAAAAATATTTTAAAAATTAGTTTTAAGAATAAATTTAGTATTTTTTAGTTATATTTAAAAATTAAAAAAAAAGAAGGAAGAAGAAAGAGAAAAAGAAGAGAAAAGAAGAAAAGATGTGTTTTGAAAGCACGGCTGTGCTTTTGTGCAGTGTGCATTGCGCGCAAAAGCACAGCTGTGAATTTTACAAAAGCACAGCTGTGCTTTCGCCGAATTTGACCCAAAACTGTCCAAATTGACATTTTTTCACCCAAAAATCATTTTTTTTCAATTTCTTTGACTTTTTTGAAGATTTTCCTGGGATTTGGTTGATTTTTCTCCTTTTTCACACTTAAATTAAGGAAAATTTAATAAAAATAATTTTATTTCTTAATTAATTAATTGTTTTTTTAGTTTTTTTTTGTAATAAAAAGAAAGAGATGAGGGAAATTAGGGGGTTGGCCATTTTTTCTCTCTAGGAATAATTTTTAATTTTTCTGGTTTTCTTCATCTTCTCACTTCCTCTCTCTAAAAAATTCCTCTCTACATCATTTGAGTTTTTTTCATCAAAAAATCAGATCTAAAGAGCCAACAATCCATCTTTCAAGCTATATTTTATCTTGAGGCAAAGAAATTAATTCTTTGTTTTTGGGATTTGATTTCCTATCAATTACAATTTCTTGAGACAAAGAAAATAATTCTTTGTTCTTGGAAATTAATTTTCTTTTCATCAATTTTAATCAACAAATATTCTTGAGATAAAGAAAATCAATTCTTTGCCCTTGGGAATTAGTTTAATTTTTCTTCAATTATTTTCTCAAGCAATTTTTTTTTTTTATTTTGAAATAAGATCTCAAGTTTTAATATTTCTAAACCATATTTTGCAAATCAAAAAAAAGGAAAATCCATCATATTTTTTTTCATCGAATCCGAAATCTGAGGGTAAACATTCTAGACTCGATCTCTTGATTTAGTTTTTATTTTCATCATTTTTGCTCACATTTAAATTAGTAAACATGTAGATCTATATATTTGTTGTTGATTTATTTATTTTACGTCATTTTAGATGTAGATCTAACTCTTAATATTATTCTTAGATGTAGATCTAACTTTTAATGTTGTTATTTGTTCCCATTTTCATTTAATTGTTCATCTTTATCGTTATTATTGTTATTATTATCATCATTATTATTATTATTATCTATTATTGTTGTTATTGTTTTTGTTATTGTTGTTATTATTATTATTATTGTTTTATGTTTTAAATAGTGATCTATTAATTTGTTAATTTATTTTAATATATCATTTAATTTATTTATCACATAATATGCATGTTTTATTTAATTTATGTATTGTTATAAATGTTTAATTGATTTTCTTACTTCGATTACTAACATTAAGTTTATTTGTGTTTGTTGTTGGTGTCAAATATTTGTGTTGCCTTGCTTGAGCAACCGTGCGGTTGAAGGAGGACATCCGAGGAGTTGTTCTTTTTCATTATAATTGTTATTTTTTCTTTATTTGTTTTATTTATTTGGCATGTAATAATTAATTAAACCATTTATTTTTCACGCGCTAAACAAAAAATCACACAAAAATATTTCTACAAATAAAATTGGGTTTTCTAATAAAATGGGACCAATGTCATAGTTTTCCATCCAAAATAAATTGTCACTTTAAAATGATTTTCTTTAATTGTGCATGAGAGGACCAACGTCCTCAACATTAATAAATACCCCATTTTATGTATGATTTATATTTTATTTACAATGAGGGTTGTATTCCGCCCCTAGTTTTGTTGTAATTTATTTTATCTTTATTTTTATTTACCGCTTTACATATGTGATTGATATGTGCTTTAATAAACTGCATTAATTGCGTGAGATGAGGAATGAAATTTTATTACTTAAAAACTCATTTATAATTAACCAAGGCACAAATAAGTGTGAAGTTCCGGACACCATCTCTAGTTTAGACCGATAAGAGGTTAAACTTTTCCAATTTCTTGTAAATTGGGTGGCGACTCCAAAATATCTCAGAAGTGGCTAAAGGTGTTATGGCGATGGATGGTCCTTTTCAATGTTTTATTGTGAAAGGAGGTGCCGAAAATATCTCATAACATCTAAGATTGGAAAAGACGCAAACCAATCCCTCGAATCTTGAAAGCGGGTTCGATGAGGGCCTTGCTGGTTCCGGCGCGCATCACAGATAACCTTCACAATTATCAATACCTGCACATTAACATTAATATAAGATTAATATAACATATGAATTTTCTAAACAAAAACACAAATTTATACATTACCTTCAATGCAACGAGTTCTGTATAAAAATTAGATTTGCATTTTTTTTTGGAAAGAGTTGTTAGGTGTTTGAAGATAGCAAATTGTGTTTGAATGAGAGGGAAAGAGCTAGACGGGTGAAGGAAATTATGTGCCAAAAACCGACAAAATGAGATGCCGGTATCTGGCACTATTGTGTCAGAAATCGGCATGTAGTAGTGTCGGTTTCTGACACAATTATGCCAGAAACTGGCACTCTGTAGTGCCGATATCTGGCACACCTGTCAGAAACCGGCACTGACACATGCCGGTTTTTGACAGATGGAAGCCGGCTCCTGTCTATGCTGGTTTTCGACGCCCTAAAATCTTAAATATATTAACTGTAGCACTATTTTGCTAAATTTTTTTGATTTCGACCCCACTTTCAAAAAAAGCCCCAATACTAGTGTATTCGTAAGTAAATGTTGTACCACATGTAACTCTTCTTTAGACCCCAAGAAGTTATAAGTTTCTATGATCGTAAAGTGTGTTGAGAAATATGAAGGCATGAGACCTAATGTCCAATCATCATTTCCAAAATCCAGCTTTGATAGGTACACCCCTTACACCATCATTTAAGAGTGATGAATAGATACTTGCATCAACATCAACAAATTAAGAACAAAATTAGGTGTTATCCTGAAATGCAAAATGCAATGGATCAATCTCAAATTTGAGATAGGTCAAAGCATGAAACATGGGAAGATGCTCAATAATCCAACGAAAGCAACAACAAAGTGCTCATCAAAGAATGTCAGCAAAGTGAAGACAAATGAAATAGCAGAGTGCTATGAAAGCATTAAATGGATAGAGTCAAAATACCAACACAAACATCCAATCTTAGCCAACAACTAAGGCAAATATTAAGGTGAAACAAGAACAAATTAATAAGACTTGAAGTGTAACGCCATAGAATTCGGGTCTATTTATAATAATTTCTAACTTGGGAAAAGTACTTTTGATACAGATTTTAAGGATAAAAAATTCAACAGAAATAAATAAATAAATATATTTAATAAGTAAAATCTTTCCGAAAGTCCCAGAATTTCCTAGAGAAAAAAAATAAAATAAAATTTACATTTAATAGAGAATTTGGGAATGAAAATAAAGGAAGTTTACAGATTTTCATTGTTTTTAAAATCGGACCGGACCTTGCGGTTGAACCGGTTCAACCGCGAACCGGCAAGAAATCCAATTTGATTCAATGTGAAAACTAAAACAGACAACAAACCGGATTGAACAGTAAAAAAACCGGATTGGACTGAAAAAATCGGGTTGAACCGAAAAATTTTGGTTGGACCGGAAAAAATTTAATATACCCTAAATTATTATTTTTTATTTTTATAAAATATGTTTTTATAATCCAGGTTAATAGTTATTGAACATTATTCAATTAAAAATTTATATTTGATGATAAAATCAATTTATATTAATATTAAACTTGATAAAATTGAAAATTATGTGAAATTATTTTTACTATATTTTAATTTTATATTTTTTAGATATTAAAAAAAATGAAGATAAATATGATAATTATAAACATAATATCTTTAGGTAACGTAATAAAAATAAATTTTATAATTAAAATTAAAATTCAAAAATTTATAAATTCAAAAATGTATTTTCCTTATAAATTTAAATATTTTTAAAAAAATCAACTCTATTATTTAATTTTTTACTATTATTGCTAAAAAAATAGTAAAATAAATGAAGAATGATTAATATATTAATATTTGATAATTAATATGTTGTTTAAATGTGTTTTTTATATATCATATATTTAATTTTTATAAATAATTATATTTAAAAAAATAATAAAAACTCCGAATCAATACGATCGAATCAGTCGACTCATAACTCAGTTGGCAGGCTGAGTCAATGTCCGGTCCGGTTTTTAAAACATTGCAGATTTTTCTAAACTAGTTTTTGCTCAAGGAAAAAAAAAAGAAACAAAATGGGGGAGGAGGGGAAAGAGAGAAAAACAGGGAGAATAGAGGGGACGGAGGAATGAGAGAGATGAGACGGCGAGGCAGGGGCAGAGCCTTACTTGCGCCAGCGACAACATGACGGCAGCCTCCACCACAGCCGCTTCACCCATCACAGCCACCAACGGCGTCCTCCTCATCCTTCTTCTCCCCAATTTGTTTTCTCTCTCCTAAAATCCAAGATCTTCATCTGCGATTTTTGGCCACATCCGGTATCGGGTAACGACTAGGGATGATCATGGGGCGGGGAATCCCCGTCCCTGATGGGGACCAGCCCGAACGGGGCGGGGAATCCCCGAATTTTTTCCCCGCGGGGACAGGGACGGAGAAAAAGAATTTCCCGACTTTAAATTTGGGGCGAGGACGGGGAACGGGGTATCTGCCCCGCGGGTTCCTCGACCCTGAATATAACCCTATCTGCTGTCTCTCTTTCACTTTTCTCTCTCTTTTCTTCTCTCCTGTTTACAGTCGTCGCTCTTCTCTCTCTCTCACCTTCTCCAAACGACGCTTTCTTCTTCTCTAAATCAACCCTAGATGGCATTCTTTTACTTAGATCTACTCTAAACTTGACTCTCGAGGTTGAAAAAGGGAGAGGCTCTTCTTACTGGTAAAGATATTTTTTAACTTGTTTGTAATTTTTCCTTGTGCATTTCGTTTCTGTCAAAAAAAAAATCCTATTTTGATTTTATTCTCTCTCTTTTTTATTTTTAATTTTTTTTTCAATTGTCTTTGGATGGCTGGATCTCTTGGTTTTGTGCACATGCTCATACATTGGTGAGATCTTCCTTTTTTATTTTCATGGCTACTGTTCATTGCAAGCTTATTGTGAGAATGATTCTTATTCTGATAGGTCCCAATCAGATTCAATGGTAATTAAATAAAATGTGCTTTCTTTTGGTGAAAGACAAACCAATAAAATGACAAAAGTGATTCAACTCCCTTATTCCATTCCCAGGTGCTACATAAATACTGAAACGTATAACAACCTATGCTTGACTCTAGCTAACTGATCAAGATTCTAGGAAATGGAAAATCTGAAGACAATATTCAGAATTATTAAAATAACTGAAATACAAAAAAAGAACTAGCTGTTATAACAACTTGGCATTTGTTCAATCCTTGAACTTCGGATTTCTCTTAGGAACACGTGCAGATCTTCTTGGCGGCCTATCAATACTTCCCTCACCAACAGGAACCTTGTCCTCAAGGTTCAATGTAGGAAAATGATCAATGAGTGAATCAGTTGTTTCCCAGGTTGCATCTTCAACGGGCAGCTTCTTCCACTTCACCAAACTTTCTTCTAAAAACTTTGAACCCTGCTTAATCCAACGAGTATCCAGAATTCTTTCTGGTTCAACTTGTAGCGTTCCTTCCTCCGAGAATAGAGGTAACTCGACTGTCGAAGGAATGAAGTTCCCAACAAATTTCTTCAAAAGTGAGACATGAAAAACGGGATGGATTTTTGCCGTAGGCGGCAAAGACAGTTTGTAAGCCACTTGTCCCAGCTTCTGTTCGATCGGAAATGGCCCATAAAATCGACTAGCAAGCTTCTGATGGGCTCGTTTAAAGACAGTTTGCTGTCGATAGGGATGCAGTTTTACTAATACCAAATCACCAATTTCAAAATCCACATCTCTGCGCTTGACATCAGCTGTAGATTTCATTCGTGAAGCTGCCACATCAAGATTCTTTTTCAATTGTTGCAAAATCTCATCTCGATTATTGGTGAGATATAGGAGAATCTGGGCCTAGAATGGACAGGATATCCTTTTCGTTCAAATGGTATCAGAGCCTACCTATACTCTCTCATCTCCCACGAGGTCACGAGTTCGACTCCCGAGGGGCGCAAAGGGCAAAAAGAGTGTAAGTCCCGTTAGCCTGGCAAGAGACGCGCTTGCGGAGCGTGGTGGATGGTGAGATATAGGAGAATCTGGGCCTAGAATGGACAGGATATCCTTTTCGTTCAAATTATAGGTCCCAATCAGATTCAATGGTAATTAAATAAAATGTGCTTTCTTTTGGTGAAAGACAAACCAATAAAATGACAAAAGTGATTCAACTCCCTTATTCCATTCCCAGGTGCTACATAAATACTGAAACGTATAACAACCTATGCTTGACTCTAGCTAACTGATCAAGATTCTAGGAAATGGAAAATTTGAAGATAATATTCAGAATTATTAAAATAACTGAAATACAAAAAAAGAACTAGCTGTTATAACAACTTGGCATTTGTTCAATCCTTGAACTTCGGATTTCTCTTAGGAACACGTGCAGATCTTCTTGGCAGCCTATCATATTCATTCTTTTTATTGGATGTGAGAAGAAATAATTTGATCCACACGACATAATTTTTCTCTTAAAAGAAGTATTTTTTGGTTGTGCTTGAATATGAAGCTTCTACTTTATCAAGGTTAATAGAAAATCATGTTTGCTTGCCTCATTTTGTTTTTTTTTTTTTGTAAAAAAAAAGTCTTATTCTTATTTCTTAGTTTAAATTCGCAAAAAATTATTGATTTAGAAAGAATGCTTTTTTCATTTTCATTTTTTTTAAGATTAACATGTAGTGAGCTCTTTTCCATTGCTGAATATCCGAGCTTCACCTTTGTTGTTGCCATTGCTAGTTTTACTGCTGCAAAGCTATATTTGCTGCTTCTCTAATAAATATTTGTATATAATTAACATAGTTATTTATTTGTTTGGTGGGAAAATTACAGCTAATTGGGGACGGGGAATCCCCACCACTGGGCGGGGCAGTAGTCGGGGAGCCATTCCCCACCCCCGCTCCGCCCCGTGATCATCCCTAGTAGTAGCGACACGGATGGCACCAATGATATGCTGGCGGTGAGATGAGTCTTCCGACGTCCCTTGCTTCATCTCACTCACCGGCGACGAGTAGATCAAAAATGGAGGTGTCGAGACTTTCCAACACCGATTCCGACCAAACGACACAGCGGATGGGCACGTGACCACCAGAAATCGATCTTAGAGGTCCTAAACTTCAGGTCAACAGAATCGAGGCATCGCCGATGAAGCTTCAGTGACCGACAACAGAATGGAGATTTTTGTCCATTTGAATAAAATTTAAAGGTATACGACACCATAGTAGTAATTGCTCTACTAAACTTGCTTTCTTTCTCATTTTTAACGTATTATGGTTGAGTTAGGAAGATTTATTAATTTTTAATTCATCGGAAGATCATTGAACCTTCAGTTTTGTGCATTTAAAATGATTAAAACTGTTGTAATTTAGTTGAAATGTGTCATTAGTTAAAGTTTCTTACTGCTATTAGGTATTGAAATTGTTATGGTGATTTTGATTTTTGAATGAGTTATTGATAATGCCTGTTAAACTTGATTTTCTTTCAAGTAAAATAGAGTTGTGGATTTCTTACAGTGGTTAAGCAAGTATTAATCTAAGTGTTGTATTGTTTAGCAAGTATGGAATTTGATAGTGATTGGGAAATTGAGTGATTTTCTTTTTATGCTTTAAGAAGTCTAATTAACCTATTAGTTGTTCTTTTATGTAAAGTCTATTATGAAAGTATGAATTATGCATGTGCATTGTAAGAAAAATTCTTTTAAATATTTTTAAAATTTTCTTTGGAAATTGATGATTAATAGGTATACTAGAAATGCACACATGTATATGTGTATGAATGTTAGGAATAGAGCAAATCAAGAATTAACTAGTGTTTTGGTGAGTATAAGCTTGAATCATTAAATTAAATATTATACGAGTTAAATTGTAATTAGGGGGTTAATTGAGTTTACAGAATCTATTTTCCTAACTTGAATACAGTGTGTTTAATAGTATATTTTGGGGAGAATGCTTGATTAATTGAATGACCTACACACACACATATATATATATATATATACATACATACATACATACATATATATATATATACATACATACATACATACATATATATATATACATACATACATACATACATACATACATATATATATATACATACATATACATACATATATATATATATATATATATATATATATATACACATATGTATACATATATATCAGATCAAGAATTAACCAGTGTTTTGGTGAGTATAAGCTTGAATCATTAAATTAAATATTATATGAGTTAAACAGTAATTAGGGGGTTAATTGAGTTTACAGAATCTATTTTCCTAACTTGAATACAGTGTGTTTAATAGTAAATTTTGGGGAGAATGCTTGATTAATTGAATGACCTACATACATATATATATATATATGTATATATATATACACACATATATATACATATGTATACACATATATATGTATACATATGTATACACATATATATGTATATGTATATAGATATATATATAGGTCATTATTATTATTAATTAAGATCAAACACTGTTTATTTCAAGAAAAAATATCATATTTAATAAAAATCTTTTCTTAATATTAAAATACTGACAATCACAATATCCATGAGTATGTAAATTATTAGAATCATCTTCTATCCAACCTATTAACTTTCTTAATTCTGTTTTCAAATATAATCTCAGTTCAACTGATGATAAATCTATCTGTATTATATTAGAAATAAACTTATCTATTATAGAATTGGGGCTTATAATATTATAATTATTCATGTATTAATATCTAAGAATTCTATCATACTTTCTATGAATCTCTTATTATTATCCAAGCTTTTACAATCACAACATTTATCTTCATGTAATATATTTGTTTCATTTTTTATAAATTCTAAATGACTTTCAAGTTCTGTTTTTAAATATATCATGGCCTGTCTACTACCTCAGTCTACCATTCCTAAGGAATCTATAAAATGATCAATATAACTTTCATATGCAGGTGCTGTTGATGGTGAAGATGCAGGTGTATGAGAAGCTGAAGATTCAGAATGCATGCTAATGTCTTCTGATAGAGATGACATACTGATGTTTTATTATCTTATTATTTTTAAGAAATAGTTTGCAGAAATGACAAAATAATTCTAATTATATTTAATTTATGAATAAAATCCTAACAATCACAAAAGCCATCTAAATGCAGTGCATTATGCTGATGAGTTAAAACTTCCCTTAAACTTAAAAGTTCTTGCCTGAGTAAAGCCCTTTCTTGATTTTCTGAAAAATCTAAAGCAGATAAAGCATCAACAAAATGATTAACAAAATAACTCATATTTTCAAAATATACCAGATGTATTATAATCTGTTGAAATATTACAAGATGGAGATGAGGCTGGAATACATGAGCAGCTTTTGGTAAATACTAGTTCGAGATCTAATGATTTATTACAATGGGAGGTGGATATTATTAAGGATTTTTCTTTTTTCTCTCTAATTTTTCTTTACAAAGAAAAGGCTCTTCCCTCCCTTGGAGTAATGAACTGATTATATATCCTTCTAAAGATCATTCGAGAATCCTGAATTATTTAAATCTGATGAGCTGTGTTCTGTTGATAAGGTTTTGCTGAAGATTTTGCCGGCCATCTGATATTTCTTTTGATAGTGCGCTTTAAAGTGATGAGTCAGTTGGATGCTTGCGAATAATGGAGATAGTGCGTCTTCTGAAGATTCTTTCTTTTGTCGGCCATATATAATGTGCTTTGAGCTGGAAAGTAGTTTCTGAAGCATTATTGGAGAATTTTTACTGTTTGGTACCTGCAAAAAAAGGTTAGTAAAAACTTTTCTTTTCTTTTTCTTTTTTTTTTATAAAATTATATCATCATACGGATCTTGGGAATCGACAAAGTATCATGGTGCTGGGGCCACTTCTTTTGTAGAGGAATTTCCTTTTTCTGAAGTTGCCTGGCTGAGGATGGCCGCTACTTCTTATTCTGACGTGGCTGATGAGAGAAGATTGATAAGGTGATGCTTGCTAGCTGTAAACTTTGGCCTGGATTCTGATTGGATTTATCCCTTATTCTAAAGATGTGGAGTCTGATAAGAAAACTTGTCGTTATCAAATTTTTCTCTGACTGCTTTCGGATTTGCTCTGCTTTCTTGAAAAGAGTCCCACCATTTTACACGATATTCTCGGTAGAGGATGGGAACGGCTGAGTCTATTGAGACATGATAATTCCAAGTAATTACCAATGGGATCTTGAATTCGTTGCAAAATTGAAGTAAAGAGTCGTTTAACTTAATCTGATGCTATACTTTATATTTTCCAAATCCCTGAAGAACTTGCGATGGAAAAATAGCTTCGATTGGTCCCATAAAATCAAACCACTTAAGGAACCAATTAGGGTAGAATCCTGAGAACTTGTGAGAAAAGTAAAAGAACCAAGAATGATTATAATTCCTGAGATAAAATGTTTTGAACTAAGCTTCCTGGTAATCATAGTAACTGTAATGTCTCCTTGCGGAGTATCCTGTCAATACCTTGTTGGTATAAGGCTTCAAACCCCATTCTGCTAAGGTAATGATTATGAAGATCTTTACTTTGCTATAATTTATTTTGGAAGAGTCCTGATTATAATTATGTTCGATGACAACTGAATCGGTATCTATTACGATCATCTCATAAAATTCTCTGGTTTTATCTGGTCATTCTTCTAGAAAATGAAAACTTTTTGAAAATATAAATTCAATTAATTTATAAAAACTTTGATTCTCTATCAAACTCTGTTCTTCTGGTTCCAAAACCTTAATAAATTTTCTACGAGGATTCAGAATATAAACTGATGAAGATTTTTTGGGAGATGAAGAAGATGAGGCAAATCTTGGGGTAGAAACTATAGTGGAAAAGGTTGGAGGTTTAAAGGTAGATGGGATTCCCATAAGGTTAGGTCTAACTAAGGCTGAGGAAATTGGTAGAGAAAACCAAGGGGTGTTTGGTCTAGGTCTAGGAGATAAGGGTGCAAATCTGTTTGGTGAAATTGGAATCATCTGATTAGTATTAACAGTCTGATTATTATTCTAATTTGAAATACTTGCTTTACTAAGCACCTTCTTATTATTCATTTTTCCTGTAAAAACTCATGAGAAAGGAAATTAGGTAAACAATTATTTTCTCCTTTAATAAACTCTATTTCAAAATCAAAATTACTAAGAAGGGCTTGCCATCTGGCAAAAACTTGCTTGGAAATTAAATTTTTAACATCCTTTTCTAAAATATATTTTGCAGAAAGACAGTCTATTCTTAATAAAATTTTTTTCATATAAAGATCATCTTCAAATTTCATGATGCATGAAACAATGCTTAATATTTCCTTTTTAATAGTAGAATAATTTTTCTGTGTATTATTCCAACTACCTGAATAAAATCATACTAGTTTTTCCTTATCATTCTTTTTCTGCTTAAGTATTCCTCCGAATCCTATATCACTGGCATCCGTCTCTATAATTAAAAAAGCTTCTGGATGTGGGATACTAAGACATGGGAGGCTCTTTACTTTCGTCTTTATCATTTTAACTATTTGAGTATGCTTTTCTGTCTATGGTTCTGGATTTTTCTTTAACCTACTATAAAGAGGTTGACAAATTTTTCCTAGATCTTTAAAAAAGTCATGAACATAATTTAAACATCCTAAAAATCTTTGTAACTGTTTTTTATCTTTAATTTCATCTGGAAATTTTTGTGTAAATTCTAGACTCCTGTTTATAGGTCTAATGGCTCCCTGATCTATATCATGTCCTAAAAATCTGACTTGAACCTGGAATAATTTTATTTTAGTAGGAGAAATTACTAATCCACTGCTATGTATTAGATTATAAAATTTTCTTAAATGGTTAAAATGTTGAGTAATATTATCTGAGAATATTAAAACATCATCTATATATACTATAGAAAATTCATTAATTGGTTTAACTATATCATTCATAATATTTTGAAATTCTGATGGAGCGTTTTTTAATCCAAAGGGCATTACATTCCACTCATAGTGACCAAAAGGAGTATTAAATCCTGTTTTATATCTATCATTTTCTTGAATTTGAATTTGCCAGAATCCTGATTTCATATCAAATTTCGAAAATAGTTTTGCATTATATAATCTTTTTAATAGATCTCTTTTGTTAGGGATAGGATACCTAATCCACTGTAAGACTTTATTTAAAGGTTTGTAATTTATAACTAACCTAGGGGCTCCTCTTTCTTTTTCTGCTGCATTCATAACATAAAAAGCTGAGCAAGACCAAGGTGGCTCTGAATCCCTAATTAAACCTTTATCTTTTAAATCTTGGCTTTCTTTTCGACAAAGCTTTTCTAATTCTTCTGACATGTGTATAGCTTTGGATCTAGTGGGTATCTTTTTCTCATCAAAATCTTTTTCATAAGGTAAACTGACAATGTGACTTTTCCTGTTCCAAAAGGCATTAGGTATGGCTGCACAAACGTCTTTAGAAAAAGTCTTTTCCACTTCTTTTATCCTTTCTTTTATCTCTTCCATTTCTAATTGGTTTTTTTATTCTTTTTTCGTCTATCTCTTTTATTAAATATTTTATATGTTTTTGTTTATTTTTAATGAAATTAATTTTTTGAATATTATTTTTTAATTGATTAACATCTCTGGAAATCATTGGAAAAGCAAACTCGAATAATATTTCTTTTCTTAATATTCTGGTGATTATTCCATTATTACAAACCTGAAATGGATAAAGCATTATTATAAAAGGTGTACCTAAAATTACTCCTGAATTTAAATTCTTGATTAAGATTAGCTGAGTTTTATAACAATATCCCTTATTACATATTTTTACTTTAGATAATTTATATTTAATATATAGCTTAGATCCGTTAGCCGAACTAAGTCTTTCTGAGGTTTTTTTATAGTATTTAGTGCGTACTAAACCTTTCTGAATACAATTTTGATTAGCTCCGCAATCTACTAAGGCTACGGTAGAGAGATGAAAGTCTTCACTTATAACTATATCTAATTTGACATACCATTTTTGATAATTTACCTTAGATATGCTATTAATATATTCTTCCTTATTCTCAGGTTCTTTAATTACTAGGGAAGTAGACGCCTGTCCTTTATCTTTATTTTGGAATAGTTTACTTAGACTATCTTTGAGATTTTCTTAGACTATCTTTGAGATTTTCTTCTTCTAAAAATTAAACTTTTCCTTTTAACATATTCATATCTTGCTTTAAAATTTTAACTTCTTCTTGAAGGTCCTGAATTGAAGATTCCTTACTGGTTTGTTTAAACCTTTGGCAAATTTCAGAAAAATTATATGGCCTATAATCTTTTTGCTCCCTTTGCCCTATTATGTCTTTTAATCTAAGTAAATAATTTCTTTTTATTTCTGGGTCGTCTATTTTATCTATTATATCTAGCAAAAATTATTGTTCATTATTAAGCATATTTATCTGACTACACTGACAAGTTCCTATACATTCACATGACTCCGTTTTGCTACTAGAATAACTTTCTTCACTTATTATGTTTAGATCATTTTCGGAATAATCTGAAATATTACTTTTGATTTCTGAAGAAGAATCATTTATTACTAATTTCCTTATTTTTTCTTTTAATTCTTCTGAAGCATCTAGATTATTAATTTTTCTTTTCATCTTATAATTTTTTGAATAATGTCCCGATCTACCACATTTATAGCAAATTACTATATCTCTTTTATTGGGCTTTTTGCTTTTATAAGCCTTTTTTCTGGGAAAGGTTCTATTCTTATTGGGCTTATCTTGTTCTATGTTGGGCCTAAAAGTTCTTCGTCTAGGATTATATATTCGTTTTATTTTATTTCTCCTTTTAGCCTTAGAGGATGGTACACTGATTCTTTCGTAACCATATCGCTGACAAAAATCGCCTAATTCATTTTTTCCCTTAAGATTTTCTCTTTTTAATTTTGCTTTTAGCTTCATATCCGAACATATAGCTAATCCTTTTTTATTAATATAATTTATGATTTGTCCATATGTTAAATTCTGATAGGGAATTGTATCATGATAATCTGACCTTAACTTATTTTTAATTTTTTCAGCAAATAGTTTAGGCAATCCGGCTATAAACCTTTCTTTCCAATAAGCATTATTACAATCCGATCTAGTTATTACTTTGGTTAAAAATAAATCTTTATAACACCTAAAGTCTTGTAATTTTAAACACGTAAGGTTTTGCAATATTTTTGAATTTCTATCCTGATATTGACTAGAATCCCTTATGAAACTTTTCATTATAACAAAGATTAAAGTATCAACACTGTCATCTATGGTTGTTTCGGTTTCCATAGCGTTTTCTTGTTTAACTATAGTCTTTGTAGCTTTTAATATATATTATTGTTCATTATGGGTTAAATAATAATCCCACCAACTTTTTAATTGTCCAGCAAACCCTGAAACTAAAGCTTGAGCTACTTGACTTTCTCTATTTCCCACAGTTCTATAGGCACTAACTGCCATTGTCATTTTGTAATACCCCGAAATGTACCTTAGAAGGATTTGAATATTTTTAGGGATTTTGATGGTCGAAACTGTATGATTTGATTGTCGGAGTGAGTAAGTAGGAGAAAAGATATGATTAGAATTAAGAAAAAGGAAGACAAGGGTAATTTGGTCATTTTGAAAATATGGAATAAATTAGATCAAATAAATAACCACGAGTGCTAATTTATGAGAATGGAGTAGTATTAGGTAGAATGTATGGGAGTTATGGTGTCAAGTGTGCTGAAAGGATGAATTCGGTATTACCGCAAAAGTTTCGGTAAGTGCGGCCAATTCTAAAATTGTAAAGTATTAATTTGGGACTTAATTGAAGGGGGCAAGGATTTAATTATGGGCCAATGTAAGCATTATATTTATGTATTAGGTCATTGTAAGATTAAAGGAGAGGATGTGGACTAAAAGGGAAATTTGGATATAAAAATCTAGTGAGGGCTAATAGGAAAAGGACATGTGGCATTAGAGATAAGATGGTGGTGGTTGGGCTAATTAAAGAGAGAGAATGTGAGAAATAGCAGATTTCTGCTCATCCCTCTCTCCTCCCTCACGTTCTCCCTTTCTCTTCTTCTTCTCTTCCTCTTCTTCTTCATCTCACGCCAGCCTCTCTCCCTTTTCCTTGCAAGCCCAAGATGTGAGTAATGGAAATTGCAGCTCAAGTGCTTTTAATGAGAGATTTGAGATGGAAGGGTTATAACTTTTAATTTCTGCAATTCCTCTTCGGTTAATTAACCCTAAGTGATGTTATGTATTTTCTTGATAAGGAAATTAGAGGGATAAATCTATAGAAAGAGTATGGGAGCAGGAATTGCAACCATTTAGCTAATTGGAGCATAGGATGTTCAGGTTTGGGAAATCTAACTTTTGGTATATGTATATATGTGTGTATGGATGATTTGATATTTTGATGTTTTGATATTTATTTGTCAAATTGGTTTGTTTGTGTCATTTTTGTTGTGTGGGTTTGCTAAGTTTTGGTGAGGTTGAGTTTCCAGGGGAAACTCTGTCCAGATTTTGCTGGACCTTTAGTGCTTGTTTTAGCTATAATTTGAGTTATAGATGTCCAAATTGTGTGACACCAGTGTCATTGGAAAGATAATTCAAATATCTAAAATTGTCTCTGAAGAATCAGAAGCCAAATCAGGCTTTAAGATCCTTGAAAATGGTAAAAACCTGGGTGTCTATACTTAGACGGGTTCATGGGAGCAGTGTAGGTTGTGTAGCTCATATCTGGAGTTCTAGATGTCCAATTGATCTAAAAGTTATTGCATTTGAAAGTTAACATCCTAAGGAAAATTTTTTAAGAGTAATTTTTGGCTAAAAATGAGTTTTAGTGGTTGGTTTAGGCGGTACAAAGTCGGGTTAGTCTGTTTTCGTAGAGCTAGTGGTGGAGGCTTCTGTCGCGAGCACGATAGAACCTACTTGCTGAAGGTGTTTTCTCTTATTTTGAGCCTTATGGTTGGTATGAACCCTTGCCCCTCTTCACCCTTCTCTAGGTTGTGTATTTTGTAATATTTTTCCTTCCGAAATACACCCGAACTTCCTCGGAACCTCTTGAGACATATTCATCATATGTTTAGAGTTTGGAAATGAGTAAATAAATTGATATTACTTAGGTATACAAGTGTTTGAGGTTATAAATAAAAATATTGACTTAGTTACTTAAAATTTTAACGAGTCAAACATTTTCGAGTATGTTCAATATTGACTGGATTTATATTATGTTAGGCGATTTGAAGTGAAGTTCTATAACTTGCGTTTTGAATTAGTAGAATTTTTGGGTTTGGATTCCCAACTCTTTGGATACATAGGAAGTTTAAAACACTCTTCCAAGTCCAAACCAAAGTATAAAAACTATTTCGGACATGAAAGATAATGTACCAATTGAGGTCTAGTAATTCCTTGATGTTTGTTAAGAATAAATGCGACATGTATGCACAGATTTGTTAAGTTTGTTGAACCATTAATGATTCAAGTCTCAAGTAGACTTATTTATAGTTAGAATTTATATGGGATATTAATAATGAATTAAATGATTGCTTTAAGCATGTCATAAGCTGAAATTGAAACGAACCTTTCGTATCTCAAATGGTCTTTATATGACCGTCTAGTTATGGAATGATTCTCAATAAATTGAATAGTTTAAGATACTTGTGTTGAAGTTCTTGAGTTTAATGCATGAATTTGGGGAAAGTAATGTTTATGAAAGTATTTATGGACATTATAAGAATAAATAAGTTTGTATGTGAAGTTGTATTTAAGTGAGAATTGATATGAATGTGATCCAGTTTGATGGTCCATTGAGACTTGATTGGTTTGGCGGAGCGTGATGTTTGGCTCTGTCGCGAGCGCGAATGGTGTCGCGAGCGCATATGCTATGATGGTATGTTGTTAAGCTTTTTTGCATGGGTTTTTATTTATGATTTGCTTGTGACCTATGGTGTAAACTAGAATGTGTTATACCATGAAAGCTATGATTGAATCGAAATTTTTTTTAAGCATGTATTAAAACTAAAATGTGATTGAAATGAAAGGTTATGAATTATGCATATGATTATTATGTGACTACAATAAGTATGCACCTCAAAAATAGTATTAAAAAGAACATGTACATCATTAAAGGAAACAAGTATGTGTTGGCCTGCATTGGTTAAGTCATGGATAGATAGGCATGCCTATAGAGTTCTATTAGCTGCAGCCCTTCGTTCTGTTTGGACCCTGATCAGGTCCCTGTTTGGATCCTCGCGATCCCTAATGTGTTTGGATCTTTCTTAAAATCCCCTCTGTAAAATGTTTTTGAATGAGAAAATGTGATGTTACTTTTCGATTCGTACCCGTAAGGTTCCGTCACTTTTCTATTCATACCCGTAAGGTACCGTCACTGTATACTCGTTATCCACTACTCTTGACTTAGCAGTCATTAAATGAATAAGAATATGTTAATTGAATGATAAGTTGTGAATTGATAAATATATGTAATGACTTGTATGAAAGTGTGAGATTATGTACTTAATAAGAATGTGATTACATTGTCTGCTGTGACTTATATGTGGCATGAGTTTGCGCTTTGCGCACCTATGTGTTTTGGATCCGGTAGGATCCTTATGCGAAAATGTGGTAACATATTTGACAGCTTACATGGTCCCGCTTTGGTTATTTCCTTTCTGAAATATTAACATGAGTTAATGTCACGAAAGTAATGAGATGATTGGAAGTAAGTGATTAAATGAAAGTAACTATGTGTGTATGACATGCATTTATATACTTGGACATAAAGTAGATTATTAGCTGTGTACTCATGACTCTTTGATGTATGGGAACTATTTTATTTTGAGAATTGATTATAGGTTGAATGTAATGATATGTGTGACATGAGATATATGAATAATAAAACCTGAAAAGCATGTATTAATTAAGATTGTCATCCTGTTTGACCTTGTCAATGATTATGATTAAAATATTTTATTTATGATTAATTTTATGTGTTTATTAAATGAGATGTTTAAGTCTGTTTGAAACATGTATTTATATTCAAATGATGTTATTTTGGATATTTATTGTGTGTTGTGACTGACGACCATTGTGAATGGTCGTCCATACTACGTGTTTTTCCCCCACTAAGCTTTTGTGCTTAGCATGGGTGTGTATCCATGCAGGTTTGGAGTTAGTCGTGTCGCCGGGGACAATCCGCAGCAGTCTGCCCAACAAGTCCGTAGTTGTAGTTATTGTTTAGAGGTTTTAGACAATTGTTGTAATGCAATTCTCTATCAATGTTGTATTAAGTGATTGGTATGTAATAAGATGTTAATGAAGAGTGTAATGCCATTTATATGAATGTCTTGTCTATTATACGAATGCTTGTGTATTAGAAAAAAAATTATGTAGCTATGCTTATATATTGTGCCCTGCATGTTTTCGCCTATAGCACTCGTCACTCAATGTCGTATACTATCAATGTTATCATATAGTATGCTACATGTGGGTAAGGGGTGTTACATTTAGTGGTATCAGAGTATAGGTTTAGTTGATTCTGGACAACTAGAAGTTTAAAGTGTGTCTATATCTTTTTGTGTTGGCCAAAGCGGATGTCCTCGTTCTGTATTGGTGTTAAAAATTGCAAGTTTTGTACAAGTTAGGTGTAAAGTTAGAAAGCGTAGAGCTGATAGATCGCATTTTGTCTGTTTTAGATTGTTTATAGTTGGATGATATGAAAGTTGTGCATTAATAGTATTATTAGCAATCTTGTTAAGGAGTTTCTCTTAGTATGGTTGGAATTTTGAAAGGAATTTCTTATTTTTAAGGGAATGCGGAGTAAGGATGTGAATGATTTTGATTTGGGATTATTGGTGACACTCTGTGCATCTGTCAGCCATTTTAATTGAGATTATTTGAGCATAAGCATGTGTCAGCATGGGGATGGGAATGTATATTGCCACTACATAAATTGCATCTGCATCATTTGCATACATAAATCATTATACATTCATTTCACTCACATCCCTCATTCATATGTGACAAGCACTTAGATTTAACTCAATTAAAAGTGGCTGATAGGCTGTGCTTGAGTACAAGATCGTTTAGTGGAGATGTTGAGAAGATGTAAAGTGTAGGCTACCATTGGTGTAGTTTGGCAATTTGAGGTATTAGACATTATAGCGATAAGACTCTACATGTATATGTAAGTATACTAATTAAGAAGCCTATATGTTGGATCCCAACCAATGATGTGATTATAATTGTGATACATGTTAGGAATTGAGTAGTGACTTATTGAGATAAAGTTTACTCGATTTGGTAAGATAGTTCTGATGAGTTCGAGTTTGACTTTGTTTAAGAATATTTCTTGTCATAAAGTTATTGAGATGTGATACATGAATAATATAGTAAATAAGAAGTGATAAGTTATGACTAAGTGTAGAAGTTATTTAATAGTTGAATGTTAACGCCTAAGTGTGGTAGTGACAAGGAATTCGATATGGGAATACTCCGATGATTGTGAATTTCGAGGACGAAATTCTTTAAGGAGGGAAGATTTGTAACAGCCCAAAATGTACCTTAGAAGGATTTGAATATTTCTAGGGATTTTGATGGTCGAAACTGTATGATTTGATTGTTGGAGTGAGTAAGTAGGAGAAAAGATATGATTAGAATTAACAAAAAGGAAGACAAGGGTAATTTGGTCATTTTGTAAATATGGATTAAATTGGATCGAATAAATAACCACGAGTACTAATTTATGAGAATGGAGTAGTATTAGGTAGAATGTATGGGAGTTGTGGTGTTAGGTGTGTCGAAAGGATGAATTCGGTATTAACGCAAAAGTTTTGGCAAGTGCGGCCAATTCTAAAATTGTAAAGTATTAATTTGGGACTTATTTGAAGGGGGTAAGGATTTAATTATGGGCCAATGTAAGCATTATATTTATGTATTAGGTCATCGTAAGATTAAAGGAGAGGATGTGGACTAAAAGGGAAATTTGGATATAAAAATTATAGATAGGAAAAGGACATGTGGCATTAGAGATAAGATGGTGGTGGTTGGGCTAATTAAAGAGAGAGAGAATGTAAGAAAGAGCAGATTTCAGCTCATCCCTCTCTCCTCCCTCATGTTCTCCCTTTCTCTTCTTCTTCTCTTCCTCTTCTTCTTCATCTCACACCAGCCTCTCTCCCTTTTCCTTGCAAGCCCAAGATGTGAGTAATGGAAATTGCATCTCAAGTGCTTTTAATGAGAGATTTGAGATGGAAGGGTTATAACTTTTAATTTCTGCAATTCCTCTTTGGTTAATTAACCCTAAGTGATGTTATGTATTTTCTTGATGAGCAAATTGGAGGGATAAATCTATAGAAAGAGTATGGGAGCAGGAATTGCAACCATTAAGATAATTGGAGCATAGGATGTTCAGGTTTGGGAAATCTAACTTTTGGTACATGTATATATGTGTGTATGGATGATTTGATATTTTGATGTTTTGATATTTATTTGTCAAATTGGATTGTTTGTGTTATTTATGTTGTGTGGGTTTGCTAAGTTTTGGTGAGGTTGAGTTTCCAGGGGAAACTCTGTCCAGATTTTGCTGGACCTTTAGTGGGTTATCCCACATTGACACTAAGGTTGCCAACGCATCAGCCAGACGGTTTTCATCTCTCAGCACAAAGTGGAAAGTGCAAGTCTCAAACTGCCCACACATCTCTTTCAAATATTCAACGTAGGGCATCAGCCGTTCTTCTTTTACTGCCCACTCACCTCGGATCTGGTTAATCACCAAGGATGAGTCACCGAAGACTTCTATATTCTTTGCCCCCAATGCCGCTAAAGCTTCCAATCCGAAGGTGCACGCTTCATATTCGGCTTCATTGTTGGTTGCTTTGTACCTCAGCTTCTTAGCGAGGGGAAGTTTCTCATTATCTGGGGTCGTCAAGATGATCCCAACTCCGGCTCCTCTGTTATTTACCGCCCCGTCGAAGTGTAACTGCCATCCCTGAACAGAAATTGCGACTATGCTCTCATCAGGAAAGGTAAACTCGGGAGTGTCTCCTTGAATAGGATGCCCAGCAAGAAATTCAGCTACGGCTTGCCCCTTAATAGTCTTGCGGGTGATGTATTGCACATCAAACTCCTGCAGCAAGAGCAACCACCTCCCCATCTTTCCAAGCAGAGACGGTGCTTCCTGGAAATATCTTAACGGATTCTGCTTGGCCACTGCTTGAACCCTGTACGAGTGGAAACAATGTCTCAGTTTCTTTGACGCCCAAATTACCGCGAGACAGATCTTTTCTACTTCAGCATATTTTATCTCATAAGCCAAGAACTTCTTGCTGAGGTAATAAATTGCAAACTCCACCCCAAATTCATCCTCTTGAGCCATCATGGCACCCACTGAACTGTCTTCTACTGCCAGATACAGGATAAGCGGTTTGATCAGTTGCGGAGGCCTTAGCACTGGCGGATTCAACAGGTATTCCCTGATGCTGTCAAAGGCTTTCTGGCATTCTTCATTCTAGACCACAAGTTGATTCTTTCTAAGCAGCTTAAAAACAGGCTCGCATATCGAAGTGAGCTTGGCAATGAATCGGCTGACATACTGCAGCTTGCCCAGGAAACTCCTTACATCCTTTTCCTTTTGCGGCACGGGCATCTCTCTGATGGCCTTCACCTTGTCCAGGTCAATTTCTATTCCCCTCTGACTGACGACATGTCCCAATAGTTTTCCTGAAGTCACTCCGAAAATACACTTCTTGGGGTTAAGTCGCAGATTATACTTGTCAATCCTGGTGAAGAACTTCTCTAGAGCTTCAAAGTGCCCCTCTCGGGTGGCTGATTTGACCATCATGTCATCGACATACACTTCCACTTCTTTATGGATCAGGTCACTTGAGATCTTGGTCGCCATTCTCTGGTATGTGGCCCCTACGTTCTTTAGGCCGAAAGGCATGACCCGGTAGGCGTAGGTCCCCCACTCCGTGATGAAAGCGGTTTTAACCCGGTCAGCTATTCTGTTCAGGATCTGATTGTAGCCCACATAACCATCTCCAAAGTTGTACATCGCGCAATTGGCGACACTGTCTATCAATACATCGATATGGGGTAGTGGAAAATCATCTTTAGGGCAAGCTTTGTTCAGATCTCGATAATCCACACACACCCTGACCTTTCCGTTCTTCTTTGCTACAGGGACCACATTTGCCAGCCATGTAGGATACTGCACCTCAACAAGGAACTTGGCTTCAACCTGCTGTCGAATTTCCTCCTTAACCTTGTCTGCCCATTCTGGTCTGAGCCTTCTCAACTTCTGTTTCACAGGCTTGTAATCCGGATAAGTTGGGATAGCATGTTTTGCCACATCTCGGTCAATTCTCGGCATGTCCTCATAGGTCCAGGCAAAGACTTTTTCATGTTTTCTTATTATTCTCTCAAAATTTTTTCTCTCCTCAGGAGTTATATTTGATGCTATTAGAATTTCTCTTGGATTTTCCGAGGTTCCAAGATTAAAAGGTGTTGTATCAGTGGAATCAATGTCAAAAATTGATGGAATATGATCATGTTCATGCATGTTGAAATTATTAGAAACATCGCACAAGTAAGAGAAATTGTTTGCCTTATTAATAATATTATAATTGTCATTTACATCATAAAAGAGTTCTGGAATAAAAAGACAGTCTGAGCTAGAGTCTTCTTCTGCCACTCCCGAGGTTGATGCTATCGCGGCCTACTCACTGGCTTCCTGATTCTGCAGAGGCCCCTCAGGCATGTCGGAGGAAATCCTCAAATCTCCCATTTTCAGCTCCAATTCTGCTATCTTCTGTTTCCCTTTCAGCTTGGCAGCTATCATCTTTTCAGTAACAACCTCTTCAGGCTCGCATCTGTCCCAAGTGATACCCTGAGTCATGACCTCTTCATCCCAGAAGTCTTCAGCAGTCTTGATAAACCCGACTCTCCAGTCAAATACATCATTAAAGATCTCGAAGCCAGGGACAATCCTCCCATCTACCCATTGCGGCTCGCTTTCGCCAGTGTAAGCACAAATTGAGGATGCTGGTACGAAGCTCTCTGAAATGTGAGGGATCTTGTCTGTCGCCTTCTTCTTGCTGAAGCCACCTCTGTACCCTAGACCTTTCCGGTTCTTCTGCCCTCGAGTGGCGACCGCTGTTTGCAACCCTTGAGAGTTTCTGCCCAAACCAGCCCCGGGGAGATAGTGCATCTTCTTCAATATATTAACCACGGCTGGGTTATCCACTGACCCATGCTCTTCTCGTATCATGGATACATGGAAGCCACTAAATGGTTGATTAGCTATTTCAAGCGCTGAGACCTGGTTCTCCCTGGCCGCTTTGATAGTCACCACCTCCCCTTTGTGTGGGAACTTTATCATCTGGTGTAGTGTGGATGGCACTCCACCTAACTTGTGAAACCAGGGTCTCCCAAGTAGAGCTGAGAAGTTAGCAGGGATGGGCAGCACTACAAATTCTACCTCCACTTCAATAGGTCCTGTCTTGACCAAGGTCTTAAAGGTTCCCGAGGCTTGCCTCCTCGAATTATCGTAGGCTGTGATAGTCAGATCCGACCCACTGAGCATATCCTCGTTTAAACCAAAAGCCTGCAGAGCTATCAGGGGGCACACATTGATAGAAGACCCATCATCTACCATAACGCAAGCAGTGTGCTTGTCGTTAATCTGCGCTTTGATGTATAGGGGTCTATTATAATTGCGGCCTTTGACCGGTAGGTCGGCGTAACCAATCTCTCCTCGGATCCTCCCTTAATTAGGCCCAACAGTTCTGATGGGGAGATCGTGGTGGCGACCGTGGCCTCAACCAAAGCCTCTACTACCTTCTGCCTATGAGAGGGGGATTGTCTCAAAAGATCCCAGATGGATATTTGAGCCGCAGTCTTCTTCAATTGTTTGACAATCTGATTCTCCTCTGGTTCTTTCTCTGCCGGCGTCTGCACTGGCTCGGGTAGTCTCGTAATCTCGGGGACCACTCTTCCGCTTCTCGTCGCAGCCCTTATTTCTTCTTCTTTGTCTTCATCAGACCCCACAAGTCAAGGTTCATTTCTCCCTCCTCCTCGGCTTCTCCGCCGCTCTCACTGCTAGACCAGCAATCAAGGGTTGCCACGACTGCCCTCCCCTCTCTAATCGCGGAACAATCAGCAGCAGAATTCTCGCTCCCATATAGATCCTGTAGCACGTACCACTCTGGCAGGCTAGATCCGATCATAAACACGGGTGGTGGTACGGCATTATAACCGGGCTTCTTCTCAGTTTCCCTCTTTTCAGGGTCAGAAATCTGCTTGCTATCAATTAAGTCTTGGATAGAGTGTCGGAGCGCTTTGCACTTATTTGTGATGTGGCCTGAGTGCTGGTGGAACGCACAGAATTCATTATCTTTGTGTCCAGGCTTCCCCTGCGTCAAAGCAGGTCTAGGAGCTAAGGGCTGCAATTTTCCCTCCTTCATTAACCTTCTCAAAACCCAAGATAATGGTCTCCCCAAGTTCAAAAACTTCCTCTGGGTGGTTACCTCAGTAGCAGACACCTCGCCTGTTCTTCTGGCGCTATTACTGGGACCCGCCGGCCTACTGGTTCCTTGACCGGGGTTAGTCCTTTTGGCAAAATTATCATTGTTAGCCTTCCTAGCCAAGAACTCTCCTTCTGCCTCGATGGCTATATCCTTGAGAGACTCCCAGTCCTTCAACCCCTTCATCTTCAACCCATCTTTCAAGTACGGGCTTGCATTCTTGATGAACAAATGAATCTGATCCTAGGTGTCAGGCTTCCTCCGCATCTCCATTACACGGTTCCTCCACCGGGTGAGATAATCATGGAAAGATTCTCCGGCTTTCTGCTGGAGCAGTTCAAGATCTTTTAGAGTCACCTCCATTCTGGTATTGCAGTCATACTGCTTCAAAAACTCCTCAGTGAGCAGATCCCAATCTTCTTTAGTGCGGCGGTCAAGGCCATGATACCAGTCGATGGCATGAGAGGTCAGACTCAGATAAAAGTATTCTACCTTCTGCTTCTTAGACAATGTGGTCCCCTTCATGACCAGAGAATACTATTTCACGTGAGCAATTGGATCAGAAGTACCGTCAAACTTCGGCACATCTGGCATTTTGAAGTTGTAAGGGATCGAGTCCTCTCCCTCCAATTCCTTATCTTTCGGGTTCATCCCTTGACCCCTGCTCAACATACGAGCCATAGCTTCGAACCTCTCTTCCATTTTCTTTAAAATGAAGTCATCGGTCTGAGGTGCTTTCCCCCCCTCAGATGCGAGGCTCATCCTATCATCTTCGATATCATCATCAATTCTCAGCACAGGCCTTCTTCTCTGCTCTCCCGAGGCCACTGATCTCAACTCTACTGGTGGTGGCCTAACGGGCTCTTCTCGCCTTTCAACCCTTTCTTCCTCTGGCTCATTCTGTCTCACTGGAGGAGGAGGAGGAGGATTCTGTGGGGCATTCTGCGGAGCATTCTGCTGTGCCAAGGCGGTCAACATATTCATCATCCTACCCTCGAATTCCTCAAAACGGCGGCCCACTTCTTTCGCAATCATGGCCCTGGTGGTGTCTTCCCCCCTAGGCGAGTTTGCCATCTGAGATACTGTACCACTGATTTCTGATAAGATTTCTGGTAGACCCTCTCTATCCGACAGCTCGGGAGTAGGAACTCAGATCAGTCGTCCGGTTGGTGATCTAGTCCACCTGGGCAGATCTATGATGGCTGCAGGGACAAAAAGTTAGGCATGATGCATGAAATGCAGGTATAATGCATGGTCGTGATATGCAACACTTACAGAGCACAAGCAAGCAAATAGGTCCTTCCGCCCTTATTTCTCCCACACACGTGGTCGTGCAGTCTCTTTCCTAGGTGGGATTAGCCCAAGGGTCAACGAGGGACCCAATGGACACGCATAGTGCACGGCGAAAAACCGGCAGCATGACACTCCTATGCTAATATACAAGCGGATGGATAATGATCGTCACGTATTTGGACGTTCCATAAATTTTGACATGGCCCTACCGGGGCATGATAGCCTTTGGCTAGGTTACCAAGCGATACATGTGGACTCACCTAATACATGAGGACCCATACAGCAAGCATGGAATTAAGGTTCATTTCACCTGTGGAAAATAGCTACGGCCGTTACATGAGCTTTGGACAAGGGAGATGTTTCTTTAAGGCTACCCAAGCATGATCCCTGCCGACAGGTCTAGCCTATCACGAGCATAGCGACCGATCGGGTCGTCATTTTGATATACCATTGAGGTACGTGGCTTGGGCTGGTGATTATCCTTAACACTTCCCCAAATTGAGTGAAAATGAGGTCGTGCTTCAGGAACGCACCGGGGCTAAAAGAGGGACCAAACTAGCATATTCTAAGGCTCTAATGATATGCGAATGCAATTTTGAGAGAAAGCAAATTTGTGAATTAAATTTTAATCATAAATGTTAAACGAGGTATTTTCAAATCGAAATCTCGAACCATAAACGTCCCCAGCGGAGTCAACACTGTGACGTGCGCCGGATCCCCACGGCCGCCCGTTCGACCGCCCACACGTGGGCGATCGGGGCACTTGTGGGTCCATTGACATCTTGCAAATGAATTGCAAGTGCGTCTATGTTGGGCAACAAGGAGGTTTCATGGAGTCGCCACCCAATAGAACATTGGGAAAGTTACTCTCGCCTCGGAGAGCCTAAGACTGCGCTTGGTATCCATTTTGGGCCAGCCAGAGGGGTCATGGAAGGTGAACTTCTCACCTTAAAGAGCCTAGGATTAGCGCTAAAGCCTCGTGACCCAAGAAGTATTTTGGAAGATAACCTCTAACCTCTTGAGCCCAAAGACCAGAGCTGGGTCCGGGATTTCTCATCTATTTCTACCTCATTTATTTTATGATCAAATCTTAATATCATCAATTCGCTCTCTCTCCACACTATGCAATTGATTAAAAGGCGCATTTATTCACATTTTGAAAGCGATAAATGATCAGATAGATAATAAAAGCGATAAATTACAATAATACAAGGAGCGGAATACAACTCCCTTTCATAAATGTGCGAATCATGCATAAATCGGGGCATTGCTTATTTTGAGGACTTTGGTCCTCACATGCATCATTATTAAAATTGGAGATTTTTGTTTATGATGATTTTATTGGATAAAGATAGGGCTTTGGCCCCTTTTGCACTTTATACAAACCTCATTTTTATTTAAGTATAAAATCATATAGATTACATTTATAACATTAGCGAAATATGAGAAGAATATATCCATATACATGAAATAATCAATGAATAACAACATGAAGGAAATAATCGAGAGGGTTAGGAAACTAAACCGGACGGAATCCTCCGCATATGGGAGATAGCCGCTCAAGCTTGTGGTAGTCCAAGAGAAATCATATATACACTCATAGAAAAGTTGAGAGATGTTAATATACATAAAATTAACATGTAGGAAACCGAAAGGATTTGAAAAAGATAAAAAAAACGATTTAAAAGGATGGAGGCAGAACCCACAGACGGCCTTCCTTAGATGACCGACGGGCGTCGGTTAAGGTAACCGACATGTCCGTCTGTCACTCAAGGAGAGGCGTCTGTAAGTGGGGTGACCGACGGGCATCGGTGATAAAGATGACCCGTCGGTCACCACTGTCTCCAAAAAAATAGGAGAGAGAGAATTCTTTCCAAAGCCAAAAAATGGGTTTTATCCCAAAAGGAGATAAAGAGAGTCAAAATAAAGGAAAATAATGACAGATATTGATAAATTCCACAAAATAAGGAATAAATATGAAACGATAAGGATAAGGAATTCGGAATATTTACCCTCAGATAATCGCTTTGGGTGAGAATCTTGTGTTGATTAGAGCCCCGCGCGTTCCACGAGAAGTAAAAGATGAAGGGTCAAAGAAAGAAAAATGGGCTATTTCTTCTTCAACCCCTTAAAAGATTGACTTTGGAATCAATATCTAAAGAAAACTAATTATTTTTAGTTCCTTTTTGATTGATTTGATCCTTGATCAAATAGATTTCCTTTGTAAATGTGTTTTGTTGGAAGAGAGAGAAAGTTTGCTTGAAATTGGGCAGAGTTTCCCCTTTTGAAAATTTTTCCAACCCTTTTCTCTTGAAAATCCGGAGCTTTTATAAACCAGACACGACTGACGGGCGTCGGTGTATAGGGGCGGGCGTCGAAAGAATCCTTCTGACACAAGGATTCGTTCGACGGCCCTGCCACATTCACCGACGGGCGTCGGAAGGGTTGCGTGCTCCGAGAAACCAGGCGGCGTTCTGACAGGGGCGGTGACTTTCCGACGGGCGTCGAAAAATACCACCAGCCGTCGGTGACTCGAAGCGACGGGCTGACTTCACATACGGGCTGTGGAGTATAAAAAGCTTTTTGACTCGAAAAAACCTCTGTTCTCTCCCCCTCTGCCCAGGAATGGTAAAAAGCCTCATTTCTCGTGGAACGTGGGACTAAAACCTCCAAATTCAGCCCTTTATACAGGCTCGGGCACTAATTTCATCATAGGGTAACCTCTGATCCGGACCGCTCCGGGACACGGTGCTTACAGTACCCGCAATCACATATAGGACATCCTGATCATCACGGACCCTCATAGCATATGCACGTGTTGGTGTACGAGTATCAGGCCTCTCAACTATTTCTGATGTGACCCTTTGACCACCAGTACTGGAACTAGCTCCCCTACCTTTGCCTATGCCCCTAGAAGCTGAAGAAGCTAGTCTCTCTGCCTGACTGGCTGTCGAATACTATCTACCAGGACAATCTCTCTGAAAATGGTCCATAGACCCACATCATAGACATGCTCCCATTTTTCTCTAACACTGTCATCCATGCTTTTTCCCACAGCGCTTGCATAGAGTAATCTCTGCCCTACCAGAACCGCCTATTGTACTAGCTATAGATGAGGCTGGTTGTCTTGACTTAACAAATGATTTCTAACCCTGTCCCGATCGACGAGATCTGTGACTGAGCTGAAGCCTGAGAACCTAACCTTCTTTACTTCTTACTAGCTGAAAAAGAAGAGCTAGTTTGTCCTTGACTCCTTTTTTGTTGCCCTCTATTCCTTCATTTCTGTTCATCGACATTAACTTTTTCAATTTCAAGGCAACTTTCACTAGTTCTCCATAATCTTTAATTTGCAATGCGATAAGGAGTTTCTTAATATCATGGTAAAGACCTGCTTCAAAACTTTTACACTTATAAGCCTCTATAGGAATCAATCGATCAGCATATGCACTTAATCTGTCAAACTCTTTTTCATATTCTGATACTATTTTGGGCCCTTATTTCAAATGTAAAAATGCATCTCTCATTTCTTCCTTATATGCCTCCCCTACATATTTTTCCCTAAACTGGGATAAAAAGTACTCCCAAGTGATATCTTGTGGCGCAATAAACACTACAAGAAAAATCAAAAATAGAGACGGAATGAATTCCGTCTCTAAATAGAGACGAAAATCATTTTCCGTCTCTAAATAGAGACAGAAAGAAATTTCTGTCTCTAAATAGAGACGGAAATTGCTTTCCGTCTCTATTTAGAGACGGAATTCGTTCCGTTTCTAAATGTGGTCGCTAAATATGGCAGGATTTTTTCCTGCCAGTAATGGAGACGGTATTTAGAGACAGAATAGTTGTTCCGTCTCTAAATAGAGACGGAATAATGTTTCCGTCTCTAAATAGAGACGAAAAATTCATACCGTCTCTAAAAATAGAGACGGAATAATATTTTCGTCTCTATTTAGAGACTGTATGAATTTTCCGTCTCTAAATAGAGACGAAAATTATTTTTCGTCTCTAAATAGAGACGGAAACGTTATTCCGTCTCTAATTTTAGAGACGGAAGACTATTTTCGTTTTTAAATAGAGACGAAATTTAATTTCGTCTCTAAATTTCAGGTTTTAACCCTAATACCCTTTCTTTCTTTCTTTTCCCCTCTCCTTTCTCCTCCCTGTATTCGCTGCCCCCTCCCTCCGTTGCCCGAGCCATCCGGTGTTTGGTCCCACCGCCGCCGTCGAGTAGACGCCGGTGAGGTTATCTTTTTCCCCCCTCTTTCTTTTTTTCCCCTCTTCTTTCTTTTCCCTTTCTCCTCCTATTCCGCTGCCCCCCTGTACGTTGCCCATCGCCGTCTAGTCCCCTTGCCCCCGACGAGTCGACGCCGGCGTTGTTCTCCGGCCCGTCGTGTGCTCCGGCGTTCCTCCTCCGGCGAGATCTGCATCATCAGATAATAATTTTTTTTTGAATTATTATATGTAAAATGTAGATTAATTATCTGTTGTATTTTCAAAAATTCATAGAAATTTTATATAGTTGTATGAATTTTAACATTTTATTGCAATAATTATTAGTTTGTAGCATTTTAAATATATTGGTAAATTGTTGATTTATATACAGTAAGGTAACATTTTCAAGCTAAGAATATGTTGAAATAGACTTATTTTGTGACAGTGGATTTTAGGATTAAACATTTAGAGTCAAAGGTTTAGAATATTAATATCTAGGATTTATGGTTTAGAGTTTAGTTTTTAAAGTTTATTTAGGGTTTAGGATTTAATTTGAGCATACAAAATAAAACAAATATGTAATCCAAGTTGGTTAGAGCGGAGAAAACTAAAATATTGTAATTACATGTTGTGGTTTCATTGCATGATATGTATGTCCTTTTCATAATCAAATTTCTAAATGCTACTAATGAACTTGAATTATGACAATCGGTGTGAAAGATAGTTCAGCAATATTCAATTTTCCTTTTATATAATTTTGAGTATAAGTTAGATATTAATTTTGTCATCCATAAAATTTAAATTCGAAATACAAATATATATAAGGCATCATTTAACACTATGCTTAGTTTTTTCTTTAGCACTTCAATGGCCTTAAATTTAACAAGTTAAAATGGCCTGCTCATAAACAATAAGAAGAACATCACAAGTAAAACAAAATACGGAAATCCTCTTTAAACCTAAAACTTTTCATTATTAAAACTTAATATCCAAAATTTGGCAAGAAATATCTTAGTTTTATTTTTTATAATATATTTTTAAACTTGAATTCTATCCTAATAGAAATTAAACAAAATATTAAATCATTATTTAGCTGAATTAAATCATCATTAATTATTTTCCCCTTAATAAAATGTACTTTTTTAATAAATATGTACTTTTTTAATAATGTTATAATTAATAATCTCCTTAATAAAATGTTAAAATACTAATATTTATCATAATAACATTAAAATAAGGATTAACTAATGTCAAGTAGCTCAGTTGGTAAGAAATCAGTATATTAAGCCGTATAACATAATGATATTGAAGATGTAGAATCATTATTCAAAAAATAAAAAATGTAAAACCAAAACTTGGGTCACCATTACATTCTCAAAAGATTTGAATTTTTTTTATAATATTTATATAATTCAATGGTTATTGATTCCTGAATTGCTAGTTCCAAACTAATCCTAACTCATATTAACATTTAAATCTATATGATATATAATTCCTCATCTCAAAATAATTGTTATTTAAGGTACACTAAAGTCAAACTTACCCGCTCTTTAATGTTTATTTATCTTACATTTTCTTTTTACTCCAGCTTCACTTAATTTATAATTTATGTTTCTTGCTTAATCATCTGCTTTCACACCTAAACTTATTTAAACTACTGACTGGGACACACACCATAATGCCTTTTCAATTCATAAAATCAACGCAATTATACTGTCAATCCACAACAAAATAAAGATTAGAAAAACCGATTAACTGCCATATTTCAATCCCTATCTTTTTGTTTTTTCTTCATTAAAATATTAAAAAAAAAAAAAAAGAAATTTTGTTAGGTTCCATGGTTCAATAATCATATCCCCTTTTTTACTCAACCAAAAATGGATATTATGTGAAATATGAATTACTCCAAATTTCATATATATCATCCAAATTCTTACATATATACATATATGTTTTCAAAAAATAAACTAACCTCCAAATTAAACTGATCTGGTCAAATCCTTTTACCAATTTATTTTAGAAACAAATAGAAAAAGAAATCAACGGGACTTTAATAATTATTACAGTTGATGTCAACGTTTTTGACCAACCACCGGCTTGGGTTGGTGGAATTGTAAACACAGGAAGTCGGGAATCTAATATCACCAACCCCCATGAGTTTTTTTTTTCAACAAGTCTAACATAAATATAAGAGTTATTTGATTATAAAATAATATTTAATAAAAATAAAATTATTTGTATATCAAATGGTCATGTATGAATTCAATTATATATAGTTGTCAGCGTAAATATAATTTTTTTAAATAAAATTATATATCTTGTTTCATGTACCCCGCCGTTATCGGTAAGAAGAACAATTTTCAGTAGTTAAATTTCTTAAGTTAGTTTTTATCTTTTGAAGAGAAGACAATTGCAAGGAAGAAAATCATACTTTATGAAAGGAAAAAGGGTTGAGAGATTTCCTTCTTCTTATTTCTAATCTTTTACTTCTTCTTTGTAATTAAATGCATTATATTTAAGAAACTTAAATGACATTAATGTTATTTTATATTTCCATCAATGTTGTTAGTCTTTTAATGCAGAATTGTCTATTGGTATTATTGCATGATTCTTCTAAGTTTAAATAGAGTTGAGAGATTCACTTTATCTTATAACTAATAGAAGTTCATTAGTAAAACATTGCTTGAGAGATCAGTATGTTAGGATAACTGCTATAAATTGGTAACTAATCTTAAAATATGTAATTAGAATTAACTAGTTCATCAATGAGAATTGAGGATTAGCATTGTAATTGCATGTTTTAGGCACTCTAGTTCATGTCGAGAGAGTGGATTAGAATATTATTCCAATTTGACTTGTTTATAAGATTATAGTTATATTTTAAAGATAGAATCAAGTTTCATAATCATTATATCTTCATCATCTAAATTGTCTTCTTTGATTATCATTAAATAGGTTTAATTAATTTGCATTACACGAGTAATATAGAATTAAACTTACAAAATATTGAACATTGTAAACAAGATAAAATCAAGTAGTAATAGTAAGTATTTATCAGCATACTTTCCTAGTGGGAACGATATCTTAAGTACTATAATCAGTAAACCGTGCGCTTGCGGATTTAGCACAACACATGGCAACCTGTAGCGCCCTTTGGGCAGGCCTTATTGAGATAGTAAAATCTATGCACATCCTCAACTTCCCATTCTTCTTCTTTACTATGACCATCATTCCTACCCAATTAGGGTAGTCTACCTCTCGGATAGTTCCAAATCTTAGGATTCTATCGACTTCCTCTGAACTAAACTTTCTCCAACCGGAAGCATGTCTTCTTAGCTTTTACTTAATCAAGGGGTGTTTTGGATTAGCATTCAACTTATGCGTGATGACCTTTGGGTCGAGGCCAAGGATATGTTCCAGCTTCCATACAAAAGATGGCTAATTGATTATCAGCACATGTATAACTTCCTCTTCCACCTCTTTGGTCATGCTTAACCCAATCAAGATTTCCTTCCCTTTTGATAGCTTCCTCTTGGTCAGCTCCTCCTTTGGGTCCATTATAGGCTTGCTAGCCCCCTCTTCCTTTTTTAAGTCGGGCTCTACCATATAGGCTAACTTTGCTTCCTTAATTATGGAAACGTAGGCTTCCCTTGAGGCTTTTTAATCCCCTATCAGGATGGCCTCTCCATTCTCAATGGGCACTTTCTTAAGCATGTACCTGACACTAGTTATAACTCCAATTTGGAAGATTAGTGGTCTATCAAAAATGCAAAATCCAAGTCCATGACCATAAATGTGGTTTTACACATGGGTTACCATTTCATCTTTAAGTTCAACAAAGAGCTCTATCGATCCGACTACTAGTACAGTGGCATTGTCGAGCCTGATTAGTGGGGTGGTATTTAGTTTCAGCTTTTTGATTGGAAGCCTCATCTGCTTATATCCTTCCAGTGTCAGGACATTTACAGCTGTCTCGTTATTGATCAGGATTCTTTTTAGCATGAAATTATTGATGACCGCTCGGACAACCAAGGCGTCTTGGTGGGGAAATTTTAAGTTATCGACGTCTTTATAAGATATGGTTTCAGGCCATATCTTCTCAAATTTTGTCAAGAAGTATATACCTTTGGCTTTCTTTCTCTTTGAGAAATCTTCTCCATATGGTGATCTTCCAGCTATCATGTTAATCACCCAGCCCTTTGTCTTGGAGGCTCAACATCTCTCAATTTTTTATGCTTTTTGTCATCATCAGAATTCGATTGATCCCTTTTTCTGGTTGGGGCTTGTAGGGACTTATCTACCTCGGTCCCATGAATCTCTTTAGAGATCCCTTATGTAAGAGCCTTTCTATCTCTTCTTTCAGTGAGTTGCATTCATTGGTGGTACGTGTGACCAACATCCTTGTGGAACTCGCAATATTTGCTCTTGTCTCTTTTTGCATATGTATGGTTGGACATCTTTTTTAGCCAGTTGACTTTGCCATGTTTGTCTTTAATCCACATCAAGACATTAGCAAGGTTAATATTAAGAGGGGTGAAAGTTCTAGCCGGATTATTAATGTGGCATTCGAACTTCCCCTACTCAAACTCTTTCCTCTTACTGGAACTTGTTAATGAGGATACCCTTTTTGGGCTCTTTAATTCTTTCCCTGGCCATCCGATCGGATATTGTAATTTGCTCGTCAGTCGACTAGACATTATACCATCAACATAATGGCATCATCTAGTTAGATGTACTGATTTGCTCCGTCCAACAAGTCTGTGAAGTTCATCGATGGTCGAGCCAAGATGGACTCAAATAAGTAGGGGCTAGGGCATTGGTTGCCACTTCAGGGTGCAGATCCCTGATTTTAGATGCCAGTGTCTGGAACTTATCAATATAGTCTCAAAGACTTTCATTGGGTTTATGCACCAAATTTCACAGATCATTGACCGTATTGGGCTTTCTGATTTGCATAATGAACCTTGTTGTGAAGAGATCACGAATCTGCCTGAAGGAAGTGACTAATTTCGGAGGAAGATCATGGAACCAATCTAATGCACCACCTGCCAGGGTTGTAGAAAAAATGCTACAAAAGATCAGATCATCATAGGAGTACATCTGAATCTATGTCAAGTACTTGGAAATGTGGCATTTGGGGTCGGATTTACCCCGTATATCTAGGCATCCTTATTTCTTTAAATCTTCTAGGCAGCTTCTTTAATCTCTTGACAGAAAGAGGAGATAGTGTTGCCATCAAGCAAGGGCTTTCTGTGGTGCCTAAGTCCGAACTTTCTTATCTTCTGTAGGAACCATTTGTCATCTTTGTCTACCCTTGGACCTTCATACTCTTCCTTTACTTTCCTTGAAAACCTCCTCTTAGGGGCGCATGTGTAGGATAAATCATCTCCTACGAAAATTGAGGGTGACTCTGACCGCTTCGAAGCATAGGTGGAATCGTATACGCCGTAGCTAGGGCTGTTTATAGGTTGGGTTGGCTCAAAAATAAAATAAACCCAACCCAACCCAATCCAATCCAATCCAATATGTATGAAATGTAAGGTTTTTTTATTAAAAACCAACCCCACCATTAAATCTTTTGACGGTTTGGGGCGGTTTAAAAATGGTTTGAAACGGTTTAAAGATGGTTTGAAGAAAATTAAATACTATGTTTAATTCCTTTTTTTTTAAAGCTCTAACCCTTTAAATTTGTTATAAAATAAAATAATAAACAAAAAAATAATTTAGATTAAATTATAAATTGCATTTTATATTAAAAAAACTGCAAATTTTTTTTCCAATATATTTACTTTAATACAATCCACCATTACAAACCAGAATTTCACACACAAAAATGTTACTATGCCATTTCAAGATTTCAATCCCGTCAGGAAAAAGAATAAAACTGTAAAAGGCACCCATGTAGGCACATCAATCTTCAACCCAACTTTCGAATAGTAAAAAAATGGAAAGAACAGCAAGCCAATGAACAAAGGAATTCCAACCGAAAATGCCATCCTACTAATCATCCTATTCATCACTACCTCTGATATGATGCCAGCATCTGGTTCCTCATCATTATTGTCGTTATCTTCATCTCCATTACTAACCATCTTCGATATTGATTTGGCCATAAATTTTGCTTAGAAACTGGGAATTGAAAGGTTGAAACTTGGAACAAATGGCCATCAATCTGCCAACCATTTACAAGGCATAACTAACAAGAAGCAAGCAAGCTACCATAGAAAGTGAATAAATTAGGAGAAAAAGAAAATTTAAAGTTGCATTCTGTTGAGGAAAAATAACCCAGAAATGTATTTTCAAAACTAATTACAATAGAACAGACCCTTTCTTAAACTAAAGACAACTATATGAATTTTTTGCTTTAATTTCATTTACAATCAACACTTATATATGCAAAGAGGAGGGCAAAAGCAGAAAATATACTCATCCTTAAACATGAAGCACATATAACAACACATATATATACATACTTACAGACGCACCATCACTCTCGAATTGAAAGTGCCCGCAAATTTGGAAAATCTATCAAACAAAATGAATTAGAAAACTTGATTGTACTTAAAACTATAATATAAAAATTAAAAACCATAACTTAAAACTAAACAGTACCTGATTCGACCTCTTCATATGTTTCTACATTGTCCATAACTTTTTGAAGATCAATTGGAGCTGAGTCCAACAAATTTTGATAGCATACAAGTGCTTCTGCCATTAAAGGTGATAATGCACTTCTAAAAGGATCCAATATTCTGCCTCTAGTATTAAATGCTGATTTCAAAGCGACCATTGACACAGGAATAGCTAGGACATCTCTGGCTAATTGAGAAAGATAGGGATACTTAGAGGCATTAATCTTCCACCATCCTAGAATATCAATTTCTCATGAATTTCTTCACAAGTTTTAACCAAATACTTTACAACCTCTAAATTGTTCTCTAAATTTTCTTTTTGTTTTCTATGCCTAGAGTACTTATACTGAAAACTAATGACTTGATCCTCTTCAGCATCATTTAAATTCATATCATCGGAAAGCTGACTACTTAAAATACAAGAATTAGGCCTAATGACATTAGTTGAATCACTTGTCAAATAATAGGCATATAATCTAACAAATGCATCATAGACTTTATCCCCCATCTCCATAGTTTTTGACTCATCATACACTTGACCAAAACAATACCTCACATATTCCATTTTGTACCGAGGATCTAAGACAACTACAACAAACAATAAAAAATTCATATTTGAATCATTTTCCCAATATTTTTCCAATTTCTTTTTCATTTGTATAGCCATAGAATACAAGAGATTTTCCCCACTTCCCATCAATGTACCTAACCTATCTATCAAAGCCATAAGTTCATGGAAAAAAGAATTTGATGTCACATACAATGGACCCGAAAATTGCAATGTCACAATATAAAAAAGTCTCAAAAACTTGACAAACACTTTAGCGGTATCCCAATCTTCTATAATAAGAGGACCTATGTTATTCATTTTGTCAAAATAAGAAACATAATGGAGCCTAGCAAAAGCCTTCTCAAACTTTTCGCCACTTCTAACATCTTGTAGGTAGAATTCCACCTAGTTTCTATGTCAAGACATATGAGACCTTTATTTTCTATCTTAACTTTCTCCGCACACATCTTAAAAGTATAGGATCTAGATGGAGAAGACCTCACATACCTTATGGCATTTCTAATTTTGACAATTGATTGATCAAGTTCATCTAAACCATCCTTCACCACAAGATTCAATAAATGAACACAATATCTCACATGCAAGAACTCATGTCCTAAAATAGTGCCGCTCCACTCTTTAGTCTCTCTCTTCAAATATCTAATAGCACCATGGTTGGAACTTGCATTATCAACTGTTAGTGTGAAAATCCTGTCTATTCCCCAATCTAGCAAATAAGTCTCAACCATCTTTCCAATTGTCTCTCCCTTATGGTTATGCACTTGACAAAAGTTCAAAATCCTTTTGTGCAAGTTCCATTCCCTACCTATCCAATGAGCTGTTAAACACATATAATTTAAGTTTTGAATAAATGTCCAATAGTCTATTGTAAGACACAAACGTTGAGATTTTAAGACACTTTTTAACTTTATTTTCTCCTCCTCATAAACTTTCAAGCAATCTCTTGCTACAGTAATGCGAGATGGAACCATAAACCTAGGTTCCAAAGCATAGGAATAATTCCTAAACCCCTTCCTCTCAGTAGCCCTAAAAGGAATTTCATCCAATATGACATACCTAGCAAGCTCCTTTCTTAGTTCCTCCATATCAAAACCCTTCACTCTAGGGCTTTTACTTCTACACCCAAAACTAGAACTAGAACCCTTTTGTGATGCCTTAACTATTCTATAAAGATACTCCTTACATTGGTTGCTTAAATGAGCCCATAGAGTACTAGTTCCATGGATCTTGAATTCAGAAGCATACGATTTCTCAAAATATATACAAACTACCCTAGTTTTATCTCCACACTCTATCAACCAAAAATTATCCCATATAGCAGAAGTTTTTTCTAGAACCCAATCTATTATTTTTTTTCAAAAGGATAGGACGAAGAGGACAAGAAATGCTTTTACTCCCAGAATCTTCATTTTCAACATCCATTGATGAGGTTGGGTTACTTTTATCCATTGAATCTATAACAAATATGATTTCTGGTTATAAATTATATAAGCATGTGGAGGTTATAAAGTAAGAACAGTAATATAAGAAGACTACCTTACACAAGCTAACAAAATTCAGTAAAAATGCATAGGAAAATCATTCCAACCTTAAAAAATAACAAATATAATCACAGACATTTATTATTCATATAGCTAACTAAAAAATCCTAAGGAAAATTACTCCTTCTAAGAGCAATTGAGTTTTGCAGATCAGATTTATATCCCTCAATACCCATCCATAACTCTGTGGTTGCCAGCACAAAATAGATGAAAAGTGACTCAACTTTCATAATTTTGTCACTTTCTTTAATATCTTAACTTCCTATAATTGCCAAAGAGAAACGTGTACAAGAAGTTGGGTTCAACAACTCAATCACACTATATATATATATAATGCAAAAAAAATAATAAAGAAGTTGTTAGTGCAAATGCAAATTAATAAATACAATACATAATTAATAAGACAAATCATGTAGAGAAGATACACATTTCAGCAATGAGGTGGAAAAGGGCTTAATCTAGTTAATTAATTAATAAAAGAACAAACTAAGTAGGAAGAGGAGTCAAATTGGTCAAGTTTAATAAAGCTGGAAGAATAAGAAGCTAAGAAGGGACTCCAAGTAGAACAAGCCATCACACAAATGCAAATTAAACCCAGAAACTATTTGAATTGATTAAGGGATGACAATTGACATATAACCAACCCAATTTAAAAACCCACTTAAACCTTCATAAATGGTAAACCAAAATCAAAATCAAGCTTGAAATTTAGATCTCGACTAAAGAAACGTGAACTGAAAATGGCAAAAAACAAGTAGAAATGGCAAAACACACAGACCTGGAATGATTGAAAGATGTATAAATTTAATAAATTTGGTAAATTCAATAATTTCTTTTTGATTACGAGGAATGAACATATGAACACTAAACACTAATATAAACAAATTAAGAAAGCAAAGAAATAAGAAAGCTAAATAAGAAAACTTACTAACACAATGAGACTGGATTTCTTCTTCAAAAACACACAAAGGGAAATAATATGAAATCGCGAGAAGCTTCAACCAAAATCAGCTGAAAATGGCAAAAAAAACAACAAAATAAAAATGGTTGTGGAAATTAGGAATAAGAACACACAGATCTTAAATTGCCTCAAACACATACCTTGTTGATGGCACAAAACTGAGTGAGGGAGAGCGAGATCGATATAGAGAGAGCGAGAGCAAGATTAAGACAGAGAGAAAGTGAGATTGAGAGCAAGACTGAGAGAGCGAGATTGGGGCAAAGAAGAGCGAGATCGAGATGAGAGAGCGAGAGCAAGATTGAGACAGAGAGAAAGTAAGATCGAGAGCAAGACAGGGAGAGCGAGATTGGGGCAAAGAAGAGCGAGATCGAGATGAGAGAGTGAGAGCAAGATTGAGAGAGAGAGAGTGTGAGATCAAGACGAAGAGCCAGAGCAAAAGCGAGAGAGAGAGAGAGAGAGCGAGGTTGAGAACAAAGAAGAAAATTATCGGTTTAGCAAATAATCGACCAATTACCCCCAAAACCCGGTACAACCCGAGACTTGGAGCAGAAATATAACCCAACACGACTAAAAAACCACTAAAACCGTATTTTTTTGGTTTGGTCAGGTTGACTCGGTCAAGTTGGTCAATTTGACCTAAAATCTGAACAGTCCTAGCCGTAGCTATGGTCCTTATCTTCAGGGTACATTTTCCCTTTCCCCTTGCCCCTTCTGCTTAGTTTGCAAACATTGGAGTGGGTACCGAATTTTGCATGGCCTCTGTCTTCCAGGTTTGTTATCACAATCCCTTTATTTCTCTGCCTTTTCTCTTCCCTTCTTTCACCATCAACTTTAGGTTCCTCATTGAGGCTTGAGGTTGCTTTCCCTTTCGAACAAATTGAATTATGCTTTTGTTGAAGTCTCTCAGAATGGCTCTCTGATCCTTCATAGTGATGAGAGTGTAGTCTGGCTGTGCCAGTAACTCTTGATTGAATATAAGAAGTAGATTGTTATGAGCGGGGGATCCTTGAGGTTCATTTTGATTATTGGTAGGCTTTGATCTACCTTGATTAACATCGGATTGGTTATCTCTCTCATTTTTGGAATTCTCAATGCACTTTGAACCTGCCATGGTAATTCAACGAAAGCACCAAATGAAAAGTTCCAAGATGTTAAAAGTTAGTGAGGCTGGATGGTAGTTGCAAGTGAGCCTATCGGATCAGTAATACTTTGTTCCTGCAATGAGACGTGCCTCCGAAACTTAAGTCTGTAGTGCTTTTAGAGAAAGAAAGTAGTGAGAGAGAGACTCAAGAATTCAATACCTAGATCTACAGTGTCTTGGTGTATTTATAGAGAATTCAAGAATCCACTCAAATGGTCTGCTCTGGTATCAAAGTAGGTGGACGGCGATGTGATGTGTATCACGTAGGAAGCATAGGTCTGTGGTGTGTGTCAACAAACTGGCAGGGCACATGTCCTGTCAGTCCGATTGGACAGATAACGTCACTAGCCTCTGGCTCTTTAAATGTCTGCCTGTCACGCAACCGGGCCTCGTAGCTTAAGATTTTTGCTCTCAATTTGGTTTTGGTCAAGGTTTACTCAGCCCAAATGATAGTGGCATTATCAATAACCTTATTTATTTTTATTATTTACAAACAACTTTTGAAAAGACTTAATTTCACATCAAATTCTTAAGTAGAGTTGTATTTATATTATAATACTAATTGCATATGGAAACCGGGCATAATTATTATTATTATTATTATTATTATTATTATTATTATTATTATTATTATTATTTGTGAACTAATATTATTATTATTATTATATGGAAAAACGAGCAAAGTTCACAAATAATAATAATAATAAACGAGCATAGTTCACAAATAATAATAATAATAATAATAATAATAATAATTATTATTATTATTATTATTATTATTATTATTATTATTATTATTATTATTATTATTATTCCATATCATAAGCATATTTGTATACGCATATTATAATATTTTTCTTTTATAGAATGTTTTATTGGATTATATTACTTTTCTCAAGTGTATCATTATTCATTAATATGTCTCTTTTCAATAAAATAGAAATATCTTATATATTAATATATTTGTGTGTCTTTAAAATAATATCTAATGATCTACTAAATTTATATATTTAACTCATTCTAAATAAATTATATCTATTTTACCTCCTAAGTTAATTAAAGGATCATAAAAGAATAAATACAAAAAAAAAATCCAAAATGTTAAACATTCGTCACATTTGTAATTTTATTTAAATTGTAAAATTTTGATATTCTTATAATTATAACATAAAAATAAAATCATATGTTTTTGAATTCAAATAAAAAATTGTTGTTATAATATTTGCAATTGATGTAAAAAAGATAATAAAGCTAGAAATATAATTATTTTGGTGAATAAAACCTTAAATACTTTTATTTATACTTTATTTTATATGTGCATCATCTTTTAAACAATATAAGATATTTTACATTTACATTTTTAATCTCATTATTATTACAATTATTTTTCTGAGTTCATTTTCTTAATGATAGAGTTTGGGTACGCCTATGACTCTATAATGGATTGAGTTCCAATCCAGATTAAATTAAGTTATTTAATCTGATTAAAATTACAAAATCCTAACTCAGAAAGAGTCTGAGTTAAACTAGAGTTAGGGCTCTAGCCTTTAGGACCTCTATAAATAGAGGTGAGGTCCTCATTATTTGGTAACAAGAAAACGTATATGCCGCAAGGCTGCTCGTTCCCACTCACAGTTTTTTATCTTATTTTCAGGGGCATTTAGATTGTGATCTAGTTGCTCTTACCCCGAGTGGGTAAAAGCCAGACCAGTGACCAAAACAAACGGGATCTTGGTAGACGCTTCCGCAATTAGTTTCTGCGCTACAAGAGGTAGGTACATTTATTTAATGTTACCTCCACGTTAATTATATGCGTATAATTTTCCTTCATTGGTATCAGAGCCGTCGTTTTTGCGTCCTGGCATGTGGCTAAAGAGATCTAAAATTTTATGTGTAAAATTATTAGATCTGAGATGCATTGAACATAACAAAAATTTGTTTTTTGTGTGAAAAATATATATGCGCATACATTTCGGCTCGATTTCGTGTATGTGTACACCGAAACCCGAGGGGACGAACATGAGTGTTCTAAACGGCTAACTAGAAGTCGGGATTTTTGATTTTTGACCTCACCATTGGATTCGGAGACCGCACAAACCCCCCACAGGCCGGAACCGGAGCGTCAGATTCGGCCGGGAAGGCGGTGCGTGGACTACACGCACCGCATACGTTCGGCGCGTGCGCATGGGCGGTGGCCCACACGCACGTCGCCACGTGTCAGCAATATTGCGTCACTGCTGACACGTGGCCCAATAGCCGAGTGCCACCTGGCACAACGTGGGGCGGACACGTGGACAAATCAGAGGATGCCACGTGGCTGACTGAGGTCATGCCACGTGTCAGGTGACGTGTCAACAAGTGACACGTGGCCCAACCAAGAATTGACACGTGGACCACTAAGGTGCCGCCATGTGTCATGTCGGGTGTTAGTGATAACGTGGCATCACCGACACGTGGCCCAATAGACGTGAGACACGTGGCAGACTGTGGTCACGCCACATGGCTCTGACGTGTCACAGGTGCCACGCGGGCTCCACGTGGTCCAATAATATATTGACACGTGTCAGACTGAGGTCTGCCACATGTCGGTGCTGACGTGTCACGTGTGACACGTGGACCAATGAGATACTGACACGTGGCATTGACTTGCCATGTAAGCACCAGGTGGACCAATAGCACTCAGACACATGGCGTGACTGGATGTGGACACGTGGCTCAATACGGTGTTGCCACGTGGCAGGTCCGAGCAAGGGCACGCGTGAAGGCGCGTCTCCCTCCCCTTGGTCGGCGCGTGCGGTGTCTTTCGACCACCATTTCAGCTCCGTTTTTTGTCAAATTGATTTTTCAAATTATTTCTGATTTTTTGGTCATATTTTTAAAATTTTTTAATGACCAGAAAATATATTTTATGATTTTTGATATTTAAATGTGTTTAATTTCAAAATAAAATATTAAAAATTTGTTTTCTGCTTTCGAAAATTTTTGAAAATATTTTGAAAACTTTTTGAGGTTCTGTCCTTATTCATTGATTGAAATGCGTTTTAATCATGTGTATTTATACATGAGTGTATAAATTGTTCCTGTAATATGTTATAGAAATGTTAAATAAGGACAGCCGGTTCTTCCTTAAGAAACGCATAGGTTGCTTTGAGAATTGCAAGAGTGCAATCAATAAGCAAAATGAGAATGCGAAGGAAGATTTGAGCTGATGACATTGATGCAATAGTGCATCATAAAGTACATGTGTGAGAACAAATGCAAGAGTGCATTTGAACTGGTGGTCCGAGTATGAAAATAAAATTTTGGTTTGAGTTACCAAAAGAAAAGTGTTGAAAAGTAACACTAAAATTCTCTGATGCTATTGAAAAATGGACGGAGTGTGCATCGTCCATGACTTCATCAATGGACTTATGAGTCGCTTGATGAATTGATTAAATCGGTCAAAGATGTAATCCTAATAACTAAAAAGATTTTATAAAATCTGGACTTCAATAATAGTTGACATAAGTGTCAATTTGAGTTGGCGTTTGTTGTTATTAAAATAGGATTTATGTTTCCTATTAATATTTGACATGAGTGTCTTATTTTGGAATTATTGGATTTTTGGTTAAATAAATGTGTTTATTTACTTATCATGATGGCTTTTAACTTTATAATAAATGAGTTTATTTTAATTGTTAATTGCCTTGCGATATTTTATGAGTAAAATGATTGTATGCTTATTAAGTAAAGGCTTAATAAAGATCCCCTCATAAGTTTGAGAACTTGATAATCCAATAATTCAGATTTATTATGTATGAAATTTTAACCTGTGAGGTTGGACATTAGGACTTAGAGGGTAATTGGATACTATTAGTAGCCTTTTCGAATTTGAGCCTAATAGAAAATTTTACTAGGTTATTATTTCAGGTGCATAATAAATTGCATGTATTACTTTATCTCTTTTAAATATGTGCAACATTGTTCCATTTGAGATCAGAGGATTTTAATGGATGCTGCTTCCAAGTTATAATTATGAAATCTGGAATACAAAGATCCAATATGTGCTTGAAGAGCAAGAGGCTCTTAAATCTTCAAGTTCGGTTATGGCTGAACTTGAGGATGACACTATAACGCAACATAAGCAGGACCAGGATGCCTATGTTTCATCACATCACTAAGCAAGTTCGCAAGTATCAAAATGCAATTGATCTGTGGATCGCTTTGCAAGAGAAATTCAGAGATGTGACTCTGAATAAGCTCCGATCATTGTAGATTAAATTTGATACATATCAGAAAAGTCTGATCATTCGATGCGAAAACATCTAAGAGAGATGAAAAAGAAAAGTGAGCAAAGTAAGCTTAGTAGTCATAAGTGACTGATAAGCAGAAGGTCCAAACTGTTATCCATTCTTTACCCAAGAGTTGGTAGCATGTGAGGATGCAACTAACTCACATAGATAAACGAAAAGACATTTGAGGATGTCACTTGTTATTTGAAGCTTAAAAGAGGCCGTCTGACAGTTATTAAGGTCAATGTCATATGGCATAGTCCTGTTCTAATAGAATGAGTTCTTATTAGAATAAGATAATAAGCTTCATCAATAGGGATAAAGAAAAGGCTTGAGGGCCTCAAAAATAAAAGGAATAGAATAATGATAGGTCCAAAGGCAAAAATGAAATAAACTTTTCAAAAGAGAAATGTTTCAATTGCCTAAAAGGACACTATGCAAAGAGACTGCATTGTGCCTAAAAAGATACACTATTATGACTCAAGAGTGAGTGAAATTTATGTATCTAGTTCTGAATTTCATCCTTTGTGGGTAATAGATTTAGAACCAATGGACCGTGTAACAAGGGATCGAGATACATTTGTTATGAAATTTAGGTTCTGTTCTTGCTTTATTGAAATTTGTTTTCAATTTACGGTTTAAGGATGACAGTATAAGCTTATGCTTGAATGATTTTATGGTTATGGATGTGGACCATAACTATTTGAGTAAAGCTAGTTTTTTAATTTTCACATAGTTATGTGGATAATGTGAAATTATGGCATACTATATTAAACCATAGTGGACAAAACTGAATGAGTCGGTTAGTCAAAGAAGGTTTAATAGGCAATTTAAATATCGTTGAATTGCTTACATGAGAGTATTGCCTAAAGTGAAAAAAAAAACTAGTTAGACAATCATTCGAATGAGGAACTATAGCCACATTTCTATTGCAGTTAGTCCATTCTGACGAATGTGGTCAAATGAATGTGAGGGTAAGGCATGGGGCCTATTATTTCATCACATTTAATATATGACTGTATTATGTATGGTCATGTCTATTTGATTTCTTACAAGTCAGAAGCATCGAGTTGCTTCAAGACTTATATGAGTATAGTTGAGAATCAATTAGACTAAAAAAAAAAGATCAAAGCTTTAAGAACTGACAGAGGTCAGTAATATCTTACAGATAAATTTAAAGCTTCATGTGATGAAAAGGATTGAACATTAGTTGTTCATTCCTATAAATCCACAACAAAACGGTGTTGAGGAAAGGAGAAATAAGACTCTCTTATATATGGTTAGATCTATTATGACAGAGGCAAATTGCCTATCTCCTATTGGGGAGATGTTTTATTAACTGTCACATATGTTCTGAACTGTATGCCCTCTAAATCCATCATTATCATAACTTATGAGTTGTGAACTGGTCGACAAGCTGACCTAAGCCATTTACAACCTTTGGGTTATAATGCTTACGTCCATGATACCTCAATTTGGTAAATATGAGACCAAGAGGTAAAAGAGTATCTATGCTGAAGTATCAAAAGGATACATTTTCGTGGGTCAGTAAGAAAATGGCATAATGACAAATTTTGGATCACTAGACGTCATATTCTTGAGAAAATGAATTTTCAAAGTTGGGCGAAGTGAATTAAGATTTCACTTTATATTAATTTCAGGAAGAGACCATCAGGATCACTCCATCCGAGTGGGAGGGAGTTAGAGAAAAAAGGTTAAGACCTTCATTCTCCAAACGATCCGGATGTTCGAGACCTGATTCGAATGGGAGTATTCGTGACTCCAGTGGGAGGAAAGAATACGGTATTCCTGACTCCAGTGGGAGTATGGAACATAGTCCCAGTGGGAGCATTATGAATCACGATGAATGTATGAGACATGTTCATCAAGATTCAGAACTGTAAAAATCTAAAAGGATAAGTGTTCCATGCTGATAATTTAAAATCGAAGGCTAGAATGAAGCCCTTTTAGTTATCCCACATGACAAGAAAGAGCATAATAATATTCAAAAAGCTTTTTCATGCCCATTTAAGAGAAAAATGGACTAAAGCAGTGGAAAAGGACATGGCATCCATAAGATCAAACCATGTTTGAGAACTAGTTGATCTACTGGAAGGACACAAATTGAGAATAAGTGTATTCTCAAAGTAAAGCGAAAGGCTGATAGAGGTATCGAAAGATATAAGGCTCTTCTAGTCGCTAAGGGGTTTATACAACAGGAAGAGATTGACTATGAGTAGACTTTCTCATCTGTTGTAAAAATTTACGTCCATAAGGTTCATTCTAGCCATAGTGGTGAGCTTGAATGAAGAGCTTCATCAAAAGGATGAAAATACTGCTTTTCTCAATGGAGAAATGGATGGACCAACCTTTAGGTTTCATCGGAAAAAGGCAGCAAACATAAGGTTTGCTGATTGATGTGTTCAATCTATTGCCTTAGATAGTCTTCAACACAATAGTACTTGAGACTTCATCATATAATCATGTCGAATGTGTTCAACATGATTGATGAAGATCATTGTGTTTATAGTAAAAGCTCTGAAAATGAATTTATCATTTTGGCATTGTATGTATACGGCATACTTAAAGCTGAAAATGATAAATGGTACGTAAATGAAATCAAAGATTGGTTATTGTCCAACTTTGAGACAAAGGATATGAGTCATGCATATTATATTCTTGAAGTTAAGATTTCAAGAGATCATTCAAGAAGATTGTTGTCTGTTTCTTGAGAGAAATATATCAACAAAGACCTTGAGCGATTTAATATGCAAAATTACAAACCCATAGATAACCCCATTGCCAAGAATCAGTTTCTTAGCAAAGATGCGTGTCCCAAGATGCTAGCAAAAAGAACGTATGAGGAACGTTCTATATGCCAGTGCCATGGGTAGTCTTATGTATGCAGTGTTATATACAAGACATGATATATGCTATGCAGTGAGCATGGTTAATAAATATCAAACTAACCCAGGCAAAGCACATTGGAAGCAATTGAAAGAATACTTAAATACCTTAATGGTACTGCAAAATATTCTCTCTATTTTCAAGAAAATGATCTGCATTAAGAGAATATAGAGACGTTGATTGGGCAGGAGATGTGGATGAGAGATAATCCACCTCAGGTTTTATATTCTTGTTTGGCAAGAGTGCCATCTTCTGGAATAACAAGAATTAAATCTGAATAGCCCCATCAATAGTGGAAGTTGAATTTGTCACTTCCTCAATTGCAGTATAGGAGATAGTTTGGCTGAAATGGTTTGTGAGCCATTTAAGAGTAACTGTCTTAAAGGTATTAGTGACAGTCTATAGTGACAGTCAGTCATTGATAGCTTATAGTGGAGCTAAGCATATCGACATTAAGTATTAATACATGAGAGATATTGTTGCACGAGGAGAAGTGAACTAACAGTACGTTTCTACGCATGCAGATCCATTGAGTAAACCTATAACGAGAGATGTGTTTTGAGAAATACATTAGATCTCGAGGTTTGCGTAGAATTTAATTGGTACCATTATATTTTATATAATCCCTTAACGTTATTATTTGCGAATAATAACTAAAGTTCATTGTTGGCAATACATGAGTGTGAATGTTTATGTGTAAACATTTACTGTTATTGATATGAGATTGAGCATGTCGAACAGAGAAGTAGCCCACTCACAAGGGTGTTTACCTTAGTTTTGTCAATGAGTTGGCAAAGACTAAGATGAGGCGATTTTTGAACATATGAGAATGCTCGAGAGCCTGTTCAAAATAAAAGTGCCGTCTTGCAGAAGTTACAAGATGAGTCTTTTTAAGGTGCGAGATAAAGACATACATAAAGTTGTATGCTTTGGATTGAGATCCAAAATAAGGATTGTATGAAATCCGATGGTTAGTTATATGTAACTACCATGTTCTGTCTAAAAAGTCAGAAGTAGTCCTTAAGTAAGCGGACTAAAGTTGGGTGCTTCGTTGCATCGCAACCTTACGCTTCTGTATGGTGTTTAATATACACATTATTAAAATGTGAGACATGCGCTCCTTTAAGGGAAGGAAAGAATACCATAACACATGTTTTATACTGTGTGTGCTTATGTGACCACAGGGATGGGAATTTAATAATATTAATGATCTCAACTTTCCCTATTGTGAGACCCTATTTATATTTTCGACCCTTAGAACCCTTAACTTATCCCTGAAGTATGGTTCAATGTGGCTAGCTTAGTTAGTTTCCAAGAGGTCCGGGAAAAATTTAGGCCTGGCGGATCTACCTAGAAAAGCGAGTTGAATCATGATGGATGGCATACAGTAAGAGGGGAAGATAGCCTTTGGATCACTTTCATAATGTTTCGTGGTTCACCGGCATGCCTATTATAGTTTCTAAGAGTAGAAACATAATAGTGAACACAAAAATTGTTTTATGAGACCATGAGTTAAAACAATGAATGTGAGAAGGCAATCTAGGGTTAGGCATACATGAAGAAGAGGATCTTGTTTTTACGAGACGCTATATATCCCTAATAGGTGTATAGCACTAGTGCTCTCGAGGTACGCTGGTCACACAATCTATTTGCCAGTATAATTGAAGATTAAGACTGGAATGCGTTCCGTCATGTGCGAGTGGGAGATGATAGAGTTTGGGTACGCCCATGACTCTATAATAGATTGAGTTCCAATCCAGATTAAATTAAGTTATTTAATCTGATTAAAATTACCAAATCCTATCTCAGAAACAGTCTGAGTTAAACTAGAGTTAGGGCTCTAGCCTTTAGGACCTCTATAAATAGAGGTGAGGTCCTCATTATTTGGTAACGAGAAAACATATATGCCGCAAGGCTGCTCGTTCCCACTCACAGTTTTTTATCTTATTTTCAGGGGCACTTAGATTGTGATCTAGCTGCTCTTACCCCGAGTGGGTAAAAGCCGGACCAGTGACCAAAACAAACGGGATCTTGATAGACGCTTCCGCAACTAGTTTCTGCGCTACAAGAGGTAGGTACATTTATTTAATATTACCTCCACGTTAATTATATGCGTATAATTTTTCCTTCACTTAAAATGTCGGCTATTAGAAAAAGAATTATCACGTGCAAGGCACATGCATGACTAATTAGTCTATACTATATATAAAAGTAAAAAGTAAGGTGAAAATTTTTTTAAACTTAAATAACCCTCTATTATCTTATTATCAGACTAAATTAACCCTAAATATATTCACTACCTAAGACTATATGTATTAAATTTATATATATCTTGTCTCAATTCAATGCTTTTATATATAGTATAGACTAATTAGTCATTGGAGACTCCTGGAATTTCGTCAGTCATTGGAGACTCGCCGGAGCTCCACACCGGAGATGACACCACTACCGGAATAAACCTCACGGTGTGGGGACTCCATTTCTGGTGGTCACGCACCAGTACGCCTTGTCGTTTGACCAGAATTGCAGCGGAAGCTTTGGTCCACCTCAACGTCGATCTCTTTATCGTCGACAAGTGAGAAAGCAGGAGTTACACCGGAGAATCGCCTCACCACCAGGAGTCGTCGGCCGCCTTGGGTGTTGCCAGCAGTCGCCGGAGGTGGCCGAAGCAAGCAGAAGAAGGTTTGGCCTGATGGAATATGGCATGAAATGAATATGATAATTACGCAGCGGAAAAACAAAAATAAAAATCATACATGCCAAGCAATTCCATGACAAGAATCGAAACATGCACTTTTAGGGTTTTTAAACTTACAACTTTAAATGCCAATTCCAAATTGAATTTGATGATGACCAGCAACTAAGATGAGTTTGTCCACCTTTGATCTTCACCACCAATGCCAAGGAACAGCCTTTACGCCAATCCTTTCTATGTTCACACACACAATTGCAAGCTAGGCTTAAAACCGAGATTGCTAGCTCTCAATAAATTAGTATTGTGTAAAGGGTAAGGATTGAAGCTACAACTTTTGTCTTGCACTTCTATTTGATGCTTTTAATGCCTAATCACACAAGAAAGCAAGAAATAATTCTTCTCCTTGTCAATTTCGGCCAAGAGGAAAAACCATCACGTTTTCTCTCCTTTTCTTCCCATAAAAACCGAAACTCTCCTCTCTCTCATCTCTTTCAATCCTTATCTCCTTTTGAATTTTAAAACCTTAAGATATATCTTAATCAAACTAATCACTTAATCTGATTTAAAAGCCATTAGGATTTAATACTCAATTAACTTAATCAATATAATTAATTAATTGAAATTAAACCATGTGCGCCGAATATATCATCTCTCATGGACCAAGGTCCAATAGCATTTTTAATACCCTTTACATACATTAATTTGACTTTAATTAAAAGCCCAAATTAATGCCCAATACATTATTTAAATATTTTAAGCCCAATACTTTGTGTGCGATCCTATAGGTCTATTTAATGTTGGCAATGAATTAATGAATTAATTCAAAGGCTATATATATTCTCTAGCGAGATATTATAGCATTCCAAATTAAATAAAAATGCAAATGGCATTTGGTGACCTATTGCAATTTTGCATAGTCCCTTACCCATAAATATCAGAATTAATATAAGGCATGGAACTAGTCATCCTTATATGTCAGTTAATTCCTTTCTTGATATTCCAGTGACACTGAACTCTCAGATAATTAATGGTTACTCATTATTTCATCTCGGTATGGCCATACACTTCCCAGTTCACTGATCAAGTGGCCGACGATATTTTTTTTCTCTTATAAAGAGGGGTAATCCCTTCACTTCTCTCATGCTCTCTGACATGAATCAATGTATACCCAAGCATACCCATACTAGTCACTCTGTTACAAGCACGTTAGGTGTATGTCAAAGTACACAGTAATTCATGAAGAGTTTCATAGAGATTTCAGGTCTAAGAACTTCGATACAAAACTTGCATATGAGAAACACTTATGACTCATACCATGTAGTGTTCTCATGAACGGATCGAATCCAGATACCATGTTCTCAACATGTATCTATGATCTCTGATTGACACTCTTGTCCTTATGTTCCGTAAGACCGAACCCAACTTATCAGAGAGAGCATACTAGTCTTAATTCATTTGTTATTCCCATAACAATGACTGACTAGGGATATTTAGAATGAAGTCTCATTTGTTTCAAGGTCTTATAACCATGTGCCTCACACATTATAACTTAAACCGAAACAACATTCTTGGATAGTTCTATCAATTGATATGCATAGGAATTCAATGGATAAAACAAATGCCTCATTTATTAGCTAAAATGTTTTTATTACAATGTATTGGGGCTAGGGCTAACACTAACAATCTCCCACTAGCACTAGTCCCAATTGGGCATAGCCCTCAGACCGAATGCTCTCAAATGAGCTTCGTGCAGATTTGGACGCAACTGTTTTGTCAAAGGATCTGCTACATTATTTTCACTTGCTATCTTGCTAACCTTGACGTCCCCACGATCAATGATTTCTCTGATCAGGTGGTACCTCCTGAGTATGTGTTTGGATTTCTGGTGTGACCGGGGCTCCTTGGCCTGTGCAATGGCCCCGTTGTTGTCACAAAAAATTTCTAATGGATCTAGGATGCTTGGGACCACTCCTAATCCAGAAATGAAATTTCTAATCCAAACAGCCTCTTTTGCAGCCTCACTCGCTGCAATATACTCAGATTCTGTAGTTGAGTCGGCGACGGTCTCTTGCTTTGAGCTTCTCCAGCTGACAGCACCACCGTTTAAAACAAAAACAAATCCAGATTGCGATCTTGAGTCCTGAGTGCTGGTTTGAAAAGCAGCATCTGCATAGCCTTGTATGACGAGCTCTTCCTGACCACCATACACTAAGAAGTGATCCTTAGTCCTTCGTAGGTACTTTAGAATCCCTTTTACAGCAGACCAGTGCTTTTCACCAGGGTCTTGCTGAAACCTACTGGTTATACTCAGTGCATGAGCAACATCCAACCTAGTACATAACATAGCGTACATGATAGATCCAATAGCAGATGCATATGGGATTCTACTCATGTCGTCCCTTTCCTTTTTGGTTTTAGGGCACTGTTCTTTAGTCAAAGGAACTCCCAAAGCCAACGGTATGTACCCTTTCTTTGAGTCTCCCATACTAAAACGCTTTAGTACTTTGTCTATGTACTTTTCTTGACTTAGTCCCAAAAGCCGATTCGATCTGTCTCTATAGATCCGAATACCAAGTATTGTCTCAGCTTCACCTAAGTCTTTCATCGAGAAACATTTCCCCAACCATTGCTTAACCATTTGCAATGTTGGAATGTCATTCCCAATGAGAAGGATGTCGTCCACATATAGGACCAAAAATACTACTATGCTCCCACTAACCTTCTTGTACACACAAGGCTCATCTTCGTTCTTGACGAAGTCAAAATCTTTGACTGCCTCATCAAAACGAAGATTCCAACTTCGGGATGCTTGCTTTAATCCATAAATGGATTTCTGAAGCTTGCAAACCTTCTTAGGATGCTTGTGATTGACAAAACTTTCAGGCTGTGTCATATACACCTCCTCAAGTAAATATCCATTGAGGAAAGCAGTTTTGACATCCATTTGCCATATTTCATAATCATGATATGCAGCTATGGCAAGCAAGATCCTAATGGATTTGAGCATGACTACAGGCGAAAAGGTCTCATCATAGTCTATACCATGAGTTTGTCGAAAACCTTTTGCTACTAGTCTACCTTTGTAGGTATGATCAGCTTTGAGTTTAAATAGCCACTTGCATTCAATTACCTTAGCACCTTCCGGTGGATCAACCAAGGTCCAAACCTGGTTATCGTACATTGATTGCATCTCGGATTTCATGGCTTCAAGCCAATTTTTTGAGTCTAGGCTTTCAATAGCTTCTCGGTAGGTAGTAGGATCCTCACGATCTACTAACTCAATAGTGTCACTGTCAGTGATTAGAAATCCATATCTCTGAATCTCCTGACGTACCCTACCGGACCTTCTAGGTACTTGTGTGATGGGTTCTTGTTCCGCAAGTGATTGTGAACTTGATCCCATTTCCAACTCATCCTCTATAGGAATTTGTGGCGCTTGAATTTCTCCAAGTTCTACTTTACTCCCACTGTCTTTCTTGAGGAGGAACTCCTTTTCCAAGAAAACAGCCTTGCGAGCAACAAATACTTTGTTCTCGGCTTGTGAGTAAAAATAGTATCCCTTTGTTTCTTTGGGATAACCCACAAATAAGCAAACATTGGATTTGGACTCTAGTTTGTCAGATGTTAATTTCTTAACATGTGCTTCACAGCCCCAAATCCTAAGAAACGACATATTGGGTTCTTTCCCAGTCCATACCTCGTATGGTGTCTTCTCAACTGCTTTAGTTGGAGTACGGTTTAGTAGAAACGCAGCAGTTTCTAATGCATAGCCCCAAAAAGAGATAGGAAGATTTGCTTGACTCATCATAGATCGAACCATGTCTAATAGAGTTCGATTTCTCCTTTCGGACACACCATTCCATTGTGGTGTTCCAGGAGGAGTGAGCTGTGAAATAATACCACATTCTTTTAGATGACTGTCAAACTCTTGGCTTAAGTATTCGCCACCTCTATCAGATCGAATGGCTTTTATACTTTTGCCAAGTTGTTTTTCTACTTCGTTCTTAAACACTTTGAATTTCTCAAAAGTTTCAGATTTATACTTCATTAGATAGACATAGCCATATCTACTGAAGTCATCTGTGAATGTTACGAAGTAGCTAAAACTACCTCTAGCTTGTGTACTTAATGGTCCACATACATCGGTATGTATTAGTTCCAATAAGCCATTAGTCCTCTCATTTTTCTTGTTAAAAGGACCTTTTGTCATTTTTCCACGCAAACATGGCTCGCATGTATCATAAGACTCTAAGTCGAATGACCCAAGCACTCCAGTTTTGTGGAGTCTTGAAATGCGGTTTTCGTTTGTATGTCCTAAACGACAATGCCAGAAGTAAGTAGGATTCAATTCGTTTGATTTAACCCTCTTTGTATTAATGTTGTATATGGACTCTTTGTTTTGTAGATCAAGGATATAAAGGCCATTTTCCAACATGGCATTGCCATATGAAATGCCTTGGCGACGAATATGAGCATTGCCATTTTTAATAACAAAATCAAATTCATCCAAATCCAACAATGAAACTGAAATAATGTTTCTGCTCATAGCAGGTACATAATAACAATTTTTCAAAACTAAACAAAGTCCGGAAGGTAAAGTGAGTTGATAGTCGCCTATCTCCATGGCAGCAACTCGTGCTCCATTCCCCACACGGAGGTTCACTTCATTCTTCCCAAGTAACCGCCTATTTCTTAGCCCCTGCACATTAGAACAAATGTGAGAACCACAACCGGTATCAAGTACCCAAGTGGTAGAAATAGAAAGGTTAATTTCAATAACAAAAATACCTGAACTGGACGCATTGGCTCCATTCCTTTTTTGTTCTTCCTTGAAGAGAGCACAATTCTTCTTCCAATGCCCTATTTTGTTGCAGTAGAAGCAAGTGCTCTCGCTCTCTTTGGGCTTTTGCGCCTTGGGCTTGGATTGGGCCTGAGGTGCACTCCCTTTTGACTTGAACCGAGCCAGGTCATTCTTGGGTGTTGCCTTTCCCTTTCCCTTTCCCTTAGCTAGTCCCTTCTTAATGCCCCCTTGAACCATCAGTATGGGATTTGTCTTTCGAATGTTCTCTTCAGCATTCTTAAGCATCCCATGAAGCTCGGTGACTGACTTGTCCATTGCATGCATGTTATAATTCATTATAAATGGATCATAATCATCAGCCAATGATCCTAAGATCAAGTCAGTGGCCAATTCTTTTGGCACTTGTACCTCAAGCTTTCCTAGAGTATCAAGATACCCTTTCATCTTGAGTACATGTGTACTAACAGGAGTACCCGCAGCCATCTTACAGGAAATTAAGGCCTTCGTTGTCACAAATCTCTCGTGACGAGCTTGCTCTTGGAACATCTCCTTTAGGTGCACCATGATCGCATAAGCCTCTTGGTCCATAAATTGCTTTTGCAAGTCAGGCACCATAGTGGCCAGCATCAAACAGGTCACATCATTGGAGTCGCTCTTCTTGGTCTCAAAAGTTTCCTTTTGAACCGCAGAGGCGTTCCTGCCAGGTTCATCAGGCAAGGGTGCATCCAAAACATACGACTTTTTCTCTTGCTTAAGGACTATTCTCAAGTTTCGAGACCAGTCTATGAAATTGGTGCCATTCAATTTGTCCTTTTCAAGGACTGATCGCAATGAGAAATTATTGTTTGAAGATGCCATTTGTCAATCTACAATAAAAATTTTAGCAAGATTAAATGAGGTCTTATTTTATAATCCCACAAACCGAATTAATATCCCTTTAAATAATTCGCGTTAGTGATTTAAAGTGGGCCAAGATCCACTTTTTACAACAACTTATTAGTCAAGCTGAGCTTGTACACCTAACAAGTTAAGTTACTTAGGTAGGAGAAACTCCAATCATGTCTTGTACATGACTCTTGGATCAAATGGGTTAACATCTTAAGATGTTATAGCACAAACCCATTTATTAGTTGCCTAGGTCCGAGCATCCCTTTCCATGTTAAGTCCAACCTACATTCACAACCCATGCCTCACAAAGATAATCGAGCGTATCTAGGACTCCCAGTCTACGTTATCGATGATCGATGCCTTGACATGTTTCGAATTAGGAAGGCAACTTTGTGACTTACTATTATAATTAGGGATTCAATTCGTTACGGCTTACATGGCATACGCTTTGTCATCCATATATATATAAATAATTGCATAATGTAAAGCGTGACAAACATGGGCCCAAAAACCTACAACTAAGATTCTATACTATTACATAAGAATCTTCGAGTTGGGCTTCTTTGCTCCGGTGGGCTTCACCTTTGATTTACAAAGTCTTCAAGTAAATTCTATTCTAAGAAATTAATGAACCTTTGGCCATAATTAATTAAAACCAGGGCCCATGAATGCACCATGCATATCCATTCATCACACCAAACTAGCAAATAAATATACATAATATTCATGGATCAAACAAAGTCCAATTTTAATTAATTTAGCCAAGTCTCTTAATGGAAATTGTGTACTTGAACCTTTAAGAGATGACCCCATGATGGGCCTGGGCCGAGGCCCAATGGACTAAATCCTCTTATTGAATAAGTTCTCTTAGAAGCCCAAAACACAAACTAGTTAGATTTGTGCTATAAATCAACTCTAGTATAATTTCCAATATTGCCATTATTAATTTTATGTCATATTGCCCATAAACATTAAAAATACATATAATATGTACCGACATGAATTAAAACATGAAGAACATATATATGATACACGGCATACATATAAAAACAAACAAACAACAAAACTAGTTGTTAAATGCTTATGTGATGCCTCAAAAATGCACAAAAACTTAAATCAATTTTATGAGTCATTAAATAATTCAAAAATGGTCATAAAAATAGATTTAATATTTTGTACCAATCTGAACTAAATGTGTTTTTACCATTTTAATCAAATCAAAACAAACAATGTTGATTAAACATGTAACAAACACAAACTAGTCATTGTTTTAAGTGATATTAAAATTAATCAATTAAATCGTCATGGACCAGAAAAAAACAAATTTTAAAAATGTCCAGAACTGATAATTAATCTTTAAAAACCACTTACAAACATGCCAAAAACATTTTTACATTTAATATTCAAAACTTGTTGTTAAACTAACAATTAACATGCCAAAAAGCACCTAGTTTTAATATTAACATATACCATCAGGTATAATCATTTAAATCTGACCAATAACAGCTCCTCGAATATCTTAGGACAGAATATTATCATGTCAAATTAAAAATAATACCTATCTAATCAATAAAAATCGTTTTTACACCAAAACAATGCAAAAAAAATCAAAACAGAAAATTTCAGCATTGCATGTTTTCAAAGTAACGATTTTTAATTAATTATTTCATGCATCTAAAGCTCTAAAATAAGCATGTTTAGGCTCTGATACCACTGATGGAATATGGCATGAAATGAATATGATAATTACGTAGCGGAAAAACAAAAATAAAAATCATACATGCCAAGCAATTCCATGACAAGAATCGAAACATGCACTTTTAGGGTTTTTAAACTTACAACTTTAAATGCCAATTCCAAATTGAATTTGATGATGACCAGCAACTAAGATGAGTTTGTCCACCTTTGATCTTCACCACCAATGCCAAGGAACAGCCATTACGCCAATCCTTTCTATGTTCACACACACAATTGCAAGCTAGGCTTAAAACCGAGATTGCTAGCTCTCAATAAATTAGTATTGTGTAAAGGGTAAGGATTGAAGCTACAACTTTTGTCTTGCACTTCTATTTGATGCTTTTAATGCCTAATCACACAAGAAAGCAAGAAAGAATTCTTCTCCTTGTCAATTTCGGCCAAGAGGAAAAACCATCACGTTTTCTCTCCTTTTCTTCCCATAAAAACTGAAACTCTCCTCTCTCTCATCTCTTTCAATCCTTATCTCCTTTTGAATTTTAAAACCTTAAGATATATCTTAATCAAACTAATCACTTAATCTGATTTAAAAGCCATTAGGATTTAATACTCAATTAACTTAATCAATATAATTAATTAATTGAAATTAAACCATGTGGGCCGAATATATCATCTCTCATGGACCAAGGTCCAATAGCATTTTTAATACCCTTTACATACATTAATTTTACTTTAATTAAAAGCCCAAATTAATGCCCAATACATTATTTAAATATTTTAAGCCCAATACTTTGTGTGCGATCCTATAGGTCTATTTAATGTTGGCAATGAATTAATGAATTAATTCAAAGGCTATATATATTCTCTAGCAAGATATTATAGCATTCCAAATTAAATAAAAATGCAAATGGCATTTGGTGACCTACTGCAATTTTGCATAGTCCCTTACCCATAAATATCAGAATTAATATAAGGCATGGAACTAGTCATCCTTATATGTCAGTTAATTCCTTTCTTGATATTCCAGTGACACTGAACTCTCAGATAATTAATGGTTACTCATTATTTCATCTCGGTATGGCCATACACTTCCCAGTTCACTGATCAAGTGGCCGACGATATTTTTTTTCTCTTATAGAGAGGGGTAATCCCTTCACTTCTCTCATGCTCTCTGACATGAATCAATGTATACCCAAGCATACCCATACTAGTCACTCTGTTACAAGCACGTTAGGTGTATGTCAAAGTACACAGTAATTCATGAAGAGTTTCATAGAGATTTCAGGTCTAAGAACTTCGATACAAAACTTGCATATGAGAAACACTTATGACTCATACCATGTAGTGTTCTCATGAACGGATCGAATCCAGATACCATGTTCTCAACATGTATCTATGATCTCTGATTGACACTCTTGTCCTTATGTTCCGTAAGACCGAACCCAACTTATCAGAGAGAGCATACTAGTCTTAATTCATTTATTATTCCCATAACAATGACTGACTAGGGATATTTAGAATGAAGTCTCATTTGTTTCAAGGTCTTACAACCATGTGCCTCACACATGATAACTTAAACCGAAACAACATTCTTGGATAGTTCTATCAATTGATATGCACAGGAATTCAATGGATAAAACAAATGCCTCATTTATTAGCTAAAATGTTTTTATTACAATGTATTGGGGCTAGGGCTAACACTAACATGGCCTTCTCTCTCCAAAATCAGGTATGTCTTCATGAACGGGAGAGCCGATCGGTTGGGCTAGCTGGCATTGTGAAGAACAGTGTTCTGATCGCCATCGTCGTCATCGCCGTGCACTCTCTCTCTCTCTCAGTTATGCTCTCCGGTCCCCTCCCACCCCCATTTTCGTGACTCCCCTGCTCACTCTCTCTGTTTTTATTCATTTCACCAATCATTCTAGACTTAAGGGATTTATGTATTATTATTCACTTTGTCTATTTTTTTTTCATTCATTTATTATATATCTATTTAATTAAAATAATTAAAATATTTATCTAAGTAGTGTTAAAAGAAAATTTCAGATCTTATAGGTCTATATATATATATATATATATATATATGTGTGTGTGTGTATATATATATATATATGTATATATATATATATATATATATATATATATATATATATATATATATATATATATATATATATATATATATATATATATATATGTGTGTGTGTGTGTGTGTGTGTGTGTATATATATATATGTGTGTATATATATATATATATAGATATATATATATATATATATATATATGTATATATATGTGTATATATATATATATGTGTATATATATATATGTATATATATGTGTGTATATATATATATGTATATATATATATGTATAGATATATATATATATATATATATGTATATATATATATGTATATATATATATATATATATATATATGTATATATATATATGTATATATATATATATATATATATATATATATATATGTATATATATATATATATGTATATATATGTATATAGATATATATATATATATATATATATATATGTATATACACACACACACACACTTATATTTGACTATTTATTTAGATATAATTAAATATATTTCGCTATAATTTTTTAGATTCCAAAAAAAAAATCGGATCATTTGGGTCAAAATTGGCATTTGGTAAATTTTTAGCCTATCGAATTACTAATTACAATATGGAAAATTTTCGGGATATTACATATCTAACGCAGCGAAAGTATCCGAAACAGAAGAATTTTATTCCAAAATCAAGAAGTTTTTCCCCCAAACTAGGGAAACAAACAATTCATATGAAAAAAGAAATAATAAAATTACGAAAATATCCTAAACTTCAAACTGAAAAATAAAAGACTAAACGTTATTTTTTAAGGCTCGAAATGGGCTGTTATGGAGGGCTACACCTTGTAATAGTCGATCAGCTCAAAACAAGCTTTCTGAAAACATATCATAATAAGCAATCGGACACCTGTAGTAAAAATTATAGTAAAACAAAAAAACATAACCGATTAACGATGATTGGCCCATTCAGCTCGTTCCAAATACTAAAAGCTCAACTCGTCCTGTAACACCCCAAAAAGGGCCTAGTCGGAATTTTGCGCGATAAGTCGGGGTATTATGGGTATTTCCGTAATTTGTGTAAGAGGAAAATTTGGATATTAAGGATTTTGTGCAAGGAAATTAATTAAGTATGTTAAGAGGAGAAATATTAAGGTGTGCAGGTGGTGTATGGATGTAGGGTATGTTAATTGGGATTAATCTAGTGTGTGCTTGTAATGTATAGGAGTAGGATGTAAGTGGGTTTTAGGGAACGATATGGTGTGAGTGGTGTTTGGTGCCTTGAAGATATTTATTCAAGACATGGTTGTATGTGGTTTGTGTATGGTGCTTATGTGGAAAAGTCAAGTGAGTGGGAATTGTGGTCCAATAGGAGCTTGCCATGTGGCTTTGGTTGGTGGGCATTAATGAGTAAGTAAGAAAAGAAGGGAAAGAGAGAGAGAGAACACAGAAAATTTACAATTCCCGTTGCCCTCCCTCTCTCATTTCCTCTTCTTCTCTTTTGGCTTGGATTGTGCTTTGCTTAAGGTGATTTTGGATGGGTTTGGAGCTACATTGAAGAGGTAAGTTAGGGTTCTTGTATTTGGATTTTTGTTTCCTCTTCTTCTTTGGTTTATTTAAGTTGGGGTTTTTGGAAAAGAAATTTGTGGGTTTTGGTTTTGTGCAAGCTTTGAGTATCAAGAGTAAGAATAAAGGAAAAGAGTAAGTGGGCTCTTGAAGGTTGAAGATTGCATCGGCAATTTAAGGTTTGGGAGCTTTGATTTTACATTTGAGTTTTGAGTTGTGTTTGCCTATTCTCCTTGGATCATGAGTTTGTATTGTTATTTGTTTTCCGGAAATTTGAGTGTTTGATATGAGTTTATGCATGAACTAAATTGGGTAAATGTGTTAGTAATCTATGTATTTGATTGAGATAAATGTATATGTGGGTTGGCATTGAAATGCATGAGTTTGGGGATTTCTTTGATTTTGATGTTTTATGGTGATTTTAGTAATCCTGTTCAGTTCTCTTTTGACCTCCGTGAATTGTTTTTGTCATATCTATAGTTATAGAGCTCTAAATCGTGTGATTCTTGAGCCATTAGAACCATGCTTTCCATGCCTTTATATGTATCAGAAATAGCCTTGGGAAAATTCTTGCCCTAAGATCCCGAAAATTGACCGAAACCGGAGTGTCTCTATTTGTGTCGGGTTGTCTGACCAGTATAGGTTGTGGAGATCATATCTGGAGTTCTAGATGTCCTTTTGATCTGGAATTTGTTGCATTTGAACGTTAACATCCTAGGGAACATTTGTTAAGAGGAAGTTTTGGCTAAAAATGAGGTTTAGAGGTCGATTTAGGCAACACAAGTCCAGAGGCGTACGCAGTCTTTCGCGGGTTCTGAGATGAGCCTCTGTCGCGATCGCGACAAGGGTCGCGACCTCGCGACAGAAAAACCTATATTAGCCTTTATTTCTTCATTTTTGAGACCTCGGTTGACCCGGATCAATCCCGTACCTTCCCCTTAGCTTATTATGCATCTTTAGGGTAATTAAATGACTATGTAAGTAGTTATCTTTGGGAAAACTTATGAGTATGATTAAGAATTGGTGATTAACAAGTGAATAATAATAGATATAATTCCGTGAAGGTTGGTTTATGGATGAGTGTGGATATGTGTCGATCTCATGAGTAACTTAGGCATGTTATACCGTATATATATGAATGCATAACATGGGTGCGTTTGTGATGAATGGCAAATAGTGTTAATATTATAGATTGTGTAAATGGATATTGTTAGTGGCATGTTTTATCGGAATTTTTAATATGAATGTTGTGTTTATGTTGTCAATGATGTGTGGCTTGCTGGAGATGAGGTAAGTTGATGTTTCGACGTTGGTTGAGTTTGGGGGTTGTGAAGAGGGAATTTTCTGCAGATTTCTTGTGTAAGGGTTGGAATTCCCGACTCTGTCGCGAGCGCGACATCGTCGCGAGGTCGCGATAGAGCCCGGTGAAAGCAGCCCTCGCACGCGTCCGAGCTCTCCACCGAGCTATGCAGCAGAGCCTCTGTCGCGAGCGCGACACTTGTCGCGAGCGAGACAGAGAGATCGGTTGCCGAATTGTTTGGATTGGCAGTTCACTGTCGCGAGCACGATGGATGTCGCGAGCGCGATAGCGAGATGTCCTAGTTCCCTCGCGAGATCGCGAAGGTTGCCGTGATCGCGACATGGGCAAGTAGCCTCTGTCGCGAGCGCGACATCCGTCGTGATCGCGACACTCCTGTTTACCAAATTGAGTTTTCTTTTGTGATGCCAATGTGTGAATTCCGAACATGTGGTACTCTTAGGTTTATGCTTGGACTATTTTATGAAGTATGTTAACACAAGTGGATGTATTATGCATGGGCAATGTTATGAATTATATGTATGTGAATCCATGATATGATTATGCTTATACGTATGTATATATACATGATATATATATATGTGTGTGTGTTTTGAGATAATATGAAATGAATTGAATGGATTACGCTTAACCTGCTAGAGTCAGTTCAGTGGATAGTTAGGCATGCCTAATAGAGTCTTTCTGCTGCAGCTTCTGTTTCCGTCTGGACCCCGATCAGGTCCCCGTTTGGTTCCTCGCGAACTTCTGTAATGTGTTTGGATCTTGTTTAAGGTCCTTCCGAAAAATGTTTGTGAATGAAAATTGAAATGGTTTTCGATTTGTACCCGTAAGGTACTTTCCGTAATCGGTTGGTACCCGTAAAGTACTTTCTGTTCACTCGTTATCCACTACCCTGAGTCAGCAGGTGCTTTGTTGAATTGTTTTGCTCTGAATAACTATAAGAATGTGACATCCGAATAAGCATGATAATGATTTGAGAAAACACATGTTATATCTGTATGGATTCAACAGTGAAGTATAATCTATTATGAGGATATGATTATTGATATGAATCTTCTGATGAATGGCTTTATGTATATACAAGCATGGTTTTATTGTGTATAAGCATGTGAATCGGATCGGTTGTGGCTATAAGTATGTAAATTGATATGTTTAAGATTGTAATCTTGACCTCTTGACTACTTTGAAGCTAGTGCTATGACATATGCTTCCTTAGTTTATGCCAGTGTAGTGATTGCATTATGTTGGCATGATATTTTATGTATCAGAGTTACGCAGTGGAAGTGTGGTGGTTTGATGTTATATCCTGAGTTCCAGTTAGCGTATGCATCTTGTGACATGATAAAAGTATGTTTGGATAACTAGTGTTCTCGGCATGTTAGTTGGGTGCGTTACTGTATGATAATTGTTTTGCATGTGAATGGGTTTCCAGTTAATGGGTACTTGGGTATGATGATTGTATGTGAGTACGAACTTTCGAGTACATGGCTCTCTTATGCAGGTTTGTTTATCCATCTGTTGAGATTATTTGCATATGCCATTTGTGTATGTGACTTGCTTTGGCGACCATTGTGAATGGCCATCCATATTGCTTGTGTGTTCTCCCCACTAAGCGTTTATCGCTTAGCACGGGCTCTTTTCCCGTGCAGGTGGCAGGTTTGGTTCGGTTCGAGTCGCGCGTCTGCAGGGTCAGCCACATAGGAGTTAGAAGTGTTATGTTATTCTATTCAGCTTCTGTATTTTGATTTATGTAATTTGTAGCCTTTTGATTATGTAAGGATCTTATTGTAATTAAGTTTCAGTTATTTCTCCGCTTTATGCTTCCACTGAATGATCATATGTATGCATGTGTTTATGTTTCGGCTTAGTGCCTGCGTGTGTGTGAGTTAATGTATGTCCAGTTTTGCTTCTCAAGATAAGTTTTTAATTTCCCGTGTTTTTGCATGAACGTATGCTTTCGCTTAGCGTATGTGTGCATGTATGTGAGTGAGCGTCAGTAGCGCACCCGCGTCCTTCCAACGGGGACGTAGGGGGTGTTACACGTCCACATCAATATCTACTGTGGTACTATTCACAACTCAAAAATTGTCGGGACGCTACAATATATACATACATATATTGACGCAGCGAAAGTAGCAAATTAGAAAAGCTTAGAAAATTCGATAAAAATCTAGAATAATTCTTAATTTTTCAAAAAATTACAAAGCCAAAATTATTAATTCAAAATCCAAAAATAGTATCAACATATATTACTTATAAATTTCTTTATTAATTTCAGTTCACCCATCTAATATTTTAATTAAATTTTTAAATAATTGAATAATAAAAAATTTATTTTAGACAAATTAAAAATAAAATCCATAATATAAAACGATTACAAGCTAAAAAAATACAATTAAAAAATTTATCTTAATCAATGAAAAGTGCTAAAAAAATTATCAAATTTTGTTTACAATTGTTTTAATTATATATTTTCAAGATTAAATGTTAATCTTATTAGAATTAATAAAGGCAATGAATTTCAATATAATTTTATGTGTAAAGCAAAAATATTAAAAATAATTAATAATTATAAGGATGTATGCATATTTTTATTAATATTATAATCAATTTTAACAACGATATAGCTACGGATTATTCCGTCGTTAAAATATCACTTTCATTCCCGAAAATTATTTTCATATTTAAAAAATTTGAAAATTTTTAGTGACAGAAATATCAGTCACTATTCCGTTGCTAATTAAAGTGTGTTTAGAGACAACAAGTTTAGTCGCTAAATCCGTCGCAAATAAAGTCGCTAAAATTGCTCTCAAAATTTAGCGACTGATATTGCTGTCGCTAATTTAATGACTGATTTTTTAGTCGCTAAAATAGTCGCAAAAATTAGCGATAGATTTTTTAGTCGCTAAATAGTTGCAAAAAATGCACCATAAATTACAGCCAAAATTTAGCGACGGATTCTATATTTTTGTTGCTAAAATTGGAAAAATAGTCTTTCACGACTAATTCTGAATTTCGTCGCAAATCATTCGCTAATTAGCGACGGAAAATTGTCTGTCGCTAATTTGAGTTTTTTTATAGTATATATATATATATATATATATATATATATATATATATATATATAAGGAAAAGAAAAATAGTTGATTACATAAAAAGTTACTCTTGATACTGTGATGCCTTGCCTTTTATATCTTAAAGACGAAACGCCTTAAAACTTTCAAGAGGTTGTTCATGCCTAAAACAATAAGCTGGATCTTCAGCCAATTTAGCTAAATAGTCTGCAACAGCATGGCTTCACGGAACGTATTATCTAGACACTCTAGTCTCTATTAATAAGTTCCCTTGATACTATCAAACATTTTTGAAAGATGCTCCTCCTTATTAGGAGGATTAATGATCCGGTTCACAATTTCAATTTTATCTGTTCGAACAATAATTTTTCTCTAGCGTTTAAATCAAACTAATTCGAGCCCTTACTAGCTTGCTTAGCTGCTCAAAGCTCCATAATAATTCCATCGTTGTTAATTTGAAGGGAAAATTCACAACACAAAGTGCCAATACTATTTCTGAACACTCTATTAGCTGCAACTGAGAAATCAAAGTTACATAAAAGGATCATTGGGACTGTTCATTTTGTAATATTTAATTGGGCACTAATGGAATCGCTCCAATGGGTATATGTATAAAGAGGTGAAGGCCTTTGAGCCCTCTGCAAATTTGATATTTAGGCCTTTTTAAACCATTGATTTAGGCCTTTAAAGCCTTTTTTATTGTAACATGTTTTTCTTTTAAAGAAAAATATATAGAGGAAATTACCCCAATTGTCACTTTTTTACATTTTATTTCAAAAATACAACCACTTAAGTTTTCCTTTCATATTTATACATATTTCTTAAATATATTTCATAAATGTCATTTTTTTCCCTCAAACTGTTTTCTGTGATATCTCTCGATGGTATCCTTTTTCCTTATTCTTTTTCGTTTTGCTATTTGTTTCATTTACTCCTGCTATATTTTCTCACAATATCTCTTTGATCTATTCAGATTTTTTATTCATATTGTTTCTATCTGGATCTCTGTTTTTTAGTCTTTGATTTTCTTTTATCATACTCTCTGTTTCTATCGATTCATTCTAACGATTCAGTTTTTGTTTTGTATTTTGATTTTGTTCCTTCGATTGGTTCTATCATTGTTTCTTTCTATTTCTGTTATATCGTTTATATTTGTAGTTTATATACTTAATCTTACACTCGCTATTTTCTTTTTTGATTCTGTTTTCTCACAATCTCTCTGTTTTCTATTTCGATTCTATTTTCTATTTCGATCATTATTTATGCTTATTTCCATTCTTTCATTTTTCACCGTGTGAATCAGAAGTAACTGTTTGGACATTGGTTGTCTATTGTATCTGGTAAGTTATTTGTTAGTGTATTGTTGATTTTGCATTTCATAGTCTGTATTAGTTGATATTGTATTTTGAAATTGATATTTTACAGATGCACAGCACTTGCTCTTTAGTTTTTGCAATTGATACGTGCCTTTTTGTAGGATATTACAACGATGGGAGGAATTCCTGTTTTGATGCAATATGATGGGAAATGGAGTGAAGAGAATAAGTACAAGGATTTTTAAGTTGATGGAATACTAATTCCATCAGGTTGCAGCTACAATAATCTTTCGGATATAATAAGTAAACAGCTGAGCAGTGGAACTGAAAATGGCGTGTTTGACATCAGATATGCTATTGGAGATGGATATCCATCACTTAGAATAAAGGATGATATGACCTTACTTTTCTATTTGGAGTTGAAAATCAAAGATTCATGTTTCAAATCTTATCCTCTCTGCATTTCGAAGATGGAGAAGTGTGAAACAGGTAATTTTTTGAAATTGCATTTTACTTTTAAATTTTGTTTTGTCGCTATTATTATTTGAAGTTGTATTTGAGTAACAAAAATTGCCAGTAAGTATATGATATGTGGATGGATGAATTTTAATATTCATAAGTAGATATGAATACATTTGCTGATATATTTTTTGTTTTGTTTATTTTTGATTTTTGGGATACGTCTTTAATATAATAAAATTATTAAAATGTTTTTATTATAGGGGAGAGCTCCAAAACAAGCTCAAGTGATTTTGGTATGATAGAAGTTGAACCTGAAGTATGTGATTTGGTATGGAATGAAAATATATCGATTGTCAACCAAGATGAAACAATTGTAAATTTGATGAATTATGTGAGTCTGGTGAGCAAATAGATAGTTGGTAATTTGAATAACAAAGACACAGAAGTTGAAGGGGATATAGAAGAAGTTATAACAAATGCAAGGTTTTCAAGAATTGAAGTTGGATAGATTTTTAAGGATAAGAATACACTTAAAACAGTATTAAGTTTCTTTGCAATAAAGAATAATTTTCAATTTAAGGTATGCAGATCAAGTGATATAAGATATGAGATTTGTTGCTTGGATGGGGCATGTCCATGGCAATTAAAAGCATCAAAAAAAGGAAATACTAGGATGTTCAAAATTAGGGAGTTCAAAGATACACATTCATGCGATTTGAAGGAAGGTTAAGCAGTAAAAGACAAGCAACAGCAACTATAATTGCTGATTTGATCAAATCTAAATATGTGGATATGAAGACTGTGTATACTCCAGCTGACATTATAAGGGATATGAGAAATGAATATGGTGTGAATATCAATTATATGAAAGTTTGGAGGTCAATGGAGAGAGCTATGGATATCATTAGAGGTAAACCATCTGATTCATATTCATTATTGCCTAGGTATTTGTATATGCTGCAAAAGACAAATCCTGGTTCTGCAGTACATCTAGAAACACGAGATAATATGTCATTTTTATACCTCTTCATTACTTTAGATGTATCAATTAGAGGTTGGAAATATTGCTTGCCTATAGTGGTTGTAGATGGTACATTTTTAAAGGCAGCATATGGAGGGACTTTAATAACAGCATCAACACAAGATGCTGGTGAAAAAATATTTCTTCTAGCTTTCTCTATTGTTGATTCAGAAAATGATGCTTCTTGGGAGTGGTTTTTTAGTAAATTTAGACAAACTTATGGAATATTAAATAAAATGTGTATTATATCTGATAGGCATGAAAGTATACACACAGCATCTGCAAAAGTATATCCAGGTGTTCCTCATTGCATTTGTGTTTACCATTTGTTGAATAATGTTAAAATGAGGTTCAAGAAAAGCTCAAAAAAGATTAAGGATTTATTGTTTAAAGCAGCTGAATCATATACGACTGAGGAATTTGATTATTATATGAGTGAAATGAAAAAGGTTGATGGTAGAATATCTGAGTATTTATATATGGTTGGTTACGAGAAATGGTCGAGATTGCATTCTATAAATAACAGGTATTCAACAGTAGGTACATCTTCTAATGTATCATCGCTTTTTTTTTTTTGCATCATCATTGACATATTTTTCAGCATTTTCTTCCGCATTATAAAAAAACTAATCATAATAAAAGAAATTATAAATGATTGGTTTTTATTCATAGTAAATTTATTAGGTGCACAATTTTTCATAATAAGTTAGTAGAAATCCGAATAAAAAAATTAAAACTGACCAGATGTACGCACTGATCTTCTCCTAGTCCTTCATCATCAGGTTGCTCTTCTTCAATATCATGGTCTTCTATGAACACATTATTGCGCGATTGCTGAATTATCAAAAATATTATGAAAATTATATAAAATAATAAGATATTAAATATTATAATAAAGAAAATGATAAAAAGCATCTGAAGTTTACCTGAGAACTATTTACTGAGTCTAGTATATGGGAAAGGTCTGAAAGCATTTTAGTAACTTTTTGAAAATTCAATTCAAAATAATCTTGCATATTTTCAATGCTAGACTCCACATAATTTCGCAAGCTTCTGATTTCTTGTCTCATCATGTTTATCTCTCTGCCATAATTGTGTTCATCAGATTTTCCATGGTATTTTTTGCCTCCTTGTTATTTTAAAGAAGCAGGTTCACATTGAGATAGAGAATGTGTATCATCATCAGGATGTAATTCTACATCAGCAATTTTTTTTCCTTCTCTTCCCTCAAGCATTCCATCCAAGTTTAGATTCTCAATCTCAGTTTCATCTGACAGTATGTTCTTCAATTTCAACTAAGGTAAAAAGGAAAAAAAATATAAAGAAGATTTGAAATAAATTTCAGTACCACAAATATAAATAAGTTAATAAATTTTGTTAAATCATTATCTTGAATATATTAATTCTATTAATAAATTTTGTTATATGCAGCAAGTACAACTCTTTTATTATAGTTATGTTGCCACGTTTTGTTTATTCAACATATACATTAAAGACATATTCACATTACTAAATAAAAAAAAAAAAAAAAAAAGAAGAAGAAACTAAAAATTGTAAGTCACTATAGTAATAAGACAGATAATCTGGAGAAAAGTTGGTGTCTCTATGTATATGGCAGATTGAGACAGGGAAGGAATGACAAAATAATTATTTCACTAATGTGATAAAAATAAATGAGTTTATCATATTTTAAAGAGACTAATTTGTAATAATAATAAAATATAATAAATGAAAATATAATAAGATAACTTACATTTTTTGCAGGTACACTAAACAGTATGCTTGAGATCTCCTTCTGACTGAAAACAACTTTCTTTTCTGTCCATCTTAGGATTCTGGGAATTTTTGTAGTTGCCTCAACTTCTAAATATTCGGAGATATGTTGGCAACATTCATAAAACCAAATCTGGAATGCATATGCAAATCCATAAACCCTACACATGGACACTTTCTCTTCTTTCTTGTCAGGTTTGGCTCTTTTCCTAAGCAACTTCCCTTTTAGACTTCTCATAGTCAAATTGAAGACATCTTTTCCCCAAGGGTAATCATCAAAACAACCAATATCAATGAATCTAATTTCCTCTTCACTAACAATTTTATGGTTGTTATGTGCTAGAAGAAAGCAATGTACAAAAAATAGAACTGCTAACTTCACAGTGTCCTCATCATTTTCGTAACATCCTTTCATAAAACAATTAAGAATAGAAAGCTTCGTTATCTTATTGCAATCACCAAAATACTTATCAACCAGTCTACTTTTTTCATTTGATGTGTTCATCATCTTTTTTGTTCCATTTCACTTCAAAACAGTGACTAGTGCAAATTCTTCTAAACTAAAAGTTAGATCAACCCCATCATATCTTAAACGAAACTCCTTTTCATTTTCAACATGCACTTCTCTTAAAAATAATGAAAGAAATAATTGATTGTGAAGTACTATTTCAGGTATTTCTAGGAAGTATCCAAAACAAGTGTTTCAGAACTTTTCCATTTGATCAGCGGTCATCTTGCTCTTTATAATAGATATAGCAGAAGTGTTCATGCAAAATTGGACTCAAACACTTTGAAAATTATCATTTTTTAAAATAAAGTCTCCAACCTGTAGTAACACACAATATACATCAAATGAACACAATATACATCAAGTATTAGTCAAGTATAAACTCAATATACAACAAGTGTACATACATTATTTAGCAAATACACATCAAGTATACACATATATACAGACAAATTGAAGCATAGAAATATGCATTATTAGTTTTGACAGGTAACCAAACTCTAATTAAATTTATGGATACTAATATGTTATGTACAAGCATTTTATATAACTTTTATAACCAAAAATATAGTAAAATTATATAAATTTTCGATAAGATATGCATTTTGAGAAAGTGCAGTGGCTTAATTTATTCAATGAATATACAACAAATACATTTCAAGTATACACACAGTATATGCACAATATACAAGAATATACAGCAGGTACACACCTAGTATATGCACAATATACAGCAAGTACATACCTAGTATATGCGCAATATACAACGAGTATACATCTAGTACACACACAATATACAATGAGTACACATCTAGTATACATATAGTATACAGCAAGTATACGCTAAATATACACACAGTATATAGCAAATATACACATGTACAAACACAATATACAATAAGTACACACATAGTATACATCAAGTATACGCAAGTTCACATCTAGTATACACACAGTATACAACAAGTATACGGTAAGTATACACACAATATACAACAAGTACCCATCAAGTATATGCACATTATACAACTGATATATTAGAATATACAACAAGTACATTTCAAGTATACACACAGTATATGCATAGTATACAAGAATATACAGCAGGTACACACCTAGTATGTGCATAAAATACAGCAAGTATACACCTAGTATATGCGCAATATACAACGAGTATACATCTAGTATACACATCTAGTATACATATAGTATACAACAAGTATACGCTAAATATACACACAGTATACAGCAAAAATGCACATGTATAAACACAATATACAGCAAGTATACACACAGTATACATCAAGTATATGCAAGTTCACATCTAGTATACATACAATATACAACAAGTATACGGTCAGTATACACACAATATACAGCAAGTATACGCTCAGTATATAGCAAGTACCCATCAAGTATATGCACATTATACAACTGATATATTAGAATATACAACAAGTTTACATATAGTATATGCGCAATATATAGCAAGTATACGCACAGTATACAGCGAGCACACATACAATATACAGCATGTTCACATACATTATAAAACGCAAAAAAAAATAAATTTCAATGGATTCTCAAATCATACCATTTGTTCATTTTTATTTAATTTATATGAAATCATACCTTTGATTTTTTTGTACTTTGAGAATCATAATCTGGTGTTTGAATTGCAGACCGATTCCTCTTTTTCTCTTTTATGATCCTTAAGTCTGTGTCAGCATCCATTTTCTTCATTTTCTTAATAATTTGGGATGAGCTCCTAGGTACAGGAGAAGAGCTTGTTCATATGATATGTAAATCAAGAACACTTCAAATTTAATGAAAACACATTTAAACATTCAACAACAACTAGCTTTGCTTAAGATTGTACCTTGTAATAGTGAGATTGTACCTAGCTTTGCTTGAATGGAGTGATTTTGTGATGGAATACAGAGCAGTGACCTTTCAAGGAAGAATTTAGCAATTGTAAAAAGATCCCCAAATCTGCAATTCAAAACATCAAATTTAAAATAAGAGGATCATAGGAAGAAAAAAAATAGAATAATTAGAGAAATAAGTTTGAACTTGTCGATATCATTTACATCAACAAAAACAAAAACTGCAAATGCTAAACTGTGTGGCAAATAGAAGTAAATTAATAAACCTAAGGCCTAGAACACGAAGATTAGACGAGTAATACATAATGATGTCAGTAAAAATCCAGAAAAACGGAAATCAATCAAAATTATTTTTATCAACAATCAAATATATTATTTCAAATACTGATTCCTGCTCCGATATTAAGTGTTAAAGAGATAAGAAAATTGGGGAGAAAAATAACATGTGGATCATATATGGTCAGATAGAGAGTACGCTGCTTCAAGCTTAAGCATCACAGGAAAAGAGAGAGAAAAAAAAAAGAGTGAAGAAAACAACCCGTTGCGCAGTTATGGAAAAGATGGATAGTGTGCGCTAGTGGAGCAATGTATTGAGGGAGAGTGCCGCTGATCAAGAAAGAGATCGCCGATGGCCCAGAAAGAGATCGCCGATGGTCGAGAAAGAAAATTAGGGCAAGAAAATGAAATAGGAAATTTGAGAGAGTGATATGAATTGGGAATGTGCCGCTGTAAATAGGGAAATAGGGAAAGTGGTATTTTTGTAAAAAAATTTTATATTAATGAAATAAAAAGTTTAAAATGTTATATTTCTGAAATATTTATTTTAATGATTTTTTTTTATTATTTTTTTTTGTGTATATTTGTGTAAAAACCCCAAATATATATTTACGCCTTTGGGCCCAAACGATTTAAAAAAAAAAGTTTCATGACAATTATTAAATAAAAAAAATATAAGCTTTTGTTATTTTTGGGATTATTTATATTAGTAATATAGCACAATATGATAAATTATGCAATGAAGGAGGCACATATACAGGGTTTGTCATTAGATTGAAAGATTTTGCTGTTTCACCTCATTTGAGTTCAATCTTTTCTTTTTGTTTGTTAAGAATTTTGATAGAAATTGAAAAAATTTGCAGAGGAAAATTTAAATAGAATTAATGAAGAGGAACAGCAAGTTACTGAGGAGAGCAACATAAATAGATGATATTCATAGTGAATTGTTAATAGAAATTCTGCATCGAATATCTTACAAATCAACCATCCAATTTAAATTTGTATGCAAGCCATGGTTTCATCTTTTTCAAAATCCCAAATTTTCTTAGCTGCTATTTCTCCATTCAAAAACAAAAATAAAATTGATTTACAATGGGAGTCAGAGTTTAGATTTCTTAACCCAAAGGAGGAGGAGGAGAAGATGAGAAGGAGGAGGAGGTATCAAAGTTAGAAGAGGATGATAGAGAAGTAGATAAAACAGGCTACGATAGACTATGATGAGTTGCAAGGTATTCAGCAGAAAAAAATAGAAAATAGTTATAATAAATGCATATGTAAATTTATAATTTAAGTCATATCGTTTTTACAAAAATAGTTAATAGTCATGTTTTTTCCATTATGATTTCCAAATACACTAATTCAGTTGAGAATATATATATATCACTCTATTCTAAATACTTTCCAACTCATCACAGTCTCAGTCTTAGCTTGCTTTATCTACTTCTCTTTCATCCTGTTCTAACTCTGAAACCTCTTCCTCCTTCTTCTTCTTCTTCTTCTTCCTCTTCATCATCATCAAACCTTTAATAAAGTTGCAAACCCTTTCATTTTGGTTTTTTGAGTTTATAATAATTCCACTATTGACGAAATTTAATTTTGGTCCAACAGACATTGTCAATTTTGATCAAGTAGTCAAATTTTGTCAATTTAATTTTGATGCGGAATCCTAAGGCTAAAAAATTCAAAATCTCTAAAACATAAAATATGACATGAACATGAATAATAACAAATTCCCAACCCTAACGAACCCCCAATCAATTATATGAATAAAAACACATATATTAAGGTTGATTTAAAGACAAGAACAGAATTCACCACAAACAAATACCTTGATTAGAATAAAGTTCTTAATGCAAAAGAAGAAGACAAGCAATAAGCTCTCTCCCAGCCAAAGAAATATACTCAAATCTGATTTTTACAGTGTCTTATGAGGTATTTATATCCTCCTAAATAACCTAAAACCTAATTAAATAAAAAGGCCTTTAAACATGGGCCTCCCACCCAAGTAGCTTAAGCCCACACTAATAATTCTAATTACAACCCATGAGCGTTATAGAATTAAATTAAATGGACCCAAGCTAATTAAATCCCATCTCATTTAAATAAGCCTAATAAGTTAGATTAACTCTAATATAACAAAAACATAATAAAATAAGCCCACACACCACATTACATAATTGTGCTGTCCAAAACTACTTTACTATCTTAAAATAATTAATCAAACACAATTGAGAGTTTCTTGTCCATTCGGCCCTATTAGGTTGGCATTGATGCCATTCAGACCTACTCTCTCTTGACTCTTCATAGCTTCCACAATTCAGCTCATATATGCTTTTAGTACTTCCTTGAACTCCTTAGCTCTTGACTTTTTCACTAGTCCATCCGGCATTGTTAGCTCATCCTTGAACCCATTTGGTATCAAAGCTTGAATTGGAATTAATTGTTATTTATCCTTATTTATTTACTAATTTCGTGTTCATTAGAATTATTTTCGTAGGGTCCTAAATTTTAGGAGCCCTTGTTCGTGGTATTTTTCTTCTTGTTTGTTCTTGATTTTGCTAATATATATCATGCTTGTGAACATGCTGCATTTAATAAGTACTATAGACATGAAGGATATCTTTTTAGGGGTAAACAACTTTGTATTCTTACATATTCTATTAGGGAGTTACTTGTTAGAGAATTACATAGTGGAGGGTTAATGTAACACCCCAAACTCCCACACGTAGCATTTCGCAGGGTAGAGAGCTACGGTGAGCAGAAGGTGTTACCAGACAAGGACATTCATGGCAATACAGAAATCAGAACAATAAAATTTCTAACATCCTAACCACAAAACACACACACACCATCATTCGCACTAAAGATTATTACATCTCCTTGCAATTGCTAAATCCATAAACTTAATTACGGCCGACAACCAATAAAAACATTCTATAACTTCTTCCGACTCGTTGGCCAAAGTCACAGAGAACCGCTGCACTACTCTGATCTCCTAACCTGCACGGACAAACAACCGTGCTAAACGATAATGCTTAGTCGGGCAAACAAATAGTGGGCAGCCACTCACAGTGGTTGCCGAGGTAAACACATGCAAATCAACATATAAATACATAAACATAAACGTATACCGGCTAAAGCTATTACCAACGAATATTTTTATTCGAATATTAAACTTAAACAATTTCACACGTATGAGTTTCTTATAAACCGAAACACTTCTTTACTTTTTAATTCAAAATCTACTATACAAAACTTATCATATACTTAAAAATTGCTTAATAGCCTTGTAGATTGTTAAACTTCAGAAGTTATTAAAATACGTTTTAACAATTGAATATAATGCTTACAGAATCCCATTTTATAAACATTTCCAAGTTATACAGCTTACAATCTTAGTATTTATGTCACGACATTTCCCCTTATTCAAAACATTACTTGTTCAAAATCAAACAAAACATTTAAACTTTCAGATTTGGTTCGGGCTTGAAATAATTATTCCAAGCTTCTTACGTATCCCTATGGTTTGGGAATCAGAACCACGTAGTTCTACCAAAAACTTCATTCACACAAGTTCCAGAATTAGTCCTAACATCTTTCTTAAATCTGATTATCGATCTCATGCTTACTAGTCGATAAGAACTCAATATATTCATTAATAGTCATCAAACAATGTACATAAATCTCTTACTAATTCACTTACCCATACCTACGTCCCGAAGGCAGATAGAACATTACATACCTGTATTCTCATTTAAACATATAAACACACATATATATATACATTCACAGAGTACATTTACTAAGCTTTTCAACTATAACAATCTTGCATATCAAGTATTCCAACAGTTCTCTCCAAAGACATCATATAGACAAGCACACTCATAACTTTTGAACAGATTAATATCATGCATCATCCCAATACAATTTCTTATGCAATCCGGATCTTTACATACATGCCTATTGGAACAAACATTACTTGATACCTTTCTTTTTATTTAATAGATATCACCTTATAATACAAAACACATGGGTATCTAAAGATACTACAACTTCCCACATAAGTGTCCATAAAGGATCCAGAACAGAGGAGTGCGTAAAGCACTAGTTCAAATGGTATCTATCATCAAACGCATCCGATACATATTCACATAACCATTTGGCAAGTCATCACAGAACTTATCAATTAATTCATATTCTTTTATTCATTTTATTGCCTGCTAAGTCAAAAGGGGTGGATAACGAGTATATAATGGCGGTACCTTACGGGTACAAATCGAACAGTGACGGTACCTTACGGGTATGAATCGAAAACTATTTTATTTATCACATTCAAAACATTTTACGGAGGGGACCTTAAACAAGATCCAAATACTTTCAGGGATCACGAGGATCCGAACGGGGACCTGATCAGGGTCCAAACAGAACAAAGGGCTGCAGCTAATAGAACTCTATAGGCATGCCTATCTATCCACGACTCGACTAACACAAGCTAAATTCCATGTTGTTATTATTGGATTCATCTCATTTCCACATACATACACATTCCACAATACGCATAACATTCTTTCATTTTTAATTAGGCACATGCATTCATTTACGAATAACATCTCATATGAACATATTAAGCATATTTGTGTTATTAAATATCATGTCCATATTTAGTCTCAACAATTACTTTACAATTATCATATTTATTTAGACTTAACCGATAAGTTCACGTTTCATTACACATATACATTTACAATATAATCATGGTAGATCAAATTCTTAAATTTCAATAATTACTATGCATGGGAAAAACATCAATAATTCACATTTTCACTAGACTGACTCTTGCAGGTCATACATAATACAAATCATGCCCCAAGTCATAGCATATCATTTATCATGAAGAATTCATAATATTGCCCATATAAATGAGCATATTATATTGCATACAGGGGTAAAAATCCATGAAGAAACCATTTGAAATTCATTTTAGAAGAGAAGGGCGAAATTGGAAAAATAGGGCAGGGGAAGCTCACTGTCGCGATCGCGACAAAGTTGCGCTCGCGATAAAATGGCATCGAACATGAGTCATGCAAGTCGACACGACTCGTGTCGATGCCCTGCTTCCTATCGTAAGTCATGCTTTGAAGCATGACTTGCGACAACCATCAGGAGCATGAGTCATGCTGCTCCAGCACGAGTCGTGCTGCTCCCTCCGAGTCACACGCAGCCTTCATGTGTCGTGAAATTTCTTCACGACTTGTGAAGGCTTGCTCCCACGCCGCTCCCTGCCAAGTGCACGAATCGTGCACGTCGAGACTGCACGAGTCGTGCTGCTTGACACGAGTCGGACGCCCCTCATTCTTAAGTGCAAAATCAACGTGAACGGAACTTCACGATTGTCGTGCTCGTGACAGTATTATGACTCCCAATTCCCAGAAAAACGCAGGGAAACCCAGAACTTGCAATCCAAAACTCATTTTGACCCAAAATCAAACCAAACCTCATCTTACCTTCAAATAAGCCTTCCACCATCACATATAACATAAAACATAACTTAAATCCACGATTTACACAATCAAAATCATGCTTAGCAAAATCAAACTCTTCAAGAACACAAACCCAGAAATTTTAAGCAAATATTCATCAAACTTCAATAATTGCTCAATACCTCAACATTCATGCATTATAACTTAAATCAATAGAATATCCATAACATTAACACTATAATAAACCTCATCAAACATCAAATTTCCAGAAATCACATGCTAACACACAAATCAAAAATTAACATCAAAATCAATCAATTCTCAAACAAATTCCCAACCTTTAACTCCTTTGCTCCGACTAGCTTTCTTGGTTGCTCTTTCATGCTCCTAAACCCATCCAAGATCTTTCCCAACCAAAACCCTCATCAAACTCACACAAACAACAAAAACCCTAGATCAAAACACACTCAAACAAAATCCAAAGAAAAGATGAAAGAGGAGAAGAAAGCCCAATAAAACTTACCAATCTCACTCGTAATGATCAATTTTTACCAAGGAATCACAGCCAAAGAGGAGGAATCATGATGGAGCAAAGTGGGAAGAAGAAGAGGAGGAGAAAGAGGCGTGAGGAAGAGAGAACGGGAGAGCTTGGGCAAAATTCCCCTCTTCCTTTCTCTTTTATTGCCTTACATACCCCTTTCTAAATCCTTGCCACATGTCATCACATAATTTGTGAAACTTGACCATTCACACCCTACACCCATACATGACGCTACACACAAGACTACTTCCACTAACACATACACTACTTCCCTCTATACAAGCACACTCTATCAAAACCCACAATTAGATGTTTATGTCAAATTCTCTTTTTAATCCTCAAACTCTTATAAGCTCAGACATTGATATTTATAATTTACTAATCCTTCACAATTTACTATTAGCCGCACTTATCGGAACTTTCACTTAAATTCTTAAATTATCCATCTGACATACCAAACACTTCAACTTGCATAATTTCGGTCGCTCACAAATCCTTCTAGGGTACTTTTCAGGGTGTGATAGTTAACGGGGTATTTTGGTATGCAAAAGACCTTAAATATGCTTAGTGGACATTTTTATTGGCCAAATTTGAGAAGAGATGTGAAAAAGGTTTGTGCCAAGTGTATTGCATGTAAATAAACTAAGTTTAGGTCTATATCTTAGGGTTTGTATGCACTTTACCAGTACCTAGTAAACCTTGGACTGATATATCCATGGACTTTATTTTGGGTTTACCTAGGACTAGGAAAGTTAGAGATAATATATTTATTATTGCGGACAGATTTAATAAAATGGCTCATTTCATTGCTTGCCATAAAACAGATAATGCAACAAACATTGATGATCTTTTCTTTAGGGAGGTGGTTCGACTTCATGGAGTGCCAAGAACCATTATTTCAGATAGGGATGTTAAGTTCTTGAGTCATTTTTGAAGAGTTTTGTGGGGAAAGTTGGGTACTAAAATTTTATTTTCTACTAGATGTCACCCACAGACTGACGGGCAAACTGAGGTAGTGAATAGGACTTTAGGTACCATATTGTGTGCTATTGTAGGAAAGAACTTGAGAACTTGGAAAGATTGTTTATCATTCATTGAGTTTGCATATAACTATTCTATCCATTCTTCTGCAGGTTATTCTCCATTTGAAATTGTGTATGGTTTTAATCCATTAACTATGTTAGATTTGATGCCTTTACCTTTGAAAAATAAGCTTGCTAGCTTAGATGGCAAAAAAAAGGCCGACTTGGTTAAAACAATACATGAGAAAGCACGTGAACAGATTGAGAGAAAGAATCGCATGTATGCACAAAAGGCCAATAAGGGGAGGAAACGAGTTATTTTTGAGTCAGGTGATTGGGTTTGGTGCATATGCGAAAAGAGAGGTTTCCACAGCGAAAGAAGTCGAAACTTAATGCAAGGGGTGATGGACCATTCAAAGTATTAGAGTGCATTAATGATAATGCTTATAAGATAGACTTGCCAGGTGAGTATAATGTCAGTGTTACTTTCAATGTTTCTGATTTATCTCCTTTTGACTTTGATTCACATTCAAGGACGAATTCTTTTGAAGAGGAAAGGGATAATGCAAGCAAAACCAAGGAACATCATAAGAGAAATGGGTTCAAGGATGAGCTAGCAATGCTGGATGGATCAGTGATAAGGTCAAGAGCTAATAAGTTCAAGGAAGTACTAAAAGCAAACATGTGCCGAATTGTGGAAGCTATGAAGAGTCAAGAGAGAGTGGGGCCAAATAGCATTAATGCCAACCCAATAGGGCTGAATGGACAAGATAACTCTCAATTGTGTTTGATTAATTATTTTAAGATAGTGTAGTAGTTTTGGACAGCCTAATTATATAATGTAGCGTGTGGGCTTGTTTTATTATGTTTTTGTTATGTTAGACCTTAATCTAGCTTATTAGGCTTATTTAAGTGAGATGAGATTTAATTAGCTTAGGCTCATTTAATTTAATTCTATTAGGCTCATGGGGTGTAATTAGAATTATTAGTGTTGGCTTAAGTTACGTTGGTGGAAGGCCCATGTTTAAAGGATTTTTAATTTAATTAGGGTTTAGGTTATTTAGAGGCTATAAATACCTCATAAGAAATTGTAAAAATCAGATTTGAGTATATTTCTTTGGCTTGGCCGAATTTATCATTGGGAGAGAGTTTATTACTTATCTTTTTCTTTTGCATCAAGAACTTTATTGTTATCAAGGTATTTGCTTGTAGCAAATTCTATTCTTGTCTTTAAATTAACTTTATTATATGTCTTTTCATTTATATAATTTATTAGGGTTGGGAATTTATTTTTGCTCATATTCATGCCATATTGTATGTCTTAGGAATTTGAGGTCTTTTTAGTTTTGGGTTCCGCATCAAATTTTATCATGCCCATAGGTTTTAATTTATTTCCAACGAATCTTCAACTTTAGGTTTGTCGCAGTTAGTAAATATAATTTTTAATATGCTGTTATCTTATTTTTACTTGTTTTTCATTTCATTTTAGCGAAAGGTTTGTTTTCTATTGATTTTAGCTTGAAGCAGTAGTAGTACTTCTCATTATTATCCTAGGAGAAAAATGGAAATAAAGAAACGGAGGAGAAAAAAGATAAGAGAGATTTAGAAAAAATATAATAATGATGAGCAGAGACTCTAGAAACATCAATAGAGAGAGAGAGAGAGAGTAGTGGTTATTGAAAATTTGTTAGTCAATCAATTTAGACGCCAAGAAATAAAGATAAATGTGTGGAAATTTTTTTATTTCATATTGGAAAAAAAATATTAATTAAATAAATAAATTACGCTTAATGGATAATTAAATAGAAATATAGAATGATATTATTATTATTAATATTATACTTCTATAAAAACAATAATATTATACTTAAATTAACCTAAATATCCTTATACATTAAGGCCATGTTTGCTTCCCGTATAGTGCACGGGATAGCATAAAATAATACCCTCTAATACATTAGAGGGTGTTTGGTTAATTCTTTTAAAAAATAATACATGTATTATATAATACAGCGTTTAATTTTTATCCTGCATATACAGGATAAAATAATACACACCTCTCCCCTGAATTTATTTAATACAGTATTTATTTTAATCTCCACTTTTTCTCAATTTATATAAATTATATTTTCTTGTTTTATTGTTATTTTTATTTTGTGTGTCATAATAGTTTGTTAAATTTATTTAGTTTAAATATTATTATTATTATTATTATTATTATTATTATTATTATTATTATTATTATTATTATTATTATTATTTGTTAAATTTTTTTTGCATGGTTTTCTACTTATGGGCCACTGTTGCATATTGGATTATGTCTAAAATAATAATGTTGAATTTTATTTATTTTGATTTTTTATTGGATCATGTATAAAACTATTAATTGTAGCACATTTGTTAATATATTTCAATTATTTAATTGAATGTTTTAATTAAATTATTTGTTTGATTATTAATTTATCTACTATTATATGTAATTCATATTTCAAAAAATTTGTGCACTTTCTTTAAAAAATTGTATTTTGCAATCAATATTTTTTTTTGTCTAAATTGGTAATATTAAAAATTATTTAATTTTGCATTTTTTTTAATTTTGTTCAAAAATAATACAATATACTATTATGCACCAAACACAGTATAAAATATTACATGCTAATATAATGTTATACCAAATATTGTATACTATAATGCAGGCTAATACTATATAGACTAATATTATATAGGCTAATACTATATATATGTACTAATATTATGCAGACTAATACAATACAACAAACTAAAAAAGAATATGCTATGCTTAAATCTGTTAGTAAGTTAGTTAAGGACAAGTTTTATAAAGCATCGGTTATATGTGTTGGTTAGCTCTATATATATATATATATATATATATATATACACACACTAATATTATGTAGGCTAATACAATACAGCGAACTAATATGCTTAAATTTGTTAGTAAGTTAGTCAAGGACAAGTTTTATAAAGCATCAGTTATATGTGTTGGTTAGCTCTCTCTCTCTCTCTCTCTCTCTCTCTCTCTATATATATATATATATATATATATATATATAAACAAAAATCCTATTCCACTCTCCCATCATTTCCAATATAGGTGCCATCTTCATCTTCTTCTATTTTGCTATACTTGGTTATTTGCTTTTCTGAAGTAGACTGTAATGTCCGTGAGATTGGAATTAAATTGCCACATGGCAATTCATTAGGATCTAGTGCGGCAATTCATTAGGATCTAGTGCTGCAATTCTTGCTTCCAAATCTTCAGCATCTTTTTTTCCATATTCTACAATCAGAAAGGTGTGTATTCGCATCATCCACCACCTTAACTGACAAAAAAAAATTGAAATCTTATCCAACAATGCAAAATCGCGTGAACAAATATAAATAAAAAAATATTAATTAATATTTAAATTGAAAAAAAATCACAATTGTACATATTTTTATTGTTAGGATCGATGGGCTAATTAGATAGTGATTTTAATGAAAACAACGAAAAAATAGCCAAAATAATAAAAATAAATACACACAAAATTTACGTGGTTCGGCAATGTGCCTACGTCGGGGAGAAATAATTTACTAACAAAAGATGGAGAATACAAATTTCTCGGTGTTAAACTCTCAACCCAAAACCCAATTACACCCAATAATCTCACAAATTTACAACACAAAATATTACAAAATGTGTTGTATAATCACACAAATATGAGATCTTAAGCTCTCTCTCTCTATTTTTTTTTTATGCTTCAAATGGCTAAATAACATCTCCTTTTATAGGCACACTTTGTGCCACTGTGCCACCAAATTCAATGAACGAGTTGGTGGCCTTTGAAAATGTAGATAGAACTTTTCAACAATTGCAGCATTTAAAGGAATTAAATAAAAAAAGAAAAATGGGTGTAGATGGTTTTTGACAAAGGGAGAAAATTCAAGGCACATGTTACAAATCTCCACCTTGACTTGAATTTTATCAATAGTGAACTTAACTCCACCTTCTCCAAATAAGTTTAAGTGCTACGTATATATACCAATCAAGTCCAAGCAATGTTTGAACTTGGTAGTAGGAAGAGATTTCGTCAACATGTAAGCTAGGTTGTCTGCAGTACCAATCTTTTTAACCATAACATTTTCTTGTGCGATAATATCTCGAGCAAAATGGTACCTGATGTCAATGTGCTTTGTTTTTCCATGAAACATCTTATCTTTGGTCAGATGTATAGCACTTTGACTATCGCAGAAGACAACTATCACTTGATGATCTGAATTGAGCTCATTGTATAAGCCCCTTAATCAAATAACCTCTTTGATAGCTTCAGTCATTGCCATGTATGCAGTTTCTGTTGTAGACAACACAACTGTAGATTGCAACGTAGATTTTCAACTGACAACACTGTTTCCAAAAGCAAATATGTAGCTTGTCAAAGATCTCCTTTTGTCGAGATCTCCTATATAGTCTGAGTACCAAACTATTGTCACCGCTACTAAACTCCAAACAGGTGTCAACTGAGCCTTTTAAGTATCTCAAAATCCGTTTTACTGCTTGCTAGTGAACTTTACCAGGATTTTCCATGAATCTGCTCACAACACTAACTGCATGAGAAATATCAAGTCGAGTACATACCATGGCATACATAAGACTGCCTACTGCACTGGAGTATGAAACATGATCCATGTATCTCTGCTCTTCATCTACTTGTGGTGATAGTGCAGCTGAAAGCTTGAAATGAGCAGCTAATGGAGTACTCACATGCTTTGCATCTTTCATGCCAAAATGCTCCAGAACTTTCTCAACATATTTCTTTTGAGTCAGGAACAATTTCCCTGCTTTCCTGTCCCTCTGAATCTCCATTCCGAGAATCTTCTTTGCTGCTCCAAGACCTTTCATCTCAAACTCTTTACTTAACAAGACTTTCAGCTTCTCAACTTCAGAAGTATTCTTTGCAGCAACATATAACAATAAATATATGAATAATCCATCAACTAACCTTCTGAAGTAAACACAATTATCATAATTACTCCTTGAAAAATCATTACTAGTCATGAAGGAGTCAAACCTCTTATACCACTGCCTGGATGATTGCTTAAGGCCGTACAGAGATTTCTTCAGCAAACAAACATGGTCCTCCTTGCCTTCAACCCTGAAACCTTCTGGTTGTTGCATGTAGATTTGCTCTTCAAGGTCACCATGTAGAAAAGCAGTTTTGACATCTAACTGCTCCAATTCTAAGTCATACTTAGCCACCATAGCAAGCAATATGTGAATGGAACAATGTTTTACAACTGGTGAGAAGACATCATTGAAATCCACACCTTGAAGTTGTTTGAATCCCTTTGCAACTAAGCGAGCTTTGTATAATGCTTCTTCGATGTCTAGGGTGCCTTCCTTTTTCTTGAAAACCCATTTGCAGTCAATAATCTTCTTTCCTTTTGGTGGTCTCACGAGCTCCCAAGTACCATTCTTATACAAGGACTCTATTTCTTCTTACATGGCTATCAACCATCTATCTGAGTTGGCTCCTGAAATGGCTTCTGAATATGTGGATGGCTCTCCAATTTTGTTGATCTCCTCAGCTGCTGACAAAGCATAAGCCACCAAGTCTGCGTAATTGTTATATTTTATTGGCTTCTTTATTTCTCTCCTTGCTCTATCTTTGGCAATAGAGTATGGCTGCTCCTGTTCAACTGAGCTAGGCTCTGAATCACTTTGCTGAGAGCTGAATGGATGTGAATCTGACTATGAAGTAGAATCTTGCTGAGCAGGATAGTCCTCAATATCCATCTCCTATCTCTGACTGGCCTCCACCTGCTTATCAGAACTGTAAGGTACCAATACTTTATTTTTTGAGTGAAGCATGGAACCTTCATCAAAAGTGACATCTCCGCTGGTTATAACTTTGGATGATTTGGGACACCAAAGTTTATATCCTTTCACCCCTGATGGATATCCAAGAAAAATGCACTTTTTCGCTCTTGGTGCTAACTTGCCATTATTGACATGTATATATGCTGGGCAGCCAAAGATTCTCAAATTCGAATAATTTGCAGGTTTGCTAGACCAAACTTCCTCTGGAGTCTTAAAACCAATTAGAACTGATGGAAAACGATTGACTAAATAGGAAGCTGTTGAAACAGCTTCTGCCCAAAAACTCTTTGGTAATCCAGCATTTGAAAGCATAAACCGTGCTCTCTCAATAAGGGTTTTGTTCATTCGTTCAGCAACTCCATTTTGTTGGGGTGTCATTCGAACTATGCGATGCCTCACAATGCCTTCATTTTTGCAGAAGTCATTGAACTCACTAGCACAAAACTCCAAGCAATTATCTGTTCTCAGCCTCTTTATTTGCCTTCTTGTCTGCTTCTCTATCATGGTTTTCCATTGCTTGAATATGGAAAACACCTGATCCTTGTGTTTGAGAAAGTAAATCCAAACCTTCTTCGAGAAGTCATCGATAAAGACAAGCATGTATCTGGCACCACCTTTTGATGGAACTTGTGATGGCCCCCAAAGATCGGAATGGATGTAATCCAAAGTACCTTTGGTTGTGTGGGTACCTGTGCTGAAATTGACACGTCTTTGCTTTTCAAAAACACAGTGCTCGCAAAAATCAAGCTTGCCAGTATTTTGTCAACACAAAAGACCCTTATTGCTTAATAGGGTCAAGCCTTTCTCGCTCAGATGGTCTAACCTCATATGCCACAGTTTGGTGATGTCGGTTTCAGACATTTGAGTAGTAATTGTAGCAGCAGCTCCTGTAACTATGGTTCCTTGCAGAATATAAAGACTTCCAACCTGTCAAGCCTTCATCACCACCAAAGCACCTTTGCTAACTTTCATGACTCCATCTTCACCTGAGTATTTGCACCCACCAGTATCAAGCGTGCCCAGAGAGATGAGATTCTTCTTCAAATCAGGAACATAACGAACGTCTGTCAAAGTTCGTACCACGCCATCATGCATCTTGATTCGGATTGTGCGCTTGCCAATAATTTTGCAAACTGCATCGTTGCCCATCAAAACAACTCCACCTGCAAAAGATTCATATGTGGAGAACCAGTCCCTATTGGGACATATGTGATAAGAGCAACCTGAATCCATAATCCAATCATCCTTGAATCTGTACTTTTCACTGTTAGTAACTAAAAGAATATCAGATATGGACTCATTTTCGGCAATACTAGTTTCGACGGATTTTTCCCTTCTTTTTTCAGTTGATTGTTTATTTTTTAACTTATACCAATCAGCTTTAATGTGCCCCTTTTTATGACAATAGTTACATATCAAATTCTTATGTCTAGATTTTGACCTAGACCTGCTACTGCCAGAACTCTTATTTTTAGACCTTGCTCTATCAATAAGGCCTTCTGCTCGATTATCATCTTTACTACCGACAATTCCTTTATCAATTATAATTTTAGAGAGTAAAGTTGTCTTAACCTCCGCCAAAGACACACTATCTTTTTCATAAAGCATTGTGTCCCTAAAACTTTTATATGAGAGTGGGAATGAGCACAACAATTTCAAAGCAGCATTTTCATCATCAACTTTAGCACCAACATTTTCTAGACTTACTAAAATTGATGTATATTAGTCAAGATAGGTTTTAATAGGAGTACCTTCCTGCATCTGAAATGTGTAGAACTGTGTCATGTGGTACAGCTTATCGGTCCTGGTTTTGGACATGTACAAGGACTCCAGCTTCGCCCATAAGCCAGCTGTTGTATCTTCATTGATGACCTCCTGAAGAATTTTATTAGACAAACAGAGCTGAATTGTGGAAGCTGCCTTATTAATGATCTCCTCCTTCTTTTCTTCAGTCATTGACTCCGGCATTCTATTCTTTCGCAATAAAACTTTCTCAAGCCCATTTTGAATTACGATGGCACGTATCTTAATCTTCCACAAAAAAAAAATTTATGTTACGATCAAATTTCTCAATATTAAATCTTATAGTTGCCATTGCTTCAATCACGAACTTCTTTGATCAAAAAATAGCTCCCACTATTCCATGTGAATAGTAACCGTACACGTGAATAGTAACTTTATACATGAACAGTACCATATAAATGAATAGTATCGTATAGGTGAACAGTAACCGTATACATGAACAGTGTCCAAGAAAAAATCTTTTCTGATGTGAAAGATCAGTCTATACTGCAACCACAGAGCATACTCAGAAAAAATCTCGCCTCTGATACCAATTTATTAGGATCGAGGGGTTATTTAGACAGTGATTTTAATGAAAACAACGAAGAAATAGCCAAAATAATAAAAATAAATACACACAAAATTTACGCGGTTCAGCAATATGCCTACGTCCACGGGAGAAGGGGAGAAATAATTTACTAACAAAAGATGGAGAATACAAATTTCTCGGTGTTAAACTCTCAACCCAAAACCCAATTACACCTAATAATCTCACAAATTTACAACACAAGAAATATTACAAAATGTGTTGTATAATCACACAAATATGAGATCTTAAGCTCTCTCTCTCTATTTTTCTTGATGCTTCAAATGGCTAAATAACATCTCCTTTTATAAGCAGACTTTGTGCCACTGTGACACAAAATTCAATGAAGGAGTTGGTGGCTTTTGAAAATGTAGATGGAACTTTTCAACAATTACACCATCTAGAGGAATTGAATAAGAAATGGAAAATGGGTGTAGATGGTTTTTGACAAAGGGAGAAAATTCAAGGCACATGTTACATTTATACATAAATAAAATTAAATGAAAATAGAAAAAAAAAATCAAAGTTTAAATTAGATAACATAATGGAAAATATAGAACTCTAGATCCTTAATTAAAAATAATAATAATAATAAAAAAAAAAAGAAGGTGATTGAGGAGCCATACCACGGTGGATTTAATTAGGAGTCTCTATTTTTTGAAAAAAAAATATTTATCCTTTTTTTTTTTACTTATTTGACAGTTATTAATTAAGTATTAATTCATTAATTTATTAATTAAACACTGATTATTAAATTAAAAATATTTTTTGAAGTATTATTTTAAAGGGAATTTTTTATTTTGGGGGAATTTTTGAAAAAAAAAATTAGGATTATGGTGCTATTGGAAAAGAAATTAGAAAAATGGGGTATCAAAAAATAGTAATACAATTGCCATTTTTTATCAGACGAGAACTCACCATATGAAGTGCAAAATTTGCTTAAAAGAGACAAATGAACCTGTCGTTTTTCATTTTTTTTTTAATGGTCAAATGCTATAGTTTTGAGTAATATTTTAAAAATTGGGCTGACTCGGTCGGACCGGTTCAATCGCAAATCGGTAAGAAATTCGAGTTGATTCAATATGAAAATCAGAATATGCAAAAACTCGATTTGGACCGGATTGACTCGGGTTGGACCGGAACGGGTTGAACTGGATTGACTCGGGTTCAATTCAATTTTTTTATTTTTATTTTTTTTATAAAAAATCTAATAAACCCTAAATTCCTGTCCTATCCAATTAATATGTTATTGTTGACTCTCCATTGTACACACACACATATATATATATATGCCAAAAAAACAACGGAGTAACAAATTTACTAAAATATTGAGAGTCAAAAAAAAGAATTAATTTGTCCAAAAATTTTTAGTGGCTGACGAAACAAATGTAAGAAAGTTTAATGATTAATGATAAATGAGAAATTATATCCACCATGTAAATCATGATATACCTAAACAAAATTGATTATAAAATGTCAATTCTAAAAAAAATGTATAAAATTATAAGGGATAAAAAAACTCAACTAATCCAATTCAATCGATATTATTTGGTTATTTAAATAATCGTTTATTTAAATTAGTAAAATATGTCAATTTTAGTTATTGGTTCTATTTAATTTCAGTTATTTGATTTTTATATTTACAAATTTTATTGGATTTAAAATTATTATTTTAATATTAATTTATGATAATTAATAAATTATTTGAATGTATTTTTTATATACCATATTTTTAATTTTTTATAAATAATTATATTTGAAAAAAAAAAGATAAAAATTTCGAGTCAATCCGATTCATACAGTTGACTCCTGACTCAATTGACTGTCCGAGTCGATATCCAATCCGCTTCTCAAAACATTGGTTTTGAGTGGGAAAGTCACATGGAACTGAATCTGCTGTTTTCCAATTTTTATTTATTTAAAGGTTGGGTTTTTACATTATTAAGTTCTTGTTGAATTTGAAAATGATTTTTACTGTAGCTTGTAGAAATCTGTTTCCTTAATTCGGTTCCATGTGCTTTCTTCAACATGTAATGCCAAAGAATTGGCAAACTCTGCCCATGTGCTTTCTTCAACAGAACAAATAAACATGTACTGTCCAATTTGTTTGTCATTTTTTGCTGACTCTCGTCTATTGGATTCTCCTTTTTTCCATATTAATCTTGGAAATTACAAACATTTTCCTCCTTATTATTATATTTTAATTGTTATCGAAAATGAAGGAAAAAAACACATGAAACAAGGTTTAGTAGATGTGGAATATTTGGTGCAATTTGCAGTAATTTTCCAGTTTAATTATTCTTAATTATAATATACATAAAAAAAGATATACATTATTCATTCTTTAAATTGGTAGAACGATTCGCCTGAAATCAATAGTTATCATTATAAAAAAAAAAATTTAATAAAATTTCTCAAATTAATTATCATTAAATCAATTATTGAGTAAAAATCAAACACTCTAGAATAATAATTTACATGATCTAGCAAAATGATTGTGACACATGTATGGGCTGTATGTATACTGAACTAGTATAACAAATGATATTGTCAACCTAATGAATAACATATATATTAAGGTTAATAATTTAATTAATTTTTTTTAATTATCTGAGCTGCTGATAATTAATTAGTGTGGTATTTTGCTATTGACAACCTAATGAAGCTGGTTGCCACTGTATTATTGTGATTAGACTTTCTTATTTTAGAGCTCACTAGATATATTTAATATGAAGGTCTTCATCAATTAATTTTTATATATGCTGTTATATATATATATATATATATATTATGACAGAAAAAAAAAAAATCAAACACAAATAAGAATATCAGTCAGAAGATATTAATAAATATAAATTTTTATATGAAAGTGTATGTACGGTGAACAGATTCCTACAGCTACAGTAAAAATCATATTCAAATTCAACAAAAACTTATAATGTAAAAACCCAACCTCTCAGAAGATGAGAAATACCAAAAGCTAGAACCTTTCACCATTAGAAAAAATAAATAAATAAAAATTGGAATTGGAAAACGGCATATGGACCTGTCGTTTTCAGTCAGACCGAGGCCCTTGATTTTCTCATCCAAAACTGCAGCATTTAACCATTAAAAAAAAATGGAAAACAGCATGTTGACCCACCGTTTTTAAGTAAATTTTGCACTGAACATGGTGGGTTCTCGTCTAATACCCATTTTTCTAATTTCTTTTCCTGTAAAACTATAATCCTAATGTTTTTTCAAAAATACCCCAAAAATAAAAAAATCCCTATTTTAAAGCCATTGAGTTGAAATAACCTACACCACATTTATATTCTAATTTTATTCCCCATAATCATACAGTTGAAGGTTTGCCTAATCTCGGCTTCTTCTGCCCTAATGATGTAATTAAAAAAAAAAAAAAAGCAAAGTTAGTCATTTTCTCTAAAATAAAGCATATTTCGTACATTAGTGTGTACTCGAATAAAATATTGAAAGCTTTATTCTTTCCTGTAATCACTTTTTTACGGGGTTGATTACACCCATGGTCACTCAACTTATCACTTATCGCGCAAAAGTAACCGACTTTTTTTTTCTTACTTAAATGTCACTGAACTTTTAACATTATTGCACAAAAGTCATGTTGACCGGAATCCGGCGACGACTCTTGCCGGATTGATAAGTTCAACAAATGCTACATTTAAATTAATTTCACTCACGGTCACTAGACTTATCATTTATCTCGCAAAAGTAATTAGCTTTTTTTTTTTTCAACTTAAATGTTATTGAACTTTTAACATTTTTGCAAAAAAGTCATCAATCCGGCAAGGGTCGTCGCCGGATTCCGGTCAACATGACTTTTGTGCAATAATGTTAAAAGTTCAGTGACATTTAAGTAAGAAAAAAAAAGTCGGTTACTTTTGCGCGATAAGTGATAAGTTGAGTGACCATGAGTGAAATTGACCCCTTTTTTACGTGGCTATTCATGTCTGCACAGAACAAAAATGAGAAAAGAAAAAGAATATTTATAAGCATGAGAAAGAATTATAAAAACAAAACTTATTGCTAACAATCATACGTAAATAGGCATTTGTTTAGTTGAATGAGTAATTCAATAGTTTTTATCCTAACTTCTATACAATAAATCTAATTTGATGCGAATAATAATTGAAAAAACCTCTTTATATATAGAGAGACAGAGTGAATAACAAACATGTATATACACTAATATTAATTGTTAATTAAAAAATTTAGTAATGGGCAAATTAGTCAAATAAAAAGATAATTAATTATTTTAAAAATCATAAAGTCTCTTCAAAAGTTTCGAATAATAGAATCAAATTGTTTCAATATTTAAAAAAAAAAATGAGCAGAGACTATTAAAATTTAAATATTTTTATTGTGAAAATGATCAAACCTTGATTGAAGAATTTGTTAGGCCTCAATTATGAAGACGTATATTAGGCACAAGGGCAGAATGGGGAATAAGAACACATGTGGCAATTAGGAATCCAAATTTAGTTAAAGTTAGTTAGGCCTTTGGGAGGGGCACAAAAAGGGCATGAGAGGTGAGTATTCGAGGGAGGAAATGATTTGTATTGAGTAAAGGAGAAAAAAGGGGCTCTCGAATTCCTCCTCTATTGTTATTCAATTTAATATTAAAAAAATACATCATAACCAATCTTCTTGGTTATTTCACTGCTATTCTTTATTCCATTGCCCTGTTGTTCTGCTGTGGTTTGTGGTGATATTGCAGGGACCTAACATCTAGTATCAGAGCCTGGTTTCCATGCAAGAATCGATGCTGTGGTTTGTAGCCACTTGTGATGTGTGCCAACGCAGTAAAACTGAAGTCATGACTCTTGCCGGTTTATTGCAGCCCCTACCTCTTCCTGATAAGGTCTGGGACGAAATAACCATAGATTTCATTGAAGGCCTTCCCAAATCCAGTGGGTATGATTCCATCTTGGTGGATGTGGATCGCCTGTCCAAATATGCACACTTTATCGCCTTAAAACACCCATTCTCAGCCCCTACTGTTGCCCGGTTGTTCTTACAAGAAGTGATTCGCCTCCATGGCATACCCAAGAGTATTATCTCCAACCGAGACAAGATATTTATGAGTTATTTTTGGAGTGAGTTATTCCGGATCCAAGGCTCTGAACTACGACGCAGCACTGCTTATCACCCCCAAACAGATGGGCAGTCCGAAGTGGTGAATAGGGCACTTGAAACATACCTGCGTTGTTTTACCATGGACCATCCATCCAAGTGGTTCTCCTGGTTAGCTTGGGCAGAATATCATTACAACACAGCCACCCACTAATCGTTGGGGCTTACTCCTTTCCAAGCCCTTTATGGGCGCACTCCTCCCCCTTTAGCCTGTCATGAATGGGGATCTGCTGCTAATCAAGAAGTTGAGCAACACATAGTTACCAGAGATGCTATCCCGGATTAATTGAAGCACCAGTTACACGCAGCCCAACAGAGAATGCGTTCTCATGCTGATGCCAAGCGCCGCTTTATTCAGTTTGATGTAGGAGATTTGGTTTACTTAAAGCTCCAACCATACAAGCAAACTTCCCTTGCATCCCGCAAAAATGAGTAGTTGTCTCCCTGCTATTGTGGGCCTTTTTCGATTAAGAAACGTATTGGACCAGTAGCTTATGCTCTTAAGCTCCCTGCCCATGCCCACATCCATAACATCTTCCATGTATCCCAACTTAAGAAAGGCATTGGTTCGCATCCCCTTGCACCTGCCATCCCTACTTCTCTCACTCATGACATGGAACTCTTGGTCGAACCATTGGCGATGCGCGGCATTAGGCCATTCCCCACGGCTGGACAGGCTCCAACGGAGGTTTTGATTAGGTGGAACGATTTGCCCTCTTTCGAAGGTTTGTGGGAACCTTTTGAAACAATTGCCTCTCAATTCCCTGCCTTAAACCTTGCGGACAAGGTTGATCTTTGGGCCGCGGGTACTGTTAGCCCCCCAATTATGAAGACATATATTAGGCACAAGGGCAGAATGGGGAATAAGAACACAGGTGGCAATTAGGAATCTAGATTCTGTTAAAGTTAGTTTGGCCTTTGAGAGGGGCACAAAAAGGGCATGAGGGGTGAGTATTCGAGGGAGGAAATGATTTTTATTGAGTAAAGGAGAGAAGAGGGGCTCTCGAATTCCTCCTCTGCTGTTATTCAATTTGATATTAAAAAAATACATCATAACCATTCTTCTTGGCTATTTCACTGCTATTCTCTATTCCATTGACCTATTGTTCTGTTGTGGTTTGTGGTGATATTGTACGGACCTAACATCTGGTATTAGAGCCTAGTTTCCATGCAAGGATCGATATTGTGGTTTGTAGCCACCTGTGATATGTGCTAACACAGTAAAACTGAAGCCATGGCTCCTACCGGTTTATTGCAGCCCCTACCTCTTCCTGATAAGGCCTGAGAGGACATAACCATGGATTTCATTGAAGGCCTTCCCAAATCCAGTGGGTATGATTCCATCTTGGTGGTTGTGGACCACCTGTTCAAATATGCACACTTCATCGCCTTAAAACACCCATTCTCAGCCCCTACTATTGCTCGGTTGTTCTTAAAAGAACTGATCCGCCTCCATGGCATACCCAAGAGTATTATCTCCAACCGAGACAAGATATTTATGAGTTATTTTTGGCATGAGTTATTTCGGCTCCAAGGCACTGAACTATGATGCAGCACTACTTATCACCCCCAAACAGATGGGCAGTCCGAAGTGGTGAACAGGGCACTTGAAACATACCTGCGTTGTTTTACCATGGACCATCCATCCAAGCGGTTCTCCTGGTTAGCTTGGGTAGAAAATCATTACAACACAGCCACCCACTCATCGTTGGGGGTCACTCCTTTCCAAGCCCTTTATGGGCGCACTCTTCCCCCTTTAGCCCATCATGAATAGGGATCTGCTGCTAATCAAGAAGTTGAGCAATACTTAGTTACCAGAGATGCTATCCTGGATCAATTGAAGCACCAGTTACACGCAGCCCAATAGAGAATGCATTCTCATGCTGATTCCAAGCGCTGCTTTGTTCAGTTTGATGTAGGAGATTTGGTTTACTTAAAGCTCCAACGATACAAGCAAACTTCCCTTGCATCCCGCAAAAATGAGAAGCTATCTCCCCGCTATTATGGGCCTTTTCCGGTTGAGAAATGTATTGGACCAGTAGCTTATGCTCTTAAGCTCCCTGCCCATGTCCACATTCATAACATCTTCCATGTATCCTAACTTAAGAAAGCCATTGGTTCGCATCCCCTTGCACTTGCCATCCCTACTTCTCTCACTCATGATATGGAACTCTTGTTCGAAACGCTGGTGGTGCACGGCGTTAGGCCATTCCCCAAAACTGGACAGGCTCCGACGGAGGTTTGTATTAGGTGGAAGGATTTGCCCTCTTTTGAAGATTCGTGGGAACCTTTTAAAATAATTGCCTCTCAATTCCCTGCCTTCAACCTTGCGGACAAGGTTGATCTTTGGGCCGCGGGTACTGTTAGGCCCCCAATTATGAAGACGTATATTAGGCATATGGGCAGAATGGGGAATAAGAACATAGGTGGCAATTAGGAATCCAAATTCTGTTAAAGTTAGTTAGGTCTTTGGGAGGGGCACAAAAAGGGCATGAGGGGTTTGTATTCGAGGCAAGAAATGATTTGTTTTGAGTAAAGGAGAGAAGAGGGGCTCTCGAATTCCTCCTCTGTTATTATTCAATTTGATATTAGAAAAATACATCATAACCAATCTTCTTGGTTATTTCATTGCTATTCTCTATTCCATTGCCCTGTTGTTCTGCTGCGGTTTGTGGTGATATTGCAGGGACCTAACAGAATTTGCATATGTTTTTATTTGGATTGCTTTGCACAATTTGCGTATACATAAGTGCAGGTGAAACAAAAAGATAATAGATATGTTTAGCAGATGAAGTTATAATAGATATGTTTAGCACATGAAGTAATTAAAAAACCATTGGTGACAATTGAATTATATATTTATTTATAGCAAATTGAAAAGAGAATTTGAAAATGCTAAAAAATAAAAAGAAACAAAAGATCAAAATTAAAATAAATTCTTTCAACATCCAGAATGTGATCAACGAATTTGATTTGATTCAATGGAAAGATTTTTAAAGACGTTTTTAGTATTTGATTAGGACTTAAATTATAATATAATAGATAAATATAAGTGGAATGATATATACAAATTAAATTGTATTATCTTAATGCTTTAGATTAATTACCACTTACAAATTAATTTTGTAATTCAAACAAAAATTAATATTTATGATATAGTTAATTCGTTAATTATTATGAAAAAAAAATATCGTTAATTGGTAATGGTGTAAAAAAAATAAAAGTTGTCAAACCCAGATCATATTTAAACCAAGAAAAGATAGAGGGTCAAGGATTTAAGATTGAGGAAATTACCCCAATTGTCACTTTTTTACATTTTATTTCAAAAATACAACCACTTAAGTTTTCCTTTCATATTTATACATATTTCTTAAATATATTTCATAAATGTCATTTTTTTCCCTCCAATTGTTTTCTGTGATCTCTCTCAATAGTATCCTTTTTCCTTATTCTTTTTCGTTTTGCTGTTTGTTTCATTTACTCCTGCTATCTTTTCTCACAATATCTCTTCGATCTATTCAGTTTTTTTTACTCAGATTGTTTCTATCTAGATCTCTATTTTTTAGTCTTTGATTTTCTTTTATCATACTCTCTATTTCTATCGATTCAGTTTTTGTTTTGTATTTTGATTTTGTTCCTTCGATTGGTTCTATCATTGTTTCTTTCTATTTCTATTATATTGTTTATATTTGTAGTTTATATACTTAATCTTACACTCTCTGTTTTCTTTTTCGATCTCACAATCTCTCTATTTTCTATTTCAATTTTGTTTTCTAGTTCGATCATTGTTTATGCTTATTTCAATTCTTTCGTTTTTCACCGTGTGAATCAGAAGTAATTGTTTGGACATTGGTTGTCTATTGTATCTGCTAAGTTGTTTGTTAGTGTATTGTTGATTTTGCGTTTCATAGTCTGTGGGTTTAGTTGATATTGCATTTTGAAATTGATATTTTACAGATGCGCAACACTTGCTCTTTTTTTTTGTGATTGATACGTGCATTTTTGTAGGATATTACAACGATGGGAGGAATTCCTGTTTTGATGCAATATGATGGGAAAGGGAGTGAAGAGAATAAGTACAAGGATTTTCAAGTTAATGGAATACTAATTCCATCAGGTTGCAGCTACAATAATCTTTTGGATATAATAAGTAAACAGCTGAGCAGTGGAACTGAAAATAGCGTGTTTGACATCAGATATGCTATTGGAGATGGATATCCATCACTTAGAATAAAGGATGATATGGCCTTGCTTTTTCTATTTGGAGGTGAAAATCAAAGATTCATGTTTCAAATCATATCCTATCTGTATTTTGAAGTTGGAGAAGTGTGAAATGGGTAATTTTCTGAAATTGTATTTTACTTTTAAATTTTGTTTTGTTGCTATCATTGTTTGAAGTTGTATTTGAGTAACAAAAATTGTCAGTAAGTATATGATATGTGGATGGATGAATTTTAATATTCATAAGTAGATATGAATACATTTGCTGATATATTTTTTGTTTTGTTTATTTTTGATTTTTGGGATACGTCTTTAATATAATAAAATTTTTAAAATATTTTTTATTATAGGGGAGAGCTCCAAAACAAGCTCAAGTGATTTTGTTATGATAGAAGTTGAACCTGAAGTATGTTATTTAGTATTGAATGAAAATATATCTATTGTCAACTAAGATGAGACAATTGTAGATTTGATGAATTATGTGAGTTTGGTGAGCAAACAGACAGTTGGCAATTTAAATAACAAAGACACAGAAGTTGAAGAGATGTAGAAGAAGTTATAACAAATGCAAGATTTTCAAGAATTAAAGTTGGACAGATTTTTAAGGATAAGAATACACATAAAACAGTATTAAGTTTCTTTGCAATAAAGAATTATTTTCAATTTAAGGTGTGCAGATCAAGTGATATAAGATATGAGATTTGTTGCTTGGGTGGGGCATGTCCACGACAATTAAAAGCATCGAAAAAAGGAAATACTAGGATGTTCAAAATTAGGGAGTTCAAAGATACACATTCATGCGATTTGAAGGTAAGGTTAAGCAGTAAAAGACAAGCAACATCAATTATAATTACTGATTTGATCAAATCTAAATATGTGGATGTGAAGACTGTGTACACTCCGGTTGACATTATAAGGGATATGAGAAATGAATATGGTGTGAATATCAATTATATGAAAGCTTGGAGGTCAATGGAGAGAGCTATGGATATCATTAGAGGTAAACCATCTGATTCATATTCATTATTGCTTAGGTATTTGTATATGCTGCAAAAGGCAAATCCTGGTTCTGTAGTACATCTAGAAACACAGGATAATATGTCATTTTTATACCTCTTCATTGCTTTAGATGCATCAATTAGAGGTTGGAAATATTGCTTGCCTATAGTAGTTGTAGATGGTACATTTTTAAAGGCAGCATATGGAGGGACTTTAATAACAGCATCAACACAAGATGCTGGTGGTAAAATATTTCTTCTAGCTTTCTCTATTATTGATTCAGAAAATGATGCTTCTTAGTAGTGGTTTTTTAGTAAATTTAGACAAACTTATGGACCAATAAATAAAATGTGTATTATATCTGATAGGCATGAAAGTATACACATAGCATTTGCAAAAGTATATCTAGGTGTTCCTCATTGCATTTGTGTTTACCATTTGTTGAATAATGTTAAAATGAGGTTCAAAAAAAGCTCGAAAAAGATTAAGGATTTGTTGTTTAAAGCAGCTAAATCATATATGACTGAGGAATTTGATTATTATATGAGTGAAATGAAGAAGGTTGATGGTACAATATCTTAGTATTTATGTATGGTTGGTTATGAGAAATGGTCGAGATTGCATTCTATGAATATTGCCGAGTCAATGAATTTTACAATCAAAGCTGCTAGAAATCTGCCAGTTACGGGATTAGTTGAGTACATGCGCAATTTGACTCAAGAATGGACTTATGCAAATAGAAATATAGCCATGTCTACATTCACAAAGCTAACTAAGAAGTATGAAGACCAGCTGAAGAGAAGCTACATTTTATCGATGAGAATGAAGGTCAGATACTGGTTATTTTCGTTTATTTATTTAGTAAAGAAGAGATTGGATGTCATATATTTATGTTTTTCTTGTATGAGAAGCATGTCTATAGGTTTTTGAGAATTATCCATTATAAAAAATATTATATTATTTTTAACTACTTAATCAGAAATATTTAATAAAATTATTCTAATAAATTTGACGAGAGAGAAAATTATAGTATTAATTGGTAGCCTGCACAAAATGGAGGCAATGTTTGACTAGTAATGTACCATACTTGACATGGTTAGGGAAGTAATGGAATCATGAATTTCTTTTCTTATATATAATAGAGATTTTAGGCCAAAACCTCACCATGAAACCTTTTCTATTTCAATGGCTAGACAGCTGTAGAAAAGGAAATTTCATGCCTTTTTTACACACGACCCATTATTAGGAATAAGAAAAGTAAAGTAAGTTGAGATGCAACATTTGCAGCTACCGTTATAACTAATCCAAAAAAATAATTATCCAATTATTTTTTCGAACATAATAAAATGAAATAGAAATGAAATATGTTAACAGTGGATTTATGCTTGATCTTATTGCTAGATATTTATGTTTTTGCTGTTGCTTTGATATTTATTTAAGGTGTGCACTGTCGCTCTGATATTTATATTTGGTGTTTGTTGTTGCTGTTACTGGATAATTTAGCTTTGTTTGTTGCTGTTGCTAGATTTTTATGGTTATTTGTTGCTGCTGATGTTGCTGGATAGTTATTCTTATTGTGTGTTTGTTGATATTATTGGAAGTAATGTGTTTATATTTGTTGTTGTTGCAGGTGATTCCATTTAATAGTGAAATTTTTAGCGTATTAGTACAAGAGAAGACATTCAATGTAGACTTTAAAGAAAGAACATGAACTTGCAACAACTTTTAAATGGATGAATTACCATGCGCGCATGCTTTAGCAGTACTAAATGATAAGCATATGGACTGTTATGAGTACTGCTCAAGCTACTATACGAAAGAGACAATGTTAGCAGCATATGAAGGAATTGTGCATCCTATTGATAGTCAGATGTATTAGGACATACCAAGTACCGTTGGAGAGGATAATGTACTACCACCAATTGCAAAACTCAAATCAGGTGGACCTAAAAAGAGAAGAGTCAAAGCTAGATGGGAATCAAAGATTAAAATAAAGTGTAGCAAATGTCAGAAATATGGGCACAATCGAAAGACATGTAGAGACATTGATAAATAGGTGATGATACAATCATTTTTAAATTTTTGCTACTATTTCATTCTTTATTGTAAAAAAAAATATTACAGCAAATGTGGAATATTCAAGCAAATTCAAAAGAGATCTATTTTTTAATTTTTGTTATTTTAATTTAGTATCTAATTCTTCTACAAACAAATTCAACTTCAAAGTGAGTGATATTACTAAGATTAAAATCTCAGAGAAACATAAATATTATGAACATTTGGATGAGTTGATTAAATGGATGATGAGAACTATGTATCTGCAAATTTTTTATAGGATTTAAAAGGATCGAGTTTGTGAGTTTTGCAGAAACAAGAACATAGGGATAACACCATGGCAAAGGCATTAAAAGAAAATTTTGGTAGGTTCACTTTAAATTACAATTAATAAATATATTAGTGAGAAAATTGCTTCAAAATGTCAAATTGGAGTGGTGTGTAATAATATTTGGCTACTGGAATGTATAATTGTGAAATATACACCTGGCCACTTGATTGATTTGTATTAGTTTGTGTCCTATTCAGATTATAAATTATTGTGAATATCATAATAAGAAGAGGCACTACCATTCAATATGAGCACACACACTTGTGGTGGCGCATCAAAGTATTAACACATTCCAAACATAGACAATTTTATAATTTAGATTTTTTATTATCTCATATGTATGGAAAATATTCATAATGAAAAAATGCCGAAGTTCAATTGGATACAATGAAATCCAATCCTACTAGCAGATATAATTTTAACTAGGAGAAAATCAAGTAAGTAAATCAACCGGAGCTGTACTCATTCATCATTCAAAATGCATGTAAGAAACTGAAGTATTCATATACACAGCATAGACTTAACAAAGGACCAGCATATAAGAAACTAATAAACTAATATTCAATATGTTACAAGAAAGAATATATTCAGCCTTCAATAACCACAGTTTTCCTTTTGCTAACAGATTTTTGGTATCTTATTTTAGGTGGTGCTTCATCATCACTTGCAATGTTTTCTCGCTGCTTTTTCAGTCCATGGTGATACAGTAAAACTGAAAGCCTAAGTCTATGTAAATCAACATCAAAATTTTCCTTTGGAATTTCTTTTCCTTCAATGAGATACTCAGCAAAGGAAGCAACAAACATGCCACAATCCCTACAAAATATAAAACAGAAGCACAATCAACAATAAAAAATGGTGGCATCAAATATCAAGTGTGAAGTAAATTTTAGAAGAGACATATGTAAAACTTACAACTCTCTTTGTCTTGGCAAATCTTCAATGTATTGAATCGTGAAAGGGTCCTTGCTTGATTGACCAAACCCAATTTTGTCCAAGAATAAAGGTAGAATGACACTATAAGCTCTAGTGGTCTCAAGTGTAGATGCTTTACATGTAGCAAACCTCAATGAGTCATAAACATAAATTGTTCTTTCAATAACGGATAGATGACCAAGTACCCAATAGTACTTTACTGTAACATTTATTGGAAATAGGATATGCTCAACTTCTATCCATGGTCTACTACAATACAGGGAATAACCTAAGATATATCCACCAATCGTGTTGTCATTCTCAACTAAGCTCGTGTCATTTCTTTTTTTCAAGAAATTCTTGTAGAATTTTTGTATATGTTGGTAAAACGTATTATCAGTTGTGGTATAGTTCAGAGTAATACCGTCTGAATATTTACCTTTCTTCCTCAAGTAATAAAAGATGACATTTATATGTTGTAGACAATAAATTTAGAGAATAATTGATTAGATTAACATCAAAAAAATGTTAAAAGTAAAATACAGTAAGTACACATAATATATGTTAAGTATATGCACAATATACAACAAATATACGCAATTTTTACAACTATAAGTTAAGTATTCGTACAATATACAACATTTATACATACAATATACATTAAGTACCTGTCTAGTATACGAACATGTTTCAAAAAAGTATACATACAGTATACAGATAGTATACACAGAGTATACTAGAAGTAGACATGAAGTATACAGCTAGTATACACACAATATACAATAAGAAGAATTCAAAGTGTAAAGACAATATACGACTAGTATACATTAAGTAAACATCAAGTATACTTAGAGTATACTATATACATACAATATACAGCAAGTATACATAGAGTATACTATAAGCACACATCAAGTATATGTAAAAATACACACAGTATATCAGCCGTCAGGCATGACAGGTTTCACAGGCATAATCACATAATAAAAGGTAGATAGCATTTGCACATACTAAATTTTTCTATATAGGTCTCCCTAATATGCATATGTATGTAAAAGGTTGCAAGAGTATGGCAATCAGTTCTTTAACATGAATATGCAATTATGCAACTATCATCCCTAATTAACATGTTTACCATAAAAGAGAATTGAACATATATAACTACGAATAAAGATTTTCCTAAAGTTGGCGCAGAACATGTATATATAAATATACACACACACACACATAATGCATTAAGAAAATATAGTAAATTTACATACACTTGAGGATAGAGGTTGACTACCATATAACAGGTAATGGAACCATGACTTCTGTTTAATTTCTTCAATTTCAAAATCAAAAGAGGGATTCAGAATATCATGTTCTGAAGAATAAACCTTTCTCCTGAACAAAATAAATGAGCATAGGGTCAAGGCATATTAATAAACATTAACATAAACAAAGCATTAAAAGTTTAAGATTTTATTACCTATTGTTTGTTAACATCCCACTATGCACAAAGTCATTGAAACTTGTGATCAAACTATAATCAGGTGATTCACCAATCTTGTTGTCAAATGGCACTAAACCTTTCACCAAGGTTTTGCTGCAACTGATCTTTTCTTGTATTTCACTTGAACCAAATTTGTTAAGATAAGGAGATTTCATTATACATGACGGTTTAATGTCCCTTTTCTTAACAGATGGTGTCTTGTCATCACATGGTTCTTCATATAAAACAATCTCATCTCCAGTTACAACAAACTTTTCACAATCCTATTTAAAAAATTAAACCAAAGAAAAAATTAAAAAAGAATTTAAAATATGAATGAAAATTAATCTTTTTACACTTAAAACACGCACATGTTTATTTTCTTGGTATTCATTGTTGATAGCAACTTCGTATAATTGGTCAAATAACGTGCTATCCATTTCCTCAGACTTTAACAAAGTTGAATCAGAAATACCATATTTTGTTTTCACCTCCATATTGCTATTATCTATAGCCTAAAAATATAGTATCATGCATTATTAAAACAAATCACAAATCAGATTTGATAAACTTTAAAAAATATAATTGAAATATGTTAATAACATAATAAACATACCTCTTTATCACCAACATTTTCATTTTGTACAGTAGGTACATCTTCTAATGTATCATCGCTTTTTTTTTGCATCATCATTGACATATTTTTCAGTATTTTCTTCCGCATTATCAAAAAACTAATCATAATAAAATAAATGATAAAAGATTTGTTTTTATTCATAGTAAATTTATTAGGTGCACAATTTTTCATAATAAGTTAGTAGAAATCCGAATAAAAAAATTAAAACTGATCTTCTCCTAGTCCTTCATCATCAGGTTGCTCTTCTTCAATATCATGGTTTTCTTTGAACACATTATTGCGCGATTGCTGAATTATCAAAAATATTATGAAAATTATATAAAATAATAAGATATTAAATATTATAATAAAGAAAATGATAAAAAGCATCTGAAGTTTACCTGAGAACTATTGACTGAATCTAGTTTATGTGAAAGGTCTGAAAGCATTTCAGTAACTTTTTGAAAATTCAATTCAAAATAATCTTGCATATTTTCAATGCTAGACTCCACATAATTTCACAAGCTTTTGATTTATTGTCTCATCATGTTTATCTCTCTGCCATAATTGTGTTCATCAGGTTTTCCATGGTATTTTTTGCCTCCTTGTTCTTTTGAAGAAGCAGGTTCACATTGAAGTAGAGAAGGTGTATCATCATCAGGATGTAATTCTACATCAGGAATTTTTTTTCCTTCTCTTCCCTCAAACATTCCATCCAAGTTTAGATTTTCAATCTCAGTTTCATCCAGCAGTATGTTCTTCAATTTCAACTAAGGTAAAAAGGAAAAAAAATAAAAAGAAGATTTCAAATAAATTTCAGTACCACAAATATAAATAAGTTAATAAATTTTGTTAAATCATTATCTTGAGTATATTAATTCTATTAATAAATTCTATTATATGCAGCAAGTACAACTCTTTTATTATAGTTATGTTGCCACGTTTTATTTATTTAACATATACATTAAAGACATATTCACATTACTAAATTAAAAAAAAAAAGAAGAAGAAACTAACAATTGTAAGTTACTATAGCAATAAGACAGATAATCTGGACAAAAGTTGGTGTCTCTATGTATATTTTAGATTGAGACAGAGAAGGAATGACAAAATAATTATTTCACTGACGTGATAAAAATAAATGAGTTTATCATATTTTAAAGAGGCTAATTTGCAATAATAATAAAATATAATAAATGAAAATATAATAAGATAACTTACATTTTTTGCAGGTACACTAAATAGTATGCTTGAGATCTCCTTTTGACTGAAAGCAACTTTTTTTTCTGTCCATCTTAGGATTCTGGGAATTTTTGTAGTTGCCTCAACTTCTAAATATTCGGAGGTATGTTGGCAACATTCATAAAACCAAATTTGGGATGCATATGCAAATCCATAAACCCTACACATGGACACTTTCTCTTCTTTCTTGTCAGGTTTGGCTCTTTTCCTAAGCAACTTCCCTTTTAGACTTCTAATAGTCAAATTGAAGACATCTTTTCCCTAAGGGTAATCATCAAAACAACCAATATCATTGAATCTAATTTCCTCTTCACTAACAATTTTATGGTTGTTATGTGCTAGAAGAAAGCAATGTATTAAAAACAGAACTGCTAACTTCACAGCGTCCTCATCATTTTTGAAATATCGTTTCATAAAACAATTAAGAATAGAAAGCTTCGTTATCTTATTACAATCACCAAAATACTTATCAACCAGTGTACTTTTTTCATTTGATGTGTTCGTTGTCTTTTTGGTTCCATTGCACTTCAAACTAGTGACTAGTGCAAATTCTTCTAAACCAAAAGTTAGATCAACACCATTATATCTTAAACAAAACTCCTTTTCATTTTCAACATGTACTTCTCTTAAAAATAATGAAAGAAATAATTGATTGTGAAGTACTATTTCAGGTATTTCTAGGAAGTATCCAAAACAAGTGTTTCTGAACTTTTCCAATTGATCAGCGGTCAGCTGGCTCTTTATAATAGATATAGAAGAAGTGTTCATGCAAAATTGGACTCGAACACTTTGAAAATTATCATTTTTTAAAATAAAGTCTCCAACCTGTAGTAACACACAATATACATCAAATGAACACAATATACATCAAGTATTAGTGAAGTATAAACTCAATATACAACAAGTGTACACATAGTATTTAGCAAATACACATCCAATATACACATATATACAGACAAATTGAAGCATAAAAATATGCATTATTAGTTTTAACAGGTAACCAAACTCTAATTAAATTTATGGATACTAATATGTTATGTACAAGCATTTTATATAAGTTTTATAACCAAAACATAGTAAAATTATATAAATTTTCGATAAGATATGCATTTTTGAGAAAGTGCAATGGCTTAATTTATTCAATGAATATACAATAAGTATATTTCAAGTATACAAACAGTATATGCACAATATACAAGAATATACAGCAGGTACACACCTAGTATATGCACAATATATAACAAATATACACCTAGTATATGCGCAATATACAGTGAGTATACATCTAGTATACACACAATATACAGCGAGTACACATCTAGTATACATATATTATACAACAACTATACGCTAAATATACACACAGTATACAACAAATATACACATGTATAAACACAATATACAATAAGTATACACATAGTATACATCAAGTATACGCAAGTTCACATATAGTATACACACAATATATAACAAGTATACGGTCAGTATACACACAATATACAACAAGTATACGCTCAAGTATATGCACATTATACAACTGATATATTAGAATATACAACAAGTACATTTCAAATATACACACAATATATGCACAATATACAAGAATATACAACAGGTACACACCTAATATATGCACAATATACAGCAAGTATACACCTAGTATATGCGCAATATATAGCGAGTATACATCTAGTATACACACAATATACAACGAGTACACATCTAGTATACATATAGTATACAACAAGTATACGCTAAATATACACACAGTATACAATAAATATACACATGTATAAACACAATATACAGCAAATATACAAGCAGTATACATCAAGTATATGCAAGTTCACATCTAGTATACACACAGTATAATGAAAACACATTTAAACAACCAGTTGCATAGATATGAAAAAGATGGATAGTGTGCGCTGGTGGAGCAATGTATTGAGGGAGAGTGCCGCTGATCAAGAAAGAGATCGCCGATGGCCCAGAAAGAGATCGCTGATGGTCGAGAAAGAAAATTAGGGCAAGAAAACAAAATAGGAAATTCGAGAGAGTGATATAAATTGGGAATGTGCCGCTGCAAATAGCGAAATAGGGAAAGTGATATTTTTGTAAAAAAATTTTATATTAATGAAATACAAAAGTCTAAAATGTTATATTTTTGAAATATTTGTTTTAATGATTTTTTTTGTTATTTTTTGTGTGTATATTTGTGTAAAAACCCCTTTAAGATTTAACGGGTGTTAAACTAGGTTGAAGCGGGATTTAAAAATATTTAATATATACTATTTAAACATGTTTCAAATAACAATATTCATAATAAACTATTCAAAATACTAATAATGTTCATATTGATATTATAAATATATTTTAATAGAAATATTTTTTTATCATAATTAAATATGAGTTAAAAGCTTATTATAAATACATTTGTAGTCAAAATTTATAAAAAGATTTAAAATTTAAAGTCAATTTGAATTTAAATGGATGTAGTAAAATTAAAAAAAATACAACATTAGAGTTCAATTGGCTAAATATGATAAAATTAAATACAAAATGGATTAAAATGTAATAATATTTAATATTTATAGATGAAAATTTAATAATTGATAAATTAAAGAGCAAATTAATATTTTTAAGATAAAGTTCATGTATCAAAATGTAAATATGGAGGGATAAAAAAGAAAATTTATTTGTAAAGTGAAAAAGAAGGAAATAAAAATAATAAAAAAAAGGTCAATGTAACAACCCGATTTATACCCTAGTAGGATTTATGGCTTCCGGATAAGTATGAGGATGTGTATTAATAAGAGAGGACACATTGGAATGAGTACTCGGCTTAGCGAAGAATTTATGTGGAGGTTCAGGCAAGTCATGGAATAAGTGGTTTGAGTGAGGGTTCTGTCACGACCGCGACATAACACTCTAGCGACTAAAGTGTTATTGGGTTAGATATTGGTAGAGGGCTGGACTTGCATTGCATGGGTTAATGGACTTAATAAAATCATATTTTTGAATGGGCTTAACTAGGACTAATAATGCTGTGGGCTTAGTTTATATTAAGATGGTTTGTTGGGCTTAAGGCTTGAAGTCCATTAGTGGGACAGATTTGCAGTACAGCCCATGATCCATTGCTGTAAATGCCACCTAGGATTGTGCATGAGGGAGAGAGAAAGAGACAAATAGGATGATGCATGCTTTGAAGGAGAAAGAGGTGGATTGGTATGCATCGGTGAGTTTGGGTGGTGGAATCCAGTTGTAGATTTTTGCTCTTGCCACCTCATCCTCCTAAATGCAATAAAAACCTTGTAGAGAGAGAGAAACCCACTAGTTGCATGTGTATTCAGCCATTTTTTTTCCTCTCTGCAAAATTTGCTGTTCCTCATTCTTCTTCAACATGAAGCTCTTCTCCAAATTACCATTTTTAATTCTACAAATCATGCTGGTTAATCAAGTGTTTAGTGGTTAATTAAATTGCTGATTATTGTAAAGGTAAGTGAGTAATTATAGTTCTTCATCTCCCGTTTCTTCTTGTTCTGAAATTGATGGGATTGAGGATTTATAATGGTGTTCCAATTCTGGAATTGATTGTGCATGTGGTGATGGTGGCTTTGAGAAAGGAAAGGGAAAGAAGAGGATTGATGATCAAGGTGCCATGTGAGCTTAAGAGGAGCAAAGGAGATGAGGTTTGGGAACTAATTATTTGTGTGTGTGTCAATTGATTGCTTGTGTATATTAAGTATGTAAATTGTGGTTTGTGTCGTGATGTGTATAATTAAGTTAGGAAAGTGTATGATGAGAGTGATGATAAAATGATGCTAAATAGGTTAGTTTGTAGTTAATTAGCTGGAAGTACAAAAATTGAGTTGAGGTCCATTTGACTTGATTTAATTATAAGTGTTATAACTTTAGTTAAATGACTGTAAAAAAATGAATGGAGTTGATGGGGTTAGGTTCCTATAATATGTGTCTATAATGGTCTTAGAAATGATCATAATGAATTGAGGACTTAAAAGTCTGCAAAAGTGAAATTAGGTGTAGCTAATTCTGTAGAAGGGTCTTTTTGGAGCATGTTATGTTCCTTGGGCCATAACTCCCTGAGTTTTAATCAAATTGAGATGACGATTGTGCCTACTACAAGTTAACATATATATAAATAAATGATTACTTTAGTATGTTGTTTAAAAATGTCATTAAAGTGGAATTTAGAGGTCATATGCACATAGTAGAAAAAGTGTGCTTGTAGAGCAAGTTTCTATGTTGGTCTCTCTTGACCGTTGGTGACTCTTTTGCCCATAGATCGAATTACAGTGCTTTAATTGGCCTGCTTTAAAATGGATATGAAACCTAATATCCACATCTAAAAATATCTAACAATAAGGTTGAGCCAATTCTGGCTGTAAGTGTCCCAAAGAGTGGCCAAAACATAGGTATTCCTATTTTGGCGGGTTCATTTGAATAGTATATATTGTTTAGGTCATATCTTATGTTTTAGATGTCCATATTACCTGAAACTTATCCCATTGGGAACTTGACATCCTTGGGAACAATTGTTAAGAAGGATAGTTTGCCTAAAAATGAGGTTTAGATGTTGGTTTAGGCGATGCAAGTTTAATGTGAAAAGCAGTCTTGTAGAGGGTAGCTACTATTGCGAGCGCGACAAAGGTCATGAGTGCAATAGGACCAGTCTTATGATGGATTTTATTCTCATTTTATAGCCCATGGTTGGCATGAATCAATTCCCCACCATTACCCTCAACTAATTTGTATATTTTTATGTGTTTTTCTTCCCGAATTGAACCCGTACTACACCGAAACTTTCACGGGTCTATCCAATGCATGTTTAGGATTATGAAATGATTATAAGAATAGATATCACTGGGAAATACACATGAACATGATTAATACTAGTAGTAGACTAATGAACTAATAATGTATAATTATATGAAATAGAATTTAGTCAAGTTAAATGACATTTAAGGATTATGATGCCGTAATCTACATGAGCATGTGTAGTATGAACAAGTATGCATAATTATGAGTTGAGATTAAGTTATACACATGTTAAGTATAATAAATGGAATGAGTTTGCTTAATGAGAATTTGATCTACCATGATTATGTTGTAAATGTATGTGTGTAACGAAATGTGAAATTATCCGTTAGTCTAAATGAATCTGATAACGGTAAAGTAATTGTTGAGACTAAATATGGACATGATATCTAATAACATAAATGTGTTGAATATGTTTATATGAGGTATTTATACGTAAATGAATGCATGTGCCCAATAAAAATGAAAGAATGTTATGCGTATTGGTAGAATGTGTATGTATGTGGAAATGAGATGAATTCAATAATAATATGGAAATTTAGCCTGCGTTAGTCGAGTCGTGGATAGATAGGCATGCCTATAGAGTTCTGTTAGCTGCAGCCCTCTGTTTTGTTTGGACCCTGATCAGGTCCCCTTTTGGTTCCTCGCGAACCTCTATGTGTATGGATCTTGTTTAAAATCCCCTCTGTAAAATGTTTTTAAATGAGAAAATGTGATGTCGCTTTTTGATTCGTACCCATAAGGTACCACCATGTGTTCACTCACTTATCCATCCCTATGACTTAGCAGGCAATTAAAGAGTGAAATAATGTGATTTAGTTGATAAGCTCTGTGATGATTTATAAATTGATTATGCGAATAAGCATTTGATGCATTTGTGATTAATGCCATTTGACTTGTGCTCTATGCACTCCTCTGTTCTGGATCCTTTATGGACACTCATGTGGAAAAGTATGGTACCTTCGGGTACCTATTTATTTTGGGTAATAAGGCAATATTTGTTAAATGAGAAGAGAAGTAACAGTACTATTTGTTTTGATATGCATGTATGCATAAGTCCTAATTGCATAAGAGATCATATGGGGATAATACATGTTATTAATCTGTGCAAGAGTTAAGAGTATACTTATCTGTATGAAGTTTTTGTAAAGAATAATTGAAGTAAGTGACATGCATGTTTTCTATAGTTGAATAATCAATGAATGAATTCTATGTATACATATATTCGTTTACATGTTTGAATTAAGAACACAGGTATGTTATGTATTTGCTTATCTTCTAAACTTTAGGTTGGATGACTAATGTAAGTATATCGGTAAGGAAATCCTTATGTAATGTTTGTTAATTTTTAATGGACATGATGATTGCATATTGTGTAATAGTAAAGGGGAAATAAAGTGGTAAACAAATGTATATAGGAAAATGTTTAAGTTTTGTATGAGAAAAAGAATATGAATTTATGATAGCTTTAACCGGTGTACTTTATGTTCATGTATATATATATATTGATTTACATGTGTTTGCCTCGGCAACCACTATGAGTGGCTGCCCATTATTTGTTTCGCCCGACTAAGCATTATAGCTTAACGTGTTTATTTGTCTGTGCAGGTTAGGAGATCAGAGTCGCGCAGTAGTTCTTTGTGACTTTGGCCAACGAGTTGGTAGAAGTTATAGAATGTTTCTAATGATTGTCGATTTGTAATTAAGTTTATTTATTTAGCATTTATAATGAGATGTAATAATCTTTAGTGCGAATGATGATGTGTATGAGATAAGTCTAGAATGTACATATCTTGAGCTTATGATGTTAGAAATTTTATTGATCTGATTTCTGTATTACCATATATGTCTTTTTTCTGGTAGCACCCTCCGCTCACTGTAGCTCTTCATCCGTCGATATGCTAAGTGGTGGCATTTGGAGTGTTTCAATTTGGTATCAGAGCTCCAGTTTAGTTGATTCTGGTTAACTAGGTGCTTTTAAGTGTGTCTATATAGTTTAGCGTTGGCCAAAGCGGACGACCTTGTCCTTTAGATATGTTTTGGGAAGGGAAACCTTTCGATTTGATAAAGTGTTTAGTTAAGTGTTGGCTCGGTAGGACACGATCTACCTGCCTTGAATTGTTATGTGTATGTGCAATCTGGAATGTGTGTGTGTATTGATTTTCTTAATTGTGATGCGTGTGTGATTTATTCTCGGGACATAGTGTAAATGTGTGTATGCACCTGAGAACTATTGCTAAGTGATTCGAAGTAAAGAGTTATCTGATAATTTGACTAAAGTGCTGTCCCATGAATTTGAATTAATTCTAGGTATGAATAAGTTTGGAATTAAGAATGATCTGAAGAATAAGATAAAGTGGTGACATTTTGTACCCCTGTCAGCTATCTCAATGAAATCGTCTGAACATGAGAATGTAAAACACGGGGATGGGAAAAGTGCATTAATATTGCATAAACTGCATTTTTGCATCATTTTGCATACATACATCATCATATATACATTCGTATCCCTTGATCATATGTGCAAAACATTTGTGTATGTGTCTTATGCGAAGAGAAAGCTGATAGGATGTACATAAAATGTTGGTGTAGAAAGAGGACTATTGAAGAGGAGTGAAGTGTTTGTTAAGGAAAGTATAAATTATGAGTAATCAAAGTAAAAAGAGGAAGTTATTTACGAAAATTATATAAGAGAATGTGAATAAGATTGTGAATGAAGAATAAATAGCATGAGTGAAGGATGTGATAGGTTTACTCCGTAAAATCAATGTGTCAAGGATTGTGTAATAAGAGAATAAGAAGTAGAAGTGTTTGAATGCGAAGTGTGGGTATTTGGGGTTGTGAACAGTGATAAAGTTTTCTGGAAGAGCTTTGATAGAGGAAGTTGAGTAACCTCTATTGATGAATTGGGATTTGAATTTCGCGGAAGAAATTTTTTTAAGGAAGGGAGAGTTGTAACAGCCCGATTTATACCCTAGTAGGATTTGTGGCATCCAGATAAGCATGAGGATGTGTATTAATAAGAGAGGACACATTGGAATGAGTGCGCAGCTTAGCGAAGAATTTATGTGGAGGTTCGGGCAAGTCATGGAATAAGTGGTTTGAGTGAGGGTTCTGTCGCGAGCGCGACAAAACACTCTAGCGAAAATCTGGTAAAAATTGGATTTAGATGCAATTCAGGACCCAATTGCATAAATAAAATTCTTTAAGTGACTAAAGTGTTATTGGGTTAGATATTGGTAGAGGGCTGGACTTGTATTGCATGGGTTAATGGACTTAATAAAATCAGATTTGTGGATGGGCTTAACTAGGACTAATGAGGCTATGGGCTTAGTTTATATTAAGATGGTTTGTTGGGCTTAAGGCTTCAAGTCCATTAGTGGAACATATTTGCAGTAGAGCCCATGATCCATTGTTGTAAATGCCACCTAGGATTGTGCATGAGGGAGAGAGAAATAGACAAATAGGATGATGCATGCTTTGGAGGAGAAAGAGGTGGATTGTGATTGGTGTTCAGCAAGTGTACTGAATCGACAAGCAATAAAGTGGGGTATAGTTAGGACTCCGAGTTATCGTACCCAAGGGAAAAAGGATTGTCACGTTAAATATCTATAGATGAGTGAATATGAGATATCCCCGGTTTGTTTGGTGGAGAAAACTAATCTAAGCGAGAAAAGTAATTAACAATTAAAAATAAAAGTGTTCATCAAGAAATTACTCAAGGATGAAATTAAATGCTTAGGAAATTCTATCCTCATAAATGTAATTGGAAATTGGTAAAACAATATAAACATGAAATTGTGGACAACCCAACTAAACCCAAGCGTCCCATTCCGGAGCAAGCTACTCTAATTGCATAACGTCCCATTCCGGAGCAAGCCATACAACTAGCCTAAGCACGGGTCTAAAGTCCTTGATTCGGTTTGCTTTCCCATTTCGGAGCCAAACAATCCAAAATCCATTTATTCCTCACATATTTGAAAATTATAAAACTAACATCTATAAATCAAGCGTCCCATTCCGGAGCAAGCAAAATCGATAAATGCAGAGATATAAGAACAGACCAAAAACAAATTACAACAAAAATCAGATTTGAAATTAATCATCATTCCGGACTAAATCATAATCAAATCTAATAATCATCATAAATGCAGAAAATATAATGAGAGAAATAAAAGAAATCATGAAAATATTCATTAAATCCCAAAAATCCAAAATACAAATATGATTAAAGAACTCCTAAGCAAGAATGACTACTCTACCATCAAGAATATAAACATAAAATATGAAAAATCAAAGTTTAGAATACACCCTTGATGAGAGAGAAAATAGATCTTGAAACTCTTATTCATCAACCTTCGAATCTTCTTGAATCCCCAAAATATAAATTTAAACTAAAAATAATCTAAATTAATTAAGAACAAAATTGCAATTTTAAATTAAATCTATCTAAAACAGAATTTAAAAGGAGAATTAAAACATAAAATAAAATAAAAGACTGCTGGAAACTAAAAGAAAAATAATCCTAAATCTAACCAGCTCTCTCTTCAAGATGAAACGGCGAGAATAAAATAACTGGAGAAAAGCACAACTGTGCTTTTGTAAAGCACAGCTATGTTCGTGAGTAAGTAGCGCCTTAGGGTTACATTGAGTGCGCACAACAGGTGGGAAAATGGCGAAACACAGCTGTGTTTCTCGCCAAAACACAGTTGTGCTTATGGGCGAGAGAGTGCGCGACGGTGTCCTCCGTGTGCGCGCCTTGCTGCGTAGCACAGCTGTGCCTTACGCGATAGCACAGCCGTGTCTTCATTTTTTCACGCTACCACGGGACTGAGCTAAAACACAGCTATGTTCTTAGAAACACAGCTGTGCTTTTCTGGCAGTTTGGCTGTTCTTTCACCATTTGCTCCTAAATTCAACCCGAACCTCCAATTTAGCTCCAGATTAAAATAAAATGCCTGAAAACATCCCAAAACTTATTAAAAAATATAAAAACATGCTAAACTAATAAAATGACAAAAAACTAATTAATTACTATTAAAAATAAATAAATAAAACACATAATTATGCCAAGAATTAATCTAAAATATTAGTATAATTGCAACTTATCAACTACCCCAAACTCAAACCTTTACTCGTCCTCGAGTAAACTGAATGAACCACATTCTCAATCACTTCAATCTCAACAAAAGAAAATAAGGAGTCATTCTCAATTAAGGGACAAGAAAATAGGCTTGTAAATACCAATGCTTACTAAATAACAAATAAACACAAGAACATACCAAGCAATTTCTGTGTGCTTGTGCAAAAGGCCAAAACAGAATTTTTATCATTTAAAAACAAAACTTCTAGATACAACGTTGGGAAAAGGAATCAACTCGAATGCATGAATGCACTCATGGCTTTTCACTCAAAGCTCAAGAAACACCATATGCCTCTTCTTACGTACCAAACCTTACTAGAAGGTCATCTCCACTAAATAGGACAAGACAAAACAAAGAATCAATAGGTCTTACATTTTGGTTGTACCGTTAGGCTTAGGTAAATTGGCTAACAAAGAAACATCAAGTCACTAGAGAAAAATGGCCACTACCTAAACAAAACCACAACCACCCAACTATACTAATAAATATTCCCAACTCAATTACATATAATCAAAATAAAATTGGCCTTAAAGACACCTTAGCTCATCAAACTTAGCTCAAAAAAATAAATGCCACATAATATTCAACAATGATCATCTCAAGGCACTAGTTCAAGTGTTACTAAATTTTGTACCCCAAACTCACATTTTGCTTAGTTAGCTAGGAAAAACTTGCAATGCTTCTTCTTCTTTTTCAATTTTTTATTTTTTATTTTTTTTTCAGAAGCATAAAAACCAACTAGCCATTAACAATTTATGAAGTACTAAATTAATCCAAAAATCTCAACGAGAACTAAAATTAAGCTCTAATATTCAAAAGACCAATAAACAACTAAAATCACATTCCCCTTTGTCAACCCCAAACTCATGTCTTTAAATGGGCTCAACTCTCCATTACACACACCAATCAATTTTCAAACAGAAATTTACACCAAAAATTGACAAAAACTAAACTCCCTTTTATCCAAAATACAAACCCAACCTTACTAGAGTGGCCACTCTTCAAAGGGGAGGCAAAAATCATTTAAGGCTAAAGGTAGTTTTAATATGTGTAACAATAAAATAAGCACGCATTTAGCACACTAAATAAAAGGCTCAACGGGCTAACAAGAGACTATGAAATTGAGGTAGGAAAAGTCATTTAAAAGAGCTATACAAAGAAGGGTTGCCTAAATCATTTTCTAAGTTATGTCTCATCCGAGGGTCGCTTCGATGGGTAATCAGAAAGGTTCTAGTGCTCTTAGTGAGTTTTCATGTAATCCCCTAATTGCAATTAGAATTTTCTAAATTTTTAAAAACAGGCCCAAAGTGCTCAAAATTTAGAAATTGCAAGGTATAATCAAGGTTTACATGCAGTCTAACAAATAAAGATACAAACAGGACTAGTTCTCACTCAACTTAAAATTGAATGAAACACAGATTTCTAAAACTGAGATCAAAATCATCCACAATTGAGAACTACTAGGATAAAATAAAAATTTAAATCGAAGGAAAATCGAAAAGAAACAACCATAAAAATATCCAGATAAAAACTTGGCATAAACACACCATAAACAAAACAAAACAAAACAAACTAAAAACTACTCAAACACAACAAACTAAAAAGACACATACAAAACAAAACTGGTTTTGGTTTGAAAAATATGAAATGGTACTCCACCCCAAACTCGAAATGTTGCACTGTCCTCAGTGCAAAGAAATGAAGTACCCAAATAAATTTCTCAAAAATTTTCCCTTACTGTGTAAAAAGCTCATTGCAATTTAAAAATTATTGCAATCATCTCAAAATGGCAAACATAAAACAATTATTGTGCAAAACTAAAAACAATCCAAAATTCCTACATGCCACCTGTGTAAAAAAAAAGAAACTCAAAACTTGTGCAAAAATCCAATAATCAGTGCAAGGTGAAATACTCTGAAATCTGTGAGATTCATAGCCAACACATATAATAAGTCTATCCTATCACACGGTATTGGCTCAGCCACACAATTTCAAAAATATAACAAAGTAAATAAAATCATACATTGCCTGACTACATCAATTTCATTAACCATAAAATAAATAAATAGATTACAAAATCTGTTATGAAAGAATCACTTCCTGAAAGATATACAATATATCATAGTGGTGGTCATCTCAAATGTGGAGGAAATACAGTGGAAACAGGTGTAAAAAATTCGCGAATCTCACTGCTCAACCTGTCCAACTGTGTCATAATCTGGTGCTGAAACCCACCCAAGAATGCGTCTCTCTGCTCAGCTCCCAGGACCATGTCTCTGCGCACCTGCTCCATCTGCACCTCAATGGAAGACAAATGCTCCCAAGCTCTCTGTACTGACAGGTCCATGCCAGAGATCAACTGGTCACTCTGAGAGGTAGCTGCCCTAACCTCCGCCAAGTCTCTGCTCAACACATCCAATCTCTCCCACACCCTCTCCTGGAAAGCTGCCTGCTCTCTCCTCGACTCACTAAACAAATTATGAAGCATGCCGACTGTAGTCTCAAACTGTGTCATCACAGCAGTCATAGACCGCATCTCTGAAATCAAAGTCTGGACCATCGAAGCATCTAAATACGGAGTTGAGGGTGGATGGGCTGTGGAAGAAGATGGCTCATCATGCCCCTGAGCATAGCGACTCATATCTGGAGGGGAGAATGGTATGTCACTCTGCTGCCTCACCCTCCTACTGGACGTACTAGCTGTCGCCCTCTGTGGCGGAGGTGGTGGTGGAATATCAACATCATGATCAGCTGGTGGGTGGGCATCATCAGAATCGCTCGCTCCATCATCACCCAAGTCATGGGCCTCCAACTCCTCCGCTCTCCTCAGTCTATATCCACTCTCGGAAGATGGATCCTCTATAGCTATCCTACATCTGAGAACTACCTCCTCATCAATCAAACAAGATGATGTCAAGTGTCATCCCATATCAGCAGTAGGCAGATGTAGGGCTCTCATGATTATGGTGATCAACCCACCAATCCCGATCCTCTTCCCTGAGGTGGCTGTAGCTCTCTTCAGCTGCTTACACAACTAGGGTACGGCATTGACTCGGATCCCAGCCTCCATAGCATAAAGGAAAAATAAATCTGGTGTAGTCACATTACTGGGACACCCTGGTCGCACAAACACTGAGGAAGTCAATACTCTGTGCAGGTACTGATAAACTGGAGAGCGGAGTTTTGTTGACTTAGTGTTGCTTGTATGAAAGTCCATGTTGGGATTCCCAATAATAGCCCAATGCGCAGCTGATTCACCAACTATTTGCACCTCTCCATCCACCGGCAGTCTCAAATATGTAGCCAAATCTGAAATCGAAAGATGATAGGGAATATTGCGCACTCTAAACTGAATGGTATTCCGATCATCCTTAGATAACCTTGGAGAGTACTGAAAAGTACTAAGAAACTCCAATGTTATCTCAGGATGAGTCGGACCATTTAGAGAAAAGAACTCCTCCCATCCAATATTCCTCAGCAAAAATAGCACCCTCTCTTCAATGCCCAGTTCCATGAGTGTTTTCCTACTCATGAACCTACTGGAGATAATGATCTTTGAAGCTAACTTGTTGAACAGGGTGCGTTGTGCTGGAGTCAACCACTCAGGAGGCTGAATAGGCTCTGAAGGTTGCTCATCTCTGTTGCGAACCATGCTTCCTGAAAAAGAAAGTATAAATTTTGTTAAAAACATTCTTGGTTTCATTAAGCGCATACCACATCTATAACTAAATTGGAAGAATAATATCAAAACTCACCAAAACTTCACAACAAAAATTTGCAAAATAAATATACTTTCTAGCTAATGATGATGCAAAAATTGAAACATTAAGCATAAGGCAATTGTATAAACATATTGAAGTACAAAATCTATGCACAAAATAGTAAAAATTGGAAGATTGCACAAAGTAGAATTTAAAGAAATTAAAGATAAAAAGCACAAGGTGGAGAATAAAATACGCACAAGTAATTCATAATTGAAATGCAATTGCCAAGAATAAAATAAATGCAATTTAATGGAGAATAATAGAGAACAATGCACAGTTTGCTTAATCAATGCTCTATTCATAGCAAAAATATGTAAGAAAAATTCAAAGTTGCATGTAAATAAGAATTTGAAAAATTGGCATCCATTACAACTTATCCTAATCCCATCAAGTCAGGAATTAGCAAACGTGCAATTGTCTCAACACAATCAAACACAATATCAATTGCATATAAATTAAAAAACTAAAGGCAGCAGCAAATGCTTCTAAAACAAAATAAATGCCAAGTGTAATCTCAAGCAATTTGAATATAATTTGCAAAATATTTCTTTCCATATTCATACCATGCATAATGCTCAAATTATCTCAAAACACTTAATTCACAATTTTAAAGCCCAAACTCCCAATTTCCAGCAGCTATATTTCAAGATAAAGTGTAAGAATATACCCCATCTAACACAATGATTTTTAAGCTCAAATTCAATTATAATGGCACCCATCAACTCAACACTATCATAAGAGCAATTCAGCATAAACGTATATATGAAATTAAACTCAATAATGCAATTGCTCAGTATACAGTATCCTCAGATAAATTCCAGCTGATGAAAATCCCAGATCAGCAGTACACATGCCATAGTGACTTATTTGCCTGTTCAAACATCCTGATTTATGCAAAATAAATTTGACAATAACCTCAACATATCATATTCACAGGTTTGGGAAGAATAAATTAACAAATTGCTGAATTAGTCACGTTATAAGTCCATTAATCGACATGCATTTCTCAGTCAGGCATTTCATCAAACAGCTGGTGAGTATGATTATAACTAGATTTTTAAGCACAATCTTTTCAATCCTAATTGCCCATTTCTGTTCACGTTGGCCCGAAGAAGCAAAACACATCAAAATTCACAACTAACACAACAAAATTGCCATTTGAGGATCAAGCACAGTCAATTAAAATGAGAAAATAAAATGCGAAGAGTGAGGAAATTACATACCTGGAAATGTCGAATTTAGCTACTGACTTAAGAAAATTGGAAGATAAATAACGGGAAAGAGAGAGAGAACTCTTAATTCTTTTAACCCAAAAATTTGGAATTTCTTGCAGAAAAATTCGGGAGGATCAGAATCGGCATAAAAGAGGAAAATGAAGAAAGAAAATGAAAAAAATTCCATTTAAGCTCTATACAATTGCATAAAATTAAAATTACTTGAGATTAGCTTAGGTTGCTAAAGGAGATCAAAGAGAAGATTGAGAGAAAATTTTAATTTTGAAGAACAGGGGGGACAGAGGTGAAGGAAAAAGAAAAGAGCAGTAAAAATAAGCACAGGCGTGTTTTAAGAGGGGCTGAGTAAAAAGCACAGCTGTGCTTTCAAAGGAAGCACGGCTATGCTTTTCGTATTGCGCTTCGTATTGGCATGTTTTAAATGAAAGCACAGCTGTACTTTCGAAAAGAACAGCTGTGTTTTTGCATTTTACCTGACGCTACTGTCCTGATGAACCACATCTCACTGTGACAACAATTTTAATTGTCACCGTGAGATAGCTGTTAAATGCTACTGCCCCACTTCTTCAGTGCACAAGTTTTTGCTGCAAAATTTTTGAATTTTTCATGTTGTTCTCCCTGTTAAATTCCAAAATAAGAAACCAAACCAAAACCAATTAAAACCAAAAATTAAAAATCATCAAATTAAACATTGAAAACAACAAATTAACTTTCTAACACACCAAAAATTTAAGGAAAATTATAAAGACTCAAAAATAAACAATTAAAAATTAAAAACATAAAACACAAAAACAAATATAAATGACATATAATTAAATAGAAAGGGTTAAGATGAAAAGTTCTGGTTTAATAAGTCCCAGCTCGACTCATGTTACTCTCGGGTGGACGAGCTTATGAACCAAATAATGGTCTTTCCGGTTTTTGCTCCTCATTTTCCCCCATCAGTAAGAGAAAATCATCGAAAGCCACCAAGGTTGGAAATTCCATGTCTTCGATGAAGTATGACTCCACCTTGGGTTCACTATAAACGAACTCTACCGGCTCTTCTAGCCTAAATAGATCCTTCAAATAGACTAAATCCAGTGCTTCCATTTGAGAATCGCATAACTCTTGCTCCTTTGGTGCACTATCCTGCACAGAAAAATTGAAATTAGTTTCCAAAGAAATACAAGATTTGTCTTTAACAATAATTGGCTCCTTTTCTTTTTCATGCAACCCATCCTCAAAAATTTCAATATTCTCGTTAATCTCTATAGGTGCATGACTCAATTCACCACCATCTTTTTTATCACTCGAAGAGACAATTAAAAGCTCCAACTTGGATTCCAAATTTTGGATTTCCAATGCTTGATTCTTTAATAGATCCCCTTGAGCCTTGATCCTCTCCTCTTGATAGTTGATTGTAGCCTGCAACTCTCCCCTTTTCGCTTGGTATTGTTTCTCTCTACAATATATGTGGTCTAAAAGACGTTCGATGTGGGCACAGTGAGACTCTTGTGATACCCATTGAGAGTAGGGATCTTCAAAAGATGGTGAATAGGTGACTGGTGAAGTTGAATACATTTATCGTAACTCTTGCATCTCCCTCATCATATCATTCACTTGGCATCGCAAAAGGACCAACTCATAGTCTTGATCGCTATCTTGCATCATTTTGAAAATATCTCAAAATTTTCCTGCAAAAATAAACACCAAATTAAAACAAAGAAGAATAAAATAAAAAAAATCTCAAACTAACTCAACTAAAGATATGAAATAAATAACACCGTTTATCCCCTGCAACGGCGCCAAAAACTTGATCGGTGTTTAGCAAGTGTAACAACCCAAAAAGGGTTTGGTCGGAATTTAAATGCTAAGTTAAAAAATTAAGGGCATTTTGGTAATTAGTGTATGCGAAACTAGATTTATTAAAGACTTAATTGAAGAAATTAAATTAATAAGATGTTAAGTGAGGAATTATCTAGTAGAACATGTGTATTGTACTAGGGATTTTATGGTTATTATGGAATTTATCTAGTGTGTGTGGGGTATAAGGTGCTTAAGAAGTGAATGGACAAGATTATGACACTTGGGTTTGTAGGATGGTGACAAGTGGCTTGGTAGGTGTGAGCAATTAATGAGAAAGAAGAAAAGGAAAAGAAGAAAGGGAAGAAGAGCAGAAATTCACGTTGGGCCCTCTTCTCCCTCTCGTTCTCTCTTTTCTTTTCTTCTTTCCCACTGCTTGTTCTTCCTCTCTTGGTTGTGTGTGAGTTGGAGCTGTTTTGGAAGAGTATGGGAGCAAGATTGAAGAGGTAAGTGGTTAGGTTTTGGTTATTTGTGCTTCGATCTCCTTCTTCTTCTGGTTTGCTTTTGATTTGAGTAAGTTAGGGTTTTGGTTTAGTGATTCTTGGGTTTGTTTGTGCGAGATTTGGATGATTTGAAGATGAGCTAAGGCTAGATTGAGTGGGTTCTTGAAGATTAAGGTTTTGAGCTGCAATTCCAGGTTTGGGAGCTCTGTCTTTGTTGTGTTATTTGGGAGTTGATTTGGTTACTCTGTTAATTTGATGATGTTGCTCTAGTTCTCTTTGGGATTGTGTGTTTGTTGTGTCTGTTAATTCTAAAATATTTGAGTGATTTGCTTGGGTAAATGCATGTGTTGTATGGGTGAGGAATATTGGTTCAAATGCTAGTGCTAGATGGATGTTCATATGTGGTAGTGAGGATATGTACATGATATGTGAATGATTCTGGGTTTGTTAGTAGTTTTGATTTCAGAAGTTCAAAGTGTTTGATTAATGTGTTGATTGTGTTTTGAGCAAGTTTTGGAAGCCTGGGAGGTAAGAATTTACATGTGTTTGCATGTCAAATGATTTTGGGTCAAATGAGTTTGTTTTGGTTTGATGTGAAATTGCTGGTTTGGCCTTGGAAGTGGAAAACACGACGCTTGTCGCGATCGCGACAGAATCGCGTTGTCCACTCCATGTACGGCGTGCTGAGTTTTCTGTCCGAGTCGTGATGTTGGTTTCCTGTGAGTGAGAAGTCACGAGTCGTGAAGGGTGATCACGACTCGTGACTCTCTTCTCTCGCGAGGCTTAGGAGAGATAAGCCTCGTCACGAGTCGTGAGGAGGGGTCACGACTCGTGACCCTCTTTTCTGGTGCGCATGAAGCGGCTTCGTCACGAGTCATCACTGCGTGTACGACTTACGACTGGGCTATTTCTCGCCTGGCTACTGTCGCGAGTGCAACACAAGTCGCGATCGCGACAGTGAGCCCTTTTCCTGCCGTTTTGCCCTGTTTTACCTATATGTCTTCTTCCTTTTGTTCCGCATAGCTTTTCACTGCGTAAGTTATGTTTAGTATTCTTATACTAGTGTATTAATATTTTTGACTTGTGTTATTAATTAATGGTATTGTCTAGTGTCAAATGTTTAGAATAAGTGTTCTGAGCCTGAAGTGTCAAGGTAGGGGATAATTAAGCATGCTTAAGAAGGGTTAGTGAGTGCAGCTGCCTATGTCCGCCCCGTTTGGGCGAAGTGGTCGACCTCCGAGATGGTCATCTTCCGTGTAGTGATAAAATGTTTTGAGACTCCGGTCTCCCATGCTACCTTTGGGCATTAAAACTATTTTTGAGACTTCGGTCTCCCGTGCCGTGTTCCCGTATCCTCCACCATTGGAATTCAGGCTATTGTTTCAAGTGTTTGGTATTGGTTTCGTGAAGCATTTTGTATATTGCGTGACTTTTGTTATGGTAATTGCTTAGTGTTTTCTATTATCAAATTTCTAATTTCATATAGTGATTCTTGACACATATCTCTATCCTCTGATATTGAGGGAATTCTGTATGGTGATGCATGTTTGCATTTATATACTAATGCAAGATATTATTATATAGTGTTCTGTATAGTGTCATAATTGTTCAGTACAGTGTTCTAAGTAATGAATGACTTGATAGTGATTATATTCTGATATGATTTTAGTATGTCGTGCATGTGATATCTCGCGTGTTTCCATGGTAAGTATTTCGGTATGTGTATGTGTTTATTTATGCATGGCTTACTGTATTCCTGTTTAGTATACTGGTTTCTGTCTACTTTATTCCTCCCCGCTAAGCGTTATCGCTTAGCACGGGCTGTTTTCCCGTGTAGGTGGCAAGTTTGTTCGGTTCGCGCCGCGTATTTGCAGGGTCGGCCACAAGGAGTTGGAGTTTTATTTTTGTTCAGTTCCTATAGTTTGTGATTTAAGGTTGTATATCGTTTTGTATTTTGTATAAGTATTAAGTAAATGTAATCAAGGATCGGTATGTAATTTTATAAGTGATGTGTAATTTATTATTTTATTATTATTATTGCTGCTTCCGCTGATATGTATGAATGTTTTCGAGTGAGCGTTGGGTAGCGCTCCGGTATCCTTCCTACGGGGGTATCGGGGTGTTACAGCAAGTGTACTAAATCGACAAGTAATAAAGTGGGGTATAGTTAGGACCCCGAATTATCGTACCCAAGGGAAAAAGGATTGTCACGTTAAATATCTATAGATGAGTGAATATGAGATATCCCCGGTTTGTTTGGTGGAGAAAACTAAGCTAAGCGAGAAAATTAATTAACAATTAAAAATAAAAGTGTTCATCAAGAAATTACTCAAGAATGAAATTAAATGCTTAGGAAATTCTATCCTCATAAATGTAATTGGAAATTGGTAAAACAATATAAACATGAAATTCTGGACAACCCAACTAAACCCAAGCGTCCCATTCCGGAGCAAGCTACTCTAATTGCATAACGTCCCATTCTGGAGCAAGCCATACAACTAGTCTAAGCACGGGTCTAAAGTCCTAGATTTGGTTTGATTTCCCATTCTGGAGCCAAACAACCCAAAATCCATTTATTCCTCACATATTTGAAAATTATAAAACTAACATCTATAAATCAAGCGTCCCATTTCGGAGCAAGCAAAATCGATAAATGCAGAGATATAAGAACAGAGCAAAAATAAATTACAACAAAAATCAGATTTGAAATTAATCATCATTCCGGACTAAATTATAATCTAATCTAATAATCATCATAAATGCAAAAAATATAATGAGAGAAATAAAAGAAATCATGAAAATATTCATTAAATCCCAAAAATCCAAAATACAAATATGATTCAAGAACTCCTAAGCAAGAATAACTACTCTAACATCAAGAATATAAACCTAAAATATGAAAAATCAAAGTTTAGAATACACCCTTGATGAGAGAGAAAATAGATCTTGAAACTCTTGTTCATCAACCTTCGAATCTTCTTAAATCCCCAAAATATAAATTTAAACTAAAAATAATCTAAATTAATTAAGAACAAAATTGCAATTTTAAATTAAATCTATATAAAACAGAATTTAAAAGGAGAATTAAAACATAAAATAAAATAAAAGACTGCTGGAAACTAAAAGAAAAATAATCCTAAATCTAACCAGCTCTCTCTTCAAGATGAAACGGCGAGAATAAAATAACTGGAGAAAAGCATAGCTGTGCTTTTGTAAAGCACAGCTGTGTTCGTGAGTAAGTAGCACCTTAGGGTTGCGTTGCGTGCACGCAACAGGTGGGAAAATGGCGAAACACAGCTATGTTTCTCGCCAAAACACAGCTGTGCTTGTGGGCGAGAGAGTGCGCGACGCTGTCCTCCGTGCGCGCGCCTTGCTGCGTAGCACAACTGTGTCTTCATTTTTTCACGCTACCACGGGACTGAGCTAAAACACAGCTGTGTTCTTAGAAACACAGCTGTGCTTTTCTAGCAGTTTGGCTGTTCCTTCACCATTTGCTCCTAAATTCAACCCGAACCTCCAATTTAGCTCCAGATTAAAATACAATGCCTGAAAACATCCCAAAACTTATTAAAAAATATAAAAACATGCTAAACTAATAAAATGACAAAAACTAATTAATTACTATTAAAAATAAATAAATAAAACACATAATTATGCCAAGAATTAATCTAAAATATTAGTATAATTGCAACTTATCAGATTGGTATGCATTAGTGAGTTTGGGTGGTGGAATCCAGCTATAGATTTTTGCTCTTGCCACCTCATCCTCCTACATGCAATAAAAACCTTGTGGAGAGAGAGAAATCCACTAGTTGCATGTGTATTTAGCCATTTTTTTTCCTCTCTAGCAAATCTGCTGTTCCTCCTTCTTCTTCAATGTGAAGCTCTTCTCTAAATTACCATTTTTAATTCTACAAATCATGCTGGTTAATCAAGTGTTTAGTGGTTAATTAAATTGCTGATTATTGCAAAGGTAAGTGAGTAATTATAGTTCTTCATCTCCCGTTTCTTCTTGTTCTGAAATTGATGGGATTGAGGATTTATAATGGTGTTCCAATTCTGGAATTGATTGTGCATGTGGTGATGGTGGCTTTGAGAAAGGAAAGGGAAAGAAGAGGATTGATGATCAAGGTGCTATGTGAGCTTAAGAGGAGCAAAGGAGATGAGGTTTGGGAACTAATTATTTGTGTGTGTGTCAATTGATTGCTTATGTATATTAAGTATGTAAATTGTGGTTTGTACCGTGATGTGCATAATTAAGTTAGGAAAGTGTATAATGAGAGTGATGATAAAATGATGCTAAATAGGTTAGTTTGTAGTTAATTAGCTGGAAGTGCAAAAATTGAGTTGAGGTCCATTTGACTTGATTTAATTATAAGTGTTATAACTTGAGTTAAATGACTGTAAAAAATGAATGGAGTTGATGGGGTTAGGTTCTTATAATATGTGTCTATAATGGTCTTAGAAATGATCATAACGAATTGAGGACTTAAAAGTCTGCAAAAGTGTAATTAGGTGTAGCTAATTCTGTAGGAGGGTCTTTTTGGAGCATGTTATGTTCCTTGGGCCATAACTCCCTGAGTTTTAATCAAATTGAGATGAGGATTGTGCCTACTATAAGTTAACATATATATAAATAAATGATTACTTGAGTATGTTGTTTAAAAATGTCATTAAAGTGGAATTTAGAGGTCATATGCACGTAGTAGGAAAAGTGTATGTAGACACCGGGTCCCGAGACAGCCTAAATCAGGATTACCTAATGCTGAAATTAAGTGTGCCGATTTATAGGCAAAAATGAAAGTTGAAAGTGATGATTTCCTTGTCAAATTGATTTATTAGAAATAAATAAAAATGTATTTTAAAAAAATATTTTTAGTGTTTTAAAAATTATTTTGGGACAAAAAAGGTATGTTTTGAAATTATTGTTTTTTATAAAATTAAAAAAAAAAAAAACTTTCGGCGGATGTCGGGATGCGGCAGCGCGTTGAGCGAGCGCGGCAGCGCGCGGTGCGCTACTCGCTACCTAACGCTACTGCGCACGGGCGTCTCTTGCCCCCTGACGCCCCCTGTTCGCCCATTTTTTATTTTTTTCCGTTTTTGGTCCCAAAAATAGATTTTTAACTCATTTTTTTGCATAATTTAATTCTAAAAGCTTTTTATCTTCCAACTCTTCAAATTATTCAGTTTTTTGGGTTTAATGTGAGCTAAATTAATTTAATTTCTTTATTAAATTTGGTTTATTTTGAGTTATAAAATGGGTTTTTTGGAGAGGATTTTGGGGGTGATTTTTCTTAAGAAAAATATACTTTCTCTTCTTTTTCTTCTTCTTCTTTTTTTCTTTTTTCTTCTTCAAGAAAAATTCTCCAAGTGTTCTAATTTGATTTTATTAAGTTAATTTTTAAGACAAATAAATCAATTATTTGTTCTTGTGAATTTTCTTACTTTTTTTTCATAATTTTTCCTTAAGACAAATAAATTAATTATTTGTTCTTGGGATAAAATTTCATTATATTTTATTTTCCTAAATCAAAGCAAGGAATTTGTCATCCAACTTCATTCATCACATCCAATTTTGAGGGTAAGCATTTTTCGCTCAACTTTTAATTTAATTTTTAATTTAATTTTTGTTTACAATTGATTAGCTATCATGTAAATTCTTTTAGATCTATTATTTATTTTACTTTTTATTTCTTGCATGTTTAGTTAATTGTACATATTATCATTTCTCATCTTCTCATTTAATTGTTCATATTATTATTTCTTACTCTTATTTCTTATTTAATTGTTCATATTATTTTTTATGTTCTTATTCTTATTTCATATTATTATAATTATTGTTATTTTTATTCTTGTGTCCTTATTTAATTATTCATATTAGTATTATTATCATTATTTTGTTCATATATTATTGTTAGCACTATCATTTAATATGTGTTAGCATGATTGGCTTATTTTATTTCTTCATTTTATTCTTACATGTTTAATTGGATTATCATTATTATTATTATTATTTATGTTTTCATGCATGTTAAATTTTATTATTTTTATTTATGCATGCTAAATTGTTAATATGTTGAGTTGTTTATTTTTATCATGCCATTTAATTGATTTGTCATACATTATGCATGTTGTTTTAATTCATTTTTACATGTTATATGTTTAAATCCATTTTTTTTATTACTAACATCATCTTTATTTATGTTTTTTTTTTTCAATACTTATTTTTCATGTGTGAGTTTTTCAATGACAAGTGGAAGCCCTTGGAGGTTTGAAGACACCCTTTTGGTGGAGTTTATATTTTTATCATTTTTAGCATTTTTAGTATTATTTTGCCCTTATTTAGTTTTAATATGTAATTTGTAATAAATTTATTTAATGATGCACGTTAATTAAAAGTCACAAAAATATTTCTATTAAATTAACTTGGAACTTTTTCTAATAAAATGGGACCAATGTCCTAGTTTTTACATCTAAATAAACTATCACGTTTAACACATTTTTTTTAAGTATGAATGCGAGGACCAATGTTCTCATCAATAATGAATACCTCGTTTTATGCATGATTTACTTTTAATTTACAATAGGGGTTGTATTCCGCCCCTAGTTTTATTGTAATTTATTTTCAAGTACTTTATTTTAATTATGCTTTCATTTACCGCTTTCCTTGGATGACCAACTTACGCTCTAATTATTGCATCAAAATGTATAAGAAAAGGGATGAAATAATAAATTCAAAACTCAATCATAAACTTAATCAAGGTATGAATAAATGGGAAGTCCCGAACCATCTCTGGTCTTTGGGCTCAAAGAGGCGAGAGGGCCATCTTAATGTTATATTTGGATGGGGCCTCTAAGACACCTCTTGTGTCCTAAAAGGCTCAAACTTGTACAGTCCTAGGCGCCACGAGGCGAGAGGACCATCTTAATGTTCTATTAGTGTGGTGCCTCCAAGAAACCTCTGGTTTGTCCAAGCGCGAGGCCGAGAGGACCATCCTAATGTTAGGGTAGGGCCTCCAATACACCTCCGGCTTGCCTATGATGGACATAGCTGCGCTGTCGTAGACTCACTGAGGCTAGACGAACTTTCCCAATGTTCTATTGGGTGGCGACTCCAAGAAACCTCCTTGTTGCCCAAAATAGGCCTCCAAGGCACCTCCGGCTCGCCTATGATGAACATAGCTGCGCTGTCTTAGGCTTACTGAGGCTAGACGAACTTTCCTAATGTTCTATTGGGTGGCACCTCCAAGAAACCTCCTTGTTGCCCAAAATAGACGCACTTGTAATTTCTTACAAGTTTTTATGAACCTCATCCCGAAAGCCCTAAAGGCGGGTGTTCGGGGCGACCCGAGGTTTGACGCGTGTCACAGTGGTGACTCCATTGGGACCTAAGAGACTTTGATTCGAAAGTACCTTGGCTAAAAATTATAATTGAGTTTTAATTTAAAAATTTTATCCCTTTTCAAAATTTCATTGCATTTCATTAGAGCCTTAGAACTATACTAGTTTGGTCCCTATTCTTACCCCGGTGCATTCCTGAAGCACGATCCTACATTCACTCAATGTGGGGAAGTGTTAGGGATAATCACCAGCCCAAGCCTCGTACCTTATGGTATATCAAATGAAGACCCAATCGGTCATTATACTTGTGATGAGCTAGACCCGTTGGCAGGGACCATGCTTGGGTAGCCCTAAAGTATCATCACCCTTGACTAAAGCTCATGTAATGGCAATAGATACTTCCCTTAGGTGATATGCTCCTTAACACAATGCTTGCTATGTGGGGCCATTATACATTAAACAAAATCAACCAAATTAAATGGTCTTTTATCAAAGGCTTTCATGCCCCGGTGAGCCCATCTTAATATGGTTGAAATGTTTGAATACATAAAGGGCAAAACCTATATGTATGTACAATAGGCAAGAGATGTTTTGCTGCTGGTTTCCCACCACGTACCATACGCGTCCAGTGGATTCCCTGTTGACCCATGGACCAAGCCCACCTAGGAAAGAGAATACACTACCTCGTGTGTGGGAGTGATAAGGTTGGAAGGATCTATCTGCTTGTATGTGATTGTCCATGCTGTATCAATATGATCATGCATTGTATATATCATTCATGCATCATCCTAACAGTTCAAATCTTTTCAGCCATCATAGATTCACCTAAGTGGACTAGGGGTTCTGACGGTCAGCTGGTGAGGATAGATCTGACTCTTGGATTGATAGAATTAGTGTCTGATTGCAATTCTGAGCCACCCTCAACGACCAGATAGTCATCCATAGAATCACAAATGGCAGAAGAGACCGGAGCCTTAACAACTCAAGACCTTGCTAGGAGGCTAGAGGATTTTGAGCGAAGAATGTTGGAAATGATGGGAGCTATGGCTGATAGGATTGCTCATCCTCCCGCTCCACAACCACCAGCTGCTCCACATCAACCCATTGCTCCACAACCCCAAATAGTTCATGCTGGGGGGGCAAGTTAAACTGCCTGCTGGTGGAGAAGCCCCTGCTATAATTAATGCTCACCGTCAACCTGCTAATGAGCATAGGGCCGCAGTGCCTGTTGAGCAACGAAGGGCAATAGTCCCTAATCCCAATGATGATTTTATGATGGAGGAGGAAGATAAAGAGGCAGTAGCACCTCAATTTGTGGGGGCTAAAGCACCCAAGGCAGAAGATAAGGCGATGAGAGGGTTGAGGCAATAGATTGAAGCAATCACCCGCATACTATCAGCCGAAAAGGGGATCAAACCCGAAGACAGAGATTTAGGGGACGAAGAGCTATTGACCTAAAGGTTCAAAATGCCAGAGCTGCCGAAGTTTGATGGTACTTTGGATCCAGCTGCACATATCAAGCAGTACACCCTTGTGATGAAAGGCACGAGGTTGACCAAGAAACAGAAGGTGGATTATTTCTGCCTTAGTCTGGTGGGTCCGGTTGTGGACTGGTACCATGGATTAGATAGGAGGTCCAAGGAAGATTGGGACCTTTTGACTGAGGGATTCATGAAGCAGTATGACTGTAGTATTAGGATGGAGGTCACCTTAAAGGGCCTCGAGCTTTTACAGCAGAAGAATGGTGAGTCATTCCATGAGTACCTTACAAGATGGAGAAATAGGGTCATGGAGATAAAGAGAAAGCCTGACACTGCTGACCAAATTAGGTTATTTAGCAGGAACTCTTGCCCTTACTTGAGGGACTTACTCAGTTTTAAGGGGCTCAGAGACTGGGAGTCGCTTAAGGACATTACTGTAGAAGCTAAGGGGGCTTACCTGGCGAAGAAGGCAAGCCAAAATAACTTTACTGGGAAAGGCTATGGCAACCAGTTAGGGTACAAGCCAGGTATTACAGGAAGCAGCAATAATAGAGGTGGTAAGACGGCCAAGGTTTCAGCCACTGACGTTGGACAGGTTCAGAGGTACTACTCCAATTTGGGTCACTCTTTGTCTTGGGTGTGGGAGAAATTGACAAAAGAAGACAAGCTGAGACCATTGCCACCTAGGCTAGCCATGAATTAAGGAAAACCGGGGCATAGAGAGGATCAATACTGTGCTTACCATCAGCACACCGGGCATTTAACAGATTATTACCGGACTCTGAGGAATAAAATTCAAGATCTTATTGATGCCAAGGAGATCACTGACCCTGAGAAAAGAGACAAGAAGAAGAGAGTAGGCTATAATGCAGTTCCCCCACCATGAATGTGATCGGAGGAGAAGATTATGTTTTGTTGCTTCTTTTATTCCAAGAACACTTTCTATGACAGTATTTGCAGTATTTATAATTTTAATAAAATGAACAATCTTGCGTATTTGCATGGTGTCTCTAATGATTTAATTTCTCATGATCACAATGCATTCATTCTTTGATATTAATTCAATTAATATAATTACATTTAATCTCGAAACTTTGGAAAACCCAAAGAAAATCTTGATAGTATCTGATATAACTCCTGAAGAGAGAAAAAGTCTGAGAGCTGAAATAAAAAAAAAATAGTTGCAATTAGGGGATTGGATGAAAACTCACTAAGAGCACTAGAACCTTTCTGATTACCCGTCAAAGCGATCCATGGATAAGACGGAACCTAGAAAATGATTTAGGCAGCCCTTTTTTGTATAGCTCTCTAAATGACTGTTTTCTACCTTTAATTCACAATTGCTTGTTAGCCCGTTGAGCCTTTATGCTGGTATGCTAAATGCGTGCCAATTTTGTTGTTACACATGTTAAAACTATCCCCTCACCTAAAATGATTTTTAACCTCCCCTTAGAAGAATGGCCGCTTTAGAAGGGATGGATGTACGTTTTAACAATTCTTTGGGTTATCAAAAATTGGCCAGGTAAGGATGAGTTTACACTTTGGGAAGAGGGTTTAGTCATGAGCGAAAGACATGAGCTCGCAAAAAAAAAGATGAAAAAGAAAGATGAAAAAAAAAGATGAAAAAAAAAAACGAAAAAAAAGAGAAAAAAATGAAAAAAGTAGAGCTCAAGATAGTAACCTCTTGATGAGTTTCAGTGGCAATCATTGTCACTTAACTGAGCTTGATGAGCTAAAAGTACCATCAAATCCAAATTCAAGAATTCCTTTATTGTATGCAATTGAGCTGAGGATGGTCCTCCCATCCGTCGAGTAAAAATTACGGCAATTTCTTCTCTAGCAACCTGATCCTCCTTTGATAGCCATCTACCTAAGCCTAATGTTACAACCAAAGTAAGACCTTTTGATTCTTGGTTCAATCTTATCCAATTAGCGGAGATGACCTTTTAATAAGGTTCGGTACGTAGGAAAAGGCATGTGGTGTTTCTTGAGCTTCAAGCGGGAAGCCACATGTGCATTTATACATTTGAGTTGAGTCTCATCCCCAACGTTGCATCTAGAATTTGCTTCAGAGAAAAAATTAAATTAAGAGCAGAGAGAAAATATTCAACCATGAAAATTTGAGAGGGAGAGTTGATAACAGGAGTTTGATGCTTCCAAGATCTATCCCGAGATTAGATGAGGTCCTGTATTTTTTGAGATTAATGCCAAATAATGATCATGTTTAATGAAATCAAATTAAAACACATGCATTTATGCAATGGTATATTGATGTGATCAGAGTAGTTCACTTTGTGTGATCAAAGTCATCTACTGTCTACCCTCCGCTACTTTCACCACTCAAGCGCTTTAGCTGACTCATCCTGCTATCATTTGTGAAATCAATCAAGCTCATACAATCATGGTCATGGGTGTAAGCACATGTCGATCACGCCTAAAAGATTTTTACCAACAGCTTCAGCAATCTGGGAAAAAAAAAAAAGAAACCCGTTAGAGATGAAAACCGTAATTGGCGCTCTAAGCAAAAGTTAGGCAAAGGGATAGGGTGAAAACTTGAAAAAAGACAGTCTGTCCTTCAAAAAAAAAGAAAAATGCCGCTGGATTGGGTTAGGTCCATTCTAGGCAAAAATAAGGCCCAGGGTTATGCGAAAATCTGCAAAGGACGCATTTCCTGCTAAGAAAAGCTAGTGTGAAAATCCACAAGGGACGCACTAACCTCAAAAAATGACTACAGGTATCAGATGAGAACCTCACAATTCCAAAGATATGAAATTCATAGGCAATTCCAAAAGGCATCGATCCTATCGCAAATTGCAGCCGGACTGGCTATCATCTCTAAGTCCACTTAGATGAATTCTTATCCTGCATTTCTGCATAACTCATGCATTTCACGTGCATGCTCACTATTTTTCCTGCATATTTGGTTTTTCAATTTTGCAGTAAGAGAGATTCGATGTGGACACTGGCAAAAGGCGAGTAACGACATCAATCCAAACATCAATTCAAGTATCAATCCAAGCATCAACCAAAGACCTCTCAGAGAACAATAAATCTAAGGGCTCACAGATAGCACCGCTTCACCATCTCAGAAGGGTTAGCACGATGGCGGCACTACCATTCTACAGAAGGTTAGCACGACCACGGCACTGCTACTTCAAAAGGGTTAGCACGATGATGACACTACCACTCCACGGAGGGTTAGCACGATCACGGCACTACCACTTCAGATGGGTTAGCACGATGACGGCACTACCACTCCCCGGAGAGTTAGTACGATCACGGCACTACCATTTCACCAACTCAGAAGGGTTAGCACGATGGCGGCACTACCATTCTACGGAAGGTTATCACGACCACGGCACTACCGTTTCACATCTCAGAAGGGTTAGCACGATGACGGCACTACCACTCCACGGAGGGTTAGCACGATCATAGCACTACCGCTTCAACAATGGACGACACGCCGACAAGCTGGCGACAACCATCACAACAGCATCATCCAGTCTGGAAAGACGGCCGCCTCAGGTACGCGCTTCTTTCCCTTTTCTGAGTTTAGACTCACCTAGACACTAGTACACTAGTTTCCCCGAAACTGGGGGCAACTGTAGACACCGGCTCCCGAGACAGTATAGATCAGGATTACCCAATGATGAAATTAAGTGTGCCGATTTATAGGCAAAAATAAAAGTTGAAAGTGATGATTTCCTTGTCAAATTAATTTATTAGAAATAAATAAAAATGTATTTTAAAAAAATATTTTAAGTGTTTAAAAAATTATTTTGGGACAAAAAAGGTATGTTTTGAAATTATAGTTATTTAGAAAATTTAAAAAAAAAAATTTCGGTGGATGTCGGGGTGCGGCAGCGCGTTGGGTGTGCGCGGGGCGCGGTCGCCCGCGCGTTGGGCGCCGGACGGGCGTCTCTCGCCCCCTGACACCTCCTATTCGCCCATTTTTTTTATTTTTTTCCGTTTTTGGTCCCAAAAATTGATTTTTAACTTTTTTTTTTTGCATAATTTAATTCTAAAAGCTTTTTATCTTCCAACTCTTCAAATTATTCAGTTTTTTGGGTTTAATGTGAGTTAAATTAATTTAATTTCTTTATTAAATTTGGTTTATTTTGAGTTATAAAATGGGTTTTTTAGAGAGGATTTTGGAGGGGATTTTTCTTAAGAAAAATATACTTTCTCTTCTTCTTCTTCTTCTTTTTTTCTTTTTTCTTCTTCAAGAAAAATTCTCCAAGTGTTCTAATTTGATTTTATTAAGTTGATTTTTAAGACAAATAAAACAATTATTTGTTCTTGTGAATTTTCTTACTTCTTTTTCATAATTTTTCCTTAAGACAAATAAATTAATTATTTGTTCTTGGGATAAAATTTCATTATATTTTATTTTCCTAAATCAAAGCAAGGAATTTGTCATCCAACTTCATTCATCACATCCAATTTTGAGGGTAAGCATTCTTGGCTCATCCTTTAATTTAATTTTTAATTTAATTTTTGTTTACAATTGATTAGCTATCATGTAAATTCTTTTAGATCTATTATTTATTTTACTTTTTATTTCTTGCATGTTTAGTTAATTGTACATATTATCATTTCTCATGTTCTCATTTAATTGTTCATATTATTATTTCTTACTGTAGACACCGGGTCCTGAGTCAGCCTAGATCGAAGTTACCCAATGATGATAATTGCCTTCACAGGCTTAAAAGGTTAAAAGTGATGGTTTTCTCGTCAAATTTGCATTTTAGAGTGAAAAATTAGAAAATAATAAAAAAATATTTAAAAAATTAATTTTGAAAAATGGGGGCTTAAAATTATAGTTTTTTAGTCAATTTAAAAAAATAAAAAAAAAATAAAAAAAAAAAAAAAAAAAAAATTTTCGGACCGCGGGTGTCGGGCGCGGCAGCGCGCAGGCGCGCTGGCGCCCAGCTCGCAGGCGCCTGGGCGCCCAGCGCGCAGGCGCCCAGGCGCCCATCGCGCAGCGAGCGCAAAAGGCGACGCTCAGCGTCGCCGATGCTGCGCGTCGCTAAAGGCGCGCGCAGCATCGCGCACGCTGAGCGCCGCACGGAGCGCTCGTGCGCGAGCGCCAGCGCGCGAGCTTCGCGCGGAAGGCCTCCTTGCCGCGTGAGCGCCCGTCGCTCTATAGCGACGGGCGGCGTCCCTCTGGCGACGGTCTTCAGGCCGTCGGTATAGGGTCTGTTACCCTATTTTCCTTTTTTCCAGCTTTTTTCCGATTTTTTCACCCAAAAATCCGTTTTTATCCCAAAATTAAGGGTTTTTGACTTCAAATAAAATTCCAAAATATTTTTTATAGATTATTAATTAATAAAACTTGATTTTATCCCCAAAAATAAAGGAATTTGAATAAAATTAGGTTTGTTTTCCTTAATTAAATTAGGGCAACATTTCCTATCTTTTAAATAGTTTAGGATGAAATCAAAAAAGGGGGAGCCTCCACATTTTTGAGACCTAATTTTCCAGAATTCCTCTCTTCTATTTTCTCTTCAAAATTTCAGATTTTCTCTTTTTAATTAATAAGGTTTAATTGAAATTGAAAGATTAATTTTCAATTGTTAATTATTCCAATTAATTTCTTTGTTTTTGCTCCATAAACACAAGAAATTAATCATCATTTTGACATCAATTTCTTTTTAATCTCAAGCATACAAATCAATTCCTTTGTTTTTCTCCATAAACAAAGAGAATTAATTTAATTGCTAATTTTATTCTTTCAAGCAATCTTCCGGAAAATCATCACTTTTCTTTCATCAAATCCAATACTCTGAGGGTAAATATTCTTGGCTCCATTTCTATTTTATTTTATTTTTATTTAATTTATTCATATCTATTTTATTGTTTTTATTGATTTATTTATTGTTTTCATCTATTCTTTTGTTGTATTGATCTTATATTTGTTATATTTAATTGTTTATATATGATTTGATTTTTATTCATGTGAATATTGTCTTTTTAATTCCTAACATGTAAATAATTTATTTTGATTCCTCATTGTTTTTAACATGCAAATAATTAATTAATTTAAACTAATCTTTTTGCCATGTAAATAGTTTGTATTAATTATGAACACATCAATTAACCTTGTTATATATCATTATTGTTTTCATCATTCCTTTGTTTACTAATTTTTATCATTGTTACATGATTTTATTATCATTTGTTTATTTATTCATTCATTATTTTTCACTTATCATCATTATTTTCATCATGTGTATATTTTCATGTACTAATTAATTAACATGTTTTATTTTATTTTCATCACATCATTTAATCATTTATCACATATAATGCATGTTTCTCATTTTATTTTGGTTCGTTAATATTTTTGATTCCATTATCATCTTATCATTTTATTTTATTTTGTTATTCATTGTTTTGTATATTTAATTGAATTAATTGATTTAATCACTAACATTATTTTATTTGTATTTTGATTTTATGTCTAAACTCATTTTTCGCTTGGGCGTTTTTGCGAGCACATCGGAAGGTCCAAAAAGGCTCGTTTGGTTTGTAATATTTTATTTAATTTTGCCATATAATTTTCTTGTAAAATTCTTTATTTAGGCACGCTAAAAAGAAAATCACAAAAACGTTTCTATTAATTAACTTGACATTTTTTCTAAATAAAAGGGGACCAATGTCCTAGTTTTTCATACCCAAATAAATCATCACCTCAAAATTGTTTCATAATAAATATGCATGCGAGGACCAATGTTCTCACTATTAATGAATAACCCGTTTGATGCATGTATTTCACTTTTATAAATGGGAGTTGTATTCCGCTCCTAGTGTTATTGTAATTCATTTTTAAATGCTTTATTTTGGATTTTACTTACATTTACCGCTTTTGATATGAATGATTGCGCCTTTAATTTTAAATTGCATTGTGTGGAAAGTTGATGAAACAATAAATTCAAAACTTAATTATAATATTAATCAAGGTATAAATAAATGAGAAGTCCCGAACCTGCTCTGGTCTTTGGGCTCAAGAGGCTAGAGGTTATCCTTCAAGACACCTCTTGTGTCACGAGACTTAGACGTTAATCCTAGGCCTCATGGCTCAATATGGATAAAATGCGCAAGTCTTAGGCTCTCCGAGGCGAGAGAAACTTTCCCAATGTTCTATTGGGTGGCGACTCCATGAAACCTCCGTGTTGCTCAACATAGACGCACTTGCGATTTATCGCAAGCTGTTGACGGACCCGTAAATGCCCCGATCGCCCACGTGTGGGCGGTCAAAAGGGCGGCGCTCGGGATCCGGCGCGCGTCACACTTACACTTATTTCTTATTTAATTGTTCATATTATTTTTTGTGTTCTTATTCTTATTTCATATTATTATAATTATTGTTATTTTTATTCTTGTGTCCTTATTTAACTATTCATATTAGTATAATTATCATTATTTTGTTCATATATTATTGTTAGCACTATCATTTAACATGTGTTAGCATGATTGGCTTATTTTATTTCTTCATTTTATTCTTGCATGTTTAATTGGATTGTACATATTCTTTGATATTATTATTATTATTATTATTATTATTATTATTATTATTATTATTATTATTATTATTATTATTATTATTATTATTCTTTGATGTTATTATTATCATTATTATCATTAGTATTGTTATTATTATTGTGATTAGTGTTATTATTAGTTGTTAATTATCATTATTACTATCATTATCATCATTTTTATTAGTTTTGTTTATTATTATAATTTATTATTGTTATCATCATCATCATTATTATTATTATTTATGTTTTCATGCATGTTAAATTTTATTATTTTTATTTATGCATGTTAAATTGTTAATAAATTGAGTTATTTATTTTTATCATGCCATTTAATTGATATGTCATACATTATGCATGTTGTTTTAATTCATTTTTACATGTTATATGTTTAAATCCATCTTTTTTTATTACTAACGTCATCTTTATTTGTGTTTTTTATTTTAATACCTATTTTTCATATGTGAGTTTTTCAATGACAAGTGGGAGCCCATGGAGGTTTGAAGACCCTTTTGGTGGAGTTTATATTTTTATCATTTTTAGTATTATTTTGCCCTTATTTGGTTTTAATATGTAATTTGTAATAAATTTATTTAATTATACACGTTAATTAAAAGTCACAAAAATATTTCTATTAAATTAACTTGAAACTTTTTCTAATAAAATGGGACCAATGTCCTAGTTTTTACATCTAAAAAAACTATCACCTTTAACACATTTTTTTTAAGTATGAATGCGAGGACCAATGTTCTCATCAATAATGAATACCCCGTTTTATGCATGATTTACTTTTAATTTACAATAGGGGTTATATTCCGCCCCTAGTTTTGTTGTAATTTATTTTCAAGTACTTTATTTTAATTATGCTTTCATTTACTGCTTTCCTTAGATGACCAACTTGCGCTCTAATTATTGCATCAAAATGTATGAGAAAATGGATGAAACAATAAATTCAAAACTCAATCATAAACTTAATTAAGGTATGAATAAATAGGAAGTCCCGAACCATCGAGAGGGCCATCTCAATGTCATATTGGGATCGGGCCTCCAAGACACCTCTTGTGTCCCAAAAGGCTCAAACTTGCACAGTCCTAGACGCCACGAGGCGAGAGGACCATCTTAATGTTCTATTAGGGTGGTGCCTCCAAGACACCTCTAGTTTGTCTAAGCACGAGGCCGAGAGGACCGTCCTAATGTTAGGGTAGGGCCTCCAAGACACCTCCGGCTTGCCTATGATGGACATAGCTGAGCTATCTTAGGCTCACTGAGGCTAGATGAACTTTTCCAATATTCTATTGGGTGGCAACTCCAAGAAACCTCTTTGTTGCCCAAAATAGGCCTCCAAGATACCTCCAGCTTGCCTATGATTGACATAGCTGCGCTGTCTTAGGCTCACTGAGGCTACACGAACTTTCCCAATGTTCTATTGGGTGGCGACTCCAAGAAACCTCCTTGTTGCCCAAAATAGATGCACTTGTAATGTTTTACAAGTTTTTATGAACCTCATCCCGAAAGCCCTAAAGGCGGGCGTTCGGGGCGACCCAAGGTTCGGCGTGCGTCACAGTGTGCTTGTAGAGTTAGTTTCTATGTTGGTCTCTCTTGACCTTTGGTGACTCTTTTCCCCATATATCGAGTTACAGTGCTCTAATTGGCCTACTTTAAAATGGAGATGAAACCTAAGATCCACATTTAAAAATGTCTAAGAATAAGGTTGAGCCAATTCTTGCTGTAAATGTCCTAAAGAGTGGCCAAAACATAGGTATTCTTATTTTGGCGGGTTCATCTGTACAGTATATATTGTTTAGGTCATATCTTATGTTTAATTGTCCATATTACCTGAAACTTATCCCATTAGAAACTTGACATCCTAGGGAACAATTGTTAAGAAGGATAGTTTGCCTAAAAATGACGTTTAGATGTTGGTTTAGGCGATGCAAGTTTAATGTGAAAAGCAGTCTTGTAGAGGGTAGCTACTGTCGGGAGCGCGACAGAACCAGTCTTATGATGGATTTTCTTCTCGTTTTATAGCCCATGGTTGGCATGCATCAATTCCCCACCTTTACCCTCAACTAATTTACATATTTTTATGTGTTTTTCTTCCCGAATTGAACCCGTACTATACCAAAACTTTCATGGGTCTATCCAATGCATGTTTAGGATTATGAAATGATTATAAGAATAGATATCACTGGGAAATACACATGAACATGATTAATACTAGCAGTAGACTAATGAACTAATAATGTATAATTATATAAAATAGAATTTAGTCAAGTTAAATAACATTTAAGGATTATGATATCGTAATCTACATTAGCATGTGTAGTATGAACAAGTATGCATAATTATGAGTTGAGATTAAGTTATACACATGTTAAGTATAATAAATGGAATGAGTTTGCTTAATGAGAATTTGATCTACCATGATTATGTTGTAAATGTATGTGTGTAACGAAATGTGAAATTATCCGTTAGTCTAAATGAATCTGATAACGGTAAAGTAATTGTTGAGACTAAATATGGACATGATATCTAATAAAATAAATGTGTTTAATATGTTTATATGAGGTATTTATACGTAAATGAATGCATGTGCCCAATAAAAATGAAAGAATGTTATGCGTATTGGTGGAATGTGTATGTATGTGGAAATGAGACGAATTCAATAATAATATGGAAATTTAGCCTGCGTTAGTTGAGTCATGGATAGATAGGCATGCCTATAGAGTTCTATTAGCTGTAGCCTTCCGTTCTTTTTGGACCCTGATCAGGTCCCTGTTTGGTTCCTCGCGAACCTCAATGTGTATGGATCTTGTTTAAGATCCCCTCTATAAATGTTTTTGAATGAGAAAATGTGATGTTGCTTTTCGATTCGTACCCGTAAGGTATCGCCATGTGTTCACTCGCTTATCCACCCCTATGACTTAGCAGGCAATTAAAGAGTGAAATAATGTGATTTAGTTGATAAGCTCTGTGATGATTTATAAATTGATTATGTGAATAAGCATTTGATGCATTTGTGATTAATGCCATTTGACTTGTGCTATATGCACTCCTCTGTTCTGGATCCTTTATGGACACTCATGTGAAAAAGTACTGTACCTTCGGGTACCTATGTATTTTGGGTAATAAGGCAATATCTGTTAAATGAGAAGAGAAGTAACAAGTACTGTTTGTTTTGATAGGCATGTATGCATAAGTCCTAATTGTATAAGAGATCATATGGGGATAATACATGTTATTAATCTGTGCAAGAGTTAAGAGTATACTTATCTGTATGAAGTTTTTGTAAAGAATAATTGAAGTAAGTGATATGCATGTTTTCTATAGTTGAATAATCAATGAATGAATTCTATGTATACATATATTCATTTACATGTTTGAAATGAGAACACAGGTATGTTATGTATTTGCTTGTCTTCTGAACTTTAGCTTGGATGACCAATGTAAGTATATCGGTAAGGAAATCCTTGTGTAATGTTTGTTAATTTTTGATGGACATGATGATTGCATATTGTGTAATAGTAAAGCGAAAATAAAGTGGTAAACAAATGTATATAGGAAAATGTTTAAGTTTTATATGAGAAAAAGAATATGAATTTATGATAGCTTTACCCGGTGTACTTTATGTTCATGTGTATATATATATATATATATATATATTGATTTACATGTGTTTGCCTCGGCAACCACTGTGAGTGGCTGCCAATTATTTGTTTCACCCAACTAAATGTTACCGTTTAGCACGGTTGTTTTTCCGTGTAGGTTAGGAGATCAGAGTCGCGCAGCGGTTCTTTGTGACTTTGGCCAACGAGTCAGTAGAAGTTATAAAATGTTTTTATTGATTGTCAGTTTGTAATTATGTTTATTTATTTAGCATTTGTAATGAGATGTAATAATCTTTAGTGCGAATGATGATGTGTGTGAGATAAGTCTAGAATGTACATATCTTGAGGTTATGATGTTTATTATTATTATTATTATTATTATTATTATTATTATTATTATTATTATTACTTGCATATTTAATTTTATTGTTCATATTCTTTGATGCTATTATTATTTACTTGCATATTTAATTGGATTGTTCATATTCTTTGATATTATCATCATTATTATTATTTGTTATTATTATTGTGATTAGTGTTATTATCATTATTATTATTATTATTATTATTATTATTATTATTATTATTTATCATTACTATTATTATTATTATTATTATTATTATTATTATTATTATTATTTTTATTAATTTTGTATATTATCATATTTTTACTACTATTATTATTTTTATTAATTTTGAATTTCATCATCATTATTATTTTCATGTTTTCATGCATGTTAAATTTTATTGTTGTTTTCATTTTTGCATGTTAAATTGTTTATGTGTTAAGTTATATTTTATTATGCCATCTAATTAATTTGTCATACATTATGCTTGATGTTATTTATTTTAATTCATTTTTTTACATGTTACATGTTTAATTCATTTTTTATTACTAACATCATCTTTATTTGTGTTTTTATTTCAATACTTATTTTGCATGTGTGAATTTTCCAATGGCAAGTGGGAACCCATGGAGGTTTGAAGACACCATTTTGGTGGAGTTTATATTTTTAGCCTTTTTAGCATTTTTAGTATTATTTTGCTTTTATTATTTAATATATAATTTGTAATAAATTTATTTATTTTCATGCACGTTAATTAAAAGTCGCATAAAATATTTATATTAATAAATTTGGATTTTTTTCTAACAAAATGGGACCAATGTCCTAGTTTTTCATTCAAATAAATTGTCACTTCAAAATTATTTTCTTTAAATTATGCATGCGAGGACCAATGTCCTCATGCTTGATAAATAACCAGTTTTATGTATAAATTATATTTTATTTACAATGGGGGTTGTATTCCGCCCCTAGTTTTGTTGTAATTTATTTTTATGTACTTTACTTTAATTATGCTTTCATTTACCGCTTTCCTTGGATGACCAACTTGCGCTCTAATTATTGCATCAAAATGTATGAAAAAAGGGATGAAAACTTAAATTCAAAACTCAATTTTAACTTAATCAAGGTATGAATAAATGAGAAGTCCCGAACCATCTCTGGTCTTTGGGCTCAACGAGGCGAGAGGCCCATTTTCGATGTTTCATTGGAATGGGATCTCCAAGACACCTCTTGTGTCCTACCAAAAGACTCAATTTACAATCCTAGGTTCCATAGGGTTAGAAGGTCATCCCAATGTTCTATTGGGGAGAATTCCTCCAAAACCCCTTTGGTTTGCCCAAAATGGATAATATGCGCCGCCTTAGGCTCACTGAGGTGAGACGAACTTTCACAAAGTTCTATTGGGTGGCGACTCCATAAAACGTCCTTGTTGCCCAAAATAGACGCCTTTATAATTTCTTATAAGTTTTTATGAATCTCTCCCGAAAGCCCTAAGAGCGGGCCTCCGGGGCGCCCACGGGGTTCGGCGCGCGTCACAGTTACACTCTTATTTTACCATTTAACCTAAATGCTTTTGCCTATCCTTTCTAAGAATTGGCCACTCTAGGATTGGGGTGGGATATCATTGAAAGTTGAATAAGGGTATTTACTGTTAAACTAGTGTGGGTGTGAGAAGAATTGTGAAGCTTTGGGGTGTTGTCTAATATATTGTTTAAATTTCCCTTAATGAAGTCAAATTTATGGTAAGAAAATAGAGGTTTTGGGTATCTCATAAATAAATAAAAAAAAGAGCCAAAAAGAAGAAAGAGAAGAAAAAAAAAGAATTTGATGAAAAGGTTGATCACTGTTTTAATTTTTGAGTTAGTCAGATGTAGAAAAATTCAAGTGTGGGGTGCCCTCAATTAGAAGAAGATGTCTTCACATTCATAAATGATTGGGTTTGAGAGAAAAATTTCTTTAGATAATTTCTTCTCTTTGTTTTCCTGTGGTTAATGTTTTTCATTTTGGGTAGTTCAGACGAGTTTTGGCAACTGCAGGGGGATTAAAAATAGGTCATGGAAAGATTGTATTCAAATTGGGTAGTGGTGTTTGTAGGTAGAGTGGTTGACTCTTTGTTTGAATTCCTTAACTATTCTTGTTAGCCAATTTCCTAACCTAACATTTCAACCTTGGTTTAAGTACTAATGATCCTGCTCTTAGCTTGAGTTGTTTAGTGGAGATGACCCTTGTGGTTCCGGTGCTAAAGCAGAGGCTTATGATTACCCTGAGTTGCAAGTGTGTAACCAATATGCAATTTATTTGCTTATTCATTTCCTTTGCTCAATTGCTGAATTGCGCTGGTTGTTTTGTTTTGAAAAGAGAAAATTTGTTTTTAGCCTAGCACACACACACGTGAAATTTATTGATATAAGCTGATTTGAGAATTTATGGATAAGACTATTCTACTTAATGCTATGATTATTGTTAAGTTTTCTTATTCCGAGTTAGACTTTTAAATTTCAGGAATGTGGATAGTTCATTTACTTGAGGACGAGCAAAGTCTAAGTGTGGGGTATTTTGATAACTTTAATTTAGTATTTAGTTTTGATAGTATTTTTGTATGATTTATGGGTGTTTAGTGGTGGTTATTGTCTTGTCATGCTTACTTTAGATTAATTTTGTTAATCTTAGTGAATTTAGAATTTTTATGCATTTTAGTTAGCTTTTTGATTGAGTTGAATTTTGTTTGCAGCATTTTTTCTAGGTACCTCACGGTCACAACAACATTGGTTGTGACCGTGACATTCAAAGGATTCAAAATCAGTAGCTGGGCTTACTATGGGTCACGGTGGCAACCAATGTCATTGCCACCGTGACATATTTCTTCAATTGGGTAGAATGCAGGCAAGAATTACCTCACAGTGGCAACCTATCTGGTTGTCACTGTGACATAAAACTCACCAAGGCAGAATCAATTGAGGAGGTACCTCACGGTCGCAAGGGAATCCATTGTCACCATGACATAAGGATTTCCTGGACAGAAGCGAAAGTTGAGCATCTCACGGTGGCAACAAATCTGGTTGCCACTGTGACTCTTATCCTGTGCGCGAGGCAGAATCAATTCCTTGACAACCTCACGGTGACAACCATTTGGTTGCCACAGTGACCCTTCGGGATATTTAAAGACAAGTTTTCTGTTTGGCAAAAGGAGGCGGATGTTTTGAACCTATTTTCATATTAGGGTTTTAGATCTAGGATTTTGAGAAGCTTTTCAGGTGTTCTTAATATAGGTTTTCAATTTTGTCTTTAGATTAAAATTTCAAATCAAGAGTTTTACATTTGAAACACATAGTTTAATTTCAATACACAGTTTTTACATCAGAATTTCCAGAATTTTTCTCCGTCGAAGATTTGAAGAAGGAGATCGAAGAACGTGGGATTCAACCGGGATTTTCTCCTTAATGAATTTCTAGGTTTATTCTTTCCTTTTTCCTTTTGATTTTGTAATGGTTCGTGAGTAGTCTTTTAGTTGTTTGGGGGATATTTGAATCCCCTACCCATGATATGAATTCTGAACATCTTTTGAATTTAAATATATGATGGAATGGTTTATTTCATTGGTTCTTATCGTTAATTCATGAGATTTATTTTCTCAAGTTAATTTCTAGTTTTGATGAATGATTTATTTCATGTGTCTTTGTTGGTTATTGAGTTGTGTGGATTGGATGCCATGATTATTTACATTCAGTTTTTATCATTCTTGGTGTATCTTTTGGACGACTCCGATTGGGAATCTAGGAGTGTAGAATTTTATGATTTAAGACTAGAATGGTGTAGACACCGGGTCCCGAGTAGCTTAGATCGGGATTACCCAATGATAAAATTAAGTGTGCCGATTTATAGGAAAAAATAAAAGTTGAAAATGATGATTTTCTTGTCAAATTGATTTATTATAAATAAATAAAAATGTATTTTAAAAAAATATTTTAAGTGTTTTAAAAATTATTTTGAGACAAAAAGGGTATCTTTAGAAATTTTTGTGTTTTTAAAAATTAAAAAAAAATCGGAAAATCGCGAGTGTCGGGCTGCGGCAGTACCCAGCGCCCACTCGACGCCCATCGGGCGTCGCTCGCCCCTGTACTCGCCCGTGCGTGGCCGATCAGCCCCCAGTCCGTTTTACTTCATTTTTAATGCTTTTTAACTCATTTGTTTTGCATAATTTAATTCTAAAAGCTTTTATCTTCTAACTCTTCAAATTATTCAGGTTTTTGGGTTTAATGTGAGTTAAGTTAATTTAATTTATTTATTAAATTTGGTTTATTTTGAGTTATGAAATGGAGTTTTTGGAAAGGATTTGGGGGGGGGGGGGGGGGGGGTGGGGGGGATTTTTTTTAAGAAAAATATTGTTTTCTCTCTTCTTCATCTTCATCGTCTTCTTATTTTTTTTTTCTTTTTCGAGAAAAATTCTCCAAGTATTCTAATCTAATTTTTTTAAGTTAATTCTTAAAACAAATAAATCAATTATTTGTTCTTGTGAATTTTCTTATTTCCTTTTTATAATTTTTCCTTAAGACAAATAAATTAATTATTTGTTTTTAGGATAAAATTTCATTATATATTTTATTTTTTCTAAATCAAAGCAAGAAAATTATCATCCAACTTCACTCATCACATCAAATTTGAGGGTAAACATTCTTGGCTCTACTTTTAATTTAATATTCAATTTATTTTTGTTTACAATTAGTTAGCTAGCAAGTAAATTCTTTTAGATCTATTATTTATTTTACTTTTTATTTCTTGCATGTTTATTTAATTGTTCTTTTTATTATTTCTTATTCTTAATTTTTTATTTAATTGTTCATATTATTATTTCTTATTTCTTATTTCTTATTTAATTGTTCATGTTCATATTATTATTCTTGTAATTATTTTTGTTCATATATTATTATTATTATTATTATTATTATTATTATTATTATTATTATTATTATTATTATTATTATTTTATTTCTTCATTTCTTGCATGTTTAATTGGATTGTTCATATTCTTTGATGTTATTATTATTATTATCATCATTATTATTATAATTTACTATTATTATTACCATCATTATTTTTATTTTATTATTCTTATTTATTGTTATTATTATTATTTATCATTACTATTATTATCATTATTATTTTTATTAGTTTTGTTTATTATTATAATTTATCATTTTTGTCATCATCATTATTATTTTCATGTTTTCATGCATGTTGAATTTTATTGTTGTTATTTTTATGCATGTTTAATTAATCATGTGTTAAGTTATTTTTTTATTATTATGCTATCTAATAAATTTGTCATGCATGAAGTATCTTATTTGTTTTAATTCATTTTTTACATGTTACATGTTTAATTCATTTTTTATTACTAACATCATCTTTATTTGTGTTTTTATTTCAACATTATTTTTTATGTGTCAGTTTACCAATGGCAAGTGAGAGCCTATGGAGGTTTGAAGACACCATTTTGGTAGAGTTTATATTTTTAGCATTTTTAGTACTTTATGTTGTCTTTATTTGGTTTTAATATGTAATTTATAATAAGTTTGCTTATTTTCATGCACGTTAATTAAAAAGTTGCATAAAGTTTTATATTAATAAATTAAAATTTTTTTGTAACAAAATGGGACCAATGTCCTAGTTTTTTCATTCAAATAAATTGTCACTTCAAAATTATTTCCTTTAATTATGCATGCGAGTACCAATGTCCTCACTCTTGATAAATAACCCATTTTATGTATGATTTATATTTTATTTACAATGGGGGTTTTATTCCGCCACTAGTTTTGTTGTAATTTATTTTTATGTACTTTATTTTAATTACGCTTTCATTTACCACTTTCCTTGGATGACCAACTTGCGCTCTAATTATTGCATCAAAAGGGATGAAAACTTAAATTCAAAACTCAATTTTAACTTAATCAAGGTATGAATAAATGAGAAGTCTCGAACCATCTCTGGTCTTTTGGGCTCAACGAGGCGAGAGGACCATTTCAATGTTCCATTGAAATGAGACTTCCAAGACACTTCTTGTGTCCCGTAAAAGGCTTTAACTTGCATAGTCCTAGGCTCCATGAGGCGAGAGGGCCATCCTAATGTTCTATTAGGATGGGGCCTCCGAGACACTCTGGCTTGCCCAAAATGGACATAAGCGGCGCTGTCTTAGGCTCATTGAGGCTAGACGATCTTTCCCAATGTTCTATTGAGTGGCGACTCCAAGAAACCTCCTTGTTACCCAAAATGGATTCACTTGTAATTTCTTACAAGTTTTATGAACCTCTCCCAAAAGCCCTAAGAGTGGGCATTCGGAGCGACCCGGGGTTCGACGCGCGTCACAGTGGCGACTCCACTGGGGATATAAGAGACTTTGATTCGAAAGTACCTTGGTTAAAATTTATAATTGAGTTTTAGTTTTAAAATTTTCATCCTTTTTCGAAACTGCATTGCATCCATGCTAGAGCCTTAAACCATGCTAGCTTGGTCCCTTTCTTAACCCCGGTGCATTCCCAAAGCATGACCTTACGTTCACTCAATGTGGGGAAGTGTCAGGGATAATCACTAGCCCGAGCCTCGTACCTTATGGTATATCAAATAGAGACCCAATCGGTCGTTATGCTCGTGATGAGCTAGACCCGTTGGCAGGAACCATACTTGGGTAGCCTTAAAGTATCATCACCCTTGACCAAAGCTCATGTAATGGCAATAGATACTTCCCCTAAGTGATATGCTCCTTAATACAATGCTTGCTATGTGGGCCATTATATATTGAACAAAATCAACCAAATTAAATGGTCTTTTATCAAAGGCTTTCATGCCTGGTGAGCCCATCTTAATATGGTCGAAATGTTTGAATACATAAAGGCCAAAACCCATACGTGTGTACATTAGGTAAGAGATGTTATGCTGCCGGCTTTTCACCGTGCACCATATGCGTCCAATGGGTTCCCTATTGACCCATGGACCAAGCGCACCTAGGAAAGAGGATACACTACCTCGTGTGTGGGAGTGATAAGGTTGGAAGGATCTATCTGCTTGTATGTGATTGTCCATGCTGCATCAACACGATCATGCATTGTATATATCATTCATGCATCATCCTAATAGTTCAATCTTTTAGCCATCATAGATTCACCAAAGTGGACTAGCAGTTCTGACGGTCGACTGGTGAGGATAGATCTGCCTCTTGGATTGAAAGAATTAGTGTCTGATTGGAATGTTGAGCCACCCTCAATGACCAGAGAGTCATCCATAGAATCACGAATGGCAGAAGAGACCGGAGCTTTAACAGCTCAAGACCTTGCTAGGAGGCTAGAGGATTTTGAGCGAAGAATAGTGGAAATGATGGGAGCTATGGCCGATAGGATTGCTCATCCTCTTGCTGCACTACAACCACCAGCTGCTCCACAACCCCAAATGGTTCATGCTGGGGGGCAAGTTGAACTGCCTGCTGGTGGAGCAGCCCCTGCTATAGTTAATACTTGATAGGAGGTTAATTGAGGTATAATTTAGCATTTATTTTGTATGAGTTTATGTAATTAATTATGAAATTGTGTGTAAATTTGATGTGATGTATTAGTTTATGATTATTTGTATTAGATTGCATGTTTGTGTGTTTACTGTTGTTTTTAGGTGAAAAATGAAGAGAAGAACCAGATTAAGAAATAGAATGAGAGGATTACGAGAGCAAAGGAGCATGTCACGTCTCATACAAGGAGTCACGCGACGTGCCCTTAGGTAACGAGACGTGATTGGAGAAGAAGAAAGAAGAGAAAGAGAAAGAAAAGAAGAAAAGAAGCTGAGAGAGAAGCGTCACGCGATGTGAGCGTAGGTGGCGACTCGTGACGCGTGAGAGAGGCCAAGAAAGGGAAAGAGAAGAGAAGAGAAGAGAAAGGAGAGGAGGAAGCGAGACGTGAGCGCCAGTCACGCCAAACACACACGAAGACACGCCGTGATGGGGAGTAACGAGTCGTGACTGACTAGAGAAGGAAGAGGAAACCGAGAGAAAGAAAGAAAGAGGAAAATGGATCAGCGCGTTCTGTCACGATCGCGACAACGTTGCGATCGCGACAGAGACGACCGTTGGGCAGTTTTGAGCCAAAAGTCACATGAAAAGTCATCCTCTTTCACCAAACTTTGCAACCATTCTCAAGGGACATCTCTAAGAGACACAATCTTTAAATTATTATCTATAAATATGTAGTTTAACTGTAATTAGGGAGGATGAATTTTTAGTTAAGTAATTTTTCTGTATTTTGGAAGACAGATTTTTCTTAGTAAAATTTCTCTTTAGTCTTTATGTTTTGAAGAAGAAGATCAAGGAGAAGAAAATCTATTTCAAGAGATTGAGAAAAGGGTTGAAAGGATTCTATCTTATTCTCTTATTTTTAATTCTTGTCCACTATTCCTAAGAATATAATTTCAATGAATTTGCATATTATTATTCTTTCTATTTGCATCTACTTTTATGGTCTTTGAATGCAGATTTTCTATTAGTATCTTTTGCATGATCTTTACAAGTTAAAGTAATTCGAGAGTTTGCTTTATCTGACATCTAATAGAGATTCATTATTAAGATATATTTGAGAGATCGGTATATTGAAATAATTGTTATAGGTTAGTGTTTATTCTTAAAATATGTAATTAGAAACCTCTAATTCATTAATGAAAATTGTGAGTTAGAATTTTAATTGTATGTTTTAGGCATTTTAATTCATGTCGAGAGAGTGAGTTAAAAATTTATTCTAACTTGGCTTGCATAAAAAGATGAAAAATGTTAATCAAAATTATGGAATCAAGTTCATTGCCTTTAATTCTTCATGATTTATTTTATCTTCTTTTGACTATCATTAACTAGGTATATTTAGTTTACATGTTAGATTAGATTAAAATCAACTCTACCATTAATTAATCATTGTAAACAAGATTAAAATTGATTAGTAATAGTGTGTAAGAACGTTCCTCGTGGGATCGACATCTTAAGTACTATTGCGGTACACCGTATACTTGCGGTATAATTAGCATCTATAGAAAATGCTCAAAAAGTTTTTGGCGCCGTTGCCGGGGAACGGTTGTTTTTCCATTATGAAAATTGATTTATGATTTTGGATTACAATATTTTGTTTGTTTTAATTTGTTTGTGTGTTTAAGTTAATTTTGTGTTGTGTTTTTGTTTTGCATGATTTAGAAGTTCATGCCTAGTAAAAGGAGTTCTTTAGAAGAGCTTGAGCCTTTAAATCCTGAAATTGAAAGATTCTTGTCAAGTAACCGGAAGTCAAATAGAAAGAAGAACAAAAATAGGAGATCAATTATCATGGCTGAAGAAAATCCACCAAGACTCATGGACTTTGCCACACCTGCTTTGAGTGGAGCTCAACAAGGAGTGGTAAGACCAACGGTAAATGCAAATCAATTTGAGATTAAGCCTTCATTGTTACAAATGATTCAAAATAGTATTCAATTTTATGGTTTGGCAAATGAGGATCCAAATGCTCATTTAGCCAACTTCCTTGAAATATGTGATACTTTTAAGATCAATGGGATTTCAGCTGATGCAATCAAGCTTAGGCTTTTTCCATTCACCTTGAAGGATAAAGCCAAGGCTTGGTTGAATTCATTAACAAGGGGATCTATAACTACTTGGGACCAATTAGCCCAAGCATTTTTATCAAAATATTTTCCATTGGCCAAAACTGCAAAAATCATAAAGGATATTACTACATTTGTTCAAAATGATAATGAATCATTATATGAGGCTTGGGAAAGATTCAAGGAATTGCAAAGGATGTGTCCACACCACAACCTTCCAAGGGAGCTTTTGATGCAGACTTTTTATAATGGTGTAAATCCAACTACAAGAGGGACTATAGATGCTGCAGCTGGTGGATCCTTGATGAGAAAAACAATTGATGCAGCATATGAGCTATTGGAAGAGATGGCAATGAATAACTGTATGTGGCCTCCTGAAAGAGTAAGGGAGTATAATAATTCTAATGCTAGGGGAGTACATTCAGTAGATTCTATGGTTGCATTACAAGCCCAAATTGAAGCATTGAATCATAGAATTAATAGACTAAGTATGGGTGGTAATTCATTAAATGCATGCAATGTGTGTGGTCAACAAGGACATAAGAGTGATAATTGTAATTTAGGCATGGTTAATAAAGGAGAACAAGTTAATTTTCTTCAAGGTCAAGGACGTGGAAATCCTTATTCTAACACCTATAATGCTGGTTGGAGAAACCATCCTAACCTTTCATGGGGGAATAATAATGTTAACAACCAAAATAGAGGTGTAGGATACCAACAACCACAAGATAGGTTTGGGGCCTTTGAGGTTAAAATTGATAAGTTCATTGAAGAAATTAATTGTAAGATGCATTCTCAAGATGAAAGTCAAAAGAAACTTGAAGAAAAATTTGATCAAATTGCTAAAAATCATGCTGCTACTATTCATAATCTTGAGGTTCAAATAGGCCAACTTGCTAATTCCTTACCTTCTAGAAATCTAGGATGCCTTCCAAGTAATACTGAAGAGAATCCTAGGGAGCACATTAAGCCATGATATGTCTAAATCTTCTATTTAGGTTACTTAGTTATATTGTTTTTATTTAGGTTTTGTAATTTATTTTAAATTTATTTATATAGTTTTATTTATGGTATTATTGATTCTCATGCTAAAAACACATTTGTTTTTAAATGATAGCTAATTTAGTAAGATTAGATTTGTTTAATAAATATATAAAAAATTAAATAAATAAATGAATAAAAAAAATAGAAAAAAATAAAAAAAGTTTTGCAGACGTTTGATTCTGTTGCGATCGCGGCAAGTATCGCGATCGCAACAGCAAGAGATTTTAGCAGTGCGTCTCATGATGCATCTTCACGCGACATGACGGGCTGAGGAGATGACTTCGCCCAGGTAAGTGAAGAGCGTCACGAGTCGTGACGTTGTCTCACGACTCGTGACGCGTGAGGTGCTCCATCAGGTAAGCTTTAATTTTTTTTTCTTTTCTTTTCTTTTCTTATTTTACTTATTATTTTTATATTATTTGGTTTTGTTTTGCTTTCTTTTCTGCTTTAGATGATTTAATTTCAATTACATTAACTTAATTTTACCATTTAAGCATTAAAACACAGAAAAAGAAGAATTAAAAGCGGGAACTTAAAATTTAAAACCCTAAAGTCGTGACTTTTCATTTTATTCCTTTTCTACTTCAGTTTTCTCTGTTAGTTTTATTTTCCCTAGCACAGGTCACGAGTACAAGACCCTCATTAGCCATTTTTATTCTTCATTTCTTCTTTTCTTCTTCCACAGAGAACTTTTGAACTTCCATCCTCTGTTTTCCTTTCGTTATTCTCGTTTTACATTTTAGCATTCTGTTTCTTTTCTCTTTTCTTCAATCTTCTTAGGGATTACGGGTTTTGCTTTCTATTTCCAGGTTTGTCAGTTTATTTTTATTTTTCTTTTTCATTTCTTCTTTTCCCTAACACACTTGATTTTGGTATTTTTCTGCATAACAGAGCTACATTTCGTTTGTAGTTTATTATCTGTTTCTATTTCTTTTTCTTCTGTCTATTTGTCTTTTCTTTTTGTGCGTTTGGTTTGTAAATTTTCTTCTTCCATTTTATTCGGCTTTATTTCCTTTTATTCTTCAATCTCTGTTAAATAACACCTTCACTGTGAACACAAAAATGGTTAGAACAAAAAACCCATCATCTTCAAGGGTTGAGCAGGAAGCTGAAGAGGTGAATATTGTTGCTCATTATGGTGCTCTATTTCTCATATTCTCTGTAGATGAAGGCAGTAGGTATTTAACCCTTCGTGGTAGGCATTTGATGCAATGTAAGTAATTTCCTGACTCCTTGCTTATTCAAATTGGCATGTTAGATGTAGTTAATGATATGTTAAGATTATGTGGGTTATTGAAATTTGCATCTATGCATGAAGATGTGTGTCCTGATTTAGTTTTAGAATTTTACACCACATTGAAAAAGAATGATAATAATGAGAATTGGTTAGATTTTAGGATGGTTGGAAAACCTTATACTTTAACTTATTTTATGATGAATAGGATGTTTAGATTTTCTCAAACTGGTTTAACTGATCCACCTAAATCTTTTAAGCCACATGAATTTTGGACGTTTTTGACTGATTTGCAAACACGTTATAGGGCTAGGGATGCTAAATCCATGTTTATTAAAGATTTGAGATATTGGATTTTGCATAGGATTTTAGCTTCTTTAGTTTTTAATAGGTCTGAATTCAATAGGGTTTCATATAATGAGTTGTTTTTGATGTGGTGTGTATATAAACGTAAGGATGTATGTTGGCCTTTTTGGATTGTTAGTCAATTGTTGCAATGTGTTAATAAGCATGATTCACCTTTAACTCATGGGCATATTATTTCTAGTATTGCAAGCAATTTAAATGTGGATCTTGATGCTTATTATCGCATTTTTCCTTGCCTTTATTTTAATAAGAATGTGTTAGTGCGTGGAGAGGTTGTTGGTAATAATTTTCAGGAAATCCCATCTCATGCTCGATCATGTTGGAGGGATATTGCTGGAACTTCTGAGCCACAAGTAGAGGCACGAGAAGAAGAAGAAGGTGATGAGGAGGGAGCAAGTGAAGATGAAGTGATGCCCGATATTCCAGCTGCTGCTGCTGCTGCTCTTGAGGTTGGCTCATCCAGCCATAACATCCCAATGATGTTATCTAATATGCAAGAGCAACTTTCTTCCATTGAGCGACGTCAAAGGCGGTTGGAGTATAAATTTGATAATTTCATGATCCAAGCGGGTTTTGTGGTTCCATCGCCTCCACCTTCACCATGATAGGGGAGTTTTTCTTTCTTTTGATTTTATTTGTTTTTTTTTTTTTACTTGTTTTTGTGTGTCATTCCTACACATTGAGGACAATGTTGGTTCTAAGTGTGGGGGAGTGAGTTAGCTTGTTTGATTATTGTTTTATATGTTTATGTATGTGTTGTTTATATGTTTGTTGTGTGTTTTTATATTTCAATTAAGTTTTTAGTAAGCTTTATTATGAAGCATTGTTTATTTGGTATATTATATAGGTTGTTAAGTCCATTATCTTTTATATTCATTTTTCTCAGTTTTTCAAAATTTTTGGGATGTGTTTTAAGTTTTTCAAGTTATTTGGTTTTACTTATTTCAACATTATAGATTATTTAGTCTCTTTACCTACCATATTCTTAAAGTTAGAATTTGCTCATTTTGTTTAAAATTTTAAGTTTCTAGTTGCTTATGGAAACTATAGCCATAATACTTGCCCTTATTTCTTTTCAATAATGGATGAGGACTTAAAAAATAAAAAGAAAAGTTAAAAGTGGGATGGAGCATAAAATGCACCCACTAATTTCAACAATAAATAGCAAGATGTATATTTAAAATTGCAAAAAAATATGGGATGGAGCGTAAAACGCACCCATATTACTTTCTCTTGCTATACATGGGAATCAATAAAAAGTTATACTCATGTGAAAGAAAAAAAAAAACAAAGAAAAAGAGTCTAAAAATGCCATGAGATTTGATTAAGGGTAAGTGAGCTTCAATTGTCCTAAAAGGTGACTAGCAATCTTAGATTTTTAACTTTTATGATCAATTTTCTCTCTTTGATTCATGTTTAGTTTTTGAGACTTTATATTCTTTATGTTGGAAGTAGTAAAATTAGAAAACTTGTTGAATTTTCAATGCATATTTTGAATTTTGATTTACTGATATGTTTGAGTATTTGGGATAGTTGATCTTTGCAACTCTAGTATATATGCTGAATGGACATTGCTTTGTAATTATATTTACTAGCTGTTACATTTGTTCATGTCTTTTCTCTTGCTTGAGGACAAGCAAGGGTTAAGTGTGGGGGAATTTGATAGGAGGTTAATTGAGGTATAATTTAGTATTTATTTTGTATGAGTTTATGTAATTAATTATGAAATTGTGTGTAAATTTGATGTGATGTGTTAGTTTATGATTATTTATATTAGATTGCATGTTTGTGTGTTTACTGTTGTTTTTAGGTGAAAAATGAAGAGAAGAACCAGATTAAGAAATAGAATGAGAGGATCACGAGAGCAAAGGAGCAGGTCACGTCTCATACAAGGAGTCACGCGACGTGCCCTTAGGTAACGAGACGTGACTGGAGAAGAAGAAAGAAGAGAAAGAGAAAGAAAAGAAGAAAAGAAGCTGAGAGAGAAGCGTCACGCGATGTGAGCGTAGGTGGCGACTCATGACGCGTGAGAGAGGCTAAAAAAGGGAAAGAGAAGAGAAGAAAAGAGAAAGGAGAGGAGGAAGCGAGACGTGAGCGCCAGTCACGCCAAACACACGCGAAGACACGCCGTGATGGGGAGTAACGAGTCGTGACTGACTAGAGAAGGAAGAGGAAACTGAGAGAGAGAAAGAAAGAGGAAAATGGATCAGCGCGTTCTGTCGCGATCGCGACAACGTTGCGATCGCGACAACGTTGCGATCGCGACAGAGACGACCGTTGGGCAGTTTTGAGCCAAAAGTCACATGAAAAGTCATCCTCTTTCACCAAACTTTGCAACCATTCTCAAGGGACATCTCTAAGAGACACAATCTGTAAATTATTATCTATAAATATGTAGTTTAACTGTAATTAGGGAGGATGAATTTTTAGTTAAGTAATTTTTCTATATTTTGGAAGACAGATTTTTCTTAGAAAAATTTCTCTTTAGTCTTTATGTTTTGAAGAAGAAGATCAAGGAGAAGAAAATCTATTTCAAGAGATTGAGAAAAGGGTTGAAAGGATTCTATCTTATTCTCTTATTTTTAATTCTTCTCCACTATTCCTAAGAATATAATTTCAATGAATTTGCATATTATTATTCTTTCTATTTGCATCTACTTTTATGGTCTTTGAATGCAGATTTTCTATTAGTATCTTTTGCATGATCTTTACAAGTTAAAGTAATTCGAGAGTTTGCTTTATCTGACATCTAATAGAGATTCATTATTAAGATATATTTGAGAGATCGGTATATTAAAATAATTGTTATAGGTTAGTGTTTATTCTTAAAATATGTAATTAGAAACCTCTAATTCATTAATGAAAATTGTGAGTTAGAATTTTAATTGTATGTTTTAGGCATTTTAATTCATGTCGAGAGAGTGAGTTAAAAATTTATTCTAACTTGGCTTGCATAAAAAGATGAAAAATGTTAATCAAAATGATGGAATCAAGTTCATTGTCTTTAATTCTTCATGATTTATTTTATCTTCTTTTGACTATCATTAACTAGGTATATTTAGTTTACATTTTAGATTAGATTAAAATCAACTCTACCATTAATTAATCATTATAAACAAGATTAAAATTGATTAGTAATAGTTTGTAAAAACGTTCCTCGTGGGATCGACATCTTAAGTACTATTGCGGTACACCGTATACTTGCAGTATAATTAGCATCTATAGAAAATGCTCAACAATACTCCCCGCTAAATTGTTAATGAGCATATAGTTGTTGTGCCTGTTGAGCAAAGAAGGGCAATAGTCCCCAATCCCAATGATGATTTTGTGATAGAGGAGGAAGATGAATAGGCAGTAGCACCTCAATTTGTGGGGGCTAGAGCACCTAGGGCAGAAGATGAGGCGATGAGGGGGATGAGGCAACAGATTGAAGCAATCACCCGCATGCTATCAGCCGGAAAGGGGATCAACCCTGAAGACAGAGATTTGGGGGACGAAGAGCTGTTTGCCCAAAGGTTCAAAATGCCTGAGCTGCCGAAGTTTGATGGTACTTCGGATCCATCTGTACATATCAAGCAGTATACCCTGGTGATGAAAGGCACAGGGTTGACTAAGAAACAGAAGGTGGATTATTTCTGTCTTAGTCTGGTGGGTCCGGTTGTGGATTGGTACCATGGGTTGGACAGGAGGACCAAGGAAGATTGGGACATTCTGACTGAGGAGTTCATGAGGCAATACGATTGTAGCACTAGGATGGAGGTCACCTTAAAGGACCTCGAGCTCTTACAACAAAGGAGCGATGAGTCATTCCATGAATACCTCACCAGGTGGAGGAATAGGGTCATGGAGATGAAGCAAAAGCCTAACACTGCTGACCAAATCAGGCTATTTATCAAGAACTCTTGCCCTTACTTGAGGGACTTGCTCAGTTTTAAGGCACTCAGAGATTGGGAGTTGCTTAAGGACATTGCTGTAGAAGTTGAGGGTGCTTACCTAACAAAGAAGGCAAGCCAAAATAACTTTGCTGGGAAAGGCTATGGCAACCAATCGGGGTACAAGCCAGGTGGTGCAGGAAGTAGCAATAATAGAGGTGGTAAGACGGCCGAGGTTTCAGCCACTGAGGTTGGACAGGTTCAGAGGTACTACTCCAATTTGGGCCGCTCTCTGTCTTGGGTGTTAGAGAAATTGACAAAAGAAGGCAAGCTGAGACCATTGCCACCTAGACCAGCCATAAACCATGGAAAGTCGGGGCTCAAAGAGGATCAATACTGCGCTTACCATCAGCACATAGGGCATCTAACAGATTATTGCCGAACTCTGAGGAACAAAATTCAGGATCTTATTGATTCCAAGGAGATCACTGACCCTGAGAAAAGAGAGGGCAGGCTATAATGCAGTTCCCCCACCATGAATGTGATCGGAGGAGAAGATTATGTTTTCTTGCTTCTTTTATTTCAAGAACACTTTCTATGATAGTATTTGCAGTATTGCTTGTTTCAATAAAGTGAACAATCTTGCGTATTTGTATAGTGTCTCTAATGGTTTCATTTCTCATGATTACAAAGCTTTCATTTTTTATATTAATTCAATTAATACGATTACATTTAATCTTGAAACTTTGGAAAACCCAAAGAAAATCTTGATAGCATCTGATATAACTCCTGAAGAGAGAAAAATAGAAAAAGTGAAAAAAAACTAGATGCAATTAGGGGATTGGATGAAAACTCACTAAGAGAACTAGAACCTTTCTGATTACCAGTCGAAGCGATCCCTGGATATGACGGAACCTAGAAAATGATTTACGCAGCCCTTTTTTATATAGCTCTCTAAATGACTATTTTTTACCTTTAATTCACAATCGCTTGCTAGCCCGTTGAGCCTTTATGCTGGTATGCTAAATGCGTGCCAATTTTATTGTTACACATGTTGAAACTACCCATCGTCTAAAATGATTTTTGCCTCCCCTTAGGAGAATGGCCGCTTTAGAAGGGATGGATGTACGGTTTAACAATTTTTTAGGTTATCAAAAATTGCCCTGGTAAGGATGAGTTTACACTTTGGGAAGAGGGTTTAGTCATGCACGAAAGATATGAGCTCGCGAAAAAAAAATATGAAAAAGAAAGATAAAAAAAAGAGAAAAAAAAAGAAAGATGAAAAAAAAGAACGAAAACAAAAGTGAAAAAAAAAATGAAAAAAGTAGAGCTCAAGATAGTAACCCCTTGATGAGTTTCAGTGGCAATCATTGTAACTTAACTGAGCTTGATGCGCTAAAAGTATCATCAAATCCAAATTCAAGAATCCCTTTATAGTATGCAATTGTGCTGAGGATGGTCCTCCTATCAGTCGAGTAAAAATTACGGCCATTTCTTCTCTAGCAACTTGATCCTCCTTTGATAGCCATCTACCTAAGCCTAACGTTACAACCAAAGTAAGACCTTTTGATTCTTGGTTCAGTCTTATCCAATTAGCGGAGATGACCTTTTAATAAGGTTCGGTACGTAGGAAGAGGCATATGGTATTTCTTGAGCTTCAAGCGGGAAGTCACAAGTGCATTTTGCATTTGAGTTGAGTCTCGTCCCCAACGTTGCATCTAGAATTAGCTTCAAAAAAAAATTTAATTTAAGGCCAGAGAGAAAATTTTCAATCATGAAAATTCGAGAGGGAGAGTTGATAACAGGAGTTTGATGCTTCCAAGATCTATCCCGAGATTAGATGAGGTCATATATTCTTTGAGTTAATGTCAAACAATGATCATGTGTCATGGAATCAAATGGAAACACATGCATTTATGCAATGATATATTGGTGTGATCATAGCAGTTCACTTTGTGTGATCAAGGTCATCTACTATCTGCCCTCTGCTACTCTCACCACTCAAGCGCTTCAGTTGACTCATCCTGCTATCATTTGTGAAATCAATTCTACAGCACCATCATGAGAAGAATCAAAGTCATACAGTTATGACATGGGCATAGGTACATGTTGATTTTTGCCAACAGCTTCAACCTCTATTCAAAAAAACAAAAGCCGTTAGAGATTTGGCGCTCTAAGCAAAAGTAAGGTAAAAGGATAGGGTGAAAACCTAAAAACAGGCAGTCTATCCTTCAAAAAAAAAAAGAAAAAAAATAAAAAAACAAGCCGCTGGATTGGATTGGGTCCATTCCAGGCAAAAATAAGGCACAGAGTTATGTGAAAATCCGCAAAGGATGCATTTCCCGCTAAGAAAAGCTAGTGTGAAAATCCACAAGGGATGCACTACCTTCAAAAAAATGACTACAGGTATCATATGAGAACCTCACAATTCCAAATATATGAAATTCATAGGCAATTCTAAAAGGCATCGATCCTATCGCAAATTGCAGCCAGACTGACTATCATCACTAAGTCCACTTAGATGAATTCTTATCCTGCATTTCTGCATAACTCATGCATTTCACGTGCATGCTCACTATTTTTCCTGCATATTTGGTTTTCTAATTTTGCAGAAAGAGAGACTCGATGCGGACACCGACGAAAGGCGAGTGATGACATCAATCCAAGAATCAATCCAAACATCAATTCAAACATGAATCCAAACATCAATCCAAACATCAATTCAAGCATCAATCCAAGCATCAACCAAAGACCTCTTAGGGGGCAATTAACCAAAAGGCTCTCAAGGGGCACCACTTCAAAATTCAAACATCAACCAAAGATCTCTCAGAGAACAATCAATCTAAGGGCTCACAGATAGCACCACTTCACCAAATCAGAAGGGTTAGCACGATGGCGGCAATACCACTCTCCGGAGGGTTAGCACGATCACAGCACTACCGCTTCATTAACTCAGAAGGGTTAGCACGATGGCGGCACTACCACCCCGGAGGGTTAGCACGATCACGGCACTACCACTTCACCAACTCAGAAGGGTTAGCACGATGGCGGCACTACCACTCCACGGAGGGTTAGCACGATCACGGCACTACCACTTCAAATCTCAAAAGGGTTAGCACGATGGTGGCACTACCACTCCCCAGAGGGTTAGCACGATCACGACACTACCACTTCACCAACTTAGAAGGGTTAGCACGATAGCGGCACTACCATTCTACGAAAGGTTAGCACGACCATGGCACTACCGCTTCACATCGCAGAAGGGTTAGCACGATGGCGGCACTACCATTCTACGAAAGGTTAGCACGACCACGGCACTACCGCTTCACAAACTCAGAAGGGTTAGCACGATGGCGGCACTACCATTCTATGGAAGGTTAGTACGACCACGGCACTACCGCTTCACAAACTCAGAAGGGTTAGCATGATGGCAACACTACCATTCTATAGAAGGTTAGCACGGCCACGGCACTACCACTCCAGAAGGGTTAGCATGATGACGGCACTACCACTCCACGGAGGGTTTGCATGATCACGGTACTACCGCTACAACACGCCGACAGCATGGCGAAATCACCACAACATCATACGTTCCGAAAAGGCTGTCGCCTCAGGTACGCGCTTCTTTCCCTTTTCTGAGTTTAGGCTCACCTAGACAATAGTGTACTAGTTTCCCCAAAACTGGGGGCAACTGTTGACACCGGGTCCCGAGTAGCCTAGATCAGGATTACCCAATGATGAAATTAAGTATGCCGATTTATAGGCAAAAATGAAAGTTGAAAATAATGATTTCCTTATCAAATTGATTTATTAGAAATAAATAAAAATATATTTAAAAAAAAATATTTTAAGTGTTTTAAAAATTATTTTGAGACAAAAAGGGTATGTTTTGAAATTATTGTGTTTTTAAAAATTAAAAAAAAAATCAAAAAATCGCGAGTGTCGGGCTACGGCAGTGCCCGGCGAGCGCGGCGATGCCTGTCGGGTGCGCCGACGGGCGTCGCTCACCCCTGTGCACGCATGTGCGTGGCCGATCAGCCCCCAGTCCGTTTTTCTTCATTTTTAATGCTTTTTAACTCATTTGTTTTGCATAATTTAATTCTAAAAGCTTTTTATCTTCCAACTCTTCAAATTATTCAGTTTTTTGGGTTTAATGTGAGTTAAGTTAATTTAATTTATTTATTAAATTTGGTTTATTTTGAGTTCTTCTTCTTCTTATTTTTTTTCTCTTTTCAAGAAAAATTCTCCAAGTATTCTAATCTGATTTTTTTTTAAGTTAATTCTTAAAACAAATAAATCAATTATTTGTTCTTATGAATTTTCTTATTTCCTTTTCATAATTTTTTCTTAAGACAAATAAATTAATTATTTGTTCTTGGGATAAAATTTCATTATATATTTTATTTTTTCTAAATCAAAGCAAGGAAATTATCATCCAACTTCACTCATCACATCAAATTTGAGGGTAAACATTCTTGGCTCTACTTTTAATTTAATTTTCAATTTATTTTTGTTTACAATTAGTTAGCTAGCATGTAAATTATTTTAGATCTATTATTTATTTTACTTTTTATTTCTTGCATGTTTATTTAATTGTTCATATTATTATTTTTTATTTCTTATTTAATTGTTCATGTTCATATTATTATTCTTGTCATTATTTTTGTTCATATATTATTATTATTATTATTATTATTATTATTATTATTATTATTATTATTATTATTATTATTATTATTATTATTATTATTTCTTCATTTCTTGCATGTTTAATTGGATTGTTCATATTCTTTGATGTTATTATTATTATTATTATCATCATTATTATTATTATTTACTATTATTATTACCATCATTATTTTTATTTTATTATGTCACACCCCAAATCAGGTCTAGTCGGAATTGGCAAGCTAAGTCGGATAAGTGAAGGGTATTTCGGTAATTTTGTGCATGAGTGAATTTGATGATAAGGACTTAATTATAAAATAATTAATTAAATAAGTTAAGTGAGGGAAATTGTTGGGTGTGCTTGTGGTGTAGGGATGTAGGGTGTTTGTGGTGGTTTAATCTAGTGAAGTGTGTGTATTGTACCTAAGGATGTAAAGTGTTTTTGAGCAATTATTTGGTGTGTGTTGTGTTTTGGTACCAAATATTTCAAAGCATTGATTTAAAGGATCATTTAGTGTGTGAGTGGTGTATGGTACTTTGGAGCATTAAAGTCAAAAGTGGTTTGTTGTTCCAATGGGAGCTTGCCATGTGGAGAGTTAGGTGGGAGCATTTAGTGTGATTTGGGTTTAGGATAGAGTAAAGACAGAATTTTTGACTTTTTGGAGAAGCCATCAGATTTGCCCTCTTCCTTACTCTCTCTCTCTCGCATTCTCTCCTCTCTTTCTTATCTCCATTTTCTGCCTTCTTCATTTTCATGTGCTATTCTTCAATCTAGGAGCTAGGGTTGAGATTTGAGTTGCTACAAAGAGGTAAGTTTGTTTGGGTTTCTTCTTCTTCTCCTTCTCACGAGATTGATGGATTTTGTGGGTATTTTGCTTTGGTTAATAGAGTTAGTATTTTGATTGTTTGCAAGTGATTGAAGTGAGAAAGAAGGACAAAGGAAAAGATTGAGGATTAAAGCTTGAAGAAGATAGTGGGTTGTGCTTCATAGAGGTTTGGGAAACTCTCTTTTATGTATATGAATTTTAGTATATTCATGTGTGATATAAGTTTCTTGAATGTGTTGTTGATGATATATGTTGATGCTAGTGAGTGTTGGTTTAAATTGTGCATTTGTGCATGTGAATAGGATTTTGGGTGAAAACTTGGGTTAGAATATACTTGACCTTTCTTCGGTTATTAAGCTGTATTGGGAGTTGTAGAACTCCCAATGGTATGAAACTAGTGCCGTTGAAAAGCTAAGATATATTCCTACAAATGTGTTAGAAATAATTTTGAGCTAATTTTAACTCTAGGTGTCCCAAAAGTGGTCAACAAGTAGAGCTATCTTCTCTGGCCGGGTTTAGGGGAGCACTATAAGTTGTTTAGATCATATATGAAACTCTAGATGTCCAATTGATCTGAATTTTCTTGTATTTGAAATTTAATATCTTAGGAAACAAATGTTAAGAAGGAAGTTTTGCCTAAAAATGTCATTTAGATTCTTGTTTAGGCTGAACAAAACGGAGTTGTGAAGTAGTCTTGAATTCTGGCTTCTGTTTTGCAAACTTTTGGTATGTCACGGTGGCAACCAAATTCATTACCACCATGACATATGAAAATGCTGGGCAGAATGCTTATTCTTGGACCTCATGGTCACAACAAATTCATTACCACCGTGACCCCTTCTGTCTTGACCATTTTATGTGTTTTTCTTCCCGAATTGAACTCGCTTTCCACCGAAACTTTCTAGGATCCATCCGATGCATGTTTAGGCCTATTAAATGAGTATAAGAATAGTTATCACTTGGAAAATAAGCATGAATAGGATTAAGATTAATAGCAAACTAATGAAGTAAAGATGTGTAATTGTATGTATTAGAATCAAGTCAAGTTTAATGACATTATTGAGCATTATAATACTTTAATCTATATAGACGTGTATGATATGAACAAGTATGCATAGGTATGAATTAAGATCTAAGTTATATACGCATGAAAGACATCACATGAAATGAACTTGCTTAATAATATATATATATGAGTAGTGAATGTGTGATTGAAGTAATTGCTTAACAATATTATATGATGCATGCTTTGATAATAAATATTATTAGAATGTATTAGTATGCAAGATATCTTTGATGCTATTATGGTTCATGGGGATATTTGAGTGATTGTATAATACGATAATGATAAATGTGATTTAATGCTTTTAGCTTATGAATTCCTCTTTTAAATGGAGACCCATAATGTGGCAAGCCGGGTAAGTAAGTATTTATATAACTGTACAATTAGTCGGTATGAACGATATGATAAAGTGTGTGAAATAGCATTCTGTTTTGGGCAGTGGGTATGTCATGGTGACAACCTAATGGGTTACCACCATGAGGTACCCCAAAAGTGCTTTCTGCCGAGAGTTTTGGTATGTCACGGTTACAACCAATCTGGTTGTGACCGTGACCTACCCTGTTTTTGTAAAGAGTGGTTAGTTGTTAAAAGTAAAGTTTGAATGTTAAGTTAATGATTAGCCTGTTAATGTTTCCATATTTGACTCTGATAAATTTTAGAATATTGAATAGTGCTAAAACATGTAGATGGACTTATGTTGTATGCTTTGTAATACGAATAGTATGATGCATGGCTAATAATATGAATTTCATTATATGTTTACTATACACTGGATTAAGTATGATGACATTTATATACTGTTTGATTTGACACATGATTTGAATGATGCACGACCTGCGAGAGTCAGTCTACTGGATAGTTAGGCATGCCTAATAGAGTCTTTTAGCTGCAGCCCTTTGAACGTTTGGACCCTGATCAGGTCCCCTGTTTGGTTCCTCGCGAACCCTTTAATGTGTTTGAATCTTGTTTAAGGTTCCTAATGAAAATGTTTTGAATGTGAAAATGAAATTGATATTCGATTCGCGCCCGTAAGGTGATGTCCGTATACTCGTTATCCACTATTTTGAGTCAGTAGGCATTTTGGTTTGCTTTGTCTGATGTGAATATGAGAATATGATATCCGAATGTGTAAGATTTCAGTCATGCGAATCAGTTATGAATTCAACTGTGATTATGAATCTCCGAATGGGTTAAATGTGACTCAAACATACCGTATTGTGATTGCATTTGAATATATTCATTTGTGGTTATAAGCATGTGAATTAGTATGTATACGAATGTGATCTTATACTGTTAACTATTATGGATTAGCATGTGAACTAGTTTGCGTGAAAATGCACATTGACTATTGAATGATTTTATATGAATATGGATATGATCCTCTAAACGCACGGCTATTATATGCAAGTGTAATATTATATGTGTTACGAATGTCCGCATATGCCATTTGCATGTGTTATGCCTTGGTGACCATTGTGAATGGCCGCCCATATTTCTTGTGTGTTTCCCCACTAAGCGTTATCGCTTAGCACGGATTCTTTTCCCGTGCAAGTGGTAGGTATGGTTCGGTTCGAGTCGCATCTGCAAGGTCGGCCACATAGGAGTTAGGAGTTTTGTATTTTGCTCAACCTCTGTATTTTAGCTTTTGTTTCTCTCAAGTCTTATGTATATGTAATTATATGAAAGGATCTTATTGTAATTAAGTTTTCAATTATTCTTTCATTGTATCTTTCGCCTTCCGCTTCCGCTAAATGATTGTATGTATGTATGTGAGTTATTATATGTTCAGCTACTATTTTGTTAAAATTTTAATTTCCGCTGTATCTCCGTATGTTTTTGTATGAATGTATACTTCCGCTTAGTGCATGTGCGCATGTGTGTGAGCGAGCGTCGGTAGCGCTCTCCGGCGTCCTTCCAATGGGGACGTAGGGGGTGTTACATATTATTCTTATTTATTGTTATTATTATTATTATTTATCATTACTATTATTATCATTATTATTTTTATTAGTTTTGTTTATTTTTATAATTTATTATTTTTGTCATCATCATTATAATTTTCATGTTTTCATGCATGTTGAATTTTATTGTTGTTATTTTTATGCATGTTTAATTGTTCATGTGTTAAGTTATTTTTTTTTTATTATTATGCTATCTAATAAATTTGTAATGCATGAAGTATCTTATTTGTTTTAATTCATTTTTTACATGTTACATGTTTAATTCATTTTTTTTATTACTAACATCATCTTTATTTGTGTTTTTATTTCAACATTATTTTTTATGTGTGAGTTTACCAATAGCAAGTGAGAGCCCATGGAGGTTTGAAAACACCATTTTGGTGGAGTTTATATTTTTAGCATTTTTAGTACTTTATTTTGTCTGTATTTGGTTTTAATATGTAATTTATAATAAGTTTGCTTATTTTCATGCACGTTAATTAAAAAGTCGCATAAAGTTTTATATTAATAAATTGGGATTTTTTGTAACAAAATGAGACCAATGTCCTAGTTTTTTCATCCAAATAAATTGTCACTTCAAAATTATTTTCTTTAATTATGCATACGAGGACAAATGTCCTCACTCTTTATAAATAACCCGTTTCATGTATGATTTATATTTTATTTACAATGGGGGTTGTATTCCGCCCCTAATTTTGTTGTAATTTATTTTTATGTACTTTATTTTAATTATGCTTTCATTTATCGCTTTTCTTGGATGACCAACTTGCGCTCTAATTATTGCATCAAAACGTATGAGAAAAGGAATGAAAACTTAAATTCAAAACTCAATTTTAACTTAATCAAGGTATGAATAAATGAGAAGTCCTGAACCATCTCTGGTCTTTTGGGCTCAACGAGGCGAGAGGACCATTTCAATGTTCCATTGGAATGAGACTTCCAAGACACCTCTTGTATCCCGTAAAAGGCTTTAACTTGCATAGTTCTAGGCTCCACGACGCGAGAGGGCCATCCTAATGTTCTATTAGGATGGGGCCTCCTAGACCCCTCTGACTAGACGACCATTCCCAGTGTTCTATTGGGTGGCAACTCAAAGAAACCTCCTTGTTGCCCGAAATGGACGCACTTGTAATTTCTTACAAGTTTTATGAACCTCTCCCAAAAGCCCTAAGAGCGGGCGTTCGGGGCGACCCGGGGTTCGGTGCGCGTCACAAATGGCGAACGAGATAATTAAGTTCTGGGTTGTTTGACTCCGTATTGGGAAAATAAATCGAATTTAGGATTTTAGATCCGTGCATAGGCTAGTTATATGGCTGACTCCGGTTTGGGATGTCATATAATTAGAGTGGCTGACTCCGGATTGGGAAGCTTGGGTTAAGAGGGTTATCCCGATTTCTTTCATATTTGGTTCTTGGATTAATTTTATTCACATTTGGGTATGGGGTGGATGAGTGAACCCGAGCAATGTTTTTCTATTTTGAGTTCTTTGCTTGTTGATTTTTGCCATCAATTTATTTTTATCCAGATTTTTGCTGTCAGTTTAATTCTTTTATTTTGAATTGTCTTTTTCATTGTTTAATTTCTTTATTTTTAATCAATAGATAACTCAATCAATTCAACAATTGGGAATTCTTTAGCATACATTTGATTTTCGTCACTTGCACACACAGCCCCTTGGGTACGATAATTCAGGGTCCTAAATTTATCCCACTATATTACTTGCCGTTTCAGTACACTTGCTGAGGTCGCGTCATCTAGGATTTAAAATAGATGAATAATATGATTATTTGTAATTTAAAAAGGAGTTAATGTTAACAAATGATTAGGTAAATGAGTAAATGGTAGGATGTTTAAACATATATTTTTAGTTTAAAAACAATCAGTCTTAAGGTGAATGTATATTGCGAGAGAAGTGCAATTATGGTATCTTTTAATTTGTGTACTTTGTATATATATATGCATGTGTTTGGCATCAATAACCACTGTGAGTGGTTGTTCCTTATTATGGTTTTTTTCCACTAAGCCCTTGCGCTTAGCACGGGTGTTTGTCTGTGCAGGTTAAGGAGATAGAAGTTCTGCTCGGGCATTCTGCAATAATTTTGGCCAACGAGTCCGTAAAGTATTGTATAAGTTTATTGTAACGTAATTAAGATTTGTTTTGCAATATATGATGGGTTGTAATATGATTAATGTGGATAACAGTAAGCAAGAGATGTATGCATATGTAAGGTATGTGTCATTAGTGTTTTGGATTGTAAGAAATTTTATTTTTCTATTTCTGTCTCTGCTATGTTTGTGTCTCCATCTGGTAACACCCTCCACTCACCATAGTACACTGACGATGTTATCATACGGTGTACAACATACGAGTTGGGGTGTTGCACTACAGGATAGATATGTATATGCGGGGTAGTCACCAGATTGCTACTGCACTTAGGGCACGACCCCAGTACATTTGGGTCACCCATGGATAGTGATATATATGTTGACTGGGCACTTACCAGATCCATGGGTATGATTAAGTAGTTGCCTGACCAGTTAGGGAAGTACAGGTTGCTCACCATTGCAGAGACCAAACGGATGTATCATTTGCCACCACTTGAAACTGCAGCATGAGGCGGGAATCAGCCTCAGCAAGAGGAAGAGCATCCTCAGCCTCAACTAGACGAGGAGCATCCTTATCCACAGCTAGAGGTGGAAGAGCCTCACACACCATAGGATGGCATGGATTTGGAGGACCTTCTCCTCACCTGATCATCACGACCACTCCCTCCAGAGGATCAGTGTGACACGCGCTGGACCAGGAAGGCCCTCTTTGAACCTGCTTTTAGGTCTCGAGGGATTGATTCACGTCATTTTGATCTTAGGCATCATGAGTCATCTTGGATGCCTCCTTCCCAATAGAATATTGGAAAGGATCACCCAGACACATAATGCCTTTAGGCACCTTAGAGGTATTTTGGAGTCGCCACCCAGTTTACAAGAAACTGGGAAAGGTCTCTAACCTCTATTGGTCTAAACCAGAGATAGTGTCCGGAACTTCACTCTTATTAATGACTTAAGTTAATAAATGAGTTTTTAAGAAATCAAAAATTCATTTCTCATCTCACGCGATAATGCAATAAATTTAAAGTGCATTCATTCACATAGGAAAGTGATAAATAAAGCAATAAATAAATAAATTAGAAAATAAAAATCGGGACAGAGAAATCCCCCAAAATAAATAATAAATAAAAGGAAATGGGACAGAATAATCCCCCAAAATAAGAAAATATAAACAAACATATAAATAAAATTGGCTTAAAATAAATGAGTAAATAAACACATAAGAAATTAAAATGCAACATACATATTCATTAAATTTTAGGAACCTTGGTTCCTTTTTATTTATTAGAAAACTTGGAGAACCATTTTTAGGGCATTGATTGGAAAAAACCGGGATGAGTGATCCCATTTTATGAAAATTAGTTTTCCATTTGATAGTGAGATTTTGTTGGCTAAAATAGGACATTGGTCCAATTTATTAAGAAAAATCCCAAATTAGTAATTATAGAAAAACATGACTTTCTATAATGCGGATAATTAAAACATATATTTTTACATAACAAAATAATAAAATAAAAATGAAAAATAAAATAAAATAATTAACATGCAAACCCTAATCTTGGATGGTCCTTAATTCTCCGATACTCCGATCCGCATATAAATATAACTCGCAAAAACAAATGAATAGATTTTGGAACAAAAAAAAAACAAAAATAAAATGTTAGTAAAGTGAATTAAATAATTAATGTAATACGCACAAGTAAATTAGAACAAATAAATTAATTGAATAAAATAATTAATAAAAAATTAATAAAATAATAATTATTAAAACGACTAAATATAAACAATTAATTAAATGGAAATAATTAACTATAAAATAAATGCATTAAAAGGAGGTATAAAATAAATGAAGCAAATAATACAATGCTTGAAACGAAAAAAACGGAACAGAGAAGAAAACACAGCTTTGTTTTCTTTAGAAACACGACTGTGTTTCTTCAGCAAAACAACGGGCAGCGCCGAAAATAAAAAAAAAAACGAAGGAGTAAGACAGCGTGAAAAACACGGCTGTGTTTTCCAAAGGAACACAGCTGTGTTTTTCAACTAAAGCAGAAACACAGCTGTGCTTTTGCTCTGTTGAGCAAAAATACGCTCCTCCAACAGAAAAACACCAATTTTAATTTTAAAACACTAAAAAATAACAAATCCAAAATATACAGCATGAATTGCTAATGATAAAACAAATTAAATCAAAATCTCGTCAATTATCATAAACTAAAAATGAGAAATAGAAAACACAAACCAGAAAAAAACATGGCAATCCAGTGAATTAAATCCATCCAAAAACATAACAAGAGGAGTTAACGATTATTACAAGAAAAATCGAGCAAAGACCAAAAATTAAAGGTGCAAAATAAGACAAGAATGTACAAGGAAAATAGACGATCGGAGAACTGATGATCGGGCAAAACAGGAAGAGAGGAAAATCGAAGAAGAAAGAGGGAAGAGGGACCTGCACGACTCGTGAATGCACTGTATGAGTCGTGCAGTGCATTCACAACTCATGAATGCACTGCATGAGTCATGCAGTACATTCACGACTCGTGAATGTGTTTCACGAGTTGTGCAGTCCGAACCGGGAATTGGTTTTTCTTTGATGCATCTGATTGGGAAAAGAGAAAAATAAGGCACAATCCTACCGGTAAGGGGCAAATTCTGATCGGATAACCGCAATACAAGCAAGAACAAAGATAAAAAAACCGATCGGCAACCAAAAAATCAAGCAAAACAAAATCACTAACTCAAAGAAATGGAAAAACAAAGGTGAACAGAGGAAGAAGAACAGGCCATCAGATATGACAAAATAAGATCGAAACATGCAAAATGTTACAACTAACATGCTAATAAATTCATAATAACCACAAACACATAATCAACGGGTTAATAAGATCAAGCAATAATATATACAATACATACAATATATACAAGAAACAGAGCTTACTAGCTTAGCAAAATAAAGAAAAGAAACAAAAAGAAAAAAGGAGAAGACAAAGAAAATAAATAAGAGAGGCGGTTATTCAGTATTTACCTTCAGATTTTTGATCTTTGATCGGTAAATGAAGTTTCTGATTTCCTCTTTGCTTTTCTTGGGATGGAAGATAAAAAAATAGAGACTCTAAAGCTCCAGTAGAAAATATGTTTTTAGAAAACCAGAACCAAAATGATGGATTTTCAATGTTAAAAACTCCTTTTTTCTCAAGATAATCTCAGAACGACTCCTTTTGATGTTCTTCCTCTCTAAGCTTTTTTACTCTCTGTGTTTTTTTCTTTTCGTTCCGGCCCTCTCCAATAATTCTTCCTCCCTCTTTCTATCTTTCACTTCTCTTTAAATGTAAATTGACAGGATTAGTTGTTTTTCCTACCAAATCCTCCCTTTTTTTCAAACCAAATCTCTATGAAAAACGGAAAAAAAAATGTGCTGAAGAGGAGCACACGTGAGGCAGTAGGTGAGAGGTCCTCACCTATGAGCTGGGCCTCACGTAGTGAGGCAGTATCTCACCCAAATGAGATGGGTCTCACCCACAGGCCCAAAACTCACATCATCTTCCTTTTTTTTAAAAAAAAATAAAGTTAAGAAAAAATAAAAAATATATTTTTTTCTCGAGGAAACCATCACTTCCATTTGTCTATTGCCTGTGAACAAGTATCATTTTCATCATTGGGTAACTTTGGCCTGGACTACCTCAGGATTCGGTGTCTACAGTTGCCCCCAGTTTTGGGGAACGTAGTGCCTGGGTGCCTAGGTGAGCCAAAACTCAAAAAAAGAAAGAAGAGACGCGTACCTGAGGTAGCTGTCTTTCCAAACTAAGCGATGTTGTGGTGGTGGTTGTTGCCATGTTGTCGGCGTGTTAACCTTTGTATAAGCTATAGTGTCGTGATCGTGTTAACCCTCTATTGAGTGGTAGTGCCGTCATCATGCTAACCATTCTAAAATTTGAAGCAAAAGTGCCATCATTGTGCAAACCTTCTATTGAGTGGTAGTGACGTCATCGTGCTAACCCTTCTGAAGTGGTAGTATCGTGGTTGTGCTAACCTTCCGTAGAATGGTAGTGCCGCCATCGTGCTAACCCTTTGAGATTTGAAGTGGTAGTGCCGTGATCGTGCAAACCCTCTGTTGAGTGGTAGTGCCGTCATCGTGCTAACCCTTCTAAAGTGGTAGTGCCGTGGTCGTGCTAACCTTTCGTAGAATGGTAGTGCCGCTATCGTGCTAACCCTCCTGAGATTTGAAGTGGTGCCCCCTGAGAGGTCTTTAACTGATTTGCCCCTTGAGAGGTCCTGGGTTAAATTTGACTGATGTTATCACTCGGCTTTTGTTGGCATCCGCATCGAGTCTCTCTTTCTGCAAGACTTAAAAAGGCAAACATGCAGAAAAGATAATAAGCATGCACGTGAGATGCATGTGTATGCAGCAATGCAGGCTAAGAATTTGCCCAAGCGGATTTGAAGGTGACGGCCGGTTTGGTCATAATTTGAGGTAGGATCAGTGCCCCCTGGAATTATTTTCGAATTTTATGCCTTTAGAAATTATGAGGTTCTCCCCTGTAGTCATTCTTTTAAGGTAGTGCGTCCCTTGTGGATTTTTGCACTAGCTTTTCTTAGCGGGAAATGCGTCCTTTTCGGATTTTCACATAATCCTGTGCCTTATTTTTGCCTGGAATGGACCTAACCCAATCCAGCGGCTTTTTCTTTTTTTTTTTTTGGGGGACAGACTGCCTGTTTTCAAGGTTTTCACCCTGCTCTTTGGCCTAACTTTTTCATGGAGCGCCAATTATAGTTTTCATCTCCAACGACCTTTTTTTTTCTTTTTTTTTTAAGTTATAAGAGAAGGTTGTTAAACAATAGTCATTCGATAAATAAATGATATACCTCTTTTTTAAAACAGAATTAGAATCTGAAGAAAATATAAACTAGACTCTTTTGTTCATTGCTGAATTGTGCACATTTATATATGATTTCATCATACATGATCCCCATTCGACAAGAATTCAAAAGTACAAGACTACACCTAATCTCAGAATAGATCTTGTAAGCATCGAACTCCTGTTATCAATCGGCCTTCTCGGGTTTTCTCGATTGAACATTTTCTCTCGGCCCTTAATTTTTGCCCAGGATGCCTTTATTCGGTTTTCACCCTGACAGGGCGCCCAATTTTAGCAAGGCCGCCTTTTTTCGATTTTTGACCCGCGGGGTGTTTATTCTCTTCTTTTTATTTTAGTCTTTAGCCATGGAACCTTTTTAATCTGTCGATGTTGATCGGTTCTCTAAACTCATTCCCATCACTGTCCACTAAAATTACTGCTCCCTTCGTCAGTAACTTTTTCAGCACAAATGGACCTTCCCAGGTTGGCCTAAATTTTCTTCGTATATCTGGCACTCCTGGCCTCATCATCTTAAAGACCAAATCCCCTTCCTTTAATGGGTGCTTTCGAACCTTCTTGCCGAATGACCAAGCTAGCCTCTTCTGATAGACCTGATCGTGATAGTATGCCCACAACCTGTCTTCATCCAACAGATTCAACTGCAATAGTCACTGCTGTGCCCATTATATTTCTGGAATCTCGGCCTCCATTACTACCCTCAGAGATTTTAGCTCGACTTCCACTGGTAGAACTGCTTCAGTTCTATATACCAGAGAGAATGGCGTCGCTCCTGTAGAGGTTCTGACTGTAGTTCTATAACCCTAGAGTGCAAAGGTTAGCTTTTTTGCTCAGTCTTTATAGCTCTGAACCATCTTGGCCAATATTCTTTTAACATTCTTATTCGCTGCTTCAACCGCACCATTAGCCTGAGGCCGGTAAGGAGAAGACTTATGATGTTGGATTCCGTACTTCTGAAGCATCTGTTTAGTTTCTGCTAAGAACTGTACCCCATTATCAGACACAATGTAGTGTGGGAGGCCATATCTATGTACCAAATTCCGCTTGATGAACTTGGCCATGTCCCTAGCATCAACCTTTCTGAAAGACTCAGCTTCAACCCACTTAGTGAAGTAATCAATGGCGACTATGATGAACCTATGCCCATTAGATGCTGTAGGATGTATCTCTCCTATGATATCTATTCTCCAAGCTGCAAATGGCCATGGAGATGTCAAATTATGTAGCTCTGAAATAGGCACATGCCTCATATTTGCGTATTGCTGGCATAATTGGCATTGCTTCACATACTTTGAGCAATCAGTATCCATTGTGAGCCAATAAAATCCTTGGCGCATTATCTTCTTTGCTAATGCTAGACCATTCATATGAGCTCCACAAACACTGGCATAAACCTCTTCCATAACCTTTTTAGCTTCCTTCTCCGCCAAACATCTTAACTGGATACCATCTGCTTGCCTCTTATATAAAGTTCCATCCACACAGATGAACTAAGAGGATAACTTTCTAATCATTTTTTGGTCTTTCTCAGTAGCTTCTTCTGGAAAAACTGATCTCTCTAAGTAATTCTGAATATCGTGATACAAGGCTTTCCATCTACGGCCTCAACATCCATTATCTGCTCAGTTTCAAAATAAGGCTTCCCTGCACTAGATATCAGCACAGGTCTCATAGCAACCCCCGTTGGATTATCCCACATGGACACTAACATTGCGAGAGCATCAGCCAACTGATTTTCATCTCTAGGAACGAAGTGAAAAGTGCAAGTTTCAAACTGGATACTCAGCATCTTCAAGTGCTTCACATAAGGCCACAGTCTCTCTTCCTTGACTGACCATTCCTCTCTAATCTGATAAATTACCAAGGATGAATCTCTGAAGACTTCTGCGGTCTTTGCCCCCAGAGCAAGCAATGCTTCCAATCCGAAAATGCAAGCTTCATATTCTGCTTCATTATTGGTTGCCTTGTACCTCAACTTCCTGGCTAATTGCAGCTTTTCAGCATCCGGGGTTGTGAGAATAATCCCTGCTCCTGCCCCCTTTCTGTTAACTGCTCCATGAAAGAACATCTACCACCCTTGTACTGTTTTGGCCACAACATCTTTATCTGGGAAATTGTATTCGAGCTGGTCTCCCTCAATAGAGTGTTCAGCCAAGAATTCAGCTATAGCTCTTCCTTTAATGGTTTTCCTGGTAATGTATTCAATGTCGAACTCCTGCAACAGTAATAACCATCTTCCCATCTTTCCTAGTAGAGAGGGTGCCTGTTGAAGGTACCTAAGCGGGTTATGCTTAACAACTGCTTGCATGCTGAAACAGTGAAAGTAGTGTTGCAACTTCTTAGAAGCCCAAATTACGGCTAAGCAAATTTTTTCCACTTCAACATATTTGGCTTCATATGGCAGGAATTTCTTGCTAAGGTAATAAACCGCAAACTCCACTCCAAATTGAGCTATCTTCTACGGCTAAATACAGGATTAGAGGCTTGGTACGATAAGGTGGTCTTAAGACAGGTGGATTTAAAAGATAGTTCTTTATAGTATCAAAGGCTAGTTGGCAATCATCATTCCACACCACCGGTTGGTTCTTCCTGAGAAGCTTGAAGATGGGCTCACATACTGAGGCTAGCTTGGCGATAAACCAACTGATGTACTAAAGTTTTCCCAGGAAACTCCTAACCTCTTTCTCTTTCTGGGGCGCTGGCATTTCTCTAATAGCCTTGACCTTATCGAGATCTACTTCTGTTCCTCTTTAACTTACAACATGGCCCAATAGCTTGCCTGAGGTAACTCCAAAAATGCACTTCTTGGGGTTAAGGCGTAGGTTGTACTTACTGATCCTTTGAAAGAACTTTTCCAGAGATTCAAAGTGGCCTTCTCTAGTGGCTGACTTAATCATCATGTCATCTACATATACCTCTACCTCCTTGTGAATCAAGTCATCCAGGATTCTTGTTGCCATTCTCTGATAAGTTACACCCGTATTCTTTAATCCGAAAGGCATAACCCGGTAGGCGAATGTCCCCCATTCTGTGATGAAAGCTATCTTGATTCGATCGATTATCTTGTTGAGGATCTGATTATAACCTACATATCTATCTACAAAACTGTACATCATACATGCAGCTGCACTATCCACCAGCACATTAATGTGAGGCAAAGAGAAATCATCCTTCGGACAGGCTTTGTTCAAGTCCCGATAATCCACACATACGCGGACCTTTCCATCCTTCTTAGCCACAGGAAATACATTAGCTAACCAAGTCGGATATTGAATTTCCACTAGAAACTTAGCCTTAATTTGCCTATGGATCTCTTCTTTCACCTTTTGTGCCCATTCTGGCCTAAGTCTTCTGAGCTTCTGCTTGACAAGTTTAGACTCTGGGTAAGTTGGAATAGCATGTTCAGTGACCTCCCGATCAATTCCCGGCATGTCCTCATAAGTCCAGGCAAAGACTTTTTCATATTTTCTTAAAATGCTCTCAAATTTTATTCTCTCATCAGGAGTTATATCTGATGCTATCAAAATTTTCTTTGGGTTTTCCAAAGTTCCAAGATTAAATGCAGTCGTGCTTGTTGAATTAATATAAAAAATGAATGCATCATGTTTATAATCATGAGAAATGAAATCATCAGAAACACCACACAAATAAGCAAAGTTGTTCATTTCATTAATATAATCAGAAGCATTAACATTGTCTTCATAAAATAGTTCTGGCATAAAAAGACTATCTAGATGACTATGGTCTTCATCTTTTGTCGATACTGATGCTGCAGTAGACTGTGTTTTGGCTTCTTGGCTTGATGAAGGCTTTTCAACTATCTCCGGTGAAATCTTCAGATCTTCAATCTTTAAATCTAGCTATGCCATCTTCTCTTTCTGTTTCAACCGGGTTGCTAACAGCTTTTCAGTTACAATTTCCTCGGGCTCATCTCTATCCCAAATACTGCATTGTGTCATAATCTCCTCATCCCAGAAATCCTTTGCAGATTTGATTGCTCCAACATCCCAATCGAAGACATCACTAAAGATTTCAAACCCTAGAACGATCTTTCCATTCACCCACTGAAGCTCTTCTTCTCTGGTATAAGCACATACTAAGGACGCAGGAACAAAAGTTTCTGAAATATGGGGATCTTTTCTGACTTCTTCTTCTCGCCACGTTCACCTTTATATCCCAAACCCTTTCGATCTTTCTAGCCTTGAGTAATGATAGCAGATTGCAGCCCTTGTGAATTCTTACCCAAACCAGCTCCTAGAAGAAAGTGCATCTTTTTCATCATATTTACCACCTGAGGGGTGCTCGCTGAACTTCACTCTTTTCCTATCATAGACACATGAAAACCATTGAACGGCTAGTTAGCAATCCCTAAGGTAGACACCTGATTCTCTCTTACTGCCCTAATGGTTACCACCTCCCCTTCATGTGGTATCTTGATCATCTCGTGTAGCGTAGATGGTACCCCTCCCAGTTTATGGAACCAGGGTCTTCCAAGTAGGGCTGAGAAATTCGCTGGGATAGATAAAACCACAAATTCTGCTTCCGTTTCAATACAGTCCTGACCAGCGCTCTAAAGGTTCCTGACGCTTGTCTTCGTGAATTGTCATAGGCTGTGATGGTTAAGTCAGACTTGCCAAGCATGCTCTCATCTAGTCCAAAAGCCTGAAGTGCCACTAGAGGGCAAATATTTATAGATGATCCATCATCAAACATGACACAAGCAGTGTGTTTGCCATTGATTTGCGCCTTAATGTATAGCGGTCGGTTATGATTGCGGCCCTCGATTGGTAGGTCAGCATCAGAATACACTAATCTTTCTCCTGATCCCTCCTTTACAAGGTCCAATAACTCAGATGGAGAAATTGTAGTAGCCACAGTAGACTCATTCAAAGCTTCAACTAAATTTTGTCTGTGAGAAGGGGACTGTCTTAAAAGATCTCATACAGATATCTGAGCCGTGGTCTTTTTCGACTACTTTACTATCTGATTCTCTTCCGGCTCTTTTTCGATAGGCGCTTGCCCCGGATCTTGTAACCTCCCCTCTTCTGGGACTACTCTTCTGCTTCTCGTTATAGCCCCTACTTCTTTTCCTTCTCCATCTGACTCCCACAGATCCACAGACGTCTCACCTTCCTATTCCTCTTCTTCCCCGCTTTTGCTAGTAGACCAGCAATCTATTATCGCTACAGGCATCTCTTCCTTATTTTCTTTAGGGCGAGTAACAACAACATATTCATTCCCATAGAAATCTTGTAAGATATACCACTCGGGTAGACTTGACCCAATCATAAAAACAGGGGGTCGCACGGCATTATAATTGGACTTCGTCTTGCCCTCTCTCCGCTCAGGGTCGGTGATCTGTTCACTATCTAATAGATCTTGAATTCGGTTCCTCAGCGTCGCATAATTATCCGTTAAATGCCCTGTATGCTGGTGAAAAGCATAGTATTCATTCTCTTTATGCCCCGGCTGCCCTTGATTCCTAGCTGGCCTAGGTGGTAATGGTTGGAGCTTTCCCTCCTTCATCAACCTCTTCAATACCCATGACAAAGGCCGGCCCAAATTCGAGAAGTGCCTCTGACTCACGTCGATTGCCGATACCTCAGCCATTTTCCCACTTCTATTACCGCTACTGGAGCTGGTTGGCTTGGTTGCTCCCTGATTAGCATAACCCTTCTTGGCATAAGCATCATTGCTTGCTCTCCTGGCAAGGTACTCATCCTCAGCCTCTATAGCAATATCCTTCTTCAAAGACTCCCAGTCTCTCAATCCCTTCATCTTTAGTCTGTCCCTCAGATACGGGCTCGCATTTTTATGAATAGCCGAATCTGATCCTGAGTATCTGGCTTCCTCTTCATTTTTATTACCTTGTTCCTCCACCGGGTCAGATACTCATGAAAAGATTCGCCTGCCTTTTGCTGTAGTAATTCTAGGTCCTTCAGAGTTACCTCCATTCTCGTACTATAATCATACTATTTGAGGAACTCTTCTGTCAGCAAATCCCAATCTTCTTTTGTCCTTCGATCTAGCCTATGATACCAATCCACTGCTGGGCTGGTTAAGCTCAAACAAAAATATTCAATCTTTTGCCTCTTTGTTAAAGTGGTACCCTTCATCACCAACGAGTTTTGCTTCACATGTGTAGTGGGATCTGAAGTACCATCAAATTTGGGATCAGGCATCTTGAAGTTCTGAGGGATCAAATCATCACTATCCAGCTCTTGGTCCTTCGGGTTCATTCCTCCGCCTACTTTCAGCATCCTGGTCATGGCTTCAAACCTAACTTTCATTTTCCTCCACATTGCATCCTCTAGCTTGGGCGACTTTCCCTTTACTAATGCCTATTCCTCTTGCTCCTCCCATACATCAATATCAGACTTAGGGCCCTCTCTTCGCTCAATAGGCACTGCAGCTCTTGGCTCAACTACAGGCGGATCAACTGCTGCTGGAGGTTCCTCTCTAACATCCCCTTATTCATCTTGCCCCCCAGCTGGAGCAGTAGCCTATTGAGCAGCACGTGGGGCTAAGAAAGCAGCAAGGTTGCCCATCATCGCCATCATACGGGCCTCAAATTCCTCCATTCTCTTCCCCACTTTTTCGGCAATCATTGCCCTAGTTGCATCAGAACCACTTAATGGATTAGACATGATTAACTCAACTAATGATCCCGAAGATAATATCTCACTACCCTCTAAAAAGGAATCCGAACTTTGATCCGATACCAACTCTAATAACCCCAAAAGTGAAACCTTTCTTAGTCGACCATCGGGACCCCTAGACCACCTGAATGAATCTATGATGGCTGCAAAAAACCCCTTTATTAGAATGATGCATGATCGAAGTGCAATGCATGGCTGTGCTGATGCAACATGGACAAACACATGCAAGCAGATAGATCCTTCCAACCTTATTTCTCCTACACACGCAGTCGTGCAGTCTCTTTTCTAGGTGGGCTTTATCCAAGGGTTAATAGGGAACCCATTGGACACGTATGGTGCATGGTAAAAAAATCGGCAGCATAATAACTCTTAACTAATGTACATTCGTATGGGTGTTTGGCCATTATGTATTTAAACAGTTCAACTAAATTAAGATGGGCCTACCGGGGCATGAAAGCTTTGATGAAGATCATTTAATTTGATTGATTTTATTCAATATATGACGACCCAAATAGCAATCACGGTATTACGGTACATTTCACCTAGTGGAACTATCTATTGCCATTATATGGGCTTCGATCAAAGGTAGTGTTACTTTAGGTCTACCTAAGCATGGTCCCTACCAATGGGTCTAGCTCATCACGAGTATAGCGACTGATCGGGTCTCCATTTGATATACCTTTTGATGGTATGAGGCTTGGGCTGGTAATTATCCTGAACACCTCTCTACAATGAGTGAAAGTAGGGTCGTGTTTTAGGAACGCACTGGGGTAGATAGGGGACCAACTATTATAATTCTAAGGCTCTAATGTATGTAATGCAATTTTGATTAAAAATGGAATTTTTGATTCTTAAAACCTCAATTATAATTTTAACTTAAGTCACTTTCGAAGCGAAGTTTCGATCACTATCCCCAGTGGAGTCGCCACTGTGACGCGCGCCGGACCAGTAAGGCCCTCTTTGAACCCGCTTTTAGGGCTCGAGGGATTGGTTCACATCATTTTGATCTTGGGCATCATGAGTCATCTTGGATGCCTCCTTTCCAATAGAACATTGGAAAGGATCATCTAAACTCATAACGCTTTTAGGCACCTTTGAGGTATTTTGGGGTCGCCACCCAGTTTACAAAAAACTGGGCAAGGTCTCTAACCTCTATTGGTCTAAACTAGAGATAGTGTCCGGAACTTCACTCTTATTAATGACTTAAGTTAATAAATGAGTTTTTAAGAAATCAAAATTCCATTTCTCATCTCACGTGATAATACAATAAATTTAAAGTGCATTCATTCACATAGGAAAGCGATAAATAAAGCAGTAAATAAATAAATTACAAAATAAAAATTGGGACAGAGCAATCCCCCAAAATAAATAATAAATAAAAGGAAATGGGACAGAACAATCCCCCAAAATAAGAAAATATAAACAAACAAATAAATAAAATTGGCTTAAAATAAATGAGTAAGTGAAGAAATTAAAATACAACATACATAAATCGGGTTGTTCATTAAATTTTAGGACCTTGGTTCCTTTTTATTTATTAGAAAACTAAGAGAACCATTTTTAGGGTATTGATTGGAAAAAATTGGGATGAGTGATCCCATTTTATGAAAATTAGTTCTCCATTTCATAGTGAGATTTTGTTGGCTAAAATAGGACATTAGTCCAATTTATTAAGAAAAATTCCAAATTAGTAATTATAGAAAGACATGACTTTCTATAATGCGGATAATTAAAACATATATTTTTACATAACAAAATAATATAATAAAAATGAAAAATAAAATAAAATAATTAACATGCAAACCCTAATCTTTGATGGTCCTTAATTCTCCGATACTCCGATCCGCATATAAATATAACTCGCAAAAACAAATGGATAAATTTTGGAATAAAAAAACAAAAATAAAATGTTAGTAAAGTGAATTAAATAATTAATGTAATACGCACAAGTAAATTAGAACAAATAAATTAATTGAATAAAATAATTAATAAAAAATCAATAAAATAATAATTATTAAAACGACTAAATGTAAACAATTAATTAAATGGAAATAATTAACTATAAAATAAATGCATTAAAAGGAGGTATAAAATAAATGAAACAAATAATATAGTGCTTAAAACGAAAAAAACGGAACAGAGAAGAAAACATAGCCGTGTTTTCTTTAGAAACAAGGCTGTGTTTCTTCAGCAAAACAACGGGCAGTGCCGAAAATGAAGGAGTAAGACAGCATGAAAAACACAGCTGTCACAGCGTGAAAAACACAGCTGTGTTTTCCAAAGGAACACAGTTGTGTTTTTCAACTAAAGCAGAAATACAGCTGTGTTTCTTGTGAAACACAGCTGCGCTTTTGCTCTGTCGTGCAAAAACATGCTCCTCCAACAGAAAAACACCAATTTTAATTTTAAAACACTGAAAAACAACAAATCCAAAATATACAGTATGCATTGCTAATGATAAAACAAAATAAATCAAAATCTCATCAATTATTATAAACTAAAAATGATAAACAAAGAACACAAACTAGAAAAAAACATGGCAAGCCAGTGAATTAAATCCATCTAAAAACACAACAAGAGGAGTTAACGATTATTACAAGAAAAATCGAGCAAAGACCTAAAATTAAAGGTGCAAAATAAGACGGGAATGTACAAGGAAAATAGAGGATCAGAGAATTGATGATCGGGCAAAACAGGAAGAGAGTAAAACCGAAGAAGAAAGAGAGAAGAGGGACCTGCACGACTCGTGAATGCACTGCACGAGTGGTGCAGTCCATTCACGACTCATGAATGCATTCACGACTCGTGAATGAACTGCACGAGACGTGCAGTACATTCACGACTCGTTAATGTATTTCACGAGTCCTGCAGTCTGAACCGGGAATTAGTTTTTCTCTGACGCATCCGATCGGGAAAAGGGAAAAATAAGTCACAATCCGACCGGCAAGGGGCAAAATCTGATCGGACAACCGCAACACAAGCAAGAACAAATATAAAAAAGCCGATCGGCAACCAAGAAATCAAGAAAAACAAAATCATTGACTCAAAGAAATGGAAAAATAGAGGTGAACAGAGGAAGAAGAACAGGCCATCAAATATGACAAAATAAGATCGAAACATGCAAAATATTACAACTAACATGCTAATATATTCACAATAACCACAAACACACAATGAACGGGTTAATAAGATCAAGCAATAATATATACAATACATACAATATATACAATATATACAATAAACAGAGCTTACTAGCTCAGCAAAACAAAGAAAAGAAACAAAAAGAAAAAAGGAGAAGAGAAAGAAAATAAATAGAAGAGGCGGTTATTCAGTATTTACCCTCAGATTTTTTATCTTTGATCGGCAAATGAAGTTTCTGATTTCCTCTTTGCTTTTCTTGTGATGGAAGATAAAAAAACAGAGACTTGAAAGCTCTAGTAGAAAATACGTTTTTAGAAAACCAGAACCAAAATGATGGATTATCAATGTTAAAAACTCCTTTTTTCTCATGATAATCTCATAACGACTCCTTTTGATGTTCTTCCTCTCTAAGCTTTTTTATTCTCTGTGTTTTTTTCTTTTCGTTCTAGCCTTCTCCAATAATTCTTCCTCCCTCTTTCTAGCTTTCACTTCTATTTACATGTAAATTGATAGGATTAGTTGTTTTTCCTACCAAATCCCATGTAAACTCCCTTTTTTTAAAACCAAATCTCCATGAAAAAAGGAAGAAAAACGTGTTGAAGAGGAGCATAAGTGAGGCAGCAAGTGAGAGGAACTCCTCACCTGTGAGCTGGGCCTCACGTGGTGAGGCAGCATCTCACCCAAATGAGATGGGCCTCACCAACGTGAGGCTCCATCTCACATGGGTGAGATGGGCCTCACCCACAGGCCCCCAAAACTCACATCATCTTCTTCTTTTTTTTTTTAAATAAAGTTAAGATAAAATGAAAAATATATTTTTTTCTCAAGGAAACCATCACTTCCATTTGTCTATTACCTATGAAAAGGTATCATTTTCATCATTGGGTAACTTTGGCCTGGACTGTCTCAGGACCCGGTGTCTATAATCGGGTGTGCTTTTCTCCTCATATACACACTCGAGTGTTGGATCCTTAGACATCTAGGAGGTATCATCCGTATAGTCGCCCAAGTTCCCTAGGGGCATCTACTTCGACAGCCCCACCACCACCACCACTTGGGCCTAGGATTAGAGTAGAGCTAGACTAGTATTGAGGTCCTCATTCAGGCTATGCAGAGGACATGTTGGTAGCTTTGTGTGACGTGCGCCGAGCCGAGAAGGCCCTCTTAATGATGCCCGCTTTTAGGGCTCGAGGGATTGGTTCGCATCATTTGATCTTGGGTAACACGAGACATTTTGGAATCCCCTCCCAATAGAACATTGGGGAAGTTCATCTAGCTTCATGAAACCTTTAGGCACCTTTGAGGTATTTTGGAGTCGCTACCCAATTTACAAGAAATTAAAAAAGGTCATCTAACCTCTACGGTCTAAACCAGAGAAGGTTTAGTTGTTTTTCCTACCAAATCCCACGTAAACTCCCTTTTTTTAAAACCAAATCTCCATGAAAAAAGGAAGAAAAACGTGTTGAAGAGGAGCACAAGTGAGGCAGCAAGTGAGAGGAACTCCTCACCTGTGAGCTGGGCCTCACGTGGTGAGGCAGCATCTCACCCAAATGAGATGGGCCTTACCAACGTGAGGCTCCATCTCACATGGGTGAGATGGGCCTCACCCACAGGCCCCTAAAACTCACATCATCTTCTTCTTTTTTTTTTTTTAAATAAAGTTAAGATAAAATGAAAAATATATTTTTTTTCTCAAGGAAACCATCACTTCCATTTGTCTATTGCCTGTGAACAAGTATCGTTTTCATCATTGGGTAACTTTGGCCTGGACTGCCTTAGGACCCGGTGTCTATAATCGGGTGTGCCTTTCTCCTCATATACACACTCAAGTGTTGGATCCTTAGACATCTAGGAGGTATCATCCGTACAGTCGCCCAAGTTCCCTAGGGGCATCTACTTCGACAGCCCCACCACCACCACCACTTGGGCCTAGGATAGAGTAGAGCTAGACTAGTATTGAGGTCCTCATTCAGGCTATGCAGAGGACATGTTGGTAGCTTTGTGTGACGTGCGCCGAGCCGAGAAGGCCCTCTTAATGATGCCCGCTTTTAGGGCTCGAGGGATTGGTTCGCATCATTTGATCTTGGGTAACACGAGACATTTTGGAATCCCCTCCCAATAGAACATTGGGGAAGTTCATCTAGCTTCATGAAACCTTTAGGCACCTTTGAGGTATTTTGGAGTCGCCACCCAATTTACAAGAAATTGGAAAAGGTCATCTAACCTCTACGGTCTAAACCAGAGAAGGTTTAGTTGTTTTTCCTACCAAATCCCACATAAACTCCCTTTTTTAAAACCAAATCTCCATGAAAAAAGGAAGAAAAACGTGTTGAAGAGGAGCACAAGTGAGGCAGCAAGTGAGAGGAACTCCTCACCTGTGAGCTGGGCCTCACGTGGTGAGGAAGCATCTCACCCAAATGAGATGGGCCTTACCAACGTGAGGCTCCATCTCACATGGGTGAGATGGGCCTCACCCACAGGCCCCCAAAACTCACATCATCTTCTTCTTTTTTTTTTTTAAAAAAAAAAGTTAAGATAAAATGAAAAATATATTTTTTTTTTCTCAAGGAAACCATCACTTCCATTTGTCTATTGCCTGTGAACAAGTATCGTTTTCATCATTGGGCAACTTTGGCCTGGACTGCCTCAGGACCCGGTGTCTATAATCGGGTGTGCCTTTCTCCTCATATACACACTCGAGTGTTGGATCCTTAGACATCTGGGAGGTATTATCCGTACAGTCGCCCAAGTTCCCTAGGGGCATCTACTTCGACAGTCCCACCACCACCACTTGGGCATAGGATGGAGTAGAGGTAGACTAGTATAGAGGTCCTCATTCAGGCTATGCAGAGGACATGTTGGTAGCTTTGTGTGACGTGCGCCGAGCCGAAAAGGCCCTCTTAATGATGCCCGCTTTTAGGGCTCGAGGGATTGGTTCGTATCATTTGATCTTAGGTACCACGAGACATTTTGGAATACCCTCCCAATAGAACATTGGGAAAGTTCATCTAGCTTCATGAAACCTTTAGGCACCTTTGAGGTATTTTGGAGTCGCCACCCAATTTATAAGAAATTGGAAAAGGTCATCTAACCTCTACTGTCTAAACCAGAGAAGGTGCTCGGAACTCCACTCTTATTTATGCCTTGGTTAATTATAAATGAGTTTTTAGATATGAAAATTTCATCTCTCTTCTTACACGATTAATGCAATTTATTAAAGGCGCACTTCAAGCACTAAGAAAGCGACAAATAGAAGCTGTAAATAAAGCAGTAAATAAAGCGATAAACACACGAACATGCCATTTACAAAGGGGAAATTGGGAAAATATACAATCTGTGACTTATGCCGAACCCAGCAAGGGCCCTCACTTTGAATCCGCTCTTAGGATTCGAGGGACTGGTTCGCGTCTTTTGATCATGGGCGTCATGAGACATCTTGGATGCCTCCTTCCCAATAGAACATTAGAAAGGAAGATCTAGTCCCATGGCACCTTTGGGCACCTTTGAAGTATCACGGAGTCGCCACCCAATTCATAATGAATTGGGGAAGGTCTCTAACCTCTTGTTGGTCAAGATCAGAGATTGGTGTTCGGAACTCCCCTCTTATTCATGCTTTGGTTAATTATAAATGAGTCTTTAATTTCTTAAAATTCTACCTTTCTTCTCACACGATCAATGCATTTAAATTAAAGGCGCAGAAAATGCACATAACGAAAATAAAGAAAGGCGATAAAGAAAGTGGTAAATGAAGTAACTAAAGAAAGCGATAAACACACCAAGCACTCAATTACAAAGGAAATAGGGGCAGAATACAACCCCAATAAAAGGAGATTAAAAATATAAATGGGGACGGAATACAATCCCAAAGTTAAATAATGTCGCCTTAAAATTAATTACAAGGGCCCAAAAGGAAATGAACATAAATTTAAACAATCAAACAAAATCAAACGTGAGAAAAACATACATAAATCGGGACATTCGTTTGGTTTGGGAACATTGGTTCCTACGCGCTTATTTGAGAGTTTAGGAACATTGGGTCCCTCGCGTTTATTTGAATAGGGTTCGAAGAGTCATTTGATTGTTGAGTTGAAAACCGGGATGAGTGATCCCACTTTGGAGAAAAAGAAACTTTTCGTTTTATTATTTGATATTTTTCATTTCTTTTGCTAAAACAAGGGACATTGGTCCCAATTTTATTAGTAAAAATTCTAATTTAATTATAGAAATATTTTTGTGATTTTTTATCTCACGCGTGCATAAATGAAACAAATATTTACAAACAAACACAAAACGCATGAAAGGAGGTTGAAAAGATCTCACTAAACCGAAGTGTTCCTCCACGCGTGGTGACCCATTTGGGGGGTCACGGGAGTGTCCACATAATGCAACTCAAAATAAATCTCAGACAAAAAAATAATATTAAAAATATTAGTAATAATTCTAAAAAAATTAATCAAATGAAGATAAAATGAATATTGAGCACAACAATAAATAATGATAACAACAAGAATAATAATGATGCAACACAATAAAATAATAATAATAATAATAATAATAATAATAATAATAATAATAATAATAATAATAATAATAATAATAATAATAATAAAGCCAATAGTACTAATACCTTGAAACAAAAATAATAGTAGCATAATGAAATAATAAATATTAGTAGTATTAACAATAATCATAATAATGCTCCAATGTAATTGTAAAGACAAATAATAATGGTAATAATAATAATGATGAAAAGAAATGTAGGCTAACGGCAAACAATATATAAAAAGACAAAACCACAAAAACCAAATGAAATAGCCATGAAGAAACTAAATCCTAAATTAAACTCATGGGTGTCAACAGTAACTAAACACCACAAAGACTAGGAAATAAATATGGCGAGAATAACAAAATTAATAACAAAAAAAATAATAAATAGAGAGGTTAGAACGGGTCCAAAGTGTTTACCCTCAGAATTTATAGATCGAAAATAGGATGTCTCAATCCGTTCCCTTTGTCGATTTTTGCGGTGATAGACAGGAATAAAATGCAAAAATTTGTATTTTTGAATAAATTAACTCTGAAAATATTTTTGGTGGGATGAATGAGCAAAGAAAATTAATTTTGCTTGTTCAAATAAAACCCAAGATGAAATGTTACCAAAGAAGAAAAAAATTAAAACTTGAGAATAAAACTTAAGAATTTTTGAAGAAAAAAACAAGTTTTTTGCTGGAGAGAAGAAAAGACTAGAGAGAAAATTAAAACTCTTTTTCTTGGATAAAAACTGCCATCCTCTTTTTTGCAAGGGAAACTCCAATTTGTTTCCCTGCCTTTGTCCCAAAATAGGAAAAGATAAAAGCCCTTTTAATTTTGGTTACCCAAAAAATCATTAAAACATGAAACCAATTTTTTACAGACTGAAAAACTGAAAAACAAATGATCAAGGAATCACACAGGCGAAAGGGACAGCATGGGGTAGCAAGGCAGAGTGAAACTGCCCGCGTGAGGGAGGGGAGAAGCACGGGTAGGGGGGTGCGCAGCGCCCCTGCTGCAAGCTGGGCTGCGCGTGCAGGCCCTGGCCGTGCGCTGGGCCATGCGCACAGGCCCCGCAACGGGCGTGGCGCGCAAAAACAAATAAAAAAGAAAAACAAAATAAATAGAAAAGAAATAAAATAAAATAAAATAAAAATAAATAAATAAATAAAAAGTAAAAATGCAAATTTTCGCATTGAAATTCTTGGAGGAATAAAGGGAGTTTTCGACAAGAGGAGCATCATTTTTGACACCTTACTGGTGGTAGCTATCCTTTTCATCATCGGGTAATTATGATCTTAGACCGCCTCGGGACCCGGTGTCTACAGCCCCAAATTTTGGGGAACTTAGAACCTAGGTGCCTAAGTGAGCAAAAATTCAGAAAAGAAAGGAAAGAAACGTGTACCTGAGGCGGTTGTCTTCCCGGTCATGATAATGAAGTCATCTCCTTAGCTTGTCGTATAGACTGAGGGATGATTTCCATCCTTTTGGGTGATGCATCGAGTCTGCTCCAAACTTACAAAACGCGAGGGCTGCTCTCTTGAGCTGCACTGAGTCTGCTCCAGACTTACAAAGTGCGAGGGTGAGGGTGCGCCGAGTCTGCTCCAGACTTACAAAACGCGAGGGTTGCTCTCTTGAGCTGCACCGAGTTTGCTCCAGACTTACAAAGTGCGAGGGTGGTGGTGCGCCGAGTCTGCTCTAGACTTACAAAACGCGAGGGTTGCTCTCTTGAGCTGCACCGAGTCTGCTTCAGACTTACAAAGTGCGAGGGGTGGTGAGCCGAGTCTGCTCCAGACTTACAAAACGTGAGGGTTGCTCTCCTAAGCTGCACCGAGTCTACTCCAGACTTACAAAGTGCCAGGGGTGGTGCACCGAGTCTGCTCCAGACTTACAAAACACGAGGGTTGCTCTCCTGAGCTGCACTGAGTCTGCTCCAGACTTACAAAGTGCGAGGGGTGGTGCGCTGAGTCTGCTCCAGACTTACAAAACGCGAGGGTTGCTCTCCTGAGTTGCACCGAGTCTACTCCAGACTTACAAAGTGCCTGGGTGTCCTTCTGAACTGGGTGTCCTTCTGGACTGCACCGAGCGAAGGCTTACAAAGTGCGGGTTGCTCTTTTGAGATATTTCCTACAAAGCTATGTGCATAGAAGTATATACAAGAAAATTGTATGCATGATATGAGATGTGTATGCATGATATGAGATGTAGATGTTTGTACAAACAAATGGATAAACCACGTCTTAGGCGGTCCAGGGTCCGTTAAGGATGCAGCTTGGCTGCTTTACCATGCCCCCAAGGATCCAGAAGAGTCTATCTTGGCTTTAGGGATTCTAAACCAAAAACACGTTCTGAACAACTTGTTAGGCGTGCATCTCTGCCCCCCAGATTCTGACTCATGTCCTGCATTATACACTATCCGCTGAAGGGAGATCATCTGTAGTAATGTCGCCTTATCGCTCCGGACATTGAGAGTCATTATTTTAAAGGCAGTGCATCCCTTATGGATTTTCACACTAGCTTTTCTTAGCGGGAGATGCGTCCTTTTCGGATTTTCACATAATCCTGTGCCTTATTTTTTGCCTGGAATGGACCCAACCCAATCCAACGGCTTTTATTTATTTCATTTTTTTGGTAGGACAGACTACCTGTTCCAAGGTTTTCACCCTGCCCTTTGGCCTAACTTTTGCTTAGAGCGCCAGTCACGGTTTTCACCTCTAACGGCCTTCTTTTCTTTTTTTTTTTTTGAGAGAGAAGGTCATTATGGGAACTCCTGCTGAGGGTGATCAGCACATGTCGGCTTAAAGGCCTTTTTAAATGGAGGCAATTAGACAATAGTTATTAGATAAACGATAAATTTCTTTTTAAGACAGAACTAAAAGTTGATGAGAATGCTAACTGAATTTCTTCATTCATTGCAAAATTGTGTACATTTCTATATGATTTCATCATACATGACCTTCATTTGACAAGAATCCAAAAGCATAAGACTACGCCTAATCTCAGAGTAAATCTTGTAAGCATCAAGCCCCTGTTATCAATCGGCCCTCTCGCGTTTTCTCGATTCAACATTTTCTCTCGGCCCTTAATTTTTGCTCAGGATGCCTTTTTTCGGTTTTTACCCTGACAGGGTGCCCAATTTTAGCAAGGCCGCCTTTTTCCGATTTTCGACCCGTGGGGCATTTATTCTCTTCTTTTTGTTTTTGTCTTTAGCCTGTTGACGTTAACTAGTTCTCTGAATTCGTTCCCATCGCTGTCTGTTAAGATCGCTGCCCCCTTGGTCAGTAACTTCTTTAGCACGAACGGACCTTCCCAGGTTGGCCTGAATTTCCCCCGTATGTCTGGCACTCCAGGCCTCATCATCTTAAAGACGAAGTCCCCTTCCTTCAGTGGGTGCTTTTGGACCTTCTTACCGAAGGATCGAGCTAACCTTTTCTGATAAACCTGATTATGGTAGTACGCCCGCAACCTATTATCATCCAACAAATTCAGCTGCAATAGTCACTGTTGTGCCCATTCTGTCTCTGGGATCTCGGCTTCTATAGCTATCCTTAGAGACTTTAGCTCAATTTCAACCAGTAAAACTACTTCGGTCCCGTATACCAAAGAGAACGGAGTTGCCCCTGCAAAGGTTCTGACCGTAGTTCTATAGCCCCAAAGTGCAAACGGCAGCTTCTCTGCCCAGTCTTTATAGCTTTGGACCATCTTGGCCAATAGTCTTTTGACATTTTTTTCGCCGCTTCAACTGCGCCATTAGCCTGAGGGCGATAAGGGGAAGACTTGTGGTGCTGGATTCCGTACTTCTGAAGCATCTTCTTAGTTTCAACTATAAACTGGACCCCATTGTCAGACACAACATGATGTGGGAGACCATATTTGCATATTAGGTTCCTCTCAATGAATCTGGCCATATCCCGAGCATCGACCTTCTTGAAAGATTCAGCCTCTACCTATTTGGTAAAATAGTTGATAGCAACTATGATGAATCTATGTCCGTTAGAGGCTGTGGGATGTATCTCCCCAATGATATCAATTCCCCAGGCTACGAATGGCCATGGAGAAGTCAGATTATGTAGCTCTGAAACTGGCACATGCCTCAAATTTGCATATTGCTGGCATAACTGGCACTCCTTCATGTATTTCGAACAATCAGCATCCATTATGAGCTAATAAAACCCTTGACGCATGAATTTCTTTGCTAAAGCCAGGCCATTCATGTGGGCCCCACAAACACTGGCATGAACCTCTTCCATAACCCTTTCGGCTTCTTTCTCTGCCAAGCACCTTATTTGGGTACTGTCCGCTTGCCTCTTATACAAATCCCCATTTACACTGATAAATTGGGAGGACAATTTTCTAATCATCCTTTGGTCCTTTTCAGTGGCTTCCTCTGGAAAAATCGATTTTTCTAAGTAATTTTGAATATCATAGTACAAGGTTTTCCATCGATGGCCTCGACATCTATTATTTGCTCAGTTTCGAAGCAAGGTTTTTTCGCACTAGAAATCAGGATGGGCCTCATGGCAATCCCTGCTGGATTATCCTATATGGATACCAATGTTGCGAGAGCATCAGCCAACTAATTTTCATCTCTAGGGATGAAGTGGAAAGTGCAAGTCTCGAACTGGCTACTCAAAATTCTCAAGTGCTTCATATAGGGCAACAATCTCTCTTCCTTGACTGACCATTCCCCTTTGATCTGGTGAATTACCAAAGATGAATCTCCAAAATCTTTTGCAGTCTTTGCCCCCAGAGCCAGCAATGCCTCTAATCCGAAAATGCAAGCTTTATATTCTGCCTCGTTATTGGTCGCCTTGTATCTCAACTTCTTGGCCAGTGGCAGCTTCTCACCATCTGGGGTTGTGAGGATGATCCCTGCTCCTGCCCCCTTCCGATTAACTGCCCCATCAAAGAACATCTGCCACCCTTGCACTGTTATGGCCATGACATCCTCATCTGGGAAATTGTATTCGAACTGGTCACCCTTAATGGGGTGTTCGGCGAGAAATTTTGCAACTGCCCAACCCTTAATGGTCTTTTTTGTGACATACTCCACATTAAATTCCTGTAATAGTATTAGCCACCTTCCCAATTTTTCCTAGCAACGAGGGTGCCTCCTGAAGGTATCGAAGGGGGTTTTGTTTGGCGATTGCTTGCACCTTATAGGAATGGAAATAATGTCTCAATTTCTTTGAAGCCCAAATTACCGCCAGATAAATCTTTTCCACCTCGACGTACTTGGTTCGTAAGGAAGGAATTTCTTGCTGAGGTAGTAAACCGCAAATTCAATCCCGAACTCATTCTCTTGGGCCATCATGGTACCTATAGAATTCTCCTCTATTGCTAGGTAAAGGACCAACGGTTTAACAGGTCACGGCGGCCATAGAACTAGGGGGTGCAGAAGGTAATTCTTAATGACATCAAAAGCTTTCTGGCAGTTGTCATTCCACTGAACTGGCTGATTCTTTCAAAGAAGTTTGAAGATAGGCTCATATACTGAATCTAGCTTGGTAATGAACTGGATAATGTACTGAAGCTTTCCCAGGAAGCTCCTAACTTCTTTTTCTTTCTGGGGCGTTGGCATCTCTCTGATAGCCTCAACCTTATTAGGGTCTATTTTGATTCCTCTTTGACTTACCACATGGCCCAGCAGCTTACCTGAGGTGACTCCAAAGATACACTTCGTGGGATTGAGGCATAAATTATACTTATCAATCTGTTGAAAGAACTTTTCCAAAGCCTCGAAGTGAACAACCCTAGTAGCTGACTTGATCATCATATCGTCAACGTACACCTCTACCTCTTTGTGAATCAGGTCATTCAGAATCTTTGTCGCCACTCTCTGATAAGTTGCTCCGGCATTCTTCAACTCGAAAGGCATAGCTTGGTAGGCAAATGTACCATATTCTGTAATAAAGGTTGTCTTGATCCGATCCATAATCTTGTTGAGTATTTGATTGTAACCCGCATACCCATCTACAAAACTGTACATCATACAGGCAGCTACACTATCCACCAGCACATTGATATAGGGTAAAGGGAAATCATCTTTTGGGCAGGCTTTGTTTAGGTCTCGGTAGTCCACACATACATGCACCTTACCGTCATTTTTGGCTACTGGGAAAACATTGGCTAACCAGGTCGGGTACTTAACTTCTACCAGAAACTTAGCCTCAATCTGCTTGTGGATCTCTTCTTTTATCTTTTGCACCCATTCTGGCCTAAGTCTCCTGAGTTTTTGCTTGACCGGTCTAAATTCTGGGTAAGTTGGGATGGCATGTTCTGCAATATTTCAATCAATTCCCGGCATGTCCTCATAAGTCTAGGCAAAGACCTTTTCATATTTTCTTAAAATTCTCTCAAATTTTATTCTCTCCTCAGGAGTTATATCTGATGCTATCAAAATTTCCTTTGGGCTTTCCAAAGTTCCGAGATTAAATGCAGTCGTGCTAGTTGAATTAATATAAAAAATGAATGCATCATGTTCATGATCATGAGAGATGAAATCATCAGAAGCACCACACAAATAAGCAAAGTTGTTCATTCCATTAACATAATTAGCAAAGTTAACATTGTCATCATTAAACAGTTCAGGCATAAAAAGAGTATCTAAAACACAATTGTCTTCATCTCCCATTGGCGCCGCAGTTGTAGCCGACTGCGCCTCGACTCCTTGGGTTGCTGGAGGCTTTTCAGCTGGCCCTAATGAAATCTTCAGATCCTCAATCTGCACATCTGGCCCATTATCTTCTCCTTCCCCTTCAATCGGGTAGCTAATAGCTTCTCTGTGATAATTTCCTCTGGCTCATCCCCATCCCAAACATTACACTGCGGCATCACCTCTTCATCCCAGAAATCCTCTGCAGGCTTGATTACCCCAACTTCCCAGTCGAAGACATCATTAAAGATCTCAAAGCCCTGTACAATCCTTCCATCCACCCATTAGGGCTCTTCCTCTCCAGCATAGGCGCAAACTGAGGAGGCTGGAATGAAACTCTTGGAAATATGAGGGATCTCCTTGGACACTTCCTTCTCCTTGCCACACTCACCTCTGTACGCTAGACCCTTTCGATCCTTCTGGCCTCATGTAGTGATGGCTGACTACAATCCTTACGAATGTTTACCCAAACCAGCCCCTGGGAGAAAATGCATTTTCTTCATCATATTCACTGCTTGAGGGCTGCCCACTGAACCTTGCTCTTCCCCAATTACTGACAAATGGAAACCACTAAATGGTTGGTTCGCAATACCCAAGGCGGACACCTGGTTTTCTCTAGCTGCTCTGATGTTTACCACCTCCCCTTCATGTGGTATTCTAATCATCTGATGTAGCGTGGAGGGCACTCCCCCTAGCTTATGGAACCACGACCTCCCTAGTAAGGCTGAGAAGTTCGCTGGGATGGACAAAACCACAAACTCTACCTCCGTCTCTACAGGCCTAGTCTTAACCAAAGCTCTAAACGTCCCCGACGCTTATCATAGGCCATGATGGTCAAATCAGACTTGCTGAGCATGCTCTCATCTAGCCCGAAAGCCTGCAGTACCACCAACGGACAGACATTTATGGATGATCCATCATCAACCATGATGCAAGCGGTGTGCTTGCCATTTACTTATGCCTTGATGTACAGTAACTGATTGTGATTGCGGCCTTCAACTGGAAAATCAGCATCGGAATACACTAACTTCTCTCCTGACCCTCCTTTTACAAGATCTAACAGCTCAGATGGAGAGATTGTGGTGACTACAGTGGATTCGCTTAAAGCCTCTACCAGCTTCTGTCTGTGAGAAGGAGACTATCTCAGAAGGTCCCATATAGATATTTGAGCTGCGGTCTTTTTCAACTGTTTGACTATAGCGTTCTCTTCTGGCTCCCTTTTCGCTGGTGCTTGCACTAGGTCTTGCGACCTTTCTACTTCTGGGACTACTCTCCCACTCCTTGTCACGGCTCTTTCCTCCTCTCCTTCTCCATCTGATTCCCACAGGTTGGCAAACAATTCTCCTTCATCCTTGTCTTCATCTTCTTCCCCACTTTCGCTGGTGGACCAATAGTCTATCGTCCCCACGGGCATCCCTTCCTCTCTTGTCGTGGGGTGAGTGATAGTAACGTATTCATTCCCATACAAGTCTCGCAGGACATACCACTCAGGTAGACTTGACCCAATCATGAAAACAGGTGACGGCACAACATTGTAGTTAGACTTCTTTTTACTCTCTCTTTGCTCAGGATCAGTGATCTGCTTACTGTCGATTAGATCTTGAATCTGATGCCTCAGTGTCAGGCAATCGTTTGTCAAATGCCCGGTATGTTGGTGATAGGCATAATATTCATGCTCTTTATGCCTCGGATGCCCTTGGGTTCTGGCTGGCCTAGGTTGTAGGGGTTGTAGCTTTCCCTCTTTCATCAATCGCTTCAGTACCCATGACAAATGCCGCCCCAAGTTCGAGAAGTACCTTTGATCGACACCTGGTGCCGATAGCTCAGCCGTCTTCCCACTTCTAATGACTCTGCTGGAGCCCGCTGACTTGTTTGCCCCCTGGTTAGCATAACCTCTCTTGGCATAGGCCTCACCGCTTGCCTTCCTCGCAAGGTACTCTCCCTCAACCTCTATCGCAATGTCCTTCAATGACTCCCAGTCTCTTAACCCTTTCATCTTTAGTCCCTCTCTCAAATAAGGGCTAGCATTCTGAATGAACAATCGAATCTGGTCCGGGGTGTCAGGCTTGCGCTTCATTTTCATGACTCTGTTCCTCCATCGGGTGAGGTATTTGTGAAAAGACTCTCCCACCTTTTGCTGTAACAGTTCCAAATCCTTTAGCGTCACCTCCATTCTTGTATTGCAATCATACTGTCTGAGAAATTATTCCATCAATAAATCCCAATCTTCTTTCGTTCTTCGGTCCAACCCGTGATACCAACCCACTGCTGGACCAGTTAAACTCAGACAAAAGTACTTGACCTTCTGCCTCTTTGTTAGGGTAGTACCTTTCATCACTAGGTAGTACTGCTTTATGTGTGCAGTGGGGTCAGAGGTGCCATACAACTTTGGAACGTCAGGCATCTTGAAATTTTATGGAACCAAATCATCATTGTCTAGCTCTCTATCCTCGGGGTTTATTCCTCCCCCTACCTTCAACATCTTCGATATGGCTTCGAATCTTTCTTCCATCTTCCTCCACATTGCATCCTCTACCTTTGGTGACTTCCCTTTTACCACCACCAGTCCTCTGGCTCTTCCCACACATCAACTTCAGACTTAGGGCCTTCCCTACACTCGACAGGTGCTGGTGCACTTGGCTCAATTGCAGGTGGGTCAGCTGCCGCCGGGGGATCCTCTTTAATAGCCCCTTGCTCCTCTGGGTCCCTAATCGGAGCAACAGTTTATTGCCTAGCAGGTGGGGCCAGGGTAGTGGAAAGGTTGCCCATCATCGCCATCATTCTAGCCTCGAACTCTTCCAACCTTCTCCCCACTTCTTCGGCAATCATCGCTCTAGTAGCATCAAAACCGCTGGATGGATCAAACATGCTTGATGACTCGAAAAATAATATCTCATCCTCTTCTGAAAGAGAATCTAAACTCGGGTTTGACACTAGCTCTAGAGAAACTTTCCTCAGTCGACCGTCAGGACCTTTAGACCACCTAGACGAATCTATGATGGCTGCAAAATGCACCTTTGTTAGGATGATGCATGATTGAAATGCAATGCATAGCCGTGCTGGTGCAGCATAGACAAACACATGCAAGCAAATAGACCCTTTCGACCTTATTTCTCCCACACACGGGGTAATGTGGTCTCTTTCCTAGGTGGGCTTTATCCAAGGGTTAACAGGGAACCCATTGGACACATATGGTGCACGGTGATAAACCAGCAGCATAACAGTTTTAATCTAATACGCATTCGTATGGGTTTTGGCCATTACGTATTTGGGCAATTCAATCAAGTTAAGGTGGGCTTACCGGGGCATGAAAGCCTTTGATAAAGGACCACTTAATTTGCTTGATTTTGTTTAATACGTGACGGCCCACATCACAAGCATCGTATTAAGGAGCATACCACCTAGTGGAAGTTTCTATTTGCCATTACATGAGATTTGGTCAAGGTGATGATACTTTAGGGCTACCCAAGCGTGGTCCCTGCCAACGTGTCTAGCTCATCATGAGCGTAGCGACCGATCGAGTCTCCATTTGATATACCATTAATGGTACGAGGCTTGGGTTGGTGGTTATCCTTAACACTTTCCTACAATGAGTGAAAGTAGGGTCGTGCTTCGGGAATGCACCGGGGTAAGATAGGGGACCAACTAACATAATACTAAGGCTCTAAAATGCAATGCAATTTTTCGAAAAGAGATAGAATTTTAAGCTTTAAAAACCCAATTATATTTTAACCAAAGCACTTTTAAAATGAAGTTTCAAACAAATTCCCCAGCGGAGTCGCCACTATGACGCACACCGAACCCTGCAAGGGCCCTCACGTTGAATCTGCTCTTAGGATTCGAGGGACTGGTTCGCGTCTTTTGATCATGGGCATCATGAGACATCTTGGATGCCTCCTCCCCAATAGAACATTGGAAAGGAAGATCTAGTCCCATGGCAGCTTTGGGCACCTTTGAGGTATCACGAAATCGCCACCCAATTCACAAGGAATTGGGAAAGGTCTCTAACCTCTTATTGGTCAAGACCAGAGATTGGTGTTCGGAACTCCCCTCTTATTTCTGCTTTGGTTAATTATAAATGAGTCTTTAATTTCTTAAAATTCTACCTTTCTTCTCACACGATCAATGCATTTAAATTACAGGCGCACAAAAAGCACGTAACGAAAATAAAGAAAGGCGAAAAAGAAAGCGGTAAATGAAGTAACTAAAGAAAGCGATAAACACACCAAGCACGCAATTACAAAGGAAATAGGGCCGGAATACAATCCCAATAAAAGGAGATTAAAAATATAAATGGGGACGGAATACAATCCCAAAGTTAAATAATGTCGCCTCAAAATTAATTACAAGGGCCCAAAAGGAAATGAACATAAATTTAAACAATCAAACAAAATCAAACGTGAGAAAAACATACATAAATCGGGGCATTCATTTGATTTAGGAACATTGGTTCCTACGCGCTTATTTGAGAGTTTAGGAACATTGGGTCCCTCGCGTTTATTTGAAGAGGGTTCGAAGAGTCATTTGATTGTTGAGTTGAAAACTGGGATGAGTGATCCCATTTTGGAGAAAAAGAAACTCTTCGTTTTATTGTTTGATATTTTTCATTTCTTTAGCTAAAACAAGGGACATTAGTCCCAATTTTATTAGTAAAAATTTCAATTTAATTATAGAAATATTTTTGTGATTTTTTATCTCACGCGTGCATAAATGAAACAAATCTTTACAAACAAACACAAAACGTATGAAAGGAGGTTGAAAAGATCTCACCAAATCGAAGTGTTCCTCCATGCGTGGTGACCTATCCGAGGGGTCACGGGGGTGTCCACATAATGCAACTCAAAATAAATCTCAGACAGAAAAATAATATTAAAAATATTAGTAATAATTCTAAAAATTTAATCAAATGAAGATAAAATTAATATTGGGCACAATAATAAATAATGATAACAATAATAATAATAATGATGCAACACAACAAAATAATATTAATAATAATAATGATAATAATAATAATAATAATAATAAAACAGAATATTAAACAATAATAATAATAATAATAATAATAATAATAATAATAATAATAATTATAAAGCCAATAGTACTAATACCTTAAAACAAAAATAATAGTAGCATAATGAAATAATAAATATTAGTAGTATTAACAATAATCATAATAATGCTCCAATGTAATTGTAAAGACAAATAATAATGGTAATAATAATAATGATGAAAAGAAATGGAGGCTAATGGAAAACAATATATAAAAAGACAAAACCACAAAACCCAAATGAATTAGCCATGAAGAAACTAAATCCTAAATTAAACTCATGGGTGTCAACAGTAGCTAAACACCACAAAGACTAGGAAATAAATATGGCGAGAATAACAAAATTAATAACAAAAAAAATAATAAATAGAGAGGTTAGAACGGGTCCAAAGTGTTTACCCTCAGAATTTATAGATCGGAAATAGGATGTCTCAATCTGTTCCCCTTGTCGATTTTTGCGGTGATAGACAGGAATAAAATGCAAAAATTTGTGTTTTTGAATAAATTAACTCTTGAAAATATTTTTGGTGGGATGAATGAGCAAAGAAAATTAATTTTTCTTGTTCAAATCAAACCCAAGTTGAAATGTTACCAAAGAAGAAAAAAATTAAAACTTGAGAATAAAACTTAAGAATTTTTGAAGAAAAAAACAAGTTTTTTGCTGGAGAGAAGAAAAGACTAGAGAGAAAATTAAAACTCTTTTTCTTGAATAAAAACTGCTGTCCTCCTTTTTCTAAGGGAAACTCAAATTTGTTTCCCTGCCTTTGTCCCAAAATAGGAAAAGACAAAAGCCTTATTAATTTTGGTTACCCAAAAAATCATCAAAACATGAAACCAATTTTTTACAGACTGAAAAACTAAAAAAAAAATGACCAAGGAATCACACAGGCGAAAGGAACAGCACGGGGCAGCAAGGAGGGGCGAAACTGCCCGCATGAGGGAGGGGAGACGTGCGGGCAGAGGGGCATGCGACGCCCCTGCTGTGCGCGCGTAGGTCCCGCAACGGGCCCGGCCCGCACGCACGGCCCGTAGGAAAACAAATAAAAAAGAAAAATAAAATAAATAGAAAAGAAATAAAATAAAATAAAATAAAAATAAATAAATAAAAAGTAAAAATGCAAATTTTTGCATTGAAATTCTTGGAGGAATAAAAGAAGTTTTCGACAAGAGGAGCATCATTTTTGACACCTTACTGGTGGCAGCTATCCTTTTTATCATCGGGTAGTTCTGATCTTGGACCGCCTCAGGACCCAGTGTCTACACAATCCCCTAGAGACTAAGCAAAATTAAGATAAAAATTGGGATGGAATACAATCCCTAAATGAAATAAAGCTTAATAAAATTTCCCCAAAAATAATTAATTACAAGGGCGCAAAAGATATATGTAAACAAAAAGTTAAACATTCAAGCAAAATTAATCAAACGAGGAGACAAACATAAATCGGGATATTTATTCGGTTTGTGAACATTAGTTCTTTCACGCTCACTTAAAGAGAGATCGAAGAGTTATTTTGGCTATTGGCTTGAAAACCGGGATGAGTGATACCATTTTTAAGAAAATTTAACTTTTCGTTTTAATTCGTGACATTTTGCATTTCTTAGCTAAAGTCGAGGACATTGGTCCCACTTTATTAGTAAAAAATCCCAATTTAGTTATAAAAATATTTTCGTGATTTTTTATCATACACGCGTGTAAAATAAAACTATTTGATTTGCAAACAAAACACGGTCAAATTTATAAAAGACAGGTAGGATCTCACCGAAAAAGGATTTCCCACGAGTCGTGATCCCTCCATTCGGTCACGGTGATGCTCAAACGAGCGACAGCACATTTTGCCCAAACAAGAAAGACAATAATAAAAATGTTAGTGGTAATCCTAAAATTAAACACAAAAACATAAGATAAAGAAATATAAGACATGGTCAACCATAAAATAATGACAACAATAATAATACCAAATACAAATATATAATAACGATAATGATAATAATAATAACAATGGCAAATAAAATAATAGCAATAGTAACAATAAAATAGCAGCAACAGTAACAATACAATAATAATAATAATAACATTAATAACAATAATACTAATGGCAACCATGATATAACCATGTAAACAGTAGTGATTAATGCAAATATTAATAGTGATAATAATAATAACAATAGTAGCAATAGTAATGACAATACAATAATAACGACATTAATAAGCAATAATAACGATAATAATAATGTTAACCGTGATAATAAGAACAATAAATAATAATAGCAATAATGTTAGAACTAAACCAATGAAATTAAGTGAAGGAAAAAGGAGAAAACAAATGAACATGCAATAAATAAAAAATGTCAGCATTTAAACATAGAAGGAACATCACGAGAGCCATGCAAAAAAATAAATAAATCTCAAACCCAACAAAAAGGAGACATGCATTCACCAAACCGTAAGGAATAAAATGAAATACGACGATCAAAGATAAGTCCAAGAATCTTTACGCTCAGAATTTATAGAGTGGAGAAATGATGTCTCAATCCGTCTCCCTTGTCAAGTTTTGTAGTGATGAACACCAAAAATACCCAAGAAAAATTTGAGTTTTCAACATAAAAAAACTAAAGAAAATGATTTTAATGGAGTGCTCAAGTTGAGGAAATTATTTTTCCTTACTCAAGTCAATCCAAGAATAAAAACCTTTTTAAGAAGAAGAAAAATTAAATCTCAAATTTTTCAAGAATAATGCCTTTTTTCTTGCTCTCGCCTCTACCCTTTCTTTTTCTACCCCAAATGAAGACAATTCTTCCTCTTATTTTTCCTCATCTCTCGGAATGGAAAGGAAAAAAGCCCCTTTCCTAAACCCATTTTCCAAAAAATACCAAAACATGAAAAAAATAGATTTTATAGTCCTCAAAAATAGCTTTTTCGCAAGTGGAAAAGGAACAGGGGAAGGCTGCCCGCTAGCGAGTGGCTACACCTCAAGTGCAGGGGCCGCACCTCGCAACACGAGGTGCGGCCTCACGAAAGGCCGCGAGGTGCAGCCTCCTCGTGGGAGGCCGCAAGCGGAATTCCGCGAGGTGCTGCCTCCTTGCGAGAGGCCACACATGAGGGCTGCGAGGCGCGGCCTCCTCGCCAGCCTCGCGCAGGAGGCTATGCCTTGCGTCAAGCTTATGTGCGGCACCTCGCGCACAGCCAGCCTGCCCCGCGATCCGTGTTTGTCGTGCCGGCACCAGGTCGCAAGCCACTGAAAGCCCCAAAACCAAAATAATTTTTTTTTCGAAATTAAATTTTTTTTTTATTTTATTATTATCTTTTATTTATTTAAAAGGAAGGGCCTTGACAAGGGAAATATCAGTTCTAACACTTCGCCTACGAACAAGCAATCATTTTCATCATCGAGTAATCCTGATCTTAAACTGCCTCGGGACCCGGTGTCTACAGTTGCTCCCAATTTTGGGAAAGCTAGCATGCAGGTGCCTAGGTGAGCCAAAATTCAGAAAAGAGAAAAGAAGCGCGTACCTGAGGCGGCCGTCTTTCCAGACTGGATGATGTTGTTGGGGTGGCTACCGCCGTGTTATCAGCATGTTATCCTTTGTTGAAGTGGTAGTGCCATGATTGTGCCAACCTTCCGTGTAGTGGTAGTACCGTCATCGTGCTAACCCTTCTGAAGTGGTACCCCTTGAGAGGTCTTTGGCTGATTGCGCCCTGAGAGGTCTTTGGCTGACTGCCCCCTAAGAGGTCTTTAGCTGATTGCCCCCTAAGAGGTCTTTGGATGATCGCCCCTTGAGAGGTCTTTGGTTGATTGCCTCCTGAGAGGTCTTTGGCTGATAGCCCCCTGAGAGGTCTTTGGTTGATTGACCCCTGAGAGGCCTTTTATTGACTGCCCCCTAAGAGGTCTTTCGTTGATCGCCCCCTGAGAGGTCTTTGGTTGATTGCCCCCTGAGAGGTCTTTTGTTAACTGTTTGGATTGGTGTCTGGACTGATGTTGCCACTTGGCTTTTGTCGGTGTCCGCATCGAATATCTCTTACTGCAAAACTTGAAAAGCCAAATGTGCAGGAAAAAAAGTGAGCATGCTCGTGAAATGTATGTGTCATGCAGAAATGTAGGACAAGAATTCATCTAAGTGAGTTTGGAGATGATAGCCAGGTTGGGCTCAATTTGCAGTAGGATTGATGTCCTTTAGAATTGCTTTTGAATTTCATGCTTTTGGGGTTGTGAGGTTCTTATCTGATACCTGTAGTCATTTTCTTAAGGTAGTGCGTTCCTTGTGGATTTTTACACTAGCTTTTCTTGGCGAGAAATGCATTCTTTCCGGATTTTCACATAATCCTGTGCCTAAATTTTGCCTGGAATGGACCCAACCCACTCCAGCGGCTTTTATCCATTTTTTTTTGTAGGAAAGACTTCCTATTTCCAGGTTTTCACCCTACCCTTTGGCCTAACTTTTGCTTAGAGAGCCAGTTACGGTTTTCATCTCTAACGGCCTTTTTTTTTTGTGAAGGGTATAATTGCAAGAAAAGTCGAGGCAACTATTAGAGCCCCCTTCCTAGAGCAATCAGCAGCTACCCATTGAGGCATCTTCTTTCCTAGACCACGGTTGTATTCCTCTGCCTTTCCCAAGGAAGATGTTACCAGATTGGGTGAGGGGGCAGACGAGGATATTAGCTTCATGTGCCGCCAATCCCCACTTTTCTGCTATGACTCCGGATGGTTCTTCAGGGTGTGTCTCATTGTGCGGGCTCTATGAGGCTACCTTCCATATCACCGCTCGCTGTGTCTAACAGTTCAGATGGAATTCAAGATGCTGTGAGGCCCCTCCTATCCTTTCCAGATGGCATCTTATCTTCGACTTTTACCTCAAAGTACCATGGCCTCTGGACCCAGTTGCCTATGAAGGCTATTATACAACTAATCGGAGATTGCCCCTTTGCTTCTACTAGTGCATACAAGATATGGGTGCCCAGTCCAGCGGTTGATAATAGGACGCATCTGCTTAAGCGCCTGGCCGGCGAGAGTAGAGTATAGTTATTTAGATTAGATGCATTCAATATTGAATGATGTTTTTCTTTTTATAAAAGAACTAGAAGATAATGAACACATGAGTCTAATTGCCTTCGTTTTATATCTTTCTGCAAAATTGTGTACATTTCAGTATGATTTCTCTATACATGATAATTATCTAACATAGATTCAAAATGCAAAACTACATTTAATCTCAGAGTGGATCTTGTAAGCATCAAACTACTATTTCCAATCAGCCATCTTGGGTTTTCTTGATTAGACATTTTCTCTCAAGTCTCTAATTTTTATCTAGAATGCCTTTTTTCGATTTCCATCCTGACGAGGCGCCCATTTTTAGCAAGGCCGCCTTTTTTGGGTTTTCGACCCGCGGGGCATTTATTCTCTTCTTTTGATTTTTAGTCTTTAGCCATGGAACTTCTTGAGTCTGTCGATGCTGACTGGTTCTCCGAACTTGATTCCATCACTGTTTGTTGGAATCGCTGCTCCCTTGGGTAACAACTTCTCAAGAACAAATGGGCCTTCATACGCTAGTCTGAATTTGCCTCATCCATCTGGAACATTCGGACTCATTTGCTGAAAGACTAAATCTCCCAATTTTAGTGGGTGCTTTCTAAATTTTTTCCAAATGATCGAGCAAAGTGTTTTCTAATAGATCTGACTGTGATAATAATCCCACAACCTATTCTCGTCTGACGTGCTTAACTGTTGTAGTCGCTGCTGTACCCAATCAGCTTCTGGAATCTGGGCTTCCATGACTTCCCTTAAAGATTTGAACTCTACTTTGACCGACAGTACTGCTTTCGCCCCATATATCGAGGAATAAAATGTGAGAATTGTAGAGGTTCCGATGGTGGTTCTCTAGCCTCAAAGTGTAAAAGGTCATTTCTCTGCCCAATCCTTGTAGTTTTGAACCATCTTAACCAAGATCTTCTTGTTAGCAGCCTCTCCTGCCCTATTGGTTTAAGGGCGATACAGAGAGGACTTATGGTGCTCAATGCCATACCTCTAAAGTAACTCCCTAGCCTTAACTATAAACTGCCCCCCATCCTTGAGCATGACGTGGTGCGGGAGACCATATCGAAATATCAGATTCCTTTCGATGACCTCGTCCATTGGGGGCCGTAGGGCGCACCTCCCCTATGATGTCTATTCCCAAGCTCGAGCAATCTGTATCTATTGTAAGTCAATATAACCCTTTTGGTCCTTTTCGGAAGTCAAGAAGAATAGCAAAGTACGGGCATGTGTAGATCAATGGGATTTAAACAAAACTTGCCCCTAGGATGACTTTCCTTTGCCCCATATCAACAGTTTTCGACCAGATCTACATATTAATTCTTTTCCTTCTTTTTTTGTTTTGTATATTTGTTTTTATATATATATATATATATATATATATATATATTGGATAGGCTTTGTTCAAATCCTGATAGTTTACACATACACGCACTTCCCTTCTTAACCATTGGGGATGACATTGATTAACCTAGCTGGGCGTTGCACTTCAATAAGAAATTTGCCCCCGTTTCTGCTTGTAGATCTCTCCTCTTAACTTTTTTTGCCCCTTCCAGCTTGGGTCCTCTGAGCTTCTGCGTGACTAGTCCATGATCTTGATATGCTGGCATAGTATGTTCGACGACTTTGCAATCATCCCCGGCGTGTCTTCGTAGGTCCAGGTAAAGATTTTTTCACACTTTTTTTTATTCTCTCAAATTTTAACCCCTCCTCAGGAGTTATAAATGCTATCAAGATTTTCTTTGGGTTCTCCAAAGTCTTCGAGATTAAATGGAATGGCATCAGTCAAATCAATGTCAAATATGAATGAGTCGTGATCATGATTATGCACAATGAAATCGCGAGAGATATCACACAAATAAGAAAAAAACCATTCATTTCATTTAATAAAAACTAGAATTAAAATGTCATTATCAAATAGTTCCAAAATAGAAAGAACATCTAAATAGCTTTCTTCTTCCCATTTTTGCTAGCACAGGTGTTATAGTCGATGGTCCATTATCACCCGCGAGAACCATCTTCCCCACCTCTCATCTCCTCTTCAATGAGGTATTGAACTTGTTTCCTCAGAGTTTGGCACCCATTAGTCTCATGCCCAGTATACTGATGGTAGGCACAATACTGATCCGCTCGATGGCTAGGACGCCCCTGGCTCTTGGCGGGTTTTCCAGGCTTCGGCTGTAACTTCCCCTTGTCAATGAACTAAAAGAGATGTTCAGATAAAGGCTTATCTAAGATGGTATAGCAGCCTTGAGTAGTTCCAATGATTGAAATCTTGGTGGCTTCAACATCTCTCGTACTGTCATCATCAAGACTCGAGTTCCCATGATTACCTCCTCCCATGCCATTGCTCCCTCTTCGAGGATTACCAACTGCTCGTTATTAATGGGTTCCTGGACTTGACCTTTCAGGGTTTGGCAACCGTCTATTGGATAGTTGCCTCTGATGATGATGATGATTTAGTTACCTCTGACCTCTAGTTGGCCTGGCCGAACCTGGTCGCGAGTTCCCCTCTAATGCTTGAGGCAAAGATCTGCCTATGTCAAAACCACACTTTTGGGCTGTTCTAATCGCTGATACTTCTTCCATTCCCCAAGTGCTGACACGGCTGCTATACCCATGCAGTCGACCTCTCTTTTCTAAGTTCACGGAGACTTTACTAGCGGCCAGGGTAGTTGCAAGTTCGGCCTTTGAAATTTCTTCTTTGAGGATGTCCATCCTTCTTTTCAGGGCTCGTGCCGCTGCCAGAAACCCATTCTCTGAAACATGCCCTTTGCCTTTTTACTCAAATGATGGAGCAACAAGCGACTCTCCTCTAGACTCAGTGGGTGGTATACATACTTCCTTAGTTGGATCATGCTCTTTTTAGGGCAAGGTAGGAGCAATAGGCTGCTGCCTAAAGGGTGGCATCACAGCAGTGACTAAATTCTCCGTAATAGCCGTCATCCGAGCTTCAAACTTTTCAAACTTCCCTTCTATCTTTTTCCACATTGGCTCTTCAACTTTAGACGGCTTGCCCTTTCTGGGGCTGAGTTCTCTAGGCCTCCTCAAAGAAGTCATCGTTAAGTTATACAACCCTTTTAGGCTCGGGTGCACCCCTAGGCTCAGTCACTGGTGGGCGTAAAGTCCCTGGAGGATCCTCCCTAAATGGATTTGACTTCTCTTATCCTACTGCAAGAACAACTAGTGGCTGCCCGGTGGGCTGGGTTATTGTAGCAGTCGTGTTCCTAATCATGGCCATTACCTTATTCTCAAATTCCTCCAATCTCCTACTTACTTCCTCAGCAATCAAAGCGTGGATCGCCTCTGTCTCTCTTGAAAGATCAGCCATTTTGTTGAAAAAAAAAAGTGTGAAAACAAAGTCTCAATGCCCTCTGATAGTGAATCTGAACCCCAAATTAATACCCTTTTGGCAACTCGAAGATAGGTTTTCTGCTCAGTCATCCGCTAGGATCCCTAGAGCACTTAGAAGAATCTATGATGGCTGAAAGATTCGAATTGTTAGAATGATGCATGGATGACATATACAATGCATGATCATATGTTATGCAACATTCATAACCATATACAAGCAAGTGGATCCTTCTAACCTTTTAACTCTCGCACACGAGGTCAATTGGTCTCTCCCTAGGTGGGCTTAATCTATTGGTCAACATGGGACCCTATGAATGCGGGTAGTACATGGCGAAAAAGCCAGCAATATAATGTCTCTCAAAATGCACATACGTATGAGTTTCGGCCATTATCTACTCAAACACTTCAATCGAATTAAGGTGACCTCACCGAGGTATGAAAGCCTTTGATGGAAGACCACTTGACTCGTTTGATTTTGTTCAATACATGATGGCTCACATCACAAGCATTGTATTATGGTTCATTTCACCTAGGGGAAGTATCTATTGCCATTACATGAGCTTTGGTTGAGGTGATAATACTTTAGGGCTACCCAAGCATGGTCCCTACGAATGGGCCTAGCTCATCACTAGCGTAACGACCGATCGGGTCTCCATTTGATATACCAAGAGGTACTAAGCTTGGGCTGGTGATTATCCTTAACACTTTTCCACATTGAATGAACATAGGGCCGTGTTTCGGGAACGGACCGGGGCAGAATAAGGGTACAAACTAACATAATTCTAAGGCTCTAAAATGATGCAGTGCAATTTTCAAAAAGAGATAGAGTTTTAAGCTTAAAAAAACTCAATCATACATTTTAACTAAGACATTTTCAAAGCAAAGTCGCAAAGTCCCCAGTAGAGTCACCATTGTGACGCGCGTCGAACTGAGAAGGCCCTCTTAATGATGCCCGCTTTTAGGGCTCGAGAGATTGGTTCACTATATTTGATCTTGGGTAACACAAGACATTTTGGAATCCCCTCCCAATAGAACATTGGGGAAGTTCATCTAGCCTCATGAAACCTTTAGGCAACTTTGAAGTATTTTGGAGTCCCCACCCAATTTACTGTAACAGCCCTTACCTATACGTAGGGAGCTTCATTCCTCGAAGTTGAAGAAGGACCCTGATAGATAAGGGTTGTCACGCAAAAACCCCAAAACAAAGCAAATAAAGTTGTAAAACATACATTCAAGCGGTAAAAATAAAATTCTTAAAACAAAGGACAGATGGTGAAATCCAGAAATACAATATTATTAATTTACATAATAGTCTTTACATATCGGAATACAAGAGTGCCATAGCACAAGATCATACAAATTTGATGTCCAAATCATATTACAAAAGTAGGGTTACATCATTACAAAATCATTAAACTAAACATATACAAAAAGTACAATCTTGTACTACAAAAACTCTCTCCTAGTTGTGTTGCCCTTCTGAAACGGATCACCCTACCCAAAAACTTCAACATCTTCCACACCTGCACGGATGAAACACCCATGCTAAATGAATACGCTTAGTGGGGAAAACACAATGAAAAACGACCACTCACAGTGGACATTAAAACAAATCACACACATAAGGCACATACTGAATATCCAACTTAAAACAGTTCATCATACTATTTTTTAATCCTGAATTCAAGTATAACACAAAATTACAATAAACCTGCTTGTTCAAAACAGTGGATAGCGAGTATCGCATAGTCAATCAAAACGCATAGATACCCAAGGGTATCAAAATCATTCTTTTATTTTTGTTTCAAACATTCATGCATGGAATCTTAAACAAGATTCAAGTTTAAAAGGGATCGCGAGGATCCGAACAGGGACCTGATCAGGGTCCAGAACGTATATGCATGGCTGCAACTAACTGAACTCTATAGGCATGCCTATTTATCCACTTATTGACTTTCGCAGGTCAAGCATAATTCAACTAATTTGCATTTATATCATTCTTAAAAATTGTCTATTTATAACTATGAAAGCATGACAAGACTGAAAATTAAACATTAAAAGCATAAAAGAAAACTCGCCTTTTTGAAGCCAGGAGGTGTCGCGCTCGTGATAAGGGCGAAGATCTACCTCAATTTGCAGTCATGACCGTCCTCGCACTTACGCGGGGATAGAAACACACCTCACTATTGCACTCATGACAATTGTCGCGCTCGCAATAGTGAGCGGCCAGCAGCTTCTGTCTTGCTCGCGCGCAGGCGCACACTCGCAACAGGAGACCGTCCAAAATCTATACGGCGGCTGAGCGCTCTGTCGCACTCACGACAGAGAGCTCTCACCGCAGCCGCTCGGTAGTGTACACTCAGCTCACGCGATGGCTGCAATCACCGAGCTCTATTGCGATAGGGTCGGGATTTCCAGCCCTTACGCAAAAAACCTGCAGAATTCCACTTCTAAATTCCACCCAAACCTTCAATTGGCTTCAAAACACAACCCCACACAAATAGATCATTAATAATACCTTAAACCACTTAAAACTCAACTTATAAACTAATTATCATCATCAAATCATACAATTTACAAGATCAAATTCCAGAATTTATCAAACCCACAATTTCTCATAGAATTTCATACAAACTCATGCTATAACTCAATTCTTCACCAATTAACATCTCAACCCAAAATCATCAATACCCATATTAATTAGATACAAGTACTCACCATATATCCCATCAATTGCAACATTTAGCTCGAAACACAAAAAAATCATACAAAACACACACAAAAACAACAACATTCCCAAACCTCAAATACTTGAACTCTAATCACGGGCTCCGCTTCCACTTGCGATTTCCTTGCCTTTGCGCTCTCTAGGAGGGATCTCTTAGCAAAAACACCCATCATAACAAGCTTTAAACTCAAACCCCAAAAATAACCAAATACTCAAATTAACTAAATTAGAAGGAATAAGAGGGTGAGGAAGAACAATAAGCTTTTACTTACCTAAATCAACTTAAGATCACCCAAAACTCACCAAAATTGCAGCTAGAGGGGAAGGATTACAAGGAAGTAAAGAAGAAAAGAAGAGGAAGAGGAAGAACGGGAAAGAAGAAAGAAACGGGAAAAAGGGAAGGGGAAAAGCTGATTCTCTTTCCTCTCTCCACACAAATATACTCCCCCACTTGCCACATGGCAGCCCCCCATTAGAAGACTACCCCAAGACATACCCAAAACCCATCCTCTTACCTACACTCAAACCAAACCTCACTTACATACACCCTAACCCCCTACACATTCTCACACCCAAGCAAACCCAACAAATGCATAACACTACAATTTAAATCATGCATATACACAAAAATAACACATGCCAAAATTGAACACACACACAATCACACATGTACAAGGCTCAAACTACTAGGGTGGAAACGGGGCGTTACAATACTCCCCCACTTAACAGAATTTCATCCTCGAAATTCTTTCCTGCTCCAAATAACTGAGGATGCTGAGCTCTCATGACTGCTTTCGCTTCCCAAGTTGCCTCTCCAATTCCATGATGTTTCCAAAGTACTTTACCCAATGGGACTTGCTTACTATGGGGCTGTCTGATCTCCCTAGCCAAAATTTCCTTCGGTTCTTCATTAAATGAGAAATCTGGTTGAACCCGAATATCTTGCACTTGTAGCACATGAGATGGATCGGATCGGTAACGGTGGAGCATAGACATGTGAAAAACATCATGTAACTTAGCTAACACCACCGGCAATGCTAACTGATAAGGTACCGGGCCAATCTTATCCAGGATCTCATAAGGTCAAATAAATCGAGGACTTAACTTTCCTTTCTTACCAAACCGAAGAACTTTTCGCCAAGGTGATACTTTCAAGAACACCTTGTCGCCAACCTCATATCGAATGTCTCTTCGTTTCAAATCAGTATACGATTGTTGCCTATCCTTAGCTGCCTTCAAATTCTATTGCACCACTCTAATCTTTTCTTCCGTGTCTCTAATCAACTCCGGACCACAACTGACCTTTCCGATAACTCAGACACAATAGAGATGGGAACTCCATGAAGCCTTACTATCTCATTCACATAGATCTCAGCCAGCCTATCCATGGAATAATCTAACCGAACTGGCAAGAAGTGTACTGACTTAGATAACCGGTCAACTATCACCCAAACCGAATCATGCTTGCACTGTGTCAAGGGTAAACCAACTACAAAGTCCATTGTGATATCATCCCACTTCCATTGAGGAACAGGTAAGGGATGCAACAATCCTGTTGGAACTTGATGTTCAGCTTTCACTTGTTGGCACACCAGACACTTCGAGATGAAATCCACTATATCCATCTTTATACTCAGCCACCAATAAAATTGCTTTAGATCTTTGTACATCTTATTTCCTACTGGATGCATCGTGAAAACTGACGAATGAGCTTCTTGCAAAAGTCTTCTTTTCACATCTTCTACATTTGGCACACATAACCGATTCCCAAATCTGAGCACTCCCTCACTATCTACAAAAAAATCAGTCCGCTTGCCATCTCTAACCATGTGAAAAGCACGCTATAACACTGGGTCACTCAACTGTGCATTCACTATCAATTGTCTCAAGCTCGGTCTAGCTTTCAATCGAGCAATAAGTGCTCCTTTTGAATCAAACCTCCACTTCCCTCTACTCAGGGACAAAGCCAACACTGATTTCCTACTTAAAGCATCCGCTACTACATTTGCCTTGCCCGAATGGTAATCAATGATACAATCGTAGTCTTTGAATAACTCCAACCATCTTCGCTTCCTCAAGTTCCTTTCTGAGTGAGCAGATACTTCAGACTTTTGTGATCCGTGAAGATCCTGCAAGTCTCCCCATAAAAATAATGCTGCAATACCTTAAAGGCAAACACTACCGCTGCTAACTCCAAGTCATGCATCGGATAATGCTGTTCATGAGGTTTCAACTGCCTAGAAGTATAGACGATCACTTTACCATCCTACATCAGAACACAGCCCAAACCTATACTTGAGGCATCACTGTACATAGTATACTCTTTACCCGAGACGGGTTGAGTAAGTACAAGATCCTTAATCAGCACATCCTTCAACTGCTCGAAACTCGCTTGGCACCTATCCGACCAAATAAACTTAACCTCTTTTTGGAGAAGCCGAGTTAGAGGCGAACCTATCACAAAAAATCCCATCACAAAACGCCTGTAATAACTAGCCAATCCTAGAAAAATCCTCACTTCTGGTACAGACTTTGGTGGCAACCGGCTTCAACTTTGGATGGATCTACCCAAATACCTTCAGCTGAAACCACATGTCCAAGGAATGTTACCTCTTTTAACCAAAATTCACACTTACTTAGTTTAGCATACAACTGATGGTCTCTTAATATTTGTAATACCAATCACAGATGTTCTTCATGTTCCTTTTCATCCTTAGAATAAACCAAGATGTCATCGATGAACACTACAAAAAAATGATCCAAATACTGCCTGAAAACCCGGTTCATCAAATCCATAAAGGCTACGGGCGGGTTAGTCAAACCAAACGGCATCACTAAAAATTCGTAATGACCATAACGCGTTCGAAAAGTTATCTTCGCAATATCTGCATCCTTGACTCTCAGCTGATAATAACCCGATCTCAAATCTATCTTTGAAAACACTCCAGCTCCTTTTAACTGATAAAAAAGATCCTCAATTCATGGCAACGGATACTTATTCTTTACCGTGACCTTGTTAATCTACCGGTAATCAATACACATTCTCAAAGTACCGTCCTTATTCTTGACAAACAGAATCGGAGTGCCCCAAGGCGACACAGTTGGTCGAATAAAGCCCTTATCTAAAAGCTCTTGCAACTGGCTTTTCAACTCCTTCAATTCCATCGGAGCCATCCTATACGAAACCTTAGAAATCGGAGCTGCACCCGGCACAATATCCACAGATAACTCTACTTCTCTCTCTGGTGGCAAACCCGATAATTACTCTGGAAATACATCCACAAATTCTCTTACTACTGGAATCTCTTGTATCTTTACTTATTCTCATCGGGAATCCAAAATCAAAGCTAGGTACGCTTCACATCCCTTCCTCATATACCGCTTGGCCTTCATAGCCGAGATCACATTATGGAGCGAGTTACTTCCCACACCTCTTACAACCATAGGCATCTGATACCTATCTTTGAGCACAACCATTTTCCTCTGACAATCAACTATAGCTCTGTGCTTGGATAGCCAATCCATACCCAAAATGAGGTTGAACTCATGAAATGGTAGACTAATCGGATCAACTGGAAATTCCTTACCTTGCACCAATAATGGACACTCCCGATATACCCGATTCACTCTCACACACTACCCTAACGGACTAGTGACACAAATCTCATAATCCAGATTACCCTCATTAGATAATACATCGCATAACTTATCAGAACACAGGTAAGAATGGGTGGAACTCGGATCTATCAAAGCATACATCTCAATACTGAAAAGTAAAAGCTTACCAGCTATGACCTCCGGAGCATCCTGGTCGTCACGGGCACTCATCGCATATGCTCTTGCAACTGCCTGTGCTGGATGGTCAACTATCTTAGAAGATTCTCTTTCCCGAGGCCGTCCACCACGACCCCATTCTCGACCTCTAGCACGACTGCCTTAAGGAACATTCGACCCTGCTCGACTCGCCTCTTGCTTGAGTATTCTCATATAAATTTGGGCAATTAGCTAGAAAGTGGTCAGTGCTACCACATCTAAAATATCCTCCTGTCAGCCACCGACACTCGCCCCAATGGCGCTTGTTACAATGAGAACATTGAGGCATACTGTCACCTCTACCACCCGAAGCTCCTCTACCCATGCCAGACCCTCTGAAGGAATCCTGTCTCCTTCCACTAGTAGCCGGACCCGAATGCGACTCACTAGAGTGATTGCTTGAGACTAACATGACCTCTTTCCTAAAGAAGAACTGCCTCTAGACGCCTTTTACCTTTGAGCCTTCTCTCTTAGAATATTCTTAGAGCGTTCCGCTCTCAAAGCTGCCTGCACGATCTGATAATAACTAATATCCGGTGCAGACATTAAGGAAACCAACATCACTTTCAGAGACTCGTTCAAACCCGCCTCAAACTGTTGACATCTAAATTCCTCAGTGAGAACTTCTAGCGGTGCATACTTATTGAGTCGATTAAATTCCTTCTCATATTTCGCCACTGATAACACCCTCTATTGAAGACTCAAAAACTGTGCCCACCTGGCCTCCTTAAATGCCTTGGTCACATACTTGTTCCGGAACTCCCTTTCAAAGAACACCCATATCACAGGCTCGGGAAGCTGAGGATGTCTGAGCATTAAAGTCCACTAATCAAAAGCTGAGCCCTGCAACAAAGATATCGCACACTCCACCTCTCTCTCCAGAGTATAACGAATTTCCCTTAACACCCATCTAACTTTCTCAATCCACATTTCAGCTTTATCTGATTCATCAAAACTGGTTCCAAAGAAATCCTCCGCTCCAAACTTTCGTATATTCTCGATCGGAGCTCTAGGGGCAGTAACTCTTTCTAAAACCCTGGACATATCCTGGGATATCTTGAGCATGGCCTCAAAGGGGACCGCAGGGGCCTCAAGTTGCACCCTAGGTGGCTAAACCGGACCAAAAACAGATGGATCTTGCTCTTGGGGATTCGCACTCTTAGCTGACCCCTCAAGTGATCCACTAGCGGACTCCATCTAACTACAAAACATACACAACAATCCGCATCAGGCCAACACAACACTAGACATACGCTTTATCCTACACTTGCCCAGAAAAGCCTAAACCTAGTGCTCTGATACCACAAAATGTAATACCCCTTACCTATACGCAGGGAGCTTCATTCCTCAAAGAGGAAGAAGGACCCTAATAGATAAGGGTTGTCACGCAAAAATCCCAAAACCAAGCAAATAAAGTTGTAAAACATACATTCAAGCGGTAAAAATAAAATTCTTAAAACAAAGGACAGACGGTGAAATCTGAAAATACAATATTATTAATTTATATAATAGTCTTTACATATCGGAATATAAGAGTGCCGTAGCACAAGATCATACAAATTTAATGTCCAAATCAAATTACAAAAGTAGGGTTACATCATTACAAAATCATTAAACTAAACATATACAAAAAGTACAATCCTGTACTACAAAAACTCTTTCCTAGTTGTGTTGGCCCTTCTGAAATGGATCACCCTGCCCAAAAACTTTGACATCTTCCACACATGCACGGATGAAACACCCATGCTAAGCGAATACACTTAGTGGGGAAAACACAATAAAAAACGACCACTCACAGTGGACGTTAAAACAAATCACACACATAAGGCACATACTGAATATCCAACTTAAAACAGTTCATCAAACTATTTTTTAATCCTGAATTCAAGTATAACACAAAATTACAATAAACCTGCTTGTTCAAAACAGTGGATAGCGAGTAACGCATAGTCAATTAAAATGCATGGATACCTAAGGGTATCAAAATCATTCTTTTCTTTTTATTTCAAATATTTTCGCATGGAATCTTAAACAAGATTCAAGTTTAAAAGGGATCGCGAGGATCCGAACAGGGACCTGATCAGGGTCCAAAATGCATACGCATGGCTGCAGCTAACTGAACTCTATAGGCATGCCTATTTATCCACTTATTGACTTTTGCAGGTCAAGCATAATTCAACTAATTTGCATTCATATCATTCTTAAAAATTGTCTATTTATAACTATGAAAGCATGACAAGACTGAAAATTAAACATTAAAAGCATAAAAAAAAAACTCACCTTTTTGAAGCCAGGAGGTGTCGCGCTCGCGACAGAGGCGAATATCTGCCTCAAGTCGCGGTCACGACAGTCCTCGCGCTTGTGCAGGGATAGAAACACACCACACTGTCGCGAGTGGCCAGCAGCTTCTATCGCGCTCACGCGCAGGCGCGCACTTACGACAGGAAACCGTCCAAAATTCGTACGGCGGCTGAGCGCTCTGTCGTGCTCGCGATAAAGAGCTCTCGGTACGGCCGCTCGTCAGCGTACACTCAGCTCACGTGAAGGCTGTAATCACCAAGTTCTATCGTGACCTTGCGACAGTGTTGCGCTCATGACAGGGTCGGGATTTCCAGCCGTTACGCGAAAAACCTGTAGAATTCCACTTCCAAATTCCACCCAAACCTTCAATTGGCTTCAAAACACAACCCCACACAAATAGATCATTCACAATACCTTAAACCACCTAAAACTCAACTTGTAAACTAATTATCATCATCAAATCATACAATTTACAAGATCAAATTCCATAATTTATCAAACCAGCAATTTCTCATAGAATTTTAAACAAACTCATGCTATAACTCAATTCTTCACCAATTATGCATCTCAACCCAAAATCATCAATAGCCATATCAATTAGATACAAGTACTCACCATATATCCCATCAATTTCAACATTTAGCTCGAAACACAAAAAAAAAATCATACAAAACACACACAAAACAACAACATTCCCAAACCTCAAATACTTGAACTCTAATCACGGGCTTCGCTTCCACTTACAATTTCCTTGCCTTTGGGCTCTCTAGGAGGGATCTCTAAGCAAAAACACCCATCACAACAAGCTTTAAACTCAAACCCCAAAAATACCCAAATACTCAAATTAACTAAATTAGAAGGAATAGGAGGGTGAGGAAGAACAATAAGCTTTTACTTACTTAAATCAACTTAAGATCACCCAAAACTCACCAAAATTGCAGCTAGAGGGGAAGGATTACAAGGAAGTAAAGAAGAAAAGAAGAGGAAGAGGAAGAATGGGAAAGAAGAAAGAAACGGGAAAAGGGGAAGGGGAAGAGCTGATTCTTTCTCCTCTCTCCACACAAATATACTCCCCCCACTTGCCACATGGCAGCTCCCCATTGGAAGACTACCCCAAGACACACCCAAAACCCATCCTATTACCTACACTCAAACCAAACCTTACTTACATGCACCCTAACCCCTTACACACTCTCACACCTAAGCAAACCCCACAAATGCATAACATTAAAATTTAAATCATGTAAATACACAAAAATAACACATGCCAAAATTGAACACACACACAATCACACATGTACAAGGCTCAAACTATCAGGGTGGAAATGGGGCATTACATTTACAAGAAATTGGGAAAGGTCATCTAACCTCTACGGTCTAAGCCAAAGAAGGTGTTCAGAACTCCACTCTTATTTATGCCTTGGTTAATTATAAATGAGTTTTTAGATTTGAAAATTCCATCTCTCTTCTCACACGATTAATGCAATTTATTAAAGGTGTACTTCAAGCACTAAAAAAGCGATAAATGATAGCTATAAATAAAGCAGTAAATAAAGCGGTAAACACGCCATTTGCAAAGGGAAAATTGGGAAAATATAAATCCACTAGAAAACTAAGCAAAATTAAGATGAAAATTGGGACGAAATACAATCCCCAAATGAAAGAAAGTTTAATAAAATTGCCCTAAAAATAATTAATTATAAGGGCCCATAAGATATATGTAAATGAAAAGTTAAACAATCAAGCAAAATTAATCAAACGAGGAGACATCACTACAAGAAATTTGACTTTTTGTGACGAATTTTTTAATGACACATAAAATTTCGTCACTAATTGTAACTTACAACGACGAATTTTTTTAAAACGTCACTATACTATTTATTATTGTGACGAAATTATCTTGCATCATTTTATGTTTTAATTATCGTCACTAAAAGATTAATTTGGTGATGAAAAAATATATTTCGTTATGGTTTATTTAGGAGAGATAATTTCCCACCATTTATTTGGAGGAAAAAATTTAATGACAAAATAATAACTTATTGCAACGTATATAATCGTCACAAAATATTTATTTTTCGTGACGAATTATTTTTGTCATAATTAAATAAATTAGTGATAACAAAATCATTTTGTCACAAATAACATATCGATATAAATAAATATTATATTTATGACAAATAAATGTATCACAAAAAATTAATATACTGTGACGAGTTACAATTTTGTCACCTTTGATATGAAAGAAAAATTTCCAATCTTTTTTCTTTTGGAGGAAAAAAATATAACAGAAAATTTTACTTTTTGCACCATATAAATTCGCCATGAAATAATTAATTTTTTTGTGACATTAATTATTTTTGTCACAGTTTAATGAATTAGTGACGATAAAATTATTTCGTCACAATAATGTTATCTATGTTAAATAAATATGTTACAAAATTAGTTTGTCTTTCATATTTTGTCAAAAATAACTAAATTATATATAAAAGTTAATTAATTAATAATACAATAATAATTTAGAATAAAATAAATTATTTATTAAAATAATATTTTAATGTGAATTCGGACAGGAAATGTCGTCATTTCTTGCTGCTTCCTCATATCAACACAGAAATGAAGAATGGAAACAGAGTTGAGGAAGGAAACCGGGGATTTTTTGTAACAAAAAAACATCCGAAAATCATGGAAAAAATTGGTGGGAAAGGGTTGTTTTTTGGCGCAATTTTTTGGTTTCCTTCTCTTTCTCAATCTCTCAATCCCTTATCAATTTCCAATTCTTCTCAATACAATTCTACAACCCTAAGGAATTTGACAAAATTTAGGTTTTCTGTGTTAAAAGGTTTTATTGTCTTGAAATGCAAAGATGAGATGATGTATATGCACTTGAATGAAGATGTAAATATATATTTCAATAAATTTTTTTATTTCTCTTGACAAATGCTCACATTTCATAATTTTATAAAGGTCAAAAGTGTGAAAAATTCTTCAAACAGAAATAAGGTCAAAGCTCCTCATATATCTGGTAGAAAGCCTTTTACTGTTCGCAGATATGAAATTGTAAGTATTTTGTTAACTTATCTTTGCAAATTTCACCTTAATTGAATTAATGATTATTCTAATTATTATGTTTTTTTTTAATAGTCTCAACATGAATTGAACGGAGAACCATGTGGTAGGATTGATCTTTATAAGCAAAACCATTATTCAATTCGAAAAGGTTGGTCATCTCAACAAGCAGCCGAAAATTGGGTAAGTAATTAATATACAAGTTTTGTAATGTAATTAGTTTGTTTTGAGACTTACATAAATTCTATTTTTTTTAATTTCTTGTGATAGAATTTAATGATAGAAAAGCGAAACCAATATAATGAGTAAGATATTCAAAAGACTGAAGATGAAATCATTCAAGAAGTCCTTGGCCTTGGTACTAGTTATATAAAAGGCCTTGGATATGGTCCAAAACCTCCTTCAAGACGATTATCATCGGACTACATTGCTACACAAAAGCTTCAAAATGAACTTTCTAATACTCAAGAAAAGTTGAGTGAGTCTCAGTCAGAAGTGAACATACTTAAGAGTCAGGTGACTAATTGTGAGACAAAAGTAAGCGAGTTGAATTCCACTATCCATAAACTGCTTGACATTTTAAAATCAAACGGGATGAATGTCAATTGAATTCTCCAATGTAAGTTTTATATACTTGTTCATTTATTTTTGCAATGTTCAATGATATGAAAATAGTTGAAAATATTTGAAAATAGTTGCAGATTTTTACATTGATTTTTATGTTTTCTTGTTTTATTCTGAGGGGCAAATTTAAATGGTAAAAATTATGTATGTTTTACTTGTATTTGATTTTGAAACTCTTTGACTTGCTTGGTATCTCATGTTTTAGTGGTTTTTAATTTTGTAGTTCTTTAATTTAAGTTCATTCCAAACTGTTCAATTGATAGCGACGTTTATGAATTTTCAGGTAACAAGTGTAACTTCCCTTTTATTTACGTCAATGTGATACTTGTGCATTTATTTTTAGCTGATAGTCTTGATGTATTAATATTATACCTTTGTATTTTGTATAATTGAATTGAGTATTGAAATTGGATGATATAAGTATATTATAATATATGGTGTGTGAGATTGGATCTAAATTGGAGGATGGGCAAACTTGTGTTGGAGTTTGAATTGAAGTGGGGTGAATAAATATATGATTATTTGAAGTGTAAAGATTTTATTGATTAGAGGGGGATAGGCAATATTATAGAGGAAACTCTGCCGAAATTTCGGTAGAATTAAGTGACATATTTGTATTTTGATTGAATGAATAGTAAAATTAAATAGCTATAGGGCAGATGGGTATAGTGAAAGGATAAAAAAAAAATAATTACCTGAATTTCGCAATAATTTGAAGAGTAGTTTAAGAAAATCAAGTAATCGTGCAGTATCGTTAGAATCGTAATGTGTATAAATGAAGGGTGTTACATGATTGAGTTTTTTTTATCTAATATAAGATTTTTTTTTTTTTCAGGAACAGGATGCAAATTTTGAAGTTTCAACAGATTTTATTTCTTGATTAAGATGCAAATTTAATTTTTTGTATTAGACAATATGTTTTTTTTAATTAACCTTTTATTTGAATAAATATATTATATTAGATTTTCTTTAGAAATTTAATTGATTGTATGACATTAAATTTAAAATGTGTCAAATTTGTCGACTTGTTAGTTCATAAATAACGATATAATGTTTACAATTACGATATTAATATTGTAATAAAAAAATGTAATTTAATGACAATAAAAAATTGTCACTAAAACTATTTTTTGTGACAATTATTTTTATCCCTATTTATGTCACTAAAATGTAACGTAATATGACGATTTATATTCATCGTTAATATACATTAATTTAATGACGAAATCATTTTTCGTCACTTAAAGTATTAGATTTAGTGACGAAATTAAATATTTTATGACGAAAATTATATTTATTTGTGACGATAATTACGTAACCAATGCTTAATGGTTTTAATAAGAAGCAAAGTTTCGTCATTAAAAATATTAAATTTCGTGACGAATTTTAAATTCATCATAAAAAATACCAATCTTTAGTGACAATAAACAATATACGAAATATAATTTTATTTATGAAATAATTTTTGTCATGAAAAGTAAGAACTAAAGATGACGATAATCATTTTCGTCACAAAAAATGATACTTACGGTAACAAAAAAGTAAATCGTCACGTAAACTTTTATATTACGCGCCTACCGTTACGTTCTCTGTGACGATAAAAAATCGTCACCTTTTCTTTTCAACGACGAAAAATGAATTTTTCATGACAATTTTTTGCGTCATAAAAAGTGTAATTTCTTATAGTGCATACACAAATCGGGATATTTATTCGATTTTGGAACATTGGTTCTTCCACGCTCACTTAAAGAGGGATCGAATAGTTATTTTGGCTATTGGCTTGAAAACCGAGATGCGTGATCCAATTTTTAAGAAAACTTAACTTTTCGTTTTAATTCGTGACATTTTACATTTTTTAGCTAAAATCGATGACATTTGTCCCACTTTATTAATAAAAAATTCCAATTTAGTTATAAAAATATTTTCATGATTTTTTATCATACATGCATACAAAATAAAACTATTTGATTTACAAATAAAACATAGTCACATAAATAAAAGACAGGTAGGATCTCAACGGAAAAGGGTTTTCTACACGTCGTTCGATCACGGCGATGCTCAAACGAGCGACACCACATTTTGCCCAAACAAGAAAGACAATAATAAAAATGTTAGTGGTAATCCTAAAATTAAATACAGAAACATAAGATAAAGAAATATAAGACATGGTCAACCATAAAATAATGACAACAATAACAATACCAAATACAAATATATAATAACGATAATGATAATAATAATAACAATGGCAAATAAAATAATAGCAATAGTAATAATAAAATAGCAGCAACAGTAACAATACAATAATAATAATAACATTAATAACAATAATACTAATGGCAACTATGATCTAACCATGTCAACAGTAGTGATTAATGCAAATAATAATAATAATAATAATAATAATAATAATAATAATAATAATAATAATAATAATAATAATAATAATAATAGTAATAGTAATGACAACACAATAATAACGACATTAATAAGCAATAATAATGATAATAATAATGTTAACCTTGATAATAAGAACAATAAATAATAATAGTAATAATTTTAGCACTAAACCAATGAAACTAAGTGAAGGAAAAAGGAGAAAACAAATGAACATGCAATAAATAAAAAATATCTGCATTTAAACATAGAAGGAACATCACGAGAGCCATGCAAAAAAAAATTAAATCTCAAACCCAACAAAAAGGAGACATGCATTCACCAAACCGGAAAGAATAAAATGAAATACGATAGAATAAAATGAAATACGACGATGAAAGATAAGTCCAAGAATCTTTACCCTCGAAATTTATAGAGTGGAGAAATGATGTCTCAATCTGTCTCCCTTATCAAGTTTTGTAGTGATGAACATCAAAAATACCCAAGAAAAATTTGAGTTTTCAACATAAAAAAAAGTCAAGAAAATTATTTTAATGGAGTGCTCAAGTTGAGGAAATTATTTTTCCTTACTCAAGTCAATCCAAGAACAAAAACCTTTTTAAGAAGAAGAAGAATTAAATCTCAAATTTTTCAAGAAGAATGCCTTTTTTTTCTTGCTCTCTCCTCTGCCTTTTTTTTTTCTAAGGAAGAAGACACCCCCTCAAATGAAGACAATTCTTCCTCTTATTTATCCTCATCTCCCGGAATGGAAAGGACAAAAGCCCCTTTCATAAACCCATTTTTCCAAAAAACACCAAAATATGAAAAAAATAGATTTTACAGTCCCCAAAAATAGCTTTTTTGCAGGTGGAAAAGGGACAGGAGAAGGCTGCCTACAAGTGGGTGGCCGTACCTCACGCGTAGTTGCGAGGTGTGGCCTCACGAAAGGCCGCGAGGTGCGACCTCCTCGCGGGAGGCCGCACGCTAGCGGGAGGCCTCACTCGAGGTGCGGCCTCCTCACGAGCCTCGTGCATGAGGCTATGCCTCACGCCGCGCTTGCATGTGGCACCTCGTACACAACCAGCGGGCCCCGCATTCATCCCGTCAGCACGTGGTCATAAGCCACTGAAAGTCTCGAAACCAAAATAAATTTTTTTTCCTGAAATCAAATTTTTTATTTTTATTTTTTATTATATTTTTATTTATTTAAAAGGAAGGGCCTCGACAAGGGAAACATCAGTTCTAACATCTTCACCTACGAACAAGCAATCATTTTCATCATCGAGGTAATATTGATCTTGGACCGCCTCGGGACCCGGTGTCTACACTTTGGATACTCGATTCCAGTATACTGACGAAAGGATCATGGGGATGAAGCAGCACATAGACGAGAGATTACAGTGCATGGATAAGCTTATGGGCGAGGTGCTGCAGCGCCAAGATAGATTTAAGGAGTCTATGAGGGCCTCCCATGCAGCGACGGCACAGCGAGTAGATGAGTCCTTACAGGTTATGGATGAATCTATTAGTATGATGAGGCTCCAGTTGGAGCTGGTAGAGTGATTGGCACATGGTACTTCACAGTCAGTGAGGCATCTGCAGGAGGGTGTGGATACCAAACTTACGAATGTGAGCCGTCGTATTAAAGACCACACTCAGACCATCGTGACCTTAGGGATGGGTGTTCATGATTTAGTAGGGACTATAGGGACTCTTGCTTGCCCTTTCCTAGACGAACAGATGGAGGTGGAGTTGCGAGCACCACAACCATTAGCTCCTAGATCCTCGCCAATGGATGTAACTGACTAGCCATCTACCTCTGCGGCACCAGCCACACTTCTGATACATATATCATAAGAGAGCGATCTCGAGGAGCCTATGGACTATGATCTATTCTAGCTGATGTTCAGGGAGATTCATTGTCATTTTGATTTGTTTTATGTATAAAATTAATATGGCTTGTATGTAAGCGATCTTTATTATACTTCGCATCTTGATACACCTTAATATGAGGCAGATAAAAGGAATAAGAATAAAAATGATGAATCACAAATAATAAAATGACAGATGATAATAGAGAAACAAATATAATGCTATAAAAGATAAACTCTCAAATAACTCATCAAAATAAATTAACACATTGATTAATGGAAATTTCTTTATTCAGGAAAAAGTTGAGGCTAGATGCTGCGACAAGTGGTTAGATGCTAAAATCGATTCAAGAATGACCGCACCTTGTAGTCTAGTTAACTACTCGATGCAATCCAAGAGGATAATAATCACTTTGTAGTCTAGATAACGACTCGGTGAGATTCAAGAATGACCACACTTTGTAATCTAGTTAACAACTCGGTGCAATACAAGAGAATGATAATCACTTTGTAATCTAGATAACGACTCAGTGAGATATAAGAATGGCCGCACTTTGTAGTTTAGTTAATGACTCAGTGCAATCTAAGAGGATGACAATCACTTTCTAGTCTAGATAACGACTCGATGAGTTTCAAGAATATCTACACTTTGTAGTCTAGATAACTACTCGGTGTAATCCAAAAGGATGATATCCGCACTTTAGAAGTCTAGAGAATGAATTGGTGCAATCTAAGAGGATCATATCCACAATTTAAATCACAAAACCTTTCTCTAGGAAACAACCAGCTCTTCAGGGGGCATCTATCCATCATAAAAACAATGGAAATTTGAAATGCCAATAAGACAACATTAATCGACCACCAAGAGAGTGGCTCGGTATATCAACATACGGGTGTTAATCAAAGATCTGCCATGACTTCATGAACACAGTAGGAAGGTGGCAGCCTTAGGTACGTGCTCCTTTCTTTTTCTCCGAGTTTTGGCTCACTTAGGCACCCATGCACTAGCTTCTCCAAAACTGGGGCAACTGTAGACACCAGGTCCAGAGGTAGCCCAGATCAGGGTTACCCATTGATGAAATTAATGCCTGTTCATAGGTAAGAAGGTTGGAAGTGATATTTTCTTATCAAATTCCTTTTAAAAAAAAAGGGGCTAATGTGTGCAGGCCTCCCTTCACGCCCGCCTCACCCTTGAGGGTGCCCCTCGCACAGTTGCCTACCCTCATGAGGGGCGAGCCATGCGAGGAGGCCACCCCTCGTCATCTCCTTCCCCTAGCCGCATTTTTTGCCCTTAAAATCAAGGAATTTGATTTTTAATTGGATTCTAACACTGATTTTTGGGATTTTTAAGGGATAATTCCAGTTTTTTATTTCAAAATAGGAAGTTTGGATTAAATCAACCTAATATTTTCCTAAAATCTCTAGGTTTAATTTAAGTTTAACAGAAATAGAATTTTTAGAGAGAGAAAAAGAAGAACAACATTATGAGATTTTTAGATTTTCTTAAGAGAAAGGAAAAACGATTTTCTTCTTCTTGATTGATCAGAATCTCAATCTTTGATCCAATAGCAGTGTTTAAGAAAGAGAAATCGATTCCCTTTTCTTAAAAACTGAAGATTGTTTTTTAAAACAAGTTTTTTGAGTTTTTTTAGAGAGAGATACTCAAATTTCTTCTTATTTTTATCTGATTTTTGCCAATCTTGACAAGGGAACGAATCGCAATTCACCTTTCCAAATTTTTACCATTCTGAGGGTAAATTTCTGGGCTCGATTGCATTATTTTATTGATTATTTCCTTTAGTTTTTTTTATCTTCCACCATTGTTACACATCTTGAGTTTATTATTTTATGTGATCAATTTATTTATTTGTTGTTTTTTTGCTCATGATTCGAGTTGTTTTAGGTGTATTTTGCATTAATATGGCATGAAATCATGTAAAACCATATAAAATTGCAAGTTTTTACATTGAACCATTGAAGAATAAGGCAAAATCGTTCCTGCATGCTTCCTGCCCTTGAGGGGTGGCCTGCCTGCCCCTCGTGGAGTGGCTGCCCCTCACCTCTGTTTTGTCTTTTTATGCCCCTTTAACTTGTTTTCTCTCATTTTTGATGCTTTTTGATCCATATTCGTGTGATGTGTATTTTTGCATGATTTTAATATTATTTTTCTTGTCATGTAATGTTTATTTATTTTTATTATTTTATATGGTAAGGTTTATTTTTATTATTTTTATTTAATTTAATTGATTTTTTAGATTTATTTGCTAACATTAATTTTATTTTGTTTTATTTTATCTACAATTCTTGTTCAACTCTTGTTTGAGCATTTCTACGAGCGAATAGGGAGATCAAGGATATTTAGATATACGAATGACTTTTCATTTTGTTATTGGACCACAGTTGGTTTCATAACCTTTTATACCAATAACTTCTAAGCTTGTAACTTTTATACTACAATACACATTTTTGGTAGACTTAATTTTTTTTTCCGATCCGAAAATTCAATCCGATATCTTTCGAAAATAGTGATCTAAACCATTTTATTAATATTTTCATTTTAATTTTATATAAAAATTATATTTAATTTTTTTTTAAAAAAAGTCTAATTATTTAAATTAATATTGAGTTGCAAAAGATAAAAGGAAAAAAAAAAGTGGAACAGAAAATAAAAATTGACTGACGTATAATGTATATTATATTTCATTATTTCTATTGTTTCTATTTTTTTTCAATCTTTCTTCGCCTCATGCCTAAATCTATCATTGTTCTGTTGTTCATGGCTCATCCACCATCTTGCATCGATGTCATTGCTGTGTCGTACTCTATCGATTTTCTCATGTCAAATCATAACATCTCAAACTTAAGATAGAGTGTAATGCCCCAAAAATTTTGAATTTATAAATAGTACATTCCGAGTCATAAATAGTACTTTTTGAGATGAATAGTGCTACTTGGGACATGAATATTATTTTTTATGCTATGAATAGTATTATTTAAGACAAATTCAATGATCAAATTTGATGCGAAAACAAGTCTATTTAAGGTGTTAAAAATTGAAATTAAAATTTGGATCAGGGTTTCACAGTGAATATTGACATGTTTGATCAAGTTTGACCATAGTCAAAGTTGACCTAGGATACTGCAAAATTAAACGACTAATATGATGAGTTATATATAATGTTAATTATATATTTTAAGTGGCGATATCGAAAAGTCAAAGTTGATCAGGTACACCGAAAAAGTCAAAATCGAACCAAATATATTGAATTACTTATGGTTTGATTTTCAATTTTGGTCTAATTTTTTAGTCTTAAATTTGACTCGAGATCTGATCCAAATCTCCAAAGAAATAATTGACCTGATATAAAAAATGATGACCTGAAAATTTTGAACTCGAAAAATAAGTAACCCAAACCTGCCTTACTCGACCTGTTTGCTAGATCTAATTTTTGGCAACAAAAACTATAATAAAATCCACAATTTTAACGATATCAAATAATAAATTTAAAAATATTAACAAACTATTTTAATTCAAGTATATTTTATTATATGAGTTTCAAACATTAAATACATTTTTGAATAATATATATTAAAAATTAAAAATTAAATATTAAATAATTGTAATGAAGTAAATTATATATTAAACTAATAATTAAAAACTAATTAATTAGCTATATAAGTACACTATTTTAAAATTACTAGTTTTGTGTGTACTTGCATTGCACGTGTTATATACAGTTGTTCATGTAGGTAATTAAAGATATATAGTAAATAATTATTTTCTCCGTCTTAAGTCAAGTGTCACTTTTTCCTCTTTCACGAATATTAAGGTAGTTATTAATTTTTCTCAATTTTATCAAAAAGTATGTAAAAATACTGTAATAACTTCTCTTATATCAATAAAAATAAATAAAATGTGTAAAAAAATAAATGTTAATGAAAACATAATATAGTGTTCATACTAATAAGAGTGTGAAATTTGAATATATGTAATAAATGACATATTAATTTTATAAAATGACATTTTGGGTGAGACAAATGTTTTATTAAAAAAGTGACACTTGATATGAGATGAGAGAATATTAACAAAAACTATTTACAACTTTTTATTTTCTAAATTTTTCCTCCTTACCTATATAGTTTTATGAATAAATTCGATATTTTCTATTATAAATAAATTTAAGTTTTTTTACAAAAGAATTATAGATAAACTTATTATTATATTAAATTAAATAAAAGATATTAAATCAATTGGTTAAGAGTTTCAAAATGAGAGAGAAGACTATTTTTTATTATGAAATTCAACTTGCAAAATAATAGAAAAATTTAAATATAGTTAGTGTCACTTTAATTATTGACTACATTGTTCATAAAATTCTCTCTCTGCTCACAAATAAGTATTCATATTTCTTTTTTGATCTATTATAAATAAGTGTTTACTTTTTCAAAAATGTGTTATATTTAAATACAAGAGGAAATTACACCAAATAACACTTTTTTATGTTTTATTTCAAAAATACCACTTTTTCAAATCCCTTTCACAATTACCCATTATTTTTAAATATATTTCATAAATGTCTTTCTCTTCTTTCTTTCCCTCATTTCCCCTGATTAACGTTTCATTGTTTCCTCTTTAGTTTCTGTTTTCCCTTATAAATTTCTATATCGTTTTCAATTATGAACTGAAAATCTCTCTGTTATTCTATTGAATCCATCTATCATCGTTCTTATTCGTTTGAATCGGCTGATCATTTCTGTTTGACGATCTGGTAAATCTGTCTTCTTTGATCTTTTCTATTTCTACTCTGTCATCCTTCTTAATCCGAATTCAACTTTCACCATCTGAGTATTGACGTTATACTGTTACAGAAGGCATAGATTCTGGTTTTCAAGAGCTTTTCATCAAATTGAGTATTCAACGTTCGAAATCGACATTCAACGTATCAGCGGTGAGTCTTAATTTTTGGTTTTGTGATTGTAAATTGTATTTTGCGATGATTAGATTCTGTTACAAGTCGGCAAAAAGGTGACAGAGTCATTACGATTGAATGCATTTGGAAATTCTCATAGATTTCAAGTTTTTTTGGTTTAATTTCTTACTTTATGCTGCGAGATTATAGTTTTATTTTTTTTATATATTAACTATGATTTATATGTGTATTTCTGTAGGATATTGCAATGATTGAAAATGGAGGAATTCTAGTTTTGATGTAATATGATGGTAAATGGAGTGATGTATTTGAGTACCGGGATTTCAAAGTTGATGGAATACTAATTCCATCAGGGTGCAGCTTTGATAATTTTGTGGATTTAATAGGAAATCGGCTGTATGAAGGCATTGAGAATAGCAGATTGGATATCAAATATGCTATTGGAGATGGATATCCTCCACTTAAAATAAAAGATGATATGTCATTGATATTCTATTTGTCTTTGAAGATCAAAGAAAAATGTTTCAAATCATATCCATTATGCATTACAAAAATGGAAGTCTGTGAAACTGGTAATTGTCTGATATTGCTATTCTATTATTGTGATGATAATATTTAATGACAATAAATTTTCATTATTTTTATTGTAGGTGAAAGCTCCAAAACAGTTTCAAGTGAGCTTGGTATGATTGAAGTTGAACATGAAGGAATAAGTTTAATGATGAATGAAGTTATACAACCTGTCAACCAGGATGAAGCTGTTGTGGAGATGATGAATTATGCTAGCATGGTGAGTAAACAAATTGTTGAAATTCTGGATAATAGAGGCAAAGAGGTAGAAGGAAATGAAGTAGAATTTATGAGAAATCCAAGTGTTTTAAGAATTGAGGTTGGACAGATTTTTAAAGATAAGGATATGCTGAAAATAGCAGTAAGCCTTTTTTCAATAAATAGTGATTTCCAATACAAGGTTTGTAGGTCATGTGAGAGCAGATATGAGATTTGCTGCTTGGATGAGGCATGTCCATGGGAATTAAAAGCTTCAAAACAAGGGAATACTAGGATGTTTAAAATTAAAGTGTTCAAAGGTACTCACTCATGCAGTTTAAACCTAAGGTTAAGTAGTAAAAGGCAAGCTACATCATCTATTATTGTTGGATTGATCAAATCAAAATATGTGGATGTAAAGTCTGTGTACACACCAACTGACATAATACGTGATATGAGAAATGAATATGGAGTGAATATCAACTATATGAAAGCTTGGAGGTCAATGGAAAAAGCTATGGATATGATTAGAGGTAAACCATGTGATTCATATTCTTTATTACCAAGATATTTGTATATGCTTGAAAAGACAAACCCTGGTTCTGCAATTCATATGGAGACTCAAGATACCTTATCATTTTTATATCTGTTCATTGCTTTAGATGCATCAATTAAGGGTTGGAAATATTGCTTGCCAATTATAGTTGTAGATGGTACTTTTTTGAAGGCTGCATATGGGGGCACTTTGGTAACTGCTTCAACTCAAGATGCTGGTGGAAAAATATTTCTTTTAGCAATGTGCCTAGTTGATTCAGAGAATGATGCTTCTTGGGAGTGGTTTTTTAGTAAGTTTAGGCAAACATATGGGACAAGAGATCAGATGTGCATCATATCTGATAGGCATGAAAGCATACATACTGCAGCTGCAAGGGTATATCCCGGTGTTCCTCATTGCATTTGTGTATATCACTTATTGAATAATGTGAAAAGAAAGTTCAAGAAAAACTCGAAGAAACTCAAGGATTTATTGTTTAAAGCTGCTGAATCATACACAAAGGAGGATTTTGATTATTATATGGATGAAATGAAAAAGGTTGATGGTAAAATACCTGAATGTCTATCAATGGTTGGTTACGAGAAATGGTTTAGGGTCCACTCAGTGAATAACAAGTATTCAACTATGACTTCTAATATTGCGGAGTCAATAAATGATACAATCAAAGCAGCTAGAAATTTACCAATAACAGGCTTGATCGAGTACATGCGTAATTTGACTCAAGAATGGCATTATGCAAATAGAAATATAGCCATTTCAACATTTACAAAACTAACTAAGAAGTATGAAGATCAGTTGAAGAAAAACTTTATTTCATCTATGAGAATGAAGGTTTGATCCTTATTTCTTTTTTATCTTTTTTATTTTTGTTAGTGAAGAAGACATTGGCTGTCATTTATTTATATTTTTTGATATAAATGAATGAGCTGTTTAGCTATGCTCTGTTCTTCTGGTTAGCGGGTTATAGTTGGCTAGTTATGCTCTATTTTCTGGTTTGTAGTTGTTTAGCTATGCTCTATTTTTATGGTTGTAGTTGTAGTGAGATGTATATGTATTTAGTTTAATCAAGCAATACTGCTGCTGCTACATGATTTTTTATACCAAAATTTTGTCAATATAAATCATGGTGGCTGTATTAATTAGTTCAAGTTTTGAGGAGGTTGTTGTTATGTTAAATTAGTTCTCAAACATTTATATGCTTAGGGAAAGAAATGTCTCCTCCATTTGAAATTATTATATCTATAGATGGCAATGTAGCTTTCTCAATTATTAGATATGGGTGGTTTGCATCTATATGTTTTTTTTTAAACTATAATGTGAAATAAAAATATTAAAGGAAGTAAAAGATATTTTGACACAAAGATTTTGTATAGTATAATTATAATATACGCCCACTATACAACCCCTGATAATTATGCTTGATGCTGCTGTATTATGTTGCCTGTGTATCTGCTATGTTTGTTGTTGATGGATATAATGTACTTTATGTTTTTCGGGTGTTTGTAGGTGATACCATCTACCAGTGATATTTTTAGCGTCTTAGTTAAAGAAAAAGAATATAGTGTGAACTTTAAAGAAAGAGCATGCACTTGCAACAAGTTTCAATTGGATGGATTACCATGTGCACATGCTTTAGCAGTAATAAATGATAAGAATATGGACTGTTATGAGTTCTGCTCAAGTTACTACACCAAAGAGACAATGTTAGCAACATATGAAGCAGTCATGCATCCTATTGATAATCAGATGTATTAAAACATTCCAAGTTACATTGGAGAGAAAATTGTACTACGACCAATAGGAAAACCCAAAGCAGGAAGACCTAAGAAGAGGAGAATCAAAGCAAGCCGGGAGTCAAAGATGAAAATTAGGTGCAGCAAATGTCAGAAATATGGGCACAATCGAAAGACATGTAGAGAGATTCCTATATAGTGATGATACTTTTTTTCTTTTTAAATTTTTTGTGATTGTTTCATTCTTTATATAAATCATATCGTTTACAGCAAATGTGTAAAATTCAAGCTCAGTAAACTGAGTTGTAGAGATATTTGTTACAAAATGTTTGGTTCTTCTTCATGCCCTGTAGAATGTGCGTTTTTGGTTCTCACCATGACGTTTAAAAAATGGAAAGCCAAAGGGGAAACTAACAGTGAGGACTGAGGGGAGCAGTGTAGAAGAAGAATGGAATGAAGGAAAACGACGAAAAAATATAGGGAAAGATTTTTAGAAGAAAAGACAAAGGGAGAAAACCCTAAAAAGGAAGGAAAGGGATGGGCAGGGGAAGAGACAAAAGGGTTGAAAAAGACAGAATAATTTAAAAAGACAGTATTAGTTATGTATACGTCTAGTACAAGTTAATATAGAATACAGCTAATATGCAAACAGTATACATTATATAGTGTAAGTCTAATAATACATTTATTATTAACAGGATATGCACGCAAACTCAAGACTGTGATTTTTGCATGCGAATTCTAACAGATGATTGTCATACTGTAACAGCTGATATAACTGGTTTGGTCAAAATTTCCATTTCACTTACTATAATTCAAATGCAAGAAGCTCAAGACAAAATCTCCAGACTTCTTTCAAGAAGACTTGACCCTCTCGGTTATAAATGACTTATGGTTTGCTATTATGACTATCAAGAAGGATATGAAAAATTTCAGGCAGCATACAAATCCGCAAGTGATAGATCTTATTGGGGTGTGCTTAATTCTGTTAGAGATGGAACTAATAAGGTCATTCATTGCGAGGATATCTATAGGAGAATGGGACCTGTAAAGCCCTGTCTAATATCTGCTGATAATAGAAAAATATTTAAATTATCTGAAATTTTTTTGATTATTACAAGTTACCTTATTTAGTTTCAGGGCCTAGGTCTTTCGTGCTACTAAAATAATGATGACAAAGGAATAAAAATTAATAATTAACAAATTTTATTAGATGTATTATATACTGACTTGCCAATCCTTTGTTATTTTTTTTTCCTACAAGTTTTTGAGTTTTTAGAGGTGCATTTTTCTTTTTTTTTTTTCTCGTAGAACATGGAATTTAAAGTAGACATTTTGAAATTTTACATAACTACATTCTATATAAAAACAATGTTGTATCAATATTACAAGGTACAATTCATTCAGTCAATAACAACATCAGCTTTCCTTTTACAAATAGTTTTTTTTTTGTTTTCTTTTGGGTGGTGCTTCATCATCACTTGCAATATTATTTTGCTGCTTTTGAAGCCCATGGGCATACAGCAAAACTGATAGCCTTAGTCTATGCAAGTCCACATCAAAAGTATCTGTTGGAATTCTTTTTCCTTCTATCAGATATTCTGCAAAAGATGCCACAAATAGACCACAATCCCTACAAAATACAACCATAAATGCATTCAAGGTCCAATGATTGCGGCATCAAATATAAATTATGAAGTATCTTTTTAAAAGGCTGTTGTAAAACTTACATCTTGTTTTGTCTAGGCAGATCTTCAATGTATTGAATATTGAAAGGATCCCTGTTTGTTTGACATATCCCAAGTAATTCCAAGAACAAGGGCAAGGTCACACTACAAGCTTTAGCAGTCTAAAGTGTGGATGCTTTACATGTAGCTGATCTGAGAGAATCATAAACATATATTGTTCTTTCTGAAATTGACAAATGTCCTAGTACCCAATAGTACTTTGCTATAACATTTATAGGAAACAATATATGTTCAACTTCTGCCCAAGGTCTGCTACAGTACAAGTAATGACCTTGAATATAACCAACAATAGTATCCTCCTTCTCTACTAAACTCAGGTCCATTCCCTTTTTCAAGAATCTCTTGTAAAATTTCTGGATGGCTTGGTCAAAGGTGTTGTCTGTTGTGGTGAAATTCAAGTAGATACCATTTGAATATTTACCTTTTTTCCTCAAGTAATAGAAGATGATATTCATATGCTGTATTAAATTATTTGTACATAAAAAAAAACTAAATTAGTATATAGACGGTACAAATAATATATATTAAGTATATGCGCATGAATAAGCAGATAACATTTGATTATACAAAATTTTTTTATATGTCTAGTATAAGTCTAGTATATGCCTAGTATACATATAGAATACGTGAAATATAAGTCTAATATATGGTTAATATATGCCTAGTATATATGTACAGTACTTAGGTAGTATATGCCTAATATACGCATAATATAAGTCTAATATAAGTCTAGTATATGCCTAGTATACACCTAATATATGTATAGTATGCGTATAATATATGTCTAGTATAAGTCTAGTGTACGTATAATATAAGTGTAATATACATTTAATATACAAATAATATAAGTAGTATATGCATAGTATACATATAGAATGCATATAGTATATGTATAGTATACGGATAATAAATATCTAGTGTACATATTTTATACGGGTAATATGCCTAATAAGTATTCAGCTAGTATAAGTATAGTATATGCCTAACATACGCATAATATAAGTCTAATATACGTATAGTATTAGTCCAGTATATGCCAAGTATATATCTACTATTATGCTGGTATACATCTAATAAATTTCTACTATACATCTAGTACACGTCTCATATACTCATAGTGTACATCAGACATAAGTTTAATATACGCGTAATATACGTCTACTATGCGTATAATATAAGTACAATACACATACATTATAATTCTAATATACATCTTGTATATAGTCTAATATATATGTAGTATACGCTGTATCTATATGTAGTATACACACAAGCATCTATGTAACGAGTTGCCTAAGTCTAATATATGGTTAATATATGCCTAGTATATATGTACAGTACTTGGGTAGTATATGCCTAATATACGAATAATATAAGTCTAATATAAGTCTAGTATATGCCTAGTATACACCTAGTATACGTATAGTATGCATATAATATATGTATAGTATAAGTCTAGTGTACGTATAATATAAGTGTAATATATATTTAATATACAAATAATATAAGTAGTATATGCATAGTATACATATAGAATACGTATAGTATATGTATAGTATACGGATAATAAATATCTAGTGTACATATTTTATACGGCTAATATGCCTAATAAGTATTCGGCTAGTATAAGTATAGTATATGCCTAATATACGCATAATATAATTAAACATCAACTATGCATATTTAAGCACAGAAAATGAGTTTATGAATATATATACAAGCACCTAAGTCATTATGTAAATATAACAAATATACTTACACTAGAGGATAGAGGTTGACCACCATATAAAAGGTAATGGAACCATGATTTCTGTTTGATTTCTTCTATTTCAAAATCAAAGGAGGGATTCAGAATTTCATGTTCTGGAGTATACACCTTCCTCCTGTTAAGAAAAAAAATAGGCATAGCGTAAAGGCATATTAATTAACAAAAACATACACAAAGCTTTAGAAGATTAAGAGTTTATTACCTATTGTTGGTTATCATTCCTTCGTGCATAAAGTCATTGAAATTTGTGATCAAATTGAAATAAGGGTTTCCTCCAATATTGTTGTCTAGAGGGACTAGACCTTTCACCAAGGTTTTGGAGCACGTGATCTTTTGTTATGTTCGCTGGAGCCATATGTGTTCACATACGAAGACATGACCATAAATGATGGCTTAATTTCCCTTTTTTTGACAGTTGGAGTCATGTCGTCAGATGCTTCTTCATTTGGAACAATCTCAGATCCAGTAACAACAAAATTTTCACAATCCTATTTATAAAATAAAACCAAAGAAAATATTAAAAATGAAATTAAATTATGAATGGAAATTAATCATTTTACTATTAATAACATGCACGTGTTCATTTTTCTGGAATACATTGTTGATGGCAGCCTCGTATAATTGATCAAACAAGGAGCTATCCATTTCGTCAGACTTTAACATAGATGAGCCAGTAATATTAGAAGTTGTTTTAACGTAAAATTGTAGTATCATGCATTATAAAAACAAATCACAAATCAAAGTTGATAAATTGCAATATATAATTGGGATGTGATAGAACAATAATGACCATACCTCCTTATTTTCAACATTATCTTTTTGAACGGTAGGTTGATCTTCCAATGTATCATCTCTTGTTTTCAAATCATACATGACAAATTTTTCATGTTGTTCTTCCGCAGTATCAAAAATCTGGCAACAATAAAAGAAATGATAAGAGATTGGTTTTTATTCATATTAAAGTGACTAGGTGCACAATTTTTAATAACAAATTAGGATTAATCAAAAAGAAAAAATTTTGATAATTATTTTAGTGCAAATCGAAATTAAGAAACTAAACTAACCAGATGAGCGTACTGGTCTTCTTCTACTACTTCATCATCATGATCCTTTTCTTTAAAATCATTATCTTCTTTGAACAATTTATTTTGTGATTGCTGAATGATCAAAAATATTTTGAAAATTATATAAAACAATAAAATATTAAATATTATAATGATGCAAATTATAAAAAGCTTATTATGTTTACCTGGGAGGTATTAACTATATCTAGCTTGGTATTGATTGTATCTAGCTTCTGGGAAAGCTCTGAAAATAGTCTTGCATTTTTTCAATGTTTGACTCTACATATTTTCTTAGGCTTCTAACTTCTTTTTTCACCAACTTTATTTCTCTGACATAGTTGATTTGTTCAGATTTTCTTCTGTATTTCTTGCCTTCATTTTCTTTTGCAAGTGCAGGTTCAACTTGAGGCAGAGTAAGTGGAACATCTTCATGTAGTAATTGAATATCAAAAATTTTCAATCCTTCTCTTGCCTCAAACATTTCATCCAGGTGAAGGTTTTGAACCTCAGTTTCATCAGGCTTTATGTTCCTCATTTTCAACTAAAATAAAAAAGATTAAAATAAATAGAAGATTTCAAATAAGTATTACTTATATTCACTCAAATAAATTTGAAAATCAAATAAATATTACGGATATTACAATAATTATAAGACATAATAAATGAAAATATAATAAGATAACTTACATTTCTTGATGGCACACTAAACAGCAAGTTGGTGAGCTCCTTCTGGCTGTAAATTACTTTTTTTTTTTCTGTCCATTGTAGGATCCCTGGAATCTTTTAAGTTGATTCAACATCCAAATATTCCGAGATGTGTTCACAACATTCATAAAACAATATTTGAAATGCATAAGGAAATCCATATATCCTACACATGGACACATTGTCTTCTTTCTTATCAGACTTGCCTCTTTTTCTTAGTAATTTCCCTTTCAAGCTACTAATGGTCAGTTTAATACATCTATCCCCCAAGGGTAATCATCATAACAACCACTATCTATGAATGTTATTTCGTCCTCGCTGACAACTTTGTGGTTGTTATGGGCAAGAAGAAAGCAATGAATAAAAAAGAGCACTGCTAACTTCACAGCATCCTCATCATTCTCAAAATGTGCTTTTGTAAAACAGTTAAAAATAGTATGCTTTGTTATCTTTTTACAATCTCCAAAATACTTTTCCAAAAGTATACTTTTTTCTTTTGATGAGTTGATCTTTTTTCTTGTACCAGTGCACTTCAAACCGGTTATAAGTGCAAATTCTTCTATTCCAAATGTTAGATCAACTGCATCATATCTAAATCTGAACTCTTTTTCATTTTCACTATATATTTCTCTTAGAAATATACAAAAAAACAATTGATTATGTAGTACAATTTCAGGTAGTTCTAGGAAATACCTAAAACTGCTGTTTCTGAACTTGTCCAATTGATGAACTGTTAGTTTGCTCTTTATAATTGAGACTACAGAAGTGTTTATGCAGTATTGGACTCGTACAGTTTGGAAATCATCATTTTTCAGAATAAAATCTCCAACCTGTAAAAACACAGAATATACATCAAATGAACAGAATATACATCAAGTAGTAGTTAAGTATAATTTCAATATGCACACTGTTTACGCCTAGTATATGCTTAATATACATATAATATATGTATAGTAACACTTATAGTATACATCTACTATAAGTGTTGTATACTACTAGTATATGTCCAATATAAGTTTATTAAACATATAGATTAAGCCTAATAGACGTATAATATATGTAGAGTACACGAGTAATATACACATATAGTATTCGTCTAGTATAGGTGTAGTATATATGTAATATAAGTCTAATACAAGTCTAATGCACACATAGTATAGGTGTAGTATAGCCTAGTATACGTATAGTATATCGATAATATACATATAATATACGTTTATTATAAACATAGTATAAGTGTATCATATGGCTAGTTTAATATAAACATAGTATAAGTGTATTATATATCAGATATACGTCTAATATACGTCTAGTATACAGCTAATATAAATATAGTATACATCTAGAATATGTGCAGTATACGTCTAGTATACGTTTAATATACGTTTAAGAGTTTTTATTATGTGACGACTCGTTACACTAATTTCAGTCCAGTTTCAAGTTGACAACACTATGGCGACTCGAAGCACTAAGCTTATGTCATGAGTCCTCATCATAGTCACCACACGTCATACTAATTGTTTTCCAATCCAAAATATAAAGGTGTAAAATGATATTATAAGCAAATCATAATATAAGTCTACATTCAAAATCTGTCTAAACCAATGATTATATATATTAAAAAATACAGCATATTGACATACATAAAATATGCACGAAATATTAGACATAAATGGATTCTCAAATCATACCTTTGATTTTTTTCGAATTTGAGAGTCATGTTCTGGTGTTTCTCTGGTGTTTTTTCTCCTTGTTATCTCGTCTCTAATTACTATATCTGTGTCAGTGATTGGTTTCTTCAACTTGTTTATAATCTGTGACGTTGTCCTTGGTATAGGAGATGAGCTTTTTCGAGTTTGAACCATTTTCTTTGTTATATGATCTGTAAATCAATCAAAATACAGCAAAAAGGAATTCAATAATCAAAGGTATTTTCTCAACAATCAAATAGAATACTTATATTTTAAGCTTAAAATAGACGGAAATAATGAACTAAAAATAAAAGGTTGAGCAAAACTAATTGTAGATGGAACCGATGGAGATGATAATGTCGATAGGGCGAAGGACGTCCAGATAGATTGAAAATGAGGTAGATGAGAAACTGACTGTAGTTTGAATCTGAGGGAGATGAGAATGTCAATGGCGCGAAGCTCGTCAAGAAAGAAGTAAGAGGTAGTCGATAAACTGATCGGCGATGGTCGAGAGGAGTTAATCGCTAGGGCAGAATTCGGAGGAAGAGGGAATCGGCTGGTACAAAATGAGAGGGATACTTTTGAAGTTAGGGTGAAAAAAGGTAAAGTGGTATTTGTGAAAAACTTTTTGGTTAAAAGTGTTATAAAAAGGTTAAAATGTTTTATTTTGTAAAAGTTATATTATTGTATGTTTTTTTTTTGTTATTTTTTTTTTATATTTGTGTAAATAGCCCTAAATACAATCTAATTAGACCCAAAAAAAATGAGTCAGCAATGATAGTAAATGGGCCATAAATAGATTGGGTCACAAATGGGTTTAATGGAAAATGGGTCGATCTATTTTTTTCCAAACTCAACAATCATCGTTTTGTCATAATACAACAACGCCGAAAGTACTTCAACAGACAAAAAATTTCATATTGTGACTAAAGCAAATAGCTTGAAAAAGATAATTCTATTTATTACTATAACAACAAGAAACCATGCAACCACTTAATATAATTAATTTATTCATCGTTAGACTAATTTATGTTAGATACAATTTCAAGCTACTATTGACAACAATGAAAACAGTATAAAATGTAACATGATTATACTTATAAAAATAAACAAAAATACCAGTAACTTGCACAAATTCATTTCTAAAAAATTGAAGCAAATATCCAAAAATAATGCAAAAGAAATGGAAAAGGAATACATATTTCAGTGTTTATATTATGGTTCATATGTGTTAATCCAATCCATTTGACCCATAGGTAACCCACAGGTTGACTCAACTCAATCCATTTGATCCATGAGTTGATCCAACCAAATTCAATTTTTTTCGAGTCATATGGGTTATGCACATATGGATTTTTCATTGGTCAGGTTGAATTTGGGTCAAAATTTTATGGATTATTTGTGTTGGGTTCATGAATGGAATTAAAATTTGACAGGTCTAAATTGATTTTCCAAATGTGCCATTTATATTATAGGGTCCATTTATATATAGTATAAATAGATATATATAATTTAGACTATTCATAAAAATTTATTCAGTATTTACCTCATTACATATTCAAACCAACAATAGTAGTTTGGGCATTTACAATAGTTTGCTATGGTTGTTTTAGCATTTTAAATTTCTTATTAATATGTACAGTAACTAAAAAAATCTTCATATTAATAAATAATCCTCTATTCTAAATAATAATGCTTATATTTTAAATTATCATATTTTTTAATTTGAGTTCGGGGCTGTTTAGCTGAACTTTTGAGAAGTCAAAAGTGATTTTTAATAGGGGTGAGCATGGTCGGTTAACCGGTCCATTAGCCCCAGTCCATTAACCAGTCCATTAATATCGGTTTTTTGAAATTACAGTCCATTAACCAGTCCATTACCATCGGTTAACCAGTCCATCGGTTTCGGATTTTCGGTTCGGTTACCCAATATTTTTCGGTTAACCATTATAATTATAAATATATTCATAAATAAAATTAAAATGTTCAATATACTTAAAAATTAAAATTTTTTCACTATAATATAACATTATTGTTGTTAAAATAAAAATATTTGGTGGATATAAGCAATTTTGTTTTAAAAAATTAATATTTAATAAGTAAATATATTAATCGGTGCATAATCACTTTTAATTAGATAAATTGTTATACTTACTAATAGCCAATTAAAAAAACTTAAAAACTTTAAAATAATTAGTATAATGAAAAAAAAAGTACATTATCACCTTTAATTAGGATAAATTGTTATAAATTATTAATAAATTAATAAATTAATTAAAAATTCGGTTTCGGTTCGGTTAACCGATCACATGAGTCAAAAACCATTAACCAGTCCATTAATATCGGTTTTTTCAAAACACTAACCATTAACCAGTCCATTACAATCGGTTAACCAGTCCATCGGTTCGGTTTCGGATTTTTTTTTCGGTTAACCAAGTCCATCGGTTTTTTTGCTCACCCCTAATTTTTAAGTTTAATAAGCCACTTTTAAATGTGTTTGGCCAAATTTTCAAAAGATTTTCTACTTATTAGAAGTCCTTTTAAGAGAAGGCGATCCATTTTAAATTATTTTGGAAGTGCTTCACAATAAAATGTTGGAAGTTATTTTCACTTTTTAATGAATTTTTCAAAATTTCAATTTTATCCTAATATGTATATATAAGAAATTAAAAATTTCATTCATATCCCCTTTTAATTTGTTTTCCGACTTTTTTCAATATAAATAATTAATATGTTTTGTATATGAAACTTGCTTCATTTCACAAAGAAAAAAAAGATTATTAGATAGTAATTTTTCTATTAAAAAGAGAACAACCAATTTGTGTTGCGCAATTTATTTAATTTTTTATTAAAATAAATTGTTGATTTTTTATTTTTTGAAATAAAAATAAATTGTTGATTAAAATAATTATGAGACATTTTTATAAATTGATGTGATAATTTCATTTGTTTTAGTACAAATATAATATAATATTTTGTCGCCAATATAGTATAATATTTTTATTAAATGGTAAAATAATTAATATCGATATTATATAAGTTTCAGATATCCTTAATTCAAACAGACAAAAATAAATCTTTTAAAATAAGAATTTTTTTTAAAAAACATACTCAAAAGTCAAAGTAAAAATGCCGCCCTTTTTTTTTATATTGCCACACCCGGTTCACCGGGGCTTTGTCCCGATTATATTCGGATTTGACTCGCGTTTCGCACCAGGTTTGTTGGTGGGAAGGTCTCCCAACGGAGATTTTCTACGTACGCTAGGGCTCGAACCCGAGATCCTGCTTAAGCGGAACCAAGTCACTTTCCACTTGGACCAACCCCCGTTGGTTAAAAATTCCGCCCTTTGTACTGTCAGTTCACTGATAAATACTTTAAAATGTTTTTTCTATGATTATTTTCAAAAGTACAACTTTAATTATTGACAATATTATTCATACAATACTTCATCTATTTACAAAAAAAAGTGTTCATTTTTTAAAAATGTTTTATATTTAAATATGATTTTTTAAATATGTAATATATGATAAATATTAGTTCAATTTTCAAAATATAGCCAATAATCAAACTTTCTTTTTAGAACTGATAATTCTGATATTATCAAAATAAGTTAGGATAGGCCAATTGGATGGGAAGGGATCAAACAACCTGTAAAAAGGCTAGCTCGGTCGAACTGGATATTAGCTCTCCGAAACTTAAGTTAGTAAAATACTTTTTAGAGAGAGAATAAAGAATTTCTCTTATGAGATAGGTAATAATCATCATACCTGGACCTCTTATGAGGTTGAGCTATTTATATGGCAAAAAAGAATGACATGCTACAGTTTGGGTATGGTAGCATTATGACTTTGCTATCCATTCTTACCGAATGTGTCAGAGTAGGTAGATAACATGACTAAAGATAGTCAAGGAGATATGGTGATGGAGTATGTCAGTAGGTTATCAGGTGGTAGTCAGGCAGGTCCGATCGGACACGCCTCATTGTCGGCTCATTGAATTTCCTGCACCATACCTTGGGCCTTTAGTGTTTTTAATAGATAATCTATTATCATTTGTCCCCCTTTTAGTGGGTATCGATGAAGATCGGTAGCTCTTATACTGTTTTGTCATATCGCGGTGTCTCTCTTTTAAGAAGGTCTTGACATATTTATTAATAGACACTTAGTTCCAACATACTCAAAACTTTTGTTTTTTTTTTCTATTTTCCTAGATTATCATGTAATATACCCTCAACCCTATATTTTTGGATGGGTTCTTGTCCTATTAATAAATGAGTTTTCTCGTTATTTTTCTTATGAGCATTTTTGCTATCATTGCTTCATGAAGCTGTTTAAGCATCTGAAAGTTTTCTTATCTTCCCTTTTCCTAAGATGCCTTCATTTTAGGAAGATGAATGAATAAGTTCCTCTGATGGAGGAACAAGTATTCTTCTAATGGCAGCATTTCGCTGCTTCAGATGAACCAGAGGCCTGATCGTCGTGTTTTCTGCTCACAAATCAAGGGCCTTTTTGCTTTTAGATCGGCATCTTTTTGCTTTTAGATCGGCGCCTTTTCCTCCATGTTTTGATTTCCACTTCTCTTTTCCCTATTTCACCATTAGTTGTATTTGGGATACTGATGATTCGAAGTTGAAGAAGGGAAGGGCAGCAGACTCTAAGCAATTTGCGAAGGCAAGCAAGCTGGATGTCCCTGAAGTGTTATGGCAAATAATGCATCCTATAGGATCTGGTCGACTTTCAAGACGTTAGTTAGAACAGCTTCTTTGTGTTTTAATTATTATTTTATTTCGAGATTTCTTAATAAAGCTTTGGATTTGTAATTTCTTTTGTCAAATACCTCTTGTTGTTTTGTTTTCTTCAAATTGATGACTCCACAATATGTTAATATTGAAGTGCTTTATTACCCGACTTGGGGTAGGATTTCCTTTTAGGATGGCAGTTTTCTCTTTTTGCTAGTATTATCAGATCGATATGTCAGTTTGAGGAGTGCATGTCTTGTTGATTGGGCCAACTTCTATTTTGAAACTTCTGATTGCGACTTTTCGCTTTTATTATGGCTTGACTCGGTTTATGGAACTTAGGCATTTGTCCATTGCACCTATTGATGGCGTTGCTCCGGTTTCCAAACTGATGCCTTATTAATGGGGGGGTCGAAGTATTAATGGTGGTTGTTTCATTCATTGCGATCATTATTGATGGATTTGAAAAATTATAACAAATATAATTTAATAGAGGTATCATAATAAATGGTAGCTACCTCTCGTAGCACAAAAACTCATTGCGGAAGCGTCTACAAGGATGCCGTTTGCTTTTGGTCACTGGCCTGGCTTTTATCCACATGCGGGATAACAACAGCTATTCCACAATCTAAAAGCCCCTGAAAGATTAAAATAAAAACAAGCGTGAGTGGAAACGAGCAGCCTTGCGGCGTATACGTTTTCTCGTTACCAAATAATGAGGATCTCACCTCTATTTATAGAGATCTTAAAAGCTAGAGCCCTAACTCTAGTTTAACTCAGACTCTTTCTGAGATAAGATTTGGTAATTTTAATCAGATTAAATAACTCAATTTAATCTGGATTGGAACTCAATCCATTATAGAGTCATGGGCGCATCCCAACTCTATCATCTCCCACTCGTACATAACGGAACACATTCCAGTCTTAATCTTCAGTTATACTGGCAAATAGATTGTGTGACCAGCATACCTCGAGAACACTAGTGCTATACACCTGTTAGGGATATATAGCGTCTCGAAAAACAATATGCTCCTTTCACGTATGCCTAACCCTTGATTTCCTTCTCACATTCACTATTTTAACTCATGATCTCATAAAATAATTTTCGTGTTCACTATTATGTTTCTACTCATAGAAACTATAATAGGCTAGCCAGTGAACCACGAAACCTTAAGAAAGTGATCAAAAGGCTATCTTTCCCTCTTACTGTATGCCATCCATCATGATTCAACTCGCTTTTTTAGTTAGATCCGCCAGGCCTAAACTTTTCCTGGACCTCTTGGAAACTAACTAAGCTAGCCACATTGAATCATACTTCAGGGATAAGTTAAGGGTTCTAAGGGTCAAAATATAAATAGGGTCTCACAATAGGGAAAGTTGAGATCATTAATATTATTAAATTCCCATTCCTTTGGTCACATAAGCACACACGATATAAAACATGTGTTATGGCATTCTCTCATTCCCTTAAAGGAGCGCATGTCTCACATTTCGATAATGTGTATATCAAACAGCATACAGAAGCGTAAGGTTGCGATGCACCGAAGCATCCAATTTTAGTCCGCTTACTTAAGGACTACTTCTGCTGTTTAGACAGAACATGATAGTTACATATAACTGACCATCGGATTTCATACAATCCTTATTTTTGGAACTCAATCCAAAGCACACAACTTTATGTATGTCTTTATCTCGCACTTTAACAAGACTCATCTTATAATTTCTGCAAGACGGCACTTTTATTTTGAATTGGCTCGAGCATTCTCATTTGTCCAAAAATCGCCTCATTTTAGTCTTTGCCAATTCATTGACAAAACTAAGGTAAACACCCTTGTGAATGGGCTACTTCTCTGTCTGACGTGCTCAATCTCATATCAATAACAGTAAATGTTTACACATAAACATTCACACTCATGTATTACTGACAATGAACTTTAGTTATTATTCGCAAATAATAACGTTAAGGGATTATATAAAATATAACAGTACCAATTAAATTCTACGCAAACCTAGAGGTCTAATGTGTTTCTCAAAACACATCTCTCATTATAGGTTTACTCAACAGTCTGCATGCGTAGAAACGTACTGCAAGTTCACTTCTCCTCGTGCAATAATATTTCTCATGTATTAATACTTAATGTCTATATGCTTAGCTCTATTATAAGCTATCAACGACTGACTGTCACTATAGACTGTGACTAGTACCTCTGAGGCAGTTACTCTTAAATGGCTCACAAACTATTTCAGACAAACTATCTCCTGTACTGCAATTGAGGAAGTGACAAATTCAACTTCCACTATTAATAGGGCTACACGGGCTTAATTCTTGTTACTCCATGAGATGGCACTCTTGCCAAACAAGAATATAAAACATGGAGTGGATTTCCTCTCATCCACATCTCCTGCCCAATCAACGTCTCCGTATTCTCTCAATGCAGATCATTTTCTTGATAATAGAGAGAATAGTCTGCAGTACTTTTGAGATATATAAGTATCCTTTTAATTGCTTCCAATGTGCTTTGCCTGGGTTAGATTGATATATGTTTATCATGCCTACTGCATAGCATATATCATGTCTTATATACAACACTGCATACATCAGACTACCCACAACATTGGCATATCGAACGTTCCTCATACGTTCATTTCTTCTGGCTTATTAGGACACCTATTTTTGCTAAGAAACTGATTCTTGGCAATGGGGTAATCTATGAGTTTGCAGTTTTGCATATTAAATCACTCAAGATCTTTGTTGATATATTTCTTTCAAGAAACAGACAACAATCTTCTCAAATGATCTCTTGAAATATTAACTTCAAGAATGTAATATGCATGACTCATATCCTTTGTCTCAAAGTTGGACGATAACCAATCTTTGATTTCATTTACGTACCATTTATCATTTTTAGCTTTAAGTATGTCGTCTACATACAATGTCAAAATGATAAATTCATTTTTAGAGCTTTTACTATAAACACAATGATCTTCATCAATCATGTTGAACACATTCGACATGATTGTATGATGAAGTTTCAAGGACCATTGTGTTGAAGTCTGTTTAAGGCCACAAATTGAACTTATCAATCAGCAAACCTTATGTTTGCTGCCTTTTTCGATGAAACATATAGATTGTTCTATCCAATTCTCCATTGAAAAAAGAAGTCTTCCCATCAATTTGATGAAACTGTAGGTCCAAACTTGTCACTATGGCCAGAATTAACCTTATGTACGGAAGTCTTACAACAGATGAGAATGTCAACTCATAGTCAATCTCTTCCTGTTGTGTAAACCCCTTAGCGACTAGTCGAGTCTTATATCTTTCGATACCTCTTTCAGCCTTTCGCTTCACTTTGAGAATACATTTATTCTCAATTTGTGTCCTTCTAGTAGATCAACTAGTTCTCAAACATGATTTGATCTCATGAATGCCATATCTTCTTCCATTGCTTTAATCCATTTTTCCTTAAATGAGCATGAAAAAGCCTTTTGAATATTTTTATGCTTTTTCTTGTCTTGTGGGATAACTAAAAGGACTTCATTCCATCCTTCGATTTTTAAATCGTCGGCATGAAACACTTATTCTTTTAGATCTTTGCAGTTCTGAACCTTGATAAACATGTCTCATATATTTATCGTGATTCACAATGCTCTCACTGGGATCATATTCCGTACTTCCACTGGAATCAGGAATACCATATTCTTTCCTCCCACTAGAGTGAAGAATACTCCCATTCAAATCAGGTCTCAAACATCCGAATCGTTTGGAGGATGAAGGTCTTAACCTTCTTCCTCTAATTCCCTCCCACTCGGATGGAGTGATCCTGATGGTTCCTCTACCTGAGATTAATAGAAAGTGAAATCTCAATTCACGTCGCCCAACTTTGAAAATTTATTCTCTTAAGAATATGATGTCTAGTGATTCAAATTCTATCACAGTGCCATTTTCTTACGGACCCACGAAAATGTATCCTTTTGATACTTCAGAATATCTCACATAGATACTCTTTTGCCTCTTGGTCTCAAATTTACCAAATTGAGGTATCATGGACGTAAGCATTATAACCCAAAGGTTGTAAATAGCTTAGGTCAGCTTATCGACCCGTTCACAACTCAAAAGTTGTTGTTATGATAGATTGGGAGGGCATACAGTTCAGAACATATGTGGCAGTCAATACAGCATCTCTCCAATAGGAGATAGCAAATTTGCCTCTGCCATCATAGATCTAACCATATATAGGAGAGTCTTATTTCTCCTTTCCTCAACACCTTTTTGTTGTGGATTTCTAAGAATGAACAACTAATGTTCAATCCTTTTTCATCACATGAAGCTTTAAATTTATCTGTAAAATATTACCGACCTCTATTAGTTCTTAAAGCTTTGATCCTTTTGTCTAATTGATTCTCAATTAAACTCATATAATTCTTGAAGCAACTCAATGCTTTTGACTTGTGAGAAATCAAATATACATGACCATACCTAATACATTCATATATAAATGTGATGAAATAGTAGGCCCCATGCCTTACCCTCAATTTATTTGACCACATTCGTCAGAATGGACTAATTGGAATGGAAATTTGGCTTTAGTTCCTTATTCAAATGATTTTCTAACTAGTTTTTCCTTTTAGGCAATGGTTATATGTAGGCAATTCAAACTTATTTAAATCACCTATTAAACCTATTTTGACTAACCGACTCATTCAGTGTTGTTTAATATGGTTTAATTTAGCATGCCATAATTTCACATTGTTCTCATAACTATGTGAAAAATAATAAATTAAAGGAAAATAGTCATGGTCTACATCCATAACCAGAACCATAATAGAAATCATTCAAGCATAAGCATACACTGTCATCCTTAAAATATAAATTGAAAACAAATTTCAATAAAGCAAGAATATAACCCAAATTTCATAACAAAGGTATCTCGATCCCTTGTTACATGGTCCATTGGTTCTAAATCTATCACCCATAAAGGATGAAATTCAGAACTAAATACATAAATTTCACTCACTGTTGAGTCAAAATAGTGTATCTTTATAGGCACAATGCAGTATCTTTGCATAGTGTCCTTTTAGGCAATTGAAACATTTCACTCTTGAATTGTTTACCACCTTTTTGCCTTTGGACCTTTCATGATTCTATTCCTTTTTCCTTTTCAGGCTCTTAAGCCTTTTCCTTATCCCTATTTTTGAAGCTTATTATCTTGTTCTAATGAGAACTTATTCTATTAGAATAGGACTGTGCCATATGCACTATGACATTGACCTTAATCACTATCAGACGGTCCCTTTTAAGTTTCAAATGATAAGTGACATCCTCAAATGTCTTTATGCTTATCCATGTGAGTTAGTTGCATCTTCACATACTACCAACTCTTGGATAAGGAACGGATAATAGTTTGGACCTGCTGCTCGTCAGTCAACTTATGATCAATGTCACTAAACTCACTTATTATTTTTCATCTCTCTTAAATGTTTTTGCATCGAATAATCAGACTTTTTCTGATATGTATCAAATTTGATCTTCAATGATCGGAGCTTATTCAGAATCACATATCCGAATTTGTCCTGCAAAGCGATCCATAGATCCATTACATTTTGATACTTGCGAAATGGCTTAGTGATATCATCATCCTTTTGCACATAGCAAGATGATTCGAGCAGTTAAATTCTGCTTTTTTCATGCCACACAGGCATCTTAGTCCCACCTATGCTAAAATATTATGCCATCCTCAGATTCAGCCATAACCGAATTTTAGGATTTAAGAGCCTCTTGCTCTTTAAGCACATACTGAATCTTTGTATTTCATATTTCATGATTATAACTTGGAAGCAGCATCTATTAGGATCCCCTGATGTCAAATGGAACAATATTGCACATATTTACGGGAGATAAGGCAACACATGCAATTTACTATGCATCTGAAATAATAACCTAGTAAAATTTTCTATTAGGCTTAAATTCGAAAAGGTTACTAGTAGTATCCAATTACTCTCTAAATCCTAATGTCCAACCTTACAGGTTAAAATTTCATGCATAATAAATTTGAATTATTGGATTATTAAGTTCTCAAACTTATGAGGAGATTTTATTAAGCCTCTACTTAATAAACATGCAATCATTTTACTCATAAAATATTGCAAGGCAAATAACAATTAAAATAAACACATTTATTATAAAGTTAAATGCCATCATAATAAATAAAAAGCGCATTTATTTAACCAATAAATAAAATCCAATAATCCCACACTCATGTCAAATATTAATAGGAAACATAAATCCTATTTAACAAAAATAAATGCCAACTCAAATTGACACTTATGTCAACTATTCTAGAAGTCCAGATTTCATAAAATCTTTTTAGCTATTAGGATTATTTATTTGATCGACTTTATCAATTCATCAAGTAACTTATAAGTCAAATGATGAAGCCATGGACGATGCACGCTCCGTCCATTTCTCAATGCCATCACTGATTTTAGTGTTGCTTCTCAACACTTGCCCTTTTGGCAACTCTAACCAAAGTTCCCTCAACTCAGACCACCAGTCCAAATGCACTCTTGCATTTGTTCTCACACGTTTACTTTATGATGCACTATTGCATCAATCTTATCAGCTCAAATCTTCCTTCGCATTCTGATGTTACTTATAAATTGCACTATTGCATTTCTCAAAGCAACATATGCGCAATTTAAAGGAAGACCTACTGTCCTTATTCAATATTTCTGTAACATAATACAGAAAATTTTTTTACACTGATGTATAAATACACATGATTGAAACACATTTCAATCAACAATTAAGGACAGAATCTCAAAAATTTTTCAAAATATATTTAAAAATTTTTGAAAGCAGAAAACACATTTTCTACACATTTTTAATATCTTATTTTGAAATTAAACACATTTAAATATAAAAAAAATACACAATTTATATTCTGGTCACTAAAAAATTTTGAAAACATGACCAAAAATTCAGAAATAATTTGAAAAAATTATTTGACAAAAATCGGAGCTGAAAAGGTGATCGGAGAACGCTGCACGCGCCAACACAGGCCGACGAGGGGGAGGAAGATGCTCTCACATGCCTTCACGCGCCACACACGCGCCGTCCCACTTGGCCAGCCACGTGTCACACCCACAGAGTGTCACGTGTTGATCTCCTACTGATCTACCTGGTGCCACGTGGCACGCCGGTACACGTCACCTACTTGGCGATGTCTCATTGGTCCATGTGTCACACGTGACACATCAGTATTGACACGTGACAGACCTCTGTCTGACATGTGTCGACCCCTAATTGGGCCACGTGGCACCCATGACACGTCGGAGCCACATGGCATGACCACGATCTGCCACGTGTCTCACGTCTATTAGGCCACGTGTCACCCTCTTATTGGAACACGTGTCCACCCTCCATATACCACGTAGCATGGCCTCTACCATCCACGTGGCACTCATCTATTGGGCTATGTGTTAGTCGGTTGACATGTCATCGCCACGTAGCATAGCTACCGCTGCCCACGTGTCGATCTCCCATTGGGCCACGTGTCTCCAGTGACGCATCACTGGAGACACGTGGTGTCGCGCGTGTGAGCCACCGCTCACACACACGCTCCAGTCGTATGTGGCGCATGTGATGCACGCGCCACCTTCCCGGTGATTTTTGGATCTCCGGTTCCGACCAGTGGGGGGTTTTCAGGGTCTATAAATCCAATGGTGAGGTTAAAAATTTAAAATTCTGACTTTTAGTTAGCCGTTTTGAACACTCATGTTCGTCCCCTCGAGTTTCAGTGTACACATACACGAAATTGAGCCGAAATATACACGCATATATATTTTTCACACAAAAATTAAATTTTTATTGTGTTCATTGCATCCCAGATCTAATAATTTTACTCATAAAATTTTAGATCTATTTAGCCACATACCAGGACGCAAAAACAACGGCTTTAATACTAATGGTGGATTTGAAAAATTATAACAAATATAATTTAATGGAGGTATCATAATAAATGGTACCTACCTCTCATAGCACAAAAACTCGTTGCGGAAGCGTCTACAAGGATCCCGTTTGTTTTTTGTCACTGGCCTGGCTTTTATCCACATGCGGGATAACAGCAGTTATTCCACAATCTAAAAGCCCCTGAAAGATTAAGATAAAAACAAGCATGAGTGGGAACGAGCAGCCTTGCGGCGTATATGTTTTCTTGTTACCAAATAATGAGGACCTCACCTCTATTTATAGAGATCCTAAAAGCTAGACCCTAACTCTAGTTTAACTCAGACTCTTTCTGAGATAAGATTTGGTAATTTTAATCAGAATAAATAACTCAATTTAATCTGGATTGGAACTCAATCCATTATAGAGTCATGGGCGTATCCCAACTCTATCAATTACGATTGATTCTTAATTAACTATGTTCTGCCTTCACAACTTCTCCTATTGTAGGCTACTACATGGCTTAAACCATTTGGTTTTGGGAAAGGCAATTTTTCCTTATAAATAGATGGCTCCCTTTCTCTATTTGTCTTCAGAGTTTCAAAATTTCTTATTTCTCATGAATTTCTTCTAGTTGCCCTTCATGAATTTGTTTAAGCACCTCAAAATTTTTGCATTATTGCTTTTCCCTGTTTTCATCCATTTTAGGATGAGGAATGAATTTTACTCTTTTACTGGGTCTTGCTGTGTTGTGATCTTTCTTCCTAATGACGGAAGTGAGGTCCTCAAATTTGTACTTTCTTCTCCATTTTCATGACTTCCCCTTTTGTTTTCTCAATCTCTACTTTTCATTTTGTACCACTAGGAAATCTTGTAAAGCTCATGCTGAGGGTGAAGAGAGTATTGAGATTGGAATTCAAAAAGAAGTTGCAGTACTGTTCGAGTTGATAAAAGGTATTCTCAGAGCGCTGGATTGAGTTTCGAAGAAGATACTATAGGAGTCTCTTTATTAATGTAATTTTCCTTTTATGTATTTTAGGAGAGTTAATAAAACATTCGGCTTTACTAATATTTTCCTTTCATGTAATTTTAGGAGTCTCTTTATTAATGTAGCTTTTATATTTGCCTTACTTGTAATTTTTTGCAAATGATCGGGAAACAAGACTCCAATTGTAAATATTGGCATTTCTTCATCTTAATAAAATTCTCGATTTCTGGCTTACTAATATTTTATCTTTTGCCTTCGCTATGGATATATGAGTTGTTAATAAAGTATCATGAATTCCATTGGAAATTTGCTTTTGCAAAGATAATTAATCCTTTCGCTTTTCGAGTTTGAAGGCTTTTCAACATCGTTGAAATCTCATTGTAGCAGTTGTCTCATTTTTTCGGTAAGCGATTTCCTTTCCTTGGTTTGTGCTGGCATGTTAATGCTCTTTTGTGGCTATTTTTATGGGATTCTTTTGACTTCTCGTAGGCAGCATCCTTTTCTTCATTCATCCGCTTGGACCCTTAGAAATATTCATACACTATTTCTGATTATTCGATCGGGTGAATGACATAGATCTGTTTTTATGAAAGGCTATTTCTGGTCGATCCGTTGGACATTTCGTCCGTTGTATCTTGGAACGTCGTTTTATTTTCCAAATTAGCGGTGCATTTAATGACCGCCGCTTCATTCCTATCATTTTATTTGGGCAACACTTTGATCTTTAGGGTTTTGACACTTCGATTGTGTCATTTATATAGTGCTACATCATCCTATATTAAAGCCTTGGCTTATAGGGTCAGTTTCCTGAAGTTTCCTCTAAATAGGTGAATTCTTTTTTTCATATCTGTGATGCGTGCTGAACCCGATCGTGTCCCGGAGGCCCCTTTTTAGGGCCCGAGAAAGTTTGTGTCTTTTGATCTTGGGTAACATGAGATATTTTAGAACCCCTACACAATAGAACATTGGGAAAGTTGGTGTAATCTCATGAAATCTTTTAGGCACCTTTGGGGTATTTTGGAGTCGCGACCCAATTTACAGGAAATTGAAAAAGTTAGTCTAACCTCGGGGTCTAAACCAGAGACTAGTTCGGAACTTTACTCTTATTAATGCCTTGATTAATTATAAAAGATGATATTAAATTTCCATCTCTCTCTCACATGAGGTGAATTAAAATTAATGCGCACATCAAACATAAAAAAAAAAAAGATAAAGTAAATTACAAAATAAAAATAAAAGATAGAATTGGAACAAAAATACAATTACCAAAATAAAAAAATAAAATAAAATCTGAGACAAAAATACAATCCCCCAAAATAAAACTAAAATAACATAAATAAAGGTCATGCATAAAGCAGGGTATTATTTAAAAATAGGAACATTGGTTCCTTCATGCAGATTAAAAATATTGAAGAGTTATTTTTAAGAAAATCGGGAAAAGTGATCCCATTTTGAGGAAAAAATAACTCTTCTTTTTAAAAATGATATTTTATCGGTTAAAAATTAGGACATTGGTCCAATTTCATTAGAAAAAAATTCCAATTTATTAATAAAAATATTTTTTAAGATTCTTTTTTTACGTGCATAAAATAAAATAAATTTATTACAACTTTCACTAAATAATAGAATAAAAAAATAATAGTGAAAAATAAAAAAAATAAAAGATATTTTTTATTCTCTACGGATCCGCCATTTGCTAGCGAAAATGCTCACACAATAAAAAAAAGAATTGTATACACAATAAAAAAATAAAATAAAACTATTGTTAGTAAATAGATCTAGAAAATCAATTAAATTAAATAAAATAATAAAAATAAATAATCACATAAAATAAAGAAAAATAAAATAAACATGATAAGATAAGATTAAAATCACACATAAAAGTATGCAAAATACAGATTGAAAAGTATAAAAACAAGACAAAATAAGTTAAAAAGGGAAAAAAAAATATTGTGAGGGGTGGCTTAGCCATGCCTGCCCCTCACTTTCTTCCTGCTCCTCACGGGCAAGAACAATGGAGGAGCAAACAGAAACACTATTTTCTGTAAAATCTTTAACAAAAATGCAATTTTACTTAGTTTTGCTTGATTCTATATCATGTTCATGCAAAAAAATCTAAATTAACTTAAATCATAAATAAAAAAAACAACAAATTCAATAAATTGATTGCACAAAATATCCAAAATTTATGAACAAATGGAAGAATAAGAGATAAAAAATATAAAATTATGCAATTGAACCTAAAAATTTACCCTCAAAATTATTCGATCTGAAAAGTAAGAATGCGAATTGATTTCCTTGTCAACAATCTTGAAGAAGAAAATAAATTCTTTTTTTTTTCTCAAAACAAAATTCTAGATCTTTATTTTTCTTCTCTTGAAGAAAACTCCTCTTTTTCAGCTCAAAAAAAAATCCCCTTTTTAGAAGCAAAACTCCCTAATTAAACTCAAAAACTTTAATTCTAAAATGGTTTTGACTCCCAAAATTCCCGGAAAACATTAGAATTAAATTCAAGAATTAACTTTTAACATTTTCATGAAGCAAAAACAACAGAAACGCTGCAGGGAAGATGAGGGGTAGCCTCGTTCAGCCCACCTCTCTCGAGGAGCAGCCTATCGCACAGCCCACCCCTCACAAAGGGCAGCCTCTCTAGCGTGGCCTACGCAGCCTCATGAGCCAGCATAGGCACTGTACAAGAGGGCCGGCCTCCCACACGGCCTGCCCCTCTTGAGGGGCAGCCCGATGACGTCAGTAACCACAATTTTTTTTTCTAAATAGAACCTGATAAGGAAACATCATTTCCCACCTCTTCGTCTGTGAACAGGCATTAATTTTATCACTGGGTAATCCTGATCTAGGCTACTTCGGGACCCGGTTTTATAGTTGCCTCTAGATTTGGGGAAGCTAGTGCATGGGTGCCTAGGTGAGCCAAAACTCAGAGAAAAGGAATGAGACATGTACCTGAGGCTGCCTCCTAACGAACCGGTTGCTCTCTGGAGAACAGTATTGTGATTTGAATTTCATCCTCTTGGATTGCACCATGTCGTTAAATAGACTACAAAGTGCTGTCATTCTTCTTGGATTGCACTGAGTCACTTCTAGACTTACAAAGTGTAGACATCATCCTCTTGGATTGCAGCTAGTCACTTTCAAACTTACAAAGTGCAGACAAACAACCTCTTGGATCGTACCGAGTCATTTCTAGACTTACGGAGTGTGAGCATCACCCTCTTTGGTTGCACCGAGTCATTTTTAGACTTACGAAGTGCGAACATCACCCTCTTGGGTTGCACCGAGTCATTTATAGACTTACGAAGCACGAATATCATCCTTGAATTATTTTTGGCATCTAACTACTTGTCTTAGTGTTTTACCTCAGCTATTTCCTGAATGAAGAAACTTTCATTAATTAATGTGTCAAATTATTTTAACATGTTATTTGAGATTGTACATTTTGACGAGTTATTTTTGTCATCATTTGTATTTTATTATTTGTGATTTACTATTTCTATATTCTTATTCCTTTTATATATGTCCTGTTAAAGTGTATAAAAAAATGCAAAGTACAATCAAGATCATTTATATACAAGTTGTATCAATTTTTGTACATAAGTCAGGTCAAAATAATAATAATTCTTCCTGAACATCAATCAAATGGATCATAGTCGGTGGGTTCCTCCGGATCCTCCTCATCTGATAAATATACTACAGGCATTCCTGGAGCCACAGAGGTAGATGGCTGGTCAGTAATATCCACTAGTGGAGATCTAGGAGCTAATGGTCGTGGCGCTCACAACTCCACCTCTATCTATCCGTCTAAGAACGGGCGAGCAAGACCCCCTATAGTCCTAGCGAGATCTTGAACGCCTACCTCCAAGGTCAAGATGGTCAAAGTGTGGTCTATAATACGATCGCTCATGTCTGTAAGTTTGGTATCTACACTGTAAACACCGGGTCCCGAGTAGCCTTGATCAGGATTACCCAATGATAAAATTAAGTGTGCCGATATATAGGCAAAAAGAATGAAAGTTGGAACTGACGATTTCCTTGTTGATTTGTTGTTTTAAAATTAAATAAAAATGTATTTCAAAAATATTTTTAAAGTATTTTAAAAATTATTTTGTGATGAAAAAGTGAGTTTTTAAATTATTATATTTATAGGAATTTAGAAAAAAAAAAAAAAATTTCCGCGCAAGTGTCGGGCTGCGGCAGCGCTGGGCACGCAGCGCCCAGCGCTCGCGCAGTGCACGGGCGCGCGCTGGAGGGGAGCCCGTCGCTCGCGCCTACGCACGGGCTGGCCGTCGGGCGCACCGACGGGCCGCCCCGCGCCCCTGTTCGTCCGTTTTGCCTATTTTGGCCTTTTTGGCCATAACTTCTTCATTTTAAATGCTTTTTAACTCATTTTTTTTGCAAAATTTAATTCAAAAAGCCTTCTATCTTCCAACCTAATAAATTCAGTGGTTTTTTTTAGTTATGGGAATTAAATTAATTTAATTTCTTAATTAAAAAATTTGAATTTTAAGGGGAATAAAAAGAGTTTTTTAGTGAGAATTGAAGAGGATTTTTTTTAGAAAATATTTTTCTTCTTTTTTTCTTCTTTCAAGAACAAATTCTCTCAATTTCTAAAAGAATTTCCAGCAATTCTTAAGGCAGAAAATAACAATTTTTGTTCTTGAGAATTTTCTAATTTTTAATTGACAATTTTTGCTTTGAGACAAATAAATAAATTATTTGTTTTTGAGTAAAAATTCACTTTCAATATTTTATTTTCTAATTGTATTCCAACAATACAAGACAAGGAATTGGATCTTACCTTCTCTTCATCAAGATAAATTTTGAGGGTAAACATTCTTGGCTCAATTTCTTAGTTTAAGTTTAATTTGATTTTTTATTTATAATTAATTAGTTAACATGTAAATTCTTTTAGTCTTATTATTTTATTCTTATTTCTTGTTTTTACTTTTTATTTGATTAGTTAACAATTTAAATTCTCTTAGAACTATTTTATTATTCTTGTTCAATTGTTCATATTATTTTTATTTAATTGTTCATGTGTTCATGTTGTTCATATTGTTCATCTTCTTTTATTATTATTATTATTATTATTATTATTATTATTATTATTATTATTATTATTATTATTATTATTATTATGTTTGATTGTTGATATTCTTTGTCATTATTGTGTTATTATTATTATTGTAGTTATTAGTATTATTATTATTATTATTATCCTTATTCTTGTTTAATTTTATTATTATTATTATTATTTATTTGTTATACATGCTGATTTTTATTATTACCTTTACTTTTTTTATACATGTTGGATATTGTTGTTATTATTTTATGTTTTTACACATGCTAAATTTTATGTTTGTATTTTCTATTCATGTTTTTTGCATGTTGAGTCTTATAATTATTATTTTATGTTTGCTTATGCATGTTGGCTTTTATCAATATTATTAATATATTTTATGCATGCTGTTTTTTATTATTTCTTTTTCTTTTTATGTATGATTGGATGATATTGATGTTATTTTGTGTTTTTATGCATGTTAAATTCTATCATCATTATTTTATGCTTTTTATGCATGTTAAATTTTATTAACATTATTTTATGTTTTTTTTAGTATGTTTATTTTATTAATTTGTTAAATTGCATATTTTTATTATGTCATTTTAATTGGCTTGTCATATATGATGCAATTTTGATTGTCTTAATTTAATTATTTTTCATGTTATATGTTTAATTCATTTTTTATACTAACTTCATTTTTATTTATTTTTTTTATTTTTCAATACTTATTTTTCATATATGAGTTTTTGTCAAGTGGGAGCCCATGGAGATTTGAAGATCCACTTGGGAGTTATTTATTATTTTTTGTTGCTTTTTATTATTTTGGATTAATTTATTATAATGTAATTTGTAATAAGTTTATTTAATTTTATTTTTTTATGCACATTAATTAAAAAATCACAAAAATATTTCTATTAAACTAAATTGGGTTTTATTTAATAAAAATGGGACCAATGTCCTAGATTTTTCATCTAAAGTAAATTATCACTTTAAAATTGTTTTCTTAAATTATACATGGGAGGATCAATGTCCTCATTTTTAATAAATATCCCGATTTATGTATGATTTGCATTTTATTTACAAATGGGGGTTGTATTCCGCCCCTAGTTTTGTTGTAATCTATTTTGCTTTCATTTACTTTATTTATCGCTTTTATTATATGATTGATATGCGTTTAATTAAATTGCATTAAAATTGAATGAGAAAAGGCATGAAATATTAAATTCAAAACTCGATTATAAACTTAACCAATGTATGAATAAAGGGGGAGTCCCGAACCTTCTCTGGTCTTTGGGCTCAACGAGGCGAGAGACCCATTTCGATGGGATCTCCAAGACACCTCTTGTGTCCCATAAAAAGGCTTTAACTTGCATAGTTATAATCTCCTTAGGGAGAGAGGTTTACCCTCCAAGACTCCTTTGGTTGGCCCAAAATGGACATAGCAGCGCCGTCTTAGACTCACTGAGGCGAGATGAACTTTCCCAATATTTTATTGGGTGGCGACTCCATGAAATCTCCTTGTTGCCCAAAATAGACGCACTTGTAAATACCTTACAAGTTTTATGAACCTCTCCTGATCGCCCTAAAGTGGGCTTTCGGGGACCAACGGGGTTCGGTGCGCGTCGTAGTGGCGACTCCACTGGGGACTTTGAGACTTCCTTTCGAAAGTACCTTGGTTAAAATTTACAATTGAGTTTTAATTTAGAAATTTCATCTCTTTTCGAAATTGCATTGCATCCATGTTAGAGCCTTAGATTATGCTAGTTTGGTCCCTATTTTAACCCCGGTGCGTTCCCGAAGCACGACCCTATTTTCACTCAATTTAGGGAAGTGTTAAGGATAATCACCAGCCCAAGCCTCGTACCTTATGGTATATCAAATGGTGACCCAATCGGTCGTTATGCTCGTGATGAGCTAGACCCGTTGGCAGGGACCATGCTTGGGTAGCCCTAAAGTATCATCACCTTTGACCAAAGCTCATGTAATGGCAATAGATACCTTCACTAAGTGAAATGTACCGTAATACCGTGCTTGCTACTTGGGCCATCATATATTGAACAAAATCAGTTAAATTAAATGGTCTCCATCAAAGGCTTTCGTGCCCCAGTAGGCCCATCTTGATTTAGTTAAGGTGTTTAAATACATAATGGCCAAACACCCATATGTGTGTATATTAGATAAGAGCTGTTATGCTGCCGATTTTTTTACTGTGCACCATACGCGTCCAATGGGTTCCTTGTTAACCCTTGGATAAAGCCCACCTAGGAAAGAGACTATACTACCTCGTGTCTAGGGGCGATAAGGTTGGAAAGATCTATATGCTTGCATGTGTTTGTCTATGCTGCATCAGCACGACCATGCATTGCATTTCAATCATGCATCATCCTAACGAGATGTATTTTTTTCAGCCATCATAGATTCGCCCGGGTGGTTTAGGGGTCCCGACGATCGGTTGAGAAGGATTCCACTTTTGGTGTTACCAGAGCTAGTTCAGAGTTCAGATTCTCTTTCAGAGGGTAGTGAGATTTTCTCTTCAGAATCATCAAGTATGTCTAATCCAGCCAGTGGGCAATGATCGCCGAGGAAGTAGGGAGAAAAATAGAAGAGTTTGAGGCTAGAATAATGGGCATGATGGGCAATCTTGCCACTACCATAGCTGGGCAACAAGTTGCTGCTGCTCCTATTAGGGGACCAGATGAACAAGGGGCTATTGGAGAGGATCCCCCTGCTATAGTTGACCCACCTGCGATTGAGCAAAGAGCACTAGCACCTATTGAGCGTAGAGAAGGCCCAAAATCTGAGGTTGACCTCTGGGAGGATGAGCAAGAGGAACAGATGGTAGGAAAAGGAAAGTTGCCCAAGCTAGAGGAAGCAATGTGGAGGAAGATGGAGGAGAAATTTGAGGCTATGACAAGGATGATAACGATAGGAAGGGGAATGAACCCGGAAGATCGTGAGCTGGATGGGGATGATTTAGTTCCCCAGAATTTCAAGATGCATGATATTCCAAAATTTGATGGCACTTCTGATCCTGCTGCACATATCAAGCAGTACTCACTAGTCATGAAGGGGACAACTTTAACAAGGAAGCAGAAGATAGAGTACTTTTGCTTGAGTCTTACAGGGGCTGCCATTGACTGGTATCATGGGCTGGACAGGAGGTCTAAAGAAGACTGGGACTTGTTGACTGGAGAGTTCCTAAAGCAATACGATTGCAGTACCCGGATGGAGGTTACAATGAAGGATCTAGAGCTGTTAAAGCAGAAGGCTGGGGAGTCTTTCCATGAATACCTCACCCGGTGGAGGAACCGGGTTATGGAGATGAAGCGCAAACCCGATACACCTGATCAGATCCGATTATTCATTCGGAATGCTAGCCCATATCTGAGAGATGGACTGAAGATGAAGGGGCTGAAAGATTGGGAGTTCTTGAAGGACATTGCTATAGAGGCAAAAGGAGAATATATGGCCAGAAGGGCAAGCAGTGAAGCTTATACCAAGAAGGGCTACAATAATCAAGGTGCAACAAAGTCAGCTAGTGCCAGCGATGGTAATAGGAGTGGGAAGACGGCTGAGGTGTCAGCAACAGGAATGAATCAGAGGTACTTTTCGAATTTGGGTAGGCCTTTGTCATGGGTACTGAAGAGGTTGATGAAGGAGGGGAAGCTACAACCCCTGCCACCTAGGCCAGCTAGGACCCAAGGGGAACCGGGGTATAAAGAGAATGAATACTGTGCCTTTCACCAACATACGGGCCATCTGACAGACAATTGCTTCAGGTTGAGGCACCAGATTCAGGATCTGATCGATAGTAAGCAGATCACTGATCCTGAAAAGAGGGAGAGCAAGAAGAAGTCTAATTTTAATGCTGTGCCACCACCTGTCTTCATGATTGGGTCGAGCTTGCCTAAATGGTATGTATTACAGGATTTGTATGGCAATGAATACGTCGCTATCACTCGCCCTGAGGCAAGTGAAGAAGGGATTCCCGTGGCGGCGATAGACTGTTGGTCCACTAGTAAGAGTGGAGACGAAAACGAAGATGAGAAGGATGGAGAGTTCACGGATCTGTGGGATTCGGAGGAGGATGAGAGAGTTGGGGCTGTAACAAGAAGTGGGAGAGTGGTCCCCGAAGTTGAGAAGCAGCAAGACCCTGTGCAAACACCTGTAGAGATGGAGCCGGAAGAAAATACTATAGTGAAGCAGCTGAAAAAGACCACGGCTCAGATATCTATTTGGGACCTTCTAAGGCAGTCCCCTTCTCATAGACAGAAGTTAGTTGAGGCATTGAGTGAGTCCACCGTAGCCACCATAATTTCTCCATCTGAGCTGCTAGATCTCGTCAAAGGGGGATCAGGGGAAAGATTGGTGTTTTCTGACGCAGATTTGCCAACTGAAGGCCGCAATCACAACCGACCACTATACATCAAGGCTCAAATTAACGGTAAGCACACCGCTTGTGTTATGGTTGATGATGGGTCATCCATAAATGTTTGTCCCCTAATGGCACTTCAAGCTTTTGGGCTGAATGAGAGTATGTTGAGTAAGTCTGATCTGACCATCACAGCCTACGATAATTCTCGAAGACAGGCATCGGGAACATTCAGAGCTCTAGTTAGGACTGGGCCTATTGAGACGGAGGTAGAGTTTGTGGTCTTGCCTATCCCAGCCAATTTCTTAGCCTTATTGGGAAGACCGTGGTTCCATAAATTGGGAGGAGTGCCATCCACCCTGCACCAAATGGAAAAGATACCTCAGGAAGGGGAGGTGGTGACCATAAAAGCAGCAAGAGAGAACCAAGTGTCTGCCTTGGGGATCTCTAATCAGCCATTTAGTGGCTTTCACGTATCAGTGATTGGTGAGGAGCAGGGCTTGGCAGATAGCCCTCAAGTGGTGAACATGATGAAGAAGATGCACTTCCTCCCAGGGGCCGGATTGGGTAAAAATTCGCAGGGGCTACAAGATGCCATCACAACACAAGGTCAGAAAGATCGGAAGGGTCTGGGCTACAAAGGAGAGCATGGCAGGAAGAAAGTGTCAGGGAAGATTTCCCACATTTCAGAGAGTTTTATTCCCTCATCTTCAGTTTGTGCTTATACTGGAGAAGAGGAGCCTCAGTGGGTCGATGGAAAGATTGTTCCGGGGTTTGAAATTTTCAATGATGTCTTCGACTGGGATGTTGGAGTTATCAAGTCCTCGAAGAACTTCTGGGATGAGGAGATCATGACTCAGTGCAGTGTCTGGGACAGGGATGGGCCTGAGGAGATTGTCACTGATAAGCTGTTAGCTACTAGGTTGAAGGGAAAAGAAAAGATGGTAGAGCTAGAGCTAGAGATTGAAAATTTGAAGATTTCACCGGAGGTGGTTGATAAGCCTCCACTAAGCCAAGAAGTTAAAGCCCAGTCGGCTGCAGCATCATCATCGACAGAAGATGAAGGCAGTAGTTGTTTAGATAGTCTTTTTATGCCAGAACTTTTTAATGACAATGTTAATGTTTCTGATTACATTAATGAGATGAATAACTTTGCTTACTTGTGTGATGTTTCTAATGATTTCATTTCTCATGATCATAAACATGATGCATTCATCTTTGACATTAACTCAACTAGCACGACTGCATTTAATCTCGAAACTTTGGAGAATCCAAAGGAAATTTTGATAGCATCAGACATAACTCCTGAGGAGAGGCTAAAATTTGAGAGAATATTGAAAAAATATGAAAAAGTCTTTGCTTGGACCTACGAGAACATGCCGGGGATTGATCGAGATGTAGCCGAACATGCCATTCCAACTTACCCAGAAAGTAAACCGGTCAAACAAAAGCTCAGAAGGCTTAGGCCAGAATGGGCTCAGAAGGTGAAAGAAGAGATCCATAAGCAGATTGAGGCTAAATTTCTTTCTACTGGAGGTTAAATACCCGACGTGGCTGGCTAATGTAGTTCCTATGGCTAAAAAGGATGGAAAAGTTCGAGTATGTGTGGACTATCGGGACCTGAACAAAGCTTGCCCGAAAGATGATTTTCCTCTGCCTCATATTGATGTGCTGGTAGACAGTGCCGCTGCTTGCATGATGTACAGCTTCGTGGATGGGTACGCAGGATACAATCAAATCCTTAACAAGATAGTGGATCGGATTAAGACAGCCTTTATCACCGAATGGGGTACATTTGCTTACCGGGTCATGCTTTTCGGACTAAAGAATGCAGGAGCGACCTATCAGAGGATGGCCACCAGAGTTCTCAATGATTTGATCCACAAGGAAGTGGAGGTGTATGTTGACGACATGATGATCAAGTCAGCTACCAGAGAAGGTCACTTCGAGGCTTTAGAAAAGTTCTTTCAAAGGATTAATAAGTATGATCTGCACCTCAATCCCAAGAAGTGCATTTTTAGAGTTACCTCGGGTAAGCTGTTAGGCCATGTGGTAAGCCAGAGAGGAATTGAAGTAGATCCTGACAAAGTCAAGGCCATCAGAGAGATGCCAGTGCCTCAAAAAGAGAAAGGGGTTAGAAGTTTTCTGGGAAAGCTTTAGTACATCAGCCAGTTTATTGCCAAGCTGGCTTCAGTATGTGAGCCCATCTTCAAGCTTCTTAGGAAGAATCAGCCAGTGGTGTGGAATAATGATTGTCAATTGGCTTTTGATACTATTAAGGATTATCTCTTGAATCCTGCAGTTTTAAGACCACCACGGCATGCCAAGCCACTAATCTTGTATCTGGCTATAGAAGACAATTCAGTGGGTGCCATGATGGCCCAGGAGGATGATTTTGGGGTAGAATTTGCTGTCTACTATCTTAGTAAGAAATTCTTGACATATGAAGCCAAATATGTGGAAGTGGAAAAGATTTGCTTAGCAGTTATTTGGGCTTCTAAGAAGTTGCGGCACTACTTTCATTCCTTCAGTGTACAAGCGGTTGCCAAGCATAACCCGCTTAGGTACCTTCAGGAAGCACCCTCTTTGCTGGGAAAGATGGGAAGATGGTTACTATTATTGCAGGAGTTCGATATCGAATACATTACCAGGAAAACCATTAAAGGAAGAGCTGTAGCTAAGTTCTTGGCTGAGCATCCTATTGAGGGAGACCAATTCAAATACAATTTCCCAGATGAAGATGTTATGGCCATAGCAGTACAAGGGTGGAAATTGTTCTTTGATGGGGCAGTTAATAGTAAAGGGGCAGGAGCAGGGATCATTCTTACGACCCCGGATGGTGAAAAGCTGCCATTAGCTAAAAAGTTGAGGTACAAGGTGACCAATAATGAAGCAGAATATGAAGCTTGCATCTTTGGATTGGAAGCATTGCTGGCTCTGGGGGCAAAGACCGCAGAAGTCTTCGGAGATTCTTCATTAGTAATTCATCAGATCAGAGAGGAATGGTCAGTTAAGGAAGAGAGGCTGTTACCTTACGTGAAGCACTTGAGAATGTTGAGTAGCCAGTTCAAGACTTGCACTTTTCACTTCACTCCCAGGGATGAAAATCAATTGGCTGATGCTCTAGCGACATTGGTGTCCATGTGGGATAATCCAACAGGGGTCACTATGAAACCCGTGCTAATCTCTAGCTCGGAAAAGCCCTGCTTTGAAGCTGAGCAGGTGATGGATGTTGGGGCCACTAATGGAAACCCTTGGTACTACGACATTCAGAATTACTTGGAACGGTCAGTTTTTCCAGAGGAAGCCACTGAGAAAGACCAAAGGATGATTCGAAAGTTGTCTACTCGGTTCATCAGTGTAAATGGCACTTTGTATAAGAGGCAAGCTGATGGTATCCAGTTAAGATGTTTGGCGGAAAAAGAAGCTGAAAAGGTTATGGAAGAGGTTCATGCTGGAGTCTGCGGAGCTCACATAAATGGCTTAGCCTTAGCAAAGAAGATCATGCGCTAAGGATTCTATTGGCTCACAATGGATACAGATTGTTTAAAATATGTGAAGCAATGCCAGTTATGCCAGCAATACGCGAATTTAAGGCATGTCCCAGTTTCAGAGCTACATAATTTGACATCTCCATGGCCATTTGCAGCTTGGGGGATAGATATCATAGGCGAGATACATCCTACAGCTTCTAATGGGCACAGGTTCATTATAGTTGCCATTGATTATTTCACTAAGTGGGTCGAAGCTGAATCTTTCAAGAAGATTGATGCCCGGGATATGGCTAAGTTCATCGAGCGGAATTTGATATGCAGATATGGCCTCCCACACCATATTGTATCTGATAATAGGGTACAGTTCTTAGCAGAAACTAAACAGATGCTTCAGAAGTACGAAATCCAGCGTCACAAGTCTTCTCCTTACCGTCCTCAAGCTAACGGTGCGGTTGAAGCTGCAAACAAGAATGTGAAAAGAATATTGGCCAAGATGGTTCAGAGCTATAAAGATTGGGCGGAAAAGCTGCCTTTTGCACTTTGGGGTTATAGAACCACAGTCAGAACCTCTACGAGAGCAACACCATTTTCCCTGGTATACGGAACCGAAGCGGTTCTGTCGGTTGAAATTGAGCTAAAATCCTTAAGGGTAGTCATGGAAGCCGAGGTTCCAGAGACAGAATGGGCACAACAGCGATTGTTGCAGTTGAATTTGTTGGATGAAGATAGATTGAGAGCCTATTACCACAATCAGGTTTATCATAAGAGACTAGCTTGGTCCTTTGGCAAGAAGGTACGAAAGCACCCGTTGAAAGAAGGGGATTTGGTCTTTAAGATGATGAGGCCGGGAGTGCCGGACATACGAGGAAAATTCAGGCCAACCTAGGAAGGCCCGTTCATTTTGAAAAAGTTGCTAACAAAGGGAGCAGCAATCTTGGCAGACAGCGATGGGAATGAGTTTAAAGACCCGGTCAATGTCGATAGACTAAAAAGGTTCCATGGCTAAAGACCAAAAAATGAAAAGAAGAGAATAAATGCCCCGCGGGTCGAAAACTGAAAAAAGGCGGCCTTGCTAAAATTGGGCGCCCTATCAGGGTGAAAACCAAAAAAAGGCATCCTGGGCAAAAATTAAGGGCCAAGAGAGAATGTTCAATCGAGAAAACCCGAGAGGGCAGATTGATAACAGGAGTTTGATGCTTACAAGATCTATTCCGAGGTTAGGTGTAGTCTTGTGCTTTTGAATTATTGTTAAATAAGGATCATGTATGATGAAATCATATAGAAATGTACTCAATTTTGCAATGAATAAAAGAATACAGTTGACATTGTTTTTTTTAGTTTTGCTTTAAAAAGAAATATATCACTTATTCATCTAATGACTATTGTCTAATCATTCTGTCGGAAGGTGCCTAAGCAGATAGGTGCTGTTCACTCTTCTCGGTGGTTCTGATAATAGCTTTCTCTTGCAGCTTAATAAAAAATAAAAATAAAAAAAATATATAAAAAAAGATTAAAAAAATCTTGAAAAAAAGAGGCCGTTAGAGATGAAAACCGTAACTGGCTCTCTAAGCAAAAGTTAGGCCAAAGGGCAGGGTGAAAACCTGGAGACAGGCAATCTGCCTTACAAAAAAATATATAAAAATAAAAAGCTGCTGGTTTGGGTTGGGTCCATCCCAGGCAAAAGTTAGGCAAAGGGTTATGTGAAAATCCCTTAGGGGACGCATTTCCCGCAAAGAAAAGCTAGTGTGAAAATCCACAAGGTACGCACTACCTTTTAAAATAATGACGTTTAATGCCTGGAGTAATAAGGCGACATATGCTTCAGATGATCATTCTTCAGTCAGATAATGCATGAGTCAGAGTCCTGGGCATGCGATCATTGACTGGGGGGCAAAGATGCACATTTGATGTCTCTCAGAAAATGTCTTAGGGTCAGAGTCCCCAATGCCAAAGTGTCACTCTATCAGATTCTTAGAAGTGTAACGTAGCAGCCAAGCTATATCCTCGGCAGACCCTTAACCACCTAGGATAGGGTCAATCTATTTTTGCAAACATTTACATCTCATATCATACACACACGTTTTCTTGTATGTATTTTTGTGCACATAATTTTGCAGGAAATATCTAAAAGAAGACAGTCGCCATTCGAAGATGGAATCCTGCACTTTTTGTAGTCTTGTCAGCGACTCGGTGCAGTGCACTTTTGGTAGTCTGTAGCAGACTCGGTGCAGCTCAGAAGAACAAGTTTCGCATGTCGTAGTCTTGTCAGCGACTCGATGCATCATAATCAGAAGAAGGAACAGTGCACTTTTGGTAGCTTTGGTAGTGGCTTGGTGTAGTTCTTTCGTGCACTTTTGGTAGTCTTGGTAGTGACTATGTGCATCTCTCTTGTGCGTTTTTAGTAGCCTTGTCAGTGGCTCGGCACATCACCGTCTTAGGATGGAACCCTGCACGTTTAGTAGTCTTGTCAGCGACTCCGTGCAGTGCACTTTTAGTAGCCTTGTCAGCGGCTCGGTGCATCTCTTTTGTTTCGCGTTTCGTAGCCTTGTCAGTGGCTCGGTGCATCGCTATCTGCGGATAGCACCTGTGTAGCGCACTTTTAGTAGCCTTGTCAGCGGCTCGGTGCGATTTATCTTTCGCGTCTTGTAGTCTTGGTAACAACTCGGCGCATCACCGTCTTAGGATGGTTCCTTGGCACTTTATAGTCTTGTCAGTGACTCAGTGCAGCTCAAGAGGATGAATCACAGCACTGTTCCCGAGGGAGCAGCTGGAAGGAGGAAACCTTAGGTACGCGCTTCTTTCCTTTTCCTGAATTTTTGGCTCACCTAGGCATCCACACACTAGCCTCCCCAAAATTGGGGGCAACTATAGACACCGGGTCCCGATTAGCTTTGATCAGGATTACCCAATAATGAAATTAAGTGTGCCAATTTATAGGCAAAAAGAATGAAAGTTGGAAGTGACGATTTCCTTGTTGATTTGTTGTTTTAAAATTAAATAAAAATGTATTTCAAAAAAATTTTTAAAGTATTTTAAAAATTATTTTGTGATGAAAAAAGTGAGTTTTTAAATTATTATATTTTATAGGAATTTAAAAAAAAAATAAAAAATTCCGCGCGAGTGTCGAGCTGCGACAGCGCTGGGCGCGCTTGCCCGCGCGCGGGCTGACCGTCGGGCGCACCAACGGGGCGCCCCGTGCCCTTGTTCGTCCGTTTTGCCTATTTTGGCCTTTTTGGCCATAACTTCTTCATTTTAAATGCTTTTTAACTCATTTTTTTTGCAAAATTTAATTCAAAAAGCCTTCTGTCTTCCAACACAATAAATTCAGTGGTTTTTTGTAGTTATGGGAATTAAATTAATTTAATTTTTTAATTAAAAAATCTGAATTTTAGGGGGAATAAAAAGAGTTTTTTAGTGAGAATTGAAGAGGATTTTTTTTAGAAAATATTTTTCTTCTTTTTTTCTTCTTTCAAGAACAAATTCTCTCAATTTCTAAAGCAATTTCCAGCAATTTTTAAGGCAGAAAATAACAATTTTTGTTCTTGAGAATTTTCTTATTTTCAATTGACAATTTTTGCTTTGAGACAAATAAATAAATTATTTGTTCTTAAGTAAAAATTCACTTTCAATATTTTATTTTCTAATTTTATTCCAACAATACAAGACAAGGAATTGGATCTTACCTTCTCTTCATCAAGATAAATTTTGAGGGTAAACATTCTTGGCTCAATTTCTTAGTTTAAGTTTAATTTGATTTTTTATTTATAATTAATTAGTTAACATGTAAATTCTTTTAGTCTTATTATTTTCTTCTTATTTCTTGTTTTTACTTTTTATTTGATTAGTTAACAATGTAAATTCTCTTAGAACTATTTTATTATTCTTGTTCAATTGTTCATATTATTTTTATTTAATTGTTCATGTGTTCGTGTTGTTCATATTGTTCATCTTCTTTTATTATTATTATTATTATTATTATTATTATTATTATTATTATTATTATTATTATTATTATTATTATTATGTTTGATTGTTCATATTCTTTGTCATTATTGTGTTATTATTATTATTGTAGTTATTACCATCATTAGTATTATTATTATTATTATCCTAATTCTTGTTTAATTTTATTATTATTATTATTATTATTATTATTTATTTGTTATGCATGCTGATTTTTATTATTACCTTTACTTTTTTATACATGTTGGATATTGTTGTTATTATTTTATGTTTTTACACATGCTGAATTTTATGTTTGTATTTTCTATTCATGTTTTTTGCATGTTGAGTCTTATAATTATTATTTTATGTTTGCTTATGCATGTTGGCTTTTATCAATATTATTAATATGTTTTATGCATGCTGATTTTTATTATTTCTTTTGCTTTTTATGTATGATTGGATGATATTGATGTTATTTTGTGTTTTTATGCATGTTAAATTCTATCATCATTATTTTATGCTTTTTATGCATGTTAAATTTTATTAACACTATTTTATATTTTTTTTAGTATGTTGATTTTATTAATTTTTTAAATTGCATATTTTTATTATGTCATTTTAATTGGCTTGTCATATATGATGCAATTTTGATTGTCTTAATTTAATTATTTTTCATGTTATATGTTTAATTCATTTTTTATACTAACTTCATTTTTATTTATTTTTTTTATTTTTCAATACTTATTTTTCATATGTGAGTTTTTGTCAAGTGGGAGCCCATGGAGATTTGAAGATCCACTTGGGAGTTGTTTATTATTTTTTGTTGCTTTTTATTATTTTGGATTAATTTATTATAATGTAATTTGTAATAATTTTATTTTTTTATGCACGTTAATTAAAAAACCACAAAAATATTTCTATTAAACTAAATTGGGTTTTATTTAATAAAAATGGGACCAATGTCCTAGATTTTTCATTTAAAGTAAATTATCACTTTAAAATTATTTTCTTAAATTATGCATAGGAGGATCAATGTCCTCATTTTTAATAAATATCCCGATTTATGTATGATTTGCATTTTATTTACAAATGGGGGTTGTATTCCGCCCCTAGTTTTGTTGTAATTTATTTTGCTTTCATTTACTTTATTTATCGCTTTTATTATATGATTGATATGCGTTTAATTAAATTGCATTAAAATTGAATGAGAAAAGGCATGAAATATTAAATTCAAAACTCGATTATAAACTTAACCAAGGTATGAATAAAGGGGGAGTCCCGAACCTTCTCTGGTCTTTGGGCTCAACGAGGCGAAAGACCCATTTCGATGGGATCTCCAAGACACCTCTTGTGTCCCGTAAAAAGGCTTTAACTTGCATAGTCCTAGGTTCCTTAGGGAGAGAGGTTTACCCTCCAAGACCCCTTTGATTGGCCCAAAATAGACATAGCAGCGCCGTCTTAGGCTCACTGAGGCGAGATAAACTTTCCCAATGTTTTATTGGGTGATGACTCCATTGATAGGAGCTTAATTGAGGTATAATTTAGTATTTATTTTTTATGTATTTATGTAATTAATCATGCTATTGTGTGTAAATTTGATGTGATGTGTTAGTTTATGATTATTTGTATTAGATTGCATGTTTGTGTGTTTACTATTATTTTTAGGTGAAAAATGAAGAGAAGAACCAGATTAAGAAATAGAATGAGAGGATCACGAGAGCAAAGGAGCAGGTCACGTCTCATACAAGGAGTCACGCGACGTGCCCTTAGGTAACGAGACGTGACTGGAGAAGAAGAAAGAAGAGAAAGAGAAAGAAAAGAAGCTGAGAGAGAAGCGTCATGCGACGTGAGCGTAGGTGGCGACTCGTGACGCGTGAGAGAGGCCAAGAAAGGGAAAGAGAAGAAAAGAGAAGAGAAAGGAGAGGAGGAAGCGAGACGTGAGCGCCAGTCACGCCAAACACACGCGAAGACACGCCGTGATGGGGAGTAACGAGTCATGACTGGCCAGAGAGGGAAGAGAAAACCGAGAGAAAGAAAGAAAGAAGAAAATGGGCAAGCGCGTTCTGTCGCGATCACGACAAAGACGACCGTTGGGCAGTTTTGTGCCAAAAGTCACATGAAAAGTCATCCTCTTTCACCAAACTTTGCAATCATTCTCAAGGGACATCTCTAAGAGACACAATCCTTAAATTATTATCTATAAATATGTTGTTTAACTGTAATTAGAAATAATGAATTTTAGTTAAGTAATTTTTCTGTATTTTGGAAGACAGATTTTTCTTAGTAAAATTTCTCTTTAGTCTTTATGTTTTGAAGAAGAAGATCAAGGAGAAGAAAACTTATTTCAAGAGATTGAGAAAAGGGTTAAAAGGCTTCTATCTTATTCTCTTATTTTTAATTCTTCTCCAATATTTCTATGAATATCATTTTAATGAATTTGCATGTTATAATTCTTTCTATTTCCATCTACTTTCATAGTCTTTTATTGTAGATTTTCTATTAGTATATTTTGTATGATCTTTACAAGTTAAAGTAATTCGAGAGTTTGCTTTATCTGACATCTAATAGAAATTCATTATTAAGATATATTTGAGAGATCGGTATATTGAGATAATTGCTATAGGTTATTGTTTATTCTTAAAATATGTAATTAGAAACCTCTAATTCATTAATGAAAATTGTGAGTTAGAATTTTAATTATATGTTTTAGGCATTTTAATTCATGTCGAGAGAGTGAGTTAAAAATTGATTCTAACTTGGCTTGCATAAAAAGATGAAATATGTTATTCAAATTGATGGAATCAAGTTCATTGTCTCTAATTCTTCATGATTTATTTTATCTTCTTTTGACTATCATTAACTAGGTTTAATTAGTTTACATGTTAGATTAGATTAAAATCAACTTTATCATTAATTAATCATTGTAAACAAGATTAAAATCAATTAGTAATAGTGTGTAAAAACGTTCCTCGTGGGATCGACATCTTAAGTACTATTGCGGTACACCGTATACTTGCGGTATAATTAGCATCTATAGAAAATGCTCAACAAGTTTTTGGCGCCATTGCCGGGGAACGGTTGTTTGCCATTATGAAAATTGATTTATGATTTTGGATTATAATATTTTGTTTTGTTTTAATTTGTTTGTGTGTTTAATTTAACTTTGTGTTTTGTTTTTGGTTTTACAGGATTTTGAAAGTTCATGCCTAGTACAAGGAGTTCTTTAGAAGAGCTTGAGCCTTTAAATCTTGAAATTGAAAGATTCTTGTCAAGTAACCGAAAGTCAAATCGAAAGAAGAACAAAAATAGGAGATCGATTATTATGGCTGAAGAAAATCCACCAAGATTAATGGACTTTGCCACACCTGCTTTGAGTGGTGCTCAACAAGGAGTGGTAAGACCAATGGTAAATGCAAATCAATTTGAGATTAAGCCTTCATTGTTACAAATGATTCAAAATAGTATTCAATTCTATGGTTTGGCAAATGAGGATCCAAATGCTCATTTAGCCAACTTTCTTGAGATATGTGATACCTTTAAGATAAATGGAGTTTCGGCTGATGCAATCAAGCTTAGGCTTTTTCCATTCACTTTGAAAGATAAAGCAAAAGCTTGGTTGAATTCCCTAACAAGGGGATCTATAACTACTTGGGACCAATTGGCAAAAGCATTTTTATCAAAATATTTTCCATTGGCCAAAACTGCAAAAATCATAAAGGATATTACTACATTTGTTCAAAATGATAATGAATCATTATATGAGGCTTGGGAAAGATTCAAGGAATTGCAAAGGATGTGTCCACACCACAACCTTCCAAGGGAGCTTTTGATGCAAACTTTTTATAATGGTGTAAATCCTACCACAAGGGGGACTATAGATGCTGCTGCTGGAGGTTCTTTGATGAGAAAAACAATTGATGCAGCATATGAGCTATTGGAAGAGATGGCAATGAATAATTGTATGTGGCCTCCTAAAAGAGTAAGGGAGTATAATAATTCTAATACTAGGGGGGTACATTCAGTAGATTCTATGGTTGCATTACAAGCCCAAATTGAAGCATTGAATCATAGAGTTAATAGTCTAAGTATGGGTGGTAATTCATTAAATGCATGCAATGTGTGTGGTCAACAAGGACATAAGAGTGATAATTGCAATTTAGGCATGGTTAATAAGGAAGAACAAGTTAATTTTCTTCAAAGCCAAGGTCGTGGTAATCCTTATTCTAACACTTATAATGCTGGTTGGAGAAACCATCCTAACCTTTCATGGGGGAATAATAATGTTAACAACCAAAATAGAGGTGTAGGATACCAACAACCACAAGATAAGTTTAGGGCCTTTGAGGTTAAAATTGATAAGTTCATTGAAGAAATTAATTGTAAGATGCATTCTCAAGATGAAAGTCAAAAGAAACTTGAAGAAAAATTTGATCAAATTGCTAAAAATCATGCTGCTACTATTCATAATCTTGAGGTTCAAATAGGCCAACTTGCTAATTCTTTACCTTCTAGAAATCTAGGATGCCTTCCAAGTAATACTGAGGAGAATCCTAGGGAGCACATTAAGTCATGATATGTCTAGTTCTTTTATTTAGGTTACTTAGTTATATTATTTTTTATGTTTTGTACTTTGTTTTAAATTTGTTTATATAGTTTTATTTATGGTATTATTGATTTTCATGCTAATAACACATTTGTTTTTAAATAATAGCTAATTTAGTAAGATCAGATTTGCTTAATAAATATATAAAAAATTAAATAAAAAAATAAATAATAAAAAAAAATTATTTTGCAGACGTTGCTTCTGTCGCGATCGCGGCAAGTATTGCGATCGCGACAGAACGCGATTTTTGCAGGTTGTGCGTCTCGTGATGTATCTTCACGCGACGTGACGGTCTGAGGATTTCGCTTGATGAATACTCACCCAGGTAAGTGAAGAGCGTCACGAGTCGTGACGTTGCCTCACGACTCGTGACGCGTGAGGTGCTCCATCAGGTAAGCTTTAATTTTTTCTTTTCTTTTCTTTTCTTTTCTTATTTTACTTATTATTTTTATATTATTTGGTTTTGTTTTGCTTTCTTTTCTTCTTTAGATGATTTAATTTCAATTACATTAACTTAATTTTACCATTTAGGCATTAAAACACAGAAAAAGAAGAATTAAAAGCGGGAACTTAAAATTTAAAACCCTAAAGTCGTGACTTTTCATTTTATTCCTTTTCTACTTCAGTTTTCTCTGTTAGTTTTATTTTCCCTAGCACAGGTCACGAGTACAAGACCCTCATTAGCCATTTTTATTCTTTATTTCTTCTTTTCTTCTTCCACAGAGAACTTTTGAACTTCCATCCTCTGTTTTCCTTTCGTTATTCTCGTTTTACATTTTAGCATTCTGTTTCTTTTCTCTTTTCTTCAATCTTTTTAGGGATTATGGGTTTTGCTTTCTATTTCCAGGTTTGTCATTTTATTTTCATTTTTCTTTTTCATTTCTTCTTTTCCCTAACACACTTGATTTTGGTATTTTTCTGCATAACAGAGCTACATTTCGTTTGTAGTTTATTATCTGTTTCTATTTCTTTTTCTTCTATCTATTTGTCTTTTCTTTTTGTGCGTTTGGTTTGTAAACTTTCTTCTTCCATTTTATTTGGCTTTATTTCCTTCTATTCTTCAATCTCTGTTAAATAACACATTCACTGTTAACACTAACACATTCAGAAATGGTTAGAACAAAAAACCCATCATCTTCAAGGGTTGAGCAGGAAGCTGAAGAGGTTAATATTGCTGCTCATTATGGTGCTCTATTTCCCATATTCTTTGTAGATGAAGGCAGTAGGTATTTAACCCTTCGTGGTAGGCATTTGATGCAATGAAATCCCATCTCGTGCTCGATCATGTTGGAGGGATATTGCTGGAACTTCTGAGCCACCAGTTGAGGCACAAGAAGAAGAAGGTTGTGATGAGGAGGGAGCAAGTGAAGATGAAGAGATGGCCGATATTCCGGCAGATATGGCTACTGCTCCTGAGGTTGGCTCATCTAGCCATAACATCCCATCGATGTTATCTGATATGCAAGCACAACTTTCTTCCATTGAGCAACGTCAAAGGCGGTTGGAGTATAAATTTGATAATTTCATGATCCAAGCGGGTTTTGTGGTTCCATCGCCTCCACCTTCACCATGATGGGGGAGTTTTTTCTTTCTTTTGATATTATTTGTTTCTTTTACTTGTTTTTGTGTGTCATTCCTACACATTGAGGACAATGTTGGTTCTAAGTGTGGGGGAGTGAGTTAGCTTGTTTGATTATTGTTTTATATGTTTATGTATGTGTTGTTTATATGTTTGTTGTGTGTTTTTATATGTCAATTAGGCTTTTAAGTAAGCTTTATTATGAGGCACTGTTTATTTGGTATATTGTATAGGTTGTTAAGTCCATTATCTTTTATACTCATTTTTCTCAGTTTTTCAAAATTTTTGGGATGTGTTTTAAGTTTTTCAAGTTATTTGGTTTTACTTATTTCAACATTATACATTATTTAGTCTCTTTACCTACCATATTCTTAAAGTTAGAATTTGCTCATTTTGTTTAAAATTTTAAGTTTCTAGTTGCTTATGAAAACTATAGCCATAATACTTGCCCTTATTTCTTTTCAATAATGGATGAGGACTTAAAAAATAAAAAGAAAAGTTAAAAGTGGGATGGAGCATAAAATGCACCCACTAATTTCAACAATAAATAGCAAGAGGTATATTTAAAATTGCAAAAAAAATATGGGATGGAGCGTAAAACGCACCCATATTACTTTCTCTTGCTATACATGGGAATCAATAAAAAGTTATACCCATGTTAAAAAAAAATAAAGAAAAAGAGTCTAAAAATGCCATGAGATTTGATTAAGGGTAAGTGAGCTTCAATTGTCCTAAAAGGTGACTAGCAATCTTAGATTTTTAACTTTTATGATCAATTTTCTCTCTTTGATTCATGTTTAGTTTTTGAGACTTTATATTCTTTATGTTGGAAGTAGTAAAATTAGAAAACTTGTTGAATTTTCAATGCATATTTTGAATTTTGATTTACTGATATGTGTGAGTATTTGGGATAGTTGATCTTTGCAACTCTAATGTATATGCTGAATGGACATTGCTTTGTAATTATGTTTACTAGCTGTTACATTTGTTCATGTCTTTTCTCTTGCTTGAGGACAAGCAAGGTTTAAGTGTGGGGGAATTTGATAGGAGCTTAATTGAGGTATAATTTAGTATTTATTTTGTATGTATTTATGTAATTAATCATGCTATTGTGTGTAAATTTGATGTGATGTGTTAGTTTATGATTATTTGTATTAGATTGCATGTTTGTGTGTTTACTGTTGTTTTTAGGTGAAAAATGAAGAGAATAACCAGATTAAGAAATAGAATGAGAGGATCACGAGAGCAAAGGAGCAGGTCACGTCTCATACAAGGAGTCACGCGACGTGCCCTTAGGTAACGAGACGTGACTGGAGAAGAAGAAAGAAGAGAAAGAGAAAGAAAAGAAGAAAAGAAGCTGAGAGAGAAGCGTCACGCGACGTGAGCGTAGGTGGCGACTCGTGACGCGTGAGAGAGGCCAAGAAAGGGAAAGAGAAGAGAAGAGAAGAGAAAGGAGAAGAGGAAGCGAGACGTGAGCGCCAGTCACGCCAAACACACGCGAAGACACGCCGTGATGGGGAGTAACGAGTCGTGACTGGCCAGAGAGGGAAGAGAAAACCGAGAGAAAGAAAGAAAGAAGAAAATGGGCAAGCGCGTTCTGTCGCGATCGCGACAACGTTGCGATCGCGACAGAGACGACTGTTGGGCAGTTTTGTGCCAAAAGTCACATGAAAAGTCATCCTCTTTCACCAAACTTTGCAATCATTCTCAAGGGACATCTCTAAGAGACACAATCTTTAAATTATTATCTATAAATATGTAGTTTAACTGTAATTAGAAATAATGAATTTTAGTTAAGTAATTTTTCTGTATTTTGGAAGACAGATTTTTCTTAGTAAAATTTCTCTTTAGTCTTTATGTTTTGAAGAAGAAGATCAAGGAGAAGAAAACTTATTTCAAGAGATTGAGAAAAGGGTTGAAAGGCTTCTATCTTATTCTCTTATTTTTAATTCTTCTCCAATATTTCTATGAATATCATTTTAATGAATTTGCATGTTATAATTCTTTCTATTTCCATCTACTTTCATAGTCTTTTATTGTAGATTTTCTATTAGTATATTTTGTATGATCTTTACAAGTTAAAGTAATTCGAGAGTTTGCTTTATCTGACATCTAATAGAAATTCATTATTAAGATATATTTGAGAGATCGGTATATTGAGATAATTGCTATAGGTTAGTGTTTATTCTTAAAGTATGTAATTAGAAACCTCTAATTCATTAATGAAAATTGTGAGTTAGAATTTTAATTATATGTTTTAGGCATTTTAATTCATGTCGAGAGAGTGAGTTAAAAATTGATTCTAACTTGGCTTGCATAAAAAGATGAAATATGTTATTCAAATTGATGGAATCAAGTTCATTGTCTCTAATTCTTCATGATTTATTTTATCTTCTTTTGACTATCATTAACTAGGTTTAATTAGTTTACATGTTAGATTAGATTAAAATCAACTTTATCATTAATTAATCATTGTAAACAAGATTAAAATCAATTAGTAATAGTGTGTAAAAACGTTCCTCGTGGGATCGACATCTTAAGTACTATTGCGGTACACCGTATACTTGCAGTATAATTAGCATCTATAGAAAATGCTCAACATCCTTGAAATCTCCTTATTGCTCAAAATAGACGCACTTGTAAATACCTTACAAGTTTTATGAACCTCTCCTGATCGCCCTAAAGTTGGCTTTCGGGGACCAACGGGGTTCGGCGCGCATCACGTACACCCTCCTGTAGATGCCTTACTCCTATGTCGTGCTGATTGCTTGACAATCTCCTATCGGAGCCTCATCATATCAATAGACTCATCCACCATCTGGAGGGACTCATCAACTCGGCGTCCTACTGCTACGTGGGAGGCTCTCATAAACTCCTCAAGTCTATCCTGGCGCTGCCGTATCTCCTTCATGAGCCGCTCCATGCACTATAGTCTCCCATTCATGGCCTATAGTCTCCTATCCATGCACTGCTCCATGGTCTATAGTCTCCCATCCATGCGCTACTCCATAGCCATCAGCCTCACATAAGAATGCTAGGAATGAGCTTCCAACGCTGCAAAAATCTCCCTCTGCATGGCCTAGACGAGAACCTCCATAGTCATCTAGCTCTGCTCCATCCTAGTCCCAAGTGGTGGTGGGGAGCTGTTGAGGTAGATGCCCCCGAAGAATCTGGATGCCCATATAGATGATACCTCCCAGATGTCTTAGGATCTAACCCCCAAGTATGCAAATGAGGTGGAGGGCGCATCTGGTCCTCTGGGGAAAATGGTTGTGATGATGGAGTACGAATAAGCTCCTCCAGATCTATGTCCATATTCGTGCCATCTAGCAGTGTGCGAGGCTCTCCCCTCTCTGGGTGTGGATGAGACTGCTCCTCATCTGGCTACGGCTGTGGATGTTCCTCCTTGGCTTGAGGCTAATCCTCAACTGGTGCTGCAGCTGTAAGAGAAGGTAAATGATACATCCTCCGGGTCTCAGCTATGGTAAGTAGTCTATACTCTCCTGACTGGCCAGGAAACTGCTCAATCATGCCCATGTATTTGGCAAGGACCCAGTCAACGAATATATCTCTGTCCACGAGTGGGCCAAACATGCTGGGGTTATGGCCTAAATGTAGTAGCAATCTAGTGACTAGCCCACCTATACATATCTATGCCATAGTCCCCTGACTCTGTCTAACTTAACCGGATATAATATCGTGGCTAATGTTGAGCGGTGTCCCTATCACCATGGCTCATAGACTCCAAATTTCTGTGGCATTGATAGTACTAGGACAACCAACTCAGCCTAAATAGCTGCTAGCCAAAACCCTCTGAATATATCTATACACCTGTGAAGCTAATAGAGTATTCTTGGTTGTGTTATGGTCATAATGGGCCCCTAGTACCGTGATCATCTCCCATTGGTGAGCCAAAATAGCCCTATCTGGTATCTGTACTCGATCTCCAGTTGGAGGACTCAAAATCTACGCAAAATTTTGGTGACTCATCATATACCCTACGTCTCGGACGTGAAATGATATAGCCTCAGGATCTGTATCTGATCTCGAGAAACCCCCATACCGAAGCGTAGCCAGGAATTCCCTGGTAACCTTTGGCTATGTGAGATAAGCCAGTGTAAGAAAATCGGTCCAGCCTATAGCTACTAGCATCATGCTGACCTCCTTCCACATGCCCATCTGCTCCAAGAATGTCCAAGATAGAAATTTACTGGACAAAAGCTGTGAGTGACAAAGTGCCCCAAACCTCCATCTCTGCGAGCCAGTCATCCATGCTGGAGGTGGAATTTCTTCTGGATCCCGAGGTGGAATGCGTCGTGGAGGCATCCTAAAAAATTCAAATAGTTAGTACATTCATGTATACCAAGTTTTAATTAACACTTGCTAAGTTACGCAAATAAATCACAAGCTAACACCCTATTATTTACAATATTTACATAGTGTAACTATGCATTTATTTTTACAATCTTAAAAAAAATTAGGCAGCATTTCAGGTAAAATATGCCTAACCTCCTGCATGCAAAAATCTATTTGAACAGGCCACAGGCCCCAGCAATAAATTCAACATAAATTATAATAAATCAATATCTAAAATTATACTACAAAAAAAATTTGAATAAAAAAAATTTGTTCATTATTCTACAAAAAAATCAATAATTATTCATATTCCTACTCTATATTATATTTTTTTACATGTTTCTATTTCAAGAATTTTTTTCCTTCTTTTTTTTTCACATTATTTTCATGTTAACAGTGTCTGCCAGCCCATGCACACGTAATTTTTTGCATCAAAACTCTTTATTTTATCATACATTTACTTAAAAAATATTTCTAACACAAAAGTACACAAAATAAAGTAGTTAAAAAAAGAAAATACACTAAAAACTAACCTAGTAGTCGAAATGGCCACTAAAAAAACTGAATCAAAACTTGACAAAAGTTATATCACTGTGTAGAGAATCAAATAAAAATCACATCAAATGAAGGAGGTATAGGTGAAAAATGGAAGAACAACGTGAGAAAAAAAAGGTAGAAAAAGAAGGGACAGCCTAGAGGAGGGGTGAGGGGCGGCCAGCCAGGACCTCGGTGGCTGAGGCCTGGGCTGACGTCAGCAGCCCACCCCTCGGTTTTAAATTTTTTTTTTAGGGATGGTCAGCTTGGTCCTCGGTGGCTAAGGCCCAGGCTGATGGTAGCAGCCCGCCCCTCGTTTTTAAATTTTTTTTTCGAGGGGCGGTCAGCCTGGGCCTCGGTGGTCAAGGCTCGGGCTGATATCAGTAGCCCGCCCCTCAGCAAATTTTTTTTTTTTTACTCCCTAATAATTTAGGGCTAGTTCTCCAAGCGACGTTGACAACAAATTTTCCTGGAAAAATTAAAAAAATAAATGCATAAGGGTAAATTTTGAGCTTGAAAATGCATGAGACATGTAAAATACAGGAGACAGATTCGTCCAAACAACTCCCAATTTGAGGGGCAGCCCGAGTGTCCCTCACTCAGCAGGATCGTATTCATCGTGAACTGACCCCATTCCTAGTGATTTAGTTGGAGACCATTCTCGGTCTGAATACTCTCTGCGTCGATCCTGTCACTTTCATGACTGGAAACCCTTTATTGCTCCAGGTAGCATTTGTCATTATTTTACTGGTAGCGCGCCCCTTGCGGGTTTTCACGCTAGCTTTTCTTGTTAGGAAATGCATCCGTTTTGGATTTTCTCATATCCTTGTGCCTGATTTTTGCCTGGAACGGACCCAACCCATTCCAACAGTTTTTCTCTCTTTTTTTTTCGAGGGCAAACTGCCTGTTTTCAGGTTTTCACCCAGCCCTTTGGCCTAACTTTTGCTTAAAGAGCTAGTTACAATTTTTAACTCTAACGGCTTCTTTTCTTCCTAGTGTGGCTACAAGAGAAATGAAAACTGTTATCAGAACATCCCCCTAAGGTGATCAGCACATATTCGCTTAGACACCTTCAGACGAAAACGATTAGAGAATAGTCATTAGATAAATAAATGAAGTATTTCTTTTTAAAACATAGCTAAAAATTAATGAGAATGTAGACTGAGTTCTTTTATTCATTGCAAATTTGTGTAAATTTCCATACGATTTCGTCATACATGATCCTCAATTGACAAAAACTCACAAGCACTAGACTATACCTAATCTCGGAATAGATCTTGTAAGCATCAAACTCCTGTTATCAACAGGCCCTCTCGGGTTTTCTCAATTGAACATTTTCTCTCAGCCCTTTATTTTTGCCCAGGGTGCCTATTTTCGATTTTCACCCTAACAGGGCACCCAATTTTAGTAAGGCCGCCTTTTTTCAATTTTTGACTCGCGGGGCATTTATTATTTTCTTTTAATTTTTGGTCCTTAGCCATGGAATCTTTTTAGTCTGTCGATATTGATTGGGTCTTTAAATTCATTCCCATTGCTATCTGCTAAAATCGCTACTTCCTTTGTTAGCAACTTTTTCAACACAAACAGACCTTCTCAGGTTGGCTTGAAATTTCCCCAGATGTCTAGCACCCCTGGCCTCATCATCTTGAAGACCAAATCCCCTTCTTTCATCAGGTGTTTTCTCACCTTCTTGCTAAATGATCGAGCTAGTCTTTTCTGATAGACTTGATTGTGATAATAAGCTTGTAACCTATCCTCATCCAATAGATTTAACTGCAGTAATCACTGTTGAGCCCATTCTGCATGTAACAACCCAAAAAGGGCCTAGTCAAAATTTGCATTCTAAGTCGAAAAATTTAGGGTATTTTGGTAATTGTGCATGTGGAAATTTGGATAATTAAGGACCTAATTGAAAAATTAATTAAAGTTCTAAGTTAAGAAATAAGTTTAGGGACTAAAGTGCAAAGTCAAAGATTTGGATTCTCTAGTCCTGGGAGCTTGCCATGTGGACTTGGTGGTTGGGCATTTAAAGAAAAAGGAAGAGAGAGGGAAATGAGGGGCAAAAAAGGGGATTAGCTTCCCGTGAAAGCTGTATTTTTCCTCTTGGCTTGCTCAATTCCCATTCCACTTTTCTCTTTATTTTCATTTTTGATGCTCTTCATCTTTGCATGAGTTGGTGCTTCAATCTTTGAGTAGGATTTCTGAGTTTTGAGCTGAGTTCTTTAAGAGGTAAGCTTGGGTTCTTGTTCTCTATCTCTTCCTTGTCAATTTTTGGGTTAATGTTTGGTTGATTTAACTGTGTATTGTGGCTAGGTTTTGTGCAAGAATTAGAGGAGAGAAGGAAGAGCAAAGGAAAAGAAAAAGCGGGATTTTGAAGTGGACGGATTGAAGCTTATTTTGACAGGTTTGGGAGTTATTTTTCTGATTATGTGTAGTTGTGAGTTGCTTGCCCTAATTCTCTCTTTGGATTATGTGTGGGCTTGTGTAGATGCATGTGTATGGTTGAGTAGTGAAATTGAATTTGTATGCTAGTGTTAAGATGATGATTTGCATGTTATGTTGAAGGGAATGAGTATGGCTTTTGCAAGAGTTCTGGGTTTTGTTTAATTTCTTTGATCTTCAAGAGTTTAAGTGTATGATTATTGTGTAAATTATATTTATACGGTACATTTCACCTAGTGGAAGTATTTATTTGTCATTATATGAACTTTAGACCAAGGTGATGATACTTTGGGCTACCCAAGCATAGTCCTTGCCAATGGGTCTAGCTCATCACGAGCATAACGACCAATCGGGTCTCCATTTGATATACCATGATGGTACGAGGCTTGGGCTGGTGATTATCGTTAACACTTTTCCACATTGAGTGAACATAAGGTCGTGCTTCGAGAACGCACCGAGGTAAAATAAGGGACTATCTAGCATAGTTCTAAGGCTCTAGCATCTATGCAATGCAATTGTTCGAAAAAAGATTAGAATTTTGATTCGTAAAAACCCATTTATATTATTAACCAAGACAGTTTCGAAGCAAAGTTTCACAGTCCCCAATAGAGTCACCACTGTGACACGCACCGAACCCAATCATGTCCCGAAGGCCCGCTTTTAAGGCCCGACAGCGTTCGCGTCTTTTGATCTTTGGTAACATGAGATATTTTGGAATCTCTACTCAATAGAATATTGGGGAATTCATCTAATCTCATAAAATCTTTTAGGCATCTTTAAGGTATTTTGGAGTCGCCACCCAATTTACAGAAAATTGGAAAACTTCGTCTAATCTCGGGGTCTAAACCAAAGAGTAGTTCGGAACTCTACTCTTATTAATGCATTGGTTAATTATAAATGGGTTTTTGATATTAAATTTCCATCTGTCTCTCACACGAGATGCATTAAAATTAACGCGTACATCAAGCATAAAAAAAATAAAGTAAATTACAAAATAAAAATAAAAGATAAATTTGGAACAAAAATACAATCACCCAAAATAAAAGAATTAAAATCTGGGACAAAAATACAATCTCCCAAAATAAAGCTAAAACAATATAAATAAAGCTCATGCATAAAGCGGGGTATTATTTAAAAATAGGAACATTGGTTCATTCATGCAGATTAAAAAAAATTGAAGAGTTATTTTTAAGAAAATAGGGATAAATGATCCAATTTTGAGGAAAAAATAACTCTTATTTTTAAAAGTGATATTTTATTGGTTAAAAATTAGGACAATGGTCCCATTTTATTAGAAAAAATTCCAATTTATTAATAAAAATATTTTTTGTGATTTTCTCTTTTTTACGTGCATAAAATAAAATAAATTTATTACAACTTCAACTAAATAATAGAATAAAAAAATAATAATGAAAATACAAAAATAATAAAAAAACCAAAAGATACTTCTGAGTCTACACGGATCCCCCATTTGCTAACGAAAATGCTCACAAAAAAAAAAAAGAATTGTATACACTATAAAAAATAAAATAAAACTAATGTTAGTAAATAAATCTAGAAAATCAATTAAATTAAATAAAATAATAAAAATAAATAATCAAATAAAATAATGAAAAATAAAATAAACATGATAAGATAAAATTATAATCACACAAAAAATATGCAAAATACGGATTGAAAAGTATAAAACAGGACAAAATAAGTTAAAAAGGGAAAAAAACAAATAAAATGGTGAGGGGCAGCCTAGACACAAGGGGCAAGCAGGGCGCTCCTCACTTTCTTCCTGTCCCTCACGGGTAGGAACAATGGAGGAGCAAACAAAAACAATTTTCTCTAAAATCTTTAACAAAAATACAATTTGATTTAGTTTTACTTGATTCTATATCATGTTTATGCAAAAAACATCTAAATTAACTTAAACCATAAACAAAAGAACAACAAATTCAATAAATTGATCACACAAAATATCCAAAATTTATGAACGAATGGAAGAATAAGAGACAAAAAATATAAAATTATGCAATTGAGCCTAGAAATTAACCCTTAGAATTATTCGATCTGAAAAGTAAGAATGCGAATTGATTTCCTTGTCAATAATCTTGAAGCAAAAATTCTCAAAACAAAATTCCAGATCTTTGTTTTTCTTCTCCTGAAGAAAACTCCTCTTTTTCAGCCCATCGTGCCTATGCTCTCGTCAGGAAAGGTAAATTCGGGGGTGTCCCCTTGGATAAGATGTTCAGTAAGAAATTCGGCTACAGCTCGCCCCTTAATAGTCTTGCGGGTGATGTATTGCACATCAAACTCTTGTAGCAAGAGCAGCCACCTCCCCATCTTTCCAAGCAAAGATGGTGCCTCCTGCAAATATCTTAAAGGATTCTGCTTGGCTACGGCCTGAACCTTGTATGAATGGAAGTAATGTCTCAGCTTCTTTGATGCCCAAATTACTGCAAGGCAGATCTTCTCCACTTCAGCATATTTTATTTCGTAAGTCAGGAACTTCTTGCTGAGGTAATAAATCGCAAACTCTACCCCAAATTCATCCTCTTGAGCCATCATGGCGCCCACTGAACCGTCTTCCACGGCCAGATACAGAATAAGCGGTTTAACAGGTTGCGGAGGCCTTAGTACTGGCGGATTTAACAGATACTCCCTGATATTATCAAAGTTAATAAAATAAAAATAATGATGGTAATAATAATAGTAAATTATAATAATAATGATGATAATAATAATACTAATGATAATAATAATATATGAACAAAAATAATGACAAGAATATGAACATGAATAATTAAATAAGAAATAAGAATAAGAAATAATAATATGAACAATTAAATAAAAGATTAAGAATAAGAAATAACTCTATGAACAAAATAATGATAATAATACTAATATGAATAATTAAATAAGAACACAAGAATAAAAATAACAATAATTATATTAATATGAAATAAGAATAAGAACACAAAAAATAATATGGACAATTAAATAAGAACTAAGAAAATAGATCTAAGAGGATTTACATGTTAGTTAACTAATTAAAAACTAAAATTGGAGTCAAGAATGCTTACCCTCAAATTTGATGTGATGAATGAAGTTGAATGATAATTCCTTGCTTTGATTTAAAGAAATATAATGAAATTTTATCCCAAGAACAAATAATTGATTTATTTGTCTTAAGGAAAAATTATGAAAATCAAGAAGTAAAAAAAAAATTCACAAGAACAAATAATTGATTTATTTATCTCAAGAATTAAATTAAAAAAAAAATCAAATTAGAACACTTGGAGAATTTTTCTTGAAGAAGAAAAATAAGAAGAAGAAGAAGATGAAGAAGAGAGAAAAACAATATTTTTCTTAAGAAAAATCCCCCCAAAATCCTCTCTAAAAAGCCCATTTTATAACCCCAAAATTCAGAATTTTTATTAAATTGAATTAAATAAATTTAATTCCAATAACTACAAAAAAACTCATGAATTTGGAGAGTTTGGAAAATTAAAGGTTTTTGCATTAAATTACACAAAAAAAAATGAAGAAAAAATCAATTTTTAGGCCAAAAATCGGAAAAACAGCAAAAACGGGCGAAATGGGGCGTCGGGGGCGACCGACGTTCGTCGGCGCATGCAGGGCGTGCGGGGTAGAGCGCCCCGCTGTCGCGCGTGCGGGCGAGCATGCGTGCTGGGCGCTACCGCGTGCGCCCAGCGCGCTGCCGCAACCCGACACTCGCGACTTTTTTTTTTAATTTTTCCTAAAACACAATAATTTCAAAATATACCCTTTTTATCCCAGAAATAATTTTTAAAACATTTAAAATATTTTTTTAAAATACATTTTTATTTATTTCTAACAAATCAATTTGACAAGGAAATCATCACTTTCAACTTTCACTTTTTTTACCTATAAATAGGCACACTTAATTTCATTATTGGGTAATTCTGATCTAGGCTGACTCGGGATCCAGTGTCTACAGTTGCCCCCAGTTTTGGGGAAACTAATGCACTAGTGTCTAGGTGAACCTAAACTCAGAAAAGAAAAAGAAGCACGTACCTGAGGCAGCCGTCTTTCCGAAACGGATGATGTGGCTGGGGTGATTGTCGCCATGTTGTTGGCGTGTTGAAGTGGTAGTGCCGTGATCGTGCAAATCCTCTGTGGAGTGGTAGTGCCGTCATCGTGCTAACCCTTCTGAAGTGGTAGTGCTGTGGTCATGCTAACCCTCCATGGAGTGGTAGTGCCGCCATCATGCTAACCCTTCTGATTTGGTGAAGTGGTAGTGTCGTGATCGTGCTAACCCTCCGGGGAGTGGTAGTGCCGTCATCGTGCTAACCCTTCTGAAGTGGTAGTGCCGTGGTCATGCTAACCTTCCATAGAATGGTAGTGCCGCCATCGTGCTAACCCTTCTGAGTTTGTGAAGCGGTGTTGTCTGTGAGCCCTTAGATTGATTGTTCTCTGAGAAGTCTTTCGTTGATGGTTGGATTGATGCTTGAACTGATATCGTCACTCGCCTTTTGCTGGTGTCCGCATCAAATCTCTCTTTCTGCAAAATTGAAAAACCAAATATGCAGGAAAAATAGTGAGCATGCACGTGAAATGCATGAGTTATGCAGAAATGCAGGATAAGAATTCATCTAAGTGGACTTGGAGATGATAGCCAATCTGGCTGCAATTTGCGATAGGATCGATGCCTTTTGGAGCTGCTTTTTAATTTCATGTCTTTGGAATCGTGAGGTTCTCACTGATACCTGTAGTCATTGTTTTGAAGGTAGTGCGTCCCTTGTAGATTTTCACACTAGCCTTTCTTAGTGGGAAATGCGTCATTTGCGGATTTTCACATAACCATGTGCCTTATTTTTGCCTGGAATGGACCCAACCCAATCCAGCAGCTTTTTTTTTTCTTTTTCATTTTAAGGACAGACGGTCTGTTTCCAGGTTTTCACCCTATCCTTTTGCCTAACTTTTGCTTAGAGTGCCAATTACGGTTTTTATCTCTAACTTTTTTTTTTTTTTTTTGCAGAGAGGTTACAGCTGCGAAAAATCAACATGTACTTATGCCCATGTCATAACTGTAGGAGCTTGATTCTTCTCATGATGACGTTGTAGAATTGATTTCATAGATGATAGCAGGATGAGTAGCTGACTGAAGCACCCGAGCGGTGAAAGGAGTGGAGGGTAAACAGTAGATGACTTTGATCACACAGGGTACAATACTCTGATCACATCATCGCATAAATGCATGTGTTTCAATTTGATTTCATTAAACATGATCATTTGTTTGACATTAATCTCAAAAAATACAGGACCTCATCTATTCTCGGTGTAGACCTTGTGAGCATCAAACTCCTGTTATCAACCAACTCTCTCAGGCTTTATGATTGAATATTTTCTCTCTGCTCTTTAAAAAACTTTTTTTTTAAAGCAAATTCTAGATGCAACGTTGAGGACGAGACTCAACTCAAATACATAAATGCACTTGTGGTTCCCCGCTTGAAGCTCAAGAAACACCATATGCCTCTTCCTACGTACCGAACCTTATTAAAATGTCATCTCCGCTGATTGGATAAGACTTAACTAAGAATCAAAAGGCTTTACTTTGGTTGTAACGTTAGGCTTAGGTAGAAGGCTATCAAAGGAGGATCAGGTTGCTAGAGAAGAATGACCGCTCAACAATGGCGTATTCGAAAGGTATTCTTGAATTTTGGTTTGATAATATTTTAGCTCCTCAAGCTCAGAATAACAATTAAGTTAAAGTGATTGCCACAGAAACTCACCAAGAGGTTACTATCTTGAGCTCTACCTCTTTCTTTTTTTTTTTTTTTTTTTGCAAGCTCAAGTCTTTTGTGCATGACTAAACCCTCTTCTCAAAGTGTGAACTCATCCTTACTAGGGCAATTTTTAATAACCCAAAGAATTGTCAATGATGTAAAATTGTCAATAATGTACATCCATCCTTACTAGAACGGCCATTCTTCTAAGGGGAGGCAAAAATCATTTTAGGTGAGGGGATAGTTTTAACATGTGTAACAACAAAATTGGCATGCATTTAGCATACCTCCATAAAGGCTCAACGGGCTAGCAAGCGATTGTGAAATAAAGGTAGAAAATAGTCATTTAGAGAGCTATACAAAGAAGGGTTGCCTAAATCATTTTCTAGGTTCTATCTTATCCAGGGATCGCTTTGACGGGTAATCAAAAAGGTTCTAGTGCTCCTAGTGAGTTTTCATCCATTCCCCTAATTACAACTAGTTTTTTCTCTTTTATTTATTTTCTCTCAGAATTTTCCTCTCTTCAGGAGTTATGTCAGATGCTATCAATGTAACACCCCCTACGTCCCCATTGGAAGGACGCCAGAGAGCGCTACCGACTCTCACTCACATACATGAATACATACACTATGCAGAAGCATACATTCATACATAATCATACATGGATAAATGTGGAATAATTAAAAACTTACCTTGCGGGAAAAAGCTGGTCATACATTAACTCACACACTAGCAAACGCTAAGTGGAAGCATAAGCACATACACCCACACATACACTCTTTCAATCAGCAGAAGCATAAGGCGAATAATAGAACCGAGGAATGATTTTAAACAACATTTACATAGCCCAAATATTACAACCAGGTCCTTTCGCGATAGAGAGTCAGGCTTCCCTCCTCCCCGCGATCCCGAAGTCCGTCGCGCGTGCATAGCGAAGAGACTATGGTCTCTGTCGCGAGCGCGACAGCTCTGCTGTCCATATGGGTTTCTCGTCTTACATGCTTGTGTGTGAATTTTTAAATGACGATGCATTTGGTATATATGCAAGATTAATGTTATGAATTATATGAATGGGTAATTTATGAGTGATATATGAATGAGATCTTGAATATTATGGAATGAATTGAATGGTTTATGCATAACTTGCTAGAGTCAGTTTAGTGAATAGTTAGGCATGCCTAATAGAGTCTTATACCTACAGCCTCAGTTCCGTTTAGACCCCGATCAGGTCCCGTTTGGTTCCTCGCGAACCCTCTAATGTGTTTGGATCTTGTTTAAGGTCCCTTTATAAAATGTTTTGCAAATGATAAAGTAAATTGGTTTTCGATTCATACCCGTAAGGTATTGTCTGTAATCGATTCGTACCCATAAGGTACTGTCTGTAATCAGCTCGTACCCGTAAAGTACTGTCCGTTTACTCGTTATCCACTACCTCGAGTCAGCAGGTGCTTAATTATTTTGAACTGTTTTTGATAATTTTGAGAATGTATTATCTGAATGTGTACATGATGAGATAATGTGAATGCAGCTATGTAATATCAAATGTATGACTCTTTATGATCGCATGTTCATATTTGTATCTATTGTGTATTTTTTATTATGCCATCTGTATGCGTTATGCTTGACGACCATTGTGAATGGCCGTCCATTTTTCTTGTGTGTGTGTTCCCCACAAAGCGTTTATCGCTTAGCACGGTGTGTTTACCCGTGCAGGTGTGGAAGGAGTTTTGCCGTGGGAGAGTCGTCGCAGTCAAGCCAACACAGCTGGGTTTTGTCTTAGTGTAGGGTTTAATTTTGTAGCTTGATGATTCTTTTTATATAGAACTCTCTCTTATGTTAGTTTTGTAATAGCTTCCGCATATGTATAAGTATTTTTTTGAAAATGTAATTATATTTTGTACCTTTGAGTTGATCAAACAGTAATGTAATGTTTTCCATTATATTAATGCATGATCGGCTTCTTTCGTGAATGGTTTTGTAATGTTTTTATTACCCTGTATTTCGGTATGTATGTTTATGTATGAATGTGCATTTATTCTGTATCTGTGTGGTGGCACCTTTACCCATACGGCATCTCACTCCTCATCGAATGGGATCGCCTACGTATAAGTAGGGGGTGTTACAATCAAGATTTTCTTTGGGTTCTCCAAAGTTCCAAGATTAAATGTAATTAATTGAATTAATATCAAAAAATGAATGCTTCGTGATCATGAGAAATGAAATCATTAGAGACACCATGCAAATACGCAAGATTGTTCACTTTATTGAAATTAGCAATACTGCAAATACTGTCATAAAAAGTGTTCTTGGAATAAAAAGCCATTAAAAACATCATCTTCTCTAATCACATTCACGGTGGGGGAACTGCATTATAGCCTGCCCTCTTCTTCTTGTCTCTTTTCTCAGGGTCAGTGATCTCTTTGGCATCAATAAGGTCTTGTACTTTGTTCCTTAGAGTCCAGCAATAATCTGTTAGATTCCCTGTGTGCTGATGGTAAGCGCAATATTGGTCCTCTCTATGCCCCGGATTTCCTTGATTCATGGCTGGCCTGGGTGGCAATGGTCTCAGCTTGCCTTCTTTTGTCAATTTCTCCAGCACCCAAGACAAAGAACGGCCCAAATTAGAGTAATACCTCTGAACCTGTCCAACCTCAGTGGCTGAAACCTCAGCCGTCTTACCACTTCTATTATTGCTGCTTCCTGCACCACCTGGCTTGTACCCTAATTGGTTGCTATAACCTTTCCCAGCAAAGTTGTTTTGGCTTGCTTTCTTCGCTAGGTAAGTCCCCTCAGCTTCTATAGCAATGTCCTTAAGGGATTCCCAGTTTCTGAGTCCCTTAAAGCTTAGCAGGTCCCTCAAGTAAGGACAAGAGTTCCTGATAAATAGCCTAATTTTGTCAGCAGTGTCAGGCTTTCGCTTCATCTCCATGACCCTATTCCTCCATCTTGTAAGGTACTCATAGAACGACTCATCATTCTTCTGCTGTAAAAGCTCGAGGTCCTTTAAGGTGACCTTCATCCTAGTACTACAGTCATATTGCCGCATAAATTCTTCAGTCAAAATGTCCAAGTCCTCCTTGGACATCCTGTCCAGCCTGTGGTACCAGTCCACAGCCAGACCCACCAGACTAAGGCAGAAATAATCCACCTTCTATTTCTTGGTCAACCCCGTGCCTTTCATTACTAGGGTATACTGCTTAATATGTGTGGATGGATCCGAAGTACCATCAAACTTCAGCAGCTCAGGCATTTTGAACCTTTGGGGCAATAACTCTTCATCCCCTAAATCTCTGTCTTCAGGGTTGATCCCCTTTCCGGCGGATAGCATGCTGGTAATGGCTTCGATCTGTTGCCTCATCCCTCTCATCGCCTCATCTTCTACCCTAGGTGCTCTGGCCCCCACAAATTGAGGTGCTACTGCCTCTTCATCTTCCTCCTCCATCATAAAATCATCATTGGGATTGGAGATTATTGCCCTTCTTTGCTCAATAGGCATAGCAGCCATATGTTCATTAACAAGCTAGCAAGAAGTATTAACTACAACGGGGGCTTCTCTGCCAGCAGGTGGTTCAACTTTCCCCCCAGTATGAACTATCGGGGGCTGTGGAGCAACGAGTAGATGTGGAGCTGCTGGTGGTTGTGGAGCAGGAGGATGGATAATCCTATCTGCCATATCTCTCAAAATCCTCTAGCCTCCTAGCTAGGTCTTGAGTTGTTAAGGCTCCAGTCTCTTCTGCCATGGATGACTCTTTGGATGACTCTCCGGTCATTGAGGGTGGCTCAGAATTTCAGTCAAACACTAATTCTATCAATCTAAGAGGCATATCTATCCTCACCAGCCGACCATCAGAACCCCTAGTCCACTTCGGTGAATCTATGATGGCTGAAAGATTTGAACTGTTAGAATGATGCATGAATGATATATACAATGCATGATCATGTTGATGCAGCATGGACAATCTCATACAAGTAGATAGATCCTTCCAACCTTATCACTCCCACACACGAGGTAGTGTAGTCTCTTTCCTAGGTGGGCTTAGTCCATGGGTCAACGGGGAACCCATTGGACGCGTATGGTGCACGGTGAAAGGCCGGCAGCATAACATCTCTTGCCTATTGTACATACGTATGGGTTTTGGCCTTTATGTATTCAAACATTTCAACCAAATTAAGATGGGCTCACCGAGGCATAAAAGCCTTTGATAAAAGACCATTTAATTTGGTTGATTTTGTTCAATATATAATGGCCCACATAGCAACCATTGTATTAAGGAGCATATCACCTAAGGGAAGTATCTATTGCTATTATATGAGCTTTGGTCAAGGGTGATGATACTTTAGGGCTACCCAAGCATGGTCCCTGCCAACGGGTCTAGCTCATCACGAGCATAACGACCAATTGGGTATCCATTTGATATACCATAAGGTACGAGGCTTGGGCTGGTGATTATCCCTAACACTTCCCCACATTGAGTGAACGTAGGGTCGTGCTTTGGGAATGCATCGGGGTTAGAAAAGGGACCAAAGTAGCATAATCTAAGGCTCTAGTATGGATACAATGCACATTCGAAAAGGGATAAAATTTTTAAATTAAAACTCAATTATAATTTTTAACCAAGGTACTTTCGAATCGAAGTCTCTTATGTCCCCAGTGGAGTTGCCACTATGACGCGCGCCGAACCCCGTGGGTGCCCCGAAGGCCCGCTCTTAGGACTTTCGGGAGAGGTTCATAAAACTTGTAAGAAATTACAAGGGCGTCTATTTTGGACAACAAGGAGGTTTCATGGCGTCGCCACCCAATGAAACATTGGAAAAGTTCGTCTCGCCTCAGTGAGCTTAAGACGGCGCATATTATCCATTTTGGGCAAACCAAAGGGGTTTTGGAGGCAATCACCCCAATAGAACATTGGGATGACCCTCTAAACCTATGGAGCCTAGGATTGTAAATTGAGTCTTTTGGTAGGACACAAGAGGTGTCTTGGAGATCCCATTCTAATGAAACATCAAAAATGGGCCTCTCGCCTCGTTGAGCCCAAAGACCAAAGATGGTTCGGGACTTCTCATTTATTCATACCTTGATTAAGTTAAAATTGAGTTTTGAATTTAAGTTTTCATCCCTTTTCTCATACATTTCCATGCAATAATTAGAGCGCAAGTTGGTCATCCAAGGAAAGCGGTAAATGAAAGCATAATTAAAGTAAAGTACATAAAAATAAATTACAATAAAATTAGGGGCGGAATACAACCCCCATTGTAAATAAAATACAATTTATACATAAAACTGGTTATTTATCAAGAGTGAGGACATTGGTCCTCGCATGCATAATTTTAAGAAAATAATTTTGAAGTGACAATTTATTTGGATGAAAAACTAGGACATTGGTCCCATTTTGTTAGAAAAAATCCCAATTTATTAATAAAAATATTTTATGCGACTTTTAATTAACGTGCATGAAAATAAATAAATTTATTACAAATTACATATTAAATAATAAAAGCAAAATAATACTAAAAAGGCTAAAAAGGCTAAAATTATAAACTCTACCAAAATGGTGTCTTCAAATCTCCATGGGTTCCCACTTGCCATTGGAAAACTCACACATGAAAAATAAGTATTGAAATAAAAACACAAATAAAGATGATGTTAGTAATGAAAAATGAATTAAACATGTAGCATGTAAAAAAATGAATTAAAATAAATAACATCATGCATAATGTATGACAAATTAATCAGATGGCATAATAAAATATAACTTAACACATGAACAATTTAACATGCAAAAATGAAAACAACAATAAAATTTAACATGCATGAAAAAATGAAAATAATAATGATGATGAAATTCAAAATTAATAAAAATAATAATAGTAGTAAAAATATGATAATATACAAAATTAATAATAATAATAACAATAATAATAATAATAGTAATAGTAATGATAAATAATAATAATAATAATAATAATAATAATAATAATAATAATAATAATAATAATAATAATATTGATGATGATGATGATGATGATGATAACACTAATCACAATAATAATAACAAATAATAATAATGATGATAATATCAAAGAATATGAACAATCCAATTAAATATGCAAGTAATAATAATAATAATAATAATACTAATAATACTAATAATAATAATAACATCAAAGAATATGAACAATCAAATTAAATATGCAAGTAATGATGATGATAATAATAATAATAATAATAATAATAATAATAATAATAATAATAATAATAATAATAATAATAATAATAATAATAATAATAATTTTAATAATAATAATAATAACAATAATAATAATAAATAAGAATAATAAAATAAAAATAATGATGGTAATAATAATAGTAAATTATAATAATAATGATGATAATAATAATACTAATGATAATAATAATATATGAACAAAATAATGACAAGAATATGATCATGAACAATTAAATAAGAAATAAGAATAAGAAATAATAATATGAACAATTAAATAAAAGATTAAGAATAAGAAATAATTCTATGAACAAAATAATGATAATAATACTAATATGAATAATTAAATAAGAACACAAGAATAAAAATAACAATAATTATATTAATATGAAATAAGAATAAGAACACAAAAAATAATATGGACAATTAAATAAAAACTAAGAAAATAGATCTAAGAGGATTTACATGTTAGTTAACTAATTAAAAACTAAAATTGGAGCCAAGGATGTTTACCCTCAAATTTGATGTGATTAATGAAGTTGAATGATAATTTCTTACTTTGATTTAAAGAAATATAATGAAATTTTATCCCAAGAACAAATAATTGATTTATTTGTCTTAAGGAAAAATTATGAAAATCAAGAAGTAAAAAAAAAATTCACAAGAACAAATAATTGATTTATTTGTCTCAAGAATTAAATTAAAAAAATCAAATTAGAACACTTGGAGAATTTTTCTTGAAGAAGATGAAGAAGCGAGAAAAACTATATTTTTCTTAAGAAAAATCCCTCCAAAATCCTCTCTAAAAAACCCATTTTATAACCCCAAAATTCAGAATTTTTATTAAATTGAATTAAATAAATTTAATTCCAATAACTACAAAAAACTCATGAATTTGGAGAGTTTGGAAAATAAAAGGTTTTTGCATTAAATTACACAAAAAAAATGAAGAAAAAATCAATTTTTAGGCCAAAAATCGGAAAAACAGCAAAAACGGGCGAAATGGGGCGTCGGGGGCGATCGACGTCCGTCGGCGCATGCAGGGCGTGCGGGGTAGAGCGCCCCGCTGTCGCGCGTGCGGGCGAGCATGCGTGCTGGGCGCTACCGCGTGCGTCCAGCGCGCTGCCGCAGCCCGACACTCGTGACTTTTTTTTTTTTATATTTTTCCTAAAACACAATAATTTCAAAATATACCCTTTTTGTCCCAAAAATAATTTTTAAAACATTTAAAATATTTTTTTAAAATACATTTTTATTTATTTCTAATAAATCAATTTGACAAGGAAATCATCACTTTCAACTTTTATTTTTTTTGCCTATAAATAGGCACACTTAATTTCATCATTGGGTAATCCTGATCTAGGCTGACTCGGCACCTGGCGTCTACAGTAACAAAGAAAAATGCATAGTACGCTTTTAGCATACCAAATCAGCTCAAAGGGGCTAGCAACAGAAATTATGCAAACATGTAGGTAAAGAGTCATTTAAAGTGGTTACTAAAGAAAATTTGCCTAAATCATGTCCTAAACCTGCTTAAGTTGTTTTAGCGTTTCGAAGGGCGACGAGGAAGGTTCTAACTATTCTAAAATTCCTTCATTCAAAAACTTTCACACACTGGATTTTCTTTTCAAGTTTTTCGCAAACAAGCCTAAAGTGCATAAAAGATCGGAAATTACAAGATATATGACTAATTGAGATTAATTTGCTGCTAAAACTTTCAACTACTCTCTTGCTAGGATCAATTGTTAAGAATATTCATTCTCGAAATAAAGTTCAAAACATTCACAACAGGAATAACTAGAGGCAAACTAAACTAAGATAGGAAAATTCAGACAACCACAATTAAGTATTCAAACAACTTAAACAAAAAAAAAATATGCGAATAAAAATAAATAAAACATAAAATATGCAAATAAAAAAAATAATTAGTTACATATTAAGATGTTAGAGTTACTCCTCCTACCCCACACTTAATACCTTGCTGACCTCAGCAAGTCAAAAAATTACAAAACAAAATTAAAATAAAAACAAAAAAAAAAACAAAAGATAGTATATCTCCCTGTTCAACTCTCTGGAGGCAGTGGCGGTGGAAATTGCGCATCAAAGCGCATAGCTAAAGAGGAAAGTCCCAATAGCACCTGATCCATCTGTGACTGAAGATCAGCTTGAGACGCGGTGATGGTGCTCATAGATGCGGTGATGGTGTCCATGCGCTCCATAAGAGCACTGTACTACTGAGATGATAAATGTTCGGGCTCTGGTGCTGGTGCTTCTGGGTCTTCCTCTTGCTCATGGGGAAAGCCTCCTAGACGTCGCTGTACTCCCTGCAAATACTCGGCGCGAGTAGTCAATCTATAGCAATGTGCAGCTGTTGCGTCATCCACTACGACCTTCATATTCTTCAGCATCTTCTTATCAATAGTTGCAATGGATGACAGGGGTTTGGGTTTCCTCAATGGGTGATATACACCCTTAGCAATTACCGTTACCAAACCACCCAGTGCAATCTTCTTAACCTTCTTGGGGGTCCATTGCATTTCCTCCAGCTTATGCCACAAATGAGAAGCCCCATTAATCCTCACTCCCCTTACCATACACGCTACAAATAATGCCTCCGGTAGGTTTACCTGCTCAGGTGAGTCCACATGACTCCGAAAAGAGAGTGAGAAAAAACGATGAATGATCCGCAGGGCATGACTATCGAGATGGTACGCCTTCATTTTGCCCGACACATATGTTGTGGCTGTCACCGTATCTCGAATTGTCGCCCAGGCATTATCTTTGTCATAGTCATCAAAGAAATCCGGGGCTGGGGGAGGGAAACCGAGCAGTTCTGCGAATCTCACAAAAGTCATCTCATATTCTGTACCCTCCAGAAAAAATGATACTGTTCCAGGATCTCTAGAAGGGTCGCGGCTGATACGACGTGTCACAGTTGTCACAAAATCTCTCGTCAACCCCGAATAAACCTTCTCAATAATAGCAAAAAGTCGCTCCCAACCAATATTGGAAATTAGGCGCTGTACTTCATTCCAAATCTCCAATTTCTCCAACAGGTCAAAATTCAAGTAACTCGTCGGAATGTACGAGCATTTGGAGAATAGAGCATAGGCAGCCTTCTTAGCACTCGAAACCCAGGTCGGCACGTTGGAAATATCCATTGGAGGTTGGCTGGAGGGCTGGCTTGTAGAACTCGATGCTAGAGCAGAACTTTTTCTCTTAGGGGCCACTGCACGAAAATGAAAGACCAAATTCAATGGCATTCTATGTGCATCAAACAGCAATGGCTCTAAATATATAGCATCAGTTACCAAGCTCATTCTAACCTAATAAAAATAATCTTCCCATGCCCATTAGTGTTTATAAGAGATGCATCAATTCACAAAGCATTCAAGAAAGTTAAATGACAGCAATAAGCACAATTCAACATAAGTGAGATCAAATTCAACATCATCATAAGAGCACTCATGAAGTTCAATCTAACCAAGAATAACCATTTGCACATACTCATTAGAATGTTAGGCAAGTTGCATCTATTAACAAAGAAGTCAAAAATGATCAATGAGAACAAATAGTTCCTTTGAACACTATGGCAAATGAATCTCTGCATTCCAAATTGTCAAGAAATGGCAAAATCAGGAAAACCGTTCATTGAGACATTTTATCAAACACTTGGCATGCAGTAATTTAACTGACTAACATTGAAACCCACAGATATTAACAACAACCCAAAACTACAATTAGATGCATTAAAATGCAGAGCAAATAGTTAAAGCCTAGCAATTCCCATTTTCAACCAAGAATTTGAATAAAATTAACAACCCAATTCACGCACAGACTAAGCCCTAACTTCCTACTTCCCAAACGTTTAGGTTAATTATAGAGTCGCAAATTGAGAAGGAAGAAGGAATTGATAGCATTCACAACAAGAATTTAGAGCAATAAGAGTAGTCAAAATGAAATACTCTTAAAATTCAAGCTTGAAAAACATAACAATGGAGAAGAAGAATGGACAGGGAACAAAGCGCAGAGAAAAATGAAAAGAAAATAAAGAAAAAGAAAGAGAAAAATTACTTACTTCTTGTAGATTCCCAAAAAATCGTAGCCTAGAAGAGAGAAATGAAGCGCAAAATAAAGAAAAAGAAAGAGAAAAATTACTTACTTGTTGTAGATTCCCAAAAAATCGTAGCCTAGAAGAGAGAAATGAAGCACAAAATAGCAGAGAATAACGAAATATGCAAGTTTTGAGAGTGAGAGATGTGGTAGGGTGAGAAATAAAACACGGAAGATAAAGGATTTAAAACAGTTTTTCGTGGGGGTCATGGTGGTAACAAAATGGTTGCCACCGTGACATACCCAAAATTTTCACTCTAGATTTGAACCGCCACATGGTCACGGTGACAACCAAAATCATTGTCACCGTGACATACCAAGTATACCAACCCAGAATGCCATCTTCATCTGGTCACGGTGACAACCAAATACCTTGCCACCACATTCAAGAATCCAGAATGCATTTTCCTGTGGTCACGGTGGTAACAAAATCCGTGCCCACCGTGACCACCTGCAAACTTGCAAAAATTTCATCAATCACTCGAAACTTCAAGCTACTAAAACCTTGAAAATTCTCCAACAAAACATAGGTTCACTATGACAACAAACCAACCAAATTTGACAAAAATAAACAAGGCTAACTACCTAAAAGAAATATCAATAAACACAAAATAACAAAGTTTGAGAAGAAGTTCTGCATTTAATAAGTCTGCAGCTAGACTTTTAAATACTGTTAAGGATCCACAAGGTTGACGATCTCTAAAGCCCCATCATATATTGATTCAAAATAACGCTTCACGTGCTTCAAAGTGATCACTCCAAACTGATCAGCTCCCACAACTTCATGAGGACCCTTCTACCGTGACTTTAGCTTTGCTGGAAATAAATGCAACCTACTATCATATAAAAGAACTTTCATACCTGGACTGAATTCTTTCTTGACCAATTTCTTGTCGTCCTATTTCTTTGTGTTTTCCTTATACTTCTCTGCTTGTTGATACGACCAATAGCGTATCTCTTCCAGTTCATTCATCTGGAGAAGTCTCTTCTCACCTGCACTCTTGATATCAAAATTTAGAAACTTGGTTTCCCAATAAGCTTTGTGTTCTAGTTCGACAGGGAGATGACAAGATTTACCATAAACAAGCTTAAATGGGGATAATCCTATAGATGTTTTGAATGCAGTTCTGTAAGCCCACAAAGCTTCATCCAACCTTAAATACCAATACTTTCTAGATGAATTTACAGTCTTCTCTAGGATGGCCTTAAGTTCCCGGTTGGACACTTCAACCTGCCCATTAGCTTGAGCATAATAAGGGGTGGTGACCTTATTCCTAACTCAAAATTTTTTCAATAAAGCCTTGAATTGGTGGTTAACAAAATGTTTATCACCATCACTAATAATAGCTCTAGGGGCTCCAAATCGGGTGAATATATTCTTCCTCAAGAAATCTAGAACAACTTTGGCATCACAAGTTCTAGTGGCTATGGCTTCTACCCATTTACTTACATAGTCCACTGCCACTCAAATATACTCATACCCATAGGAAACCGAAAAAGGCCCCATAAAGTCTATCCCCCACAAATCGAACAGTTCTACCTCAAGCAAATTGGTTAAGGGCATCTCATCTCTCTTAGAAATGTTACATACTCTTTGGCATCTATCATAGGTTTTCACAAAGAATTGCACATCTTTAAACATAGTAGGCCAATAAAAACCAGAGGATAGAATTTTTAATACCGTTCTATTTGGCCCATAGTGTCCACCAGCTTCTCCGTTATGACACGCCATTATGATCTCACCTTTCTCTTCATCTGGAATGCACCTTCTTAGCACTTGATCCGCACACAGGCGAAATAAATAAGGATCATCCCAGATGTAATGCTTCGCATCAGCCTTTAGCTTCTTTCTCTGCTGCCATGTGAATTCCTTGGGCATAAATCCTCCTGCAAGAAAATTAGCCAAATTAGCAAACCAATGAACAGAAATTTCACTTGCAAATAAAGCACAAATATGTTCATCAGGGAATAAATCTAAAATTTCCCCTTTTTCAATGTGATCATTATCCAATCTTGACAAATGATCCGCCACAAAATTTTCTGCCCCCTTCTTATCTTTGATTTCCACATCGAACTCTTCTAAGAGGAGCACCCATCGAATCAGTCTTGGTTTCGACTCCTTAGAAAACAGATGCCTTAAGGTTGCATGGTCAGACCACACCACAATTTTTGAACCCAGCAAATATGGTCTAAACTTCTCAAAAGCATAAACAATTGCAAGAAGCTCCTTCTCAGTTGTGGTGTAATTAACCTGTGCCCCTATCAGAGTATGACTTGCATAATAGACTGCACAAAATACCTTCTCCCCCCTTTGTCCAAGCACTGCCCCTACTGCAAAGTCACTAGCATCACACATTAATTCAAAAGGCAAATTCCAATCCGGAGATATAATCACCGGGGCTGAAATGAGCCTTTTTTCAAAGTTTCAAAAGCTAGCAAGCATTCACTATCAAAATCAAAAGCAGCATCTTTCATGAGCAAATTGGACAAGGGTTTTGCAATTTTTGAAAAATCTTTGATAAAGCGTCGGTAAAACCCTGCATGTCCTAAAAAACTCCTAATGCCTTTAACACTAGTTGGGGGTGGCAATTTTTCTATCACTTCTATCTTAGCCTTATCGACCTCTATCCCTTTCTCAGAAATTTTGTGCCCAAGCACAATGCCTTCTCTCACCATAAAGTGCCATTTTTTCCAATTCAAAACTAGTTTGGTCTTTTCACACCTCCCTAGAACTAAATCGATATGCTCTAAACAGCTCTCAAAATCTGCCCCATAAACAGTAAAATCGTCCATGAATACCTCCATAAATTTCTCTATGAAGTCATGAAAAATAGCCATCATACACCGCTGAAACGTAGCCGGTGCGTTACATAATCCGAAGGGCATTCTCCTATAGGCGAATGTGCCATAAGGGCAAGTAAAAGTTGTTTTCTCTTGATCTTCAGGGGCTATGGGGATTTGCAAATATCCCGAGTACCCATCTAAAAAATAGTAAAACCTATTCCCTACTAGCCTCTCTAACATCTGGTCAATAAATGGCAAAGGGAAATGATCTTTTCTTGTGACATTGTTTAATCTTTTAAAATCAATACAGACTCTCCAACCCGTAACTGTACGAGTTGGAATCAATTCATTTAGCTCATTCTTAACCACTGTCATCCCCCCATACTTAGGCACACACTGCACTGGACTAACCCATTTACTATCAGAAATAGGATAGATTATACCTGAGTCAAGGAGTTTAAGTACCTCCTTCTTTACCACTTCTTGCATTGTCGGATTGAGTCTCCTTTGGGGCTGAGCTACCGGCTTACATTCTTCCTCCATCGGGATTCAGTGAGTACAATAGCTTGGGTCAATCCCCTTTAAATCCGATGTCTCACATCCGATTGCATCTTTGTGCTTTTTCAGCACCTCAAGCAGCTTTTTCTCCTCAGGACCTGTCACAAAGAGGAGATAATTACTAGTTTTTTCTCATTCTCTAAAAACACATATTTTAAATGAGAGGAAAAGGGGTTAAGTTCAGGAATTGAATCCCCCTTTTTCGGATTAAGCTCTTCTTGCTGTGATTCCTCTTCTTCACCTTCTTTCTCCACATCTGCTATCACTTCTCCCCCTATCTCTTCTTCCAACTCTTCACCCTCCACTGAATGTATCAAACTCACATTCACTGGGTCAGCTCCCAAAACCTGTTCTTGAACTTCCTCTACACACTCCTCCACCATATCTACAAAATAAATAGACTCCTCTATATCACTCAATGGATACTTTTGAGCCTTGTTCATGTCTACCACTAGCTCTTCATCATTGAACCGTAGGGTGACCGTTTGACCATGTACATCGATCAATGCCTTTGCTGTATTCAAAAATGGCTTCCCCACAATGAGTGGGTACCTTCAGATCTTCTTCATTTCCATTACGATAAAGTCCACTGGAAAAATGAATTTTCCCACTTTTGCTAGCAAATCCTCGATTATCCCCTTCGGTCTCCGTACCGACCTATCCGCAAGTTGGAGTTTTCATTCCCGTCTCCTTTAGCTCTCCAAGATTAAGTTTCCTGCAAATAGAATATGGCATTAAATTTATACTAGCACCTAAATCACACAAAGCACTCCTATAAAAGTTCTCATCAATTTCACAGGGTAACGTAAAACTACCTGGGTCGTCCAATTTTTCAGGGATCTTGTTCATTATTATAGCACTGCAATTTTCTGTGAGCTGCACAATCCATGCCCTTCTAATTTCTTTTTATTAGAACATAATTCTTTCATGAATTTTGTATAATTGGGCATGTGAGCTAAGGCTTCAGCAAATGGGTAAATTAATATGCAATGTCTTAAACATCTCAAGAAACCTAGCCAATTGCTCATTCTTCTTTTCTTTTCTAACCACAGCAGGAAAAAGGCAATCTATTAATATCAAGATCCTCTACTTTAGGATTCACTAGACTCTTACCCTTGTCACGCACAGGAGCATTTTCATTAACTTCTACACTAGAGTTAGAGTTACTTACCTTCCATGTCGGCTCCTCCTTACTTGTTGATGGTGAAGAAATTTTACCTGGTCCTCTCCTTGCACTACCTCCTTACCGCTTCTCAATGTGATAGCTTTAGCTTCTTCCTTAGGATTCCGGTCCACATTCGAAGGAAAAGTTCCCGGTTGCCTTTGAGCCATAGAATTTGCAAGCTGTCCCAATTGAGTTTCTAAATTTCTCATCGAAGCGTTTTGATTTCGGTTCCATTGTTCTTGAGATTTTCACCTTGCTTCTTGGTTAGCCATGAACTGTTGTTGGCTAGTCACAAATTGTTATTGACTGTTCATGAAGCTAGCTAACATATCTTCAAGGTTTGGCTTTTTCTCTTGAAACCGATGGCCTCGGTTGATATCCCGGTGGGTGGTAAGACTGAGGTTGTGATTGATTTAAACTCTACCCTTGGTTGTGATTTGGTGTATACGGTGTTTGGTAATGAGTGGATGATTGAGATTGGTATGACTGGTTGTGGTTGTGATGAATATTTTTGTTGAAGGGAGCTCTCACTTGTGGTGAGAAGATGATGCATTCTGATTTCCATCCTTCCAAGAGAAGTTTGGGTGATTCCTCCAAGCGAATTGTACGTGTTACTGTAGGGATCATTGCTTCGGTAATCTCCCACAGCATTTACATCCCCCATTGCTGCACTCTCTTGACCATATTGCCCACTTTCATACAACCCACTTTCTTGAGAACAGCAGCTACATTCCGAACTTTCAATCCACTCATTTCCTTCTGCATTAACTCTATTTGTGCCTTCGGCATTGACACCTCATCCACATTATGAATTCCTTGCCTTTTTGGAACTGATCTAGGTGCAGCCCATTGAGCATCATTTGCTGCCATCTCATCCAGCAGATGGAAAGCTTCTTCTGGTAGCCTATTTAAAAATGAACCTCCTGATGATGCATCCAAAAGGGACCTTCTCTGTGGTGTAACCCCAGAATAGAATGTTGTCATCAAATGGTAGACCGCTATCTCATGATGTGGATAACTCCTCAATAACCTCCTAAACCTTTCCTAACCCTCATAAAAAGGCTCCTCATTCATTTGTTGAAAACTCAAAATATTGTTGCGGATATTTGCAGTCTTTGTAGGAGGGAAAAATCTCATCAAAAACTTTTCTTGCAACTGATCCCATGATCTGATTGACTAGCTCGGTAACATTTACAGCCATTCCCTCGCTTTTCCGATCAAAGTGAAAGGAAACAATTTTAATCTTACCGCATCAGATGTCAGCCCTAAAATTTGGACTGTATCACTAACCTCAAAAAATATATCCAAGTGCTGTGCAGGATCTTCCAATTCTAAACCCGAAAACTGGTTCCTCTGTACCATATTGATGGTTGCTGGTTTAAGCTCAAACTGCACTCCCCTAGCAGCACAATTGTCCGATGATCCTCATTCCATCTCGGCACAGCATAGTCCCTTATCGTCCTCTACCTAGGGACCTCTTCTCTATAATTACCCGGTATCTCTTCTTGTGCCCTCGGCACTTGTTCGTTCTCGGGAGGAAATTCATTAATGCGAGGATTGTTTTCCATAGTAGCTCTCCTTCGTTGATGTAACATCCTCTCGATTTTAGGGTTGTAGGGTGCGATTTGTCTTTGTCTCAATCTGCTCATACACCACAACTACCTGAAAAGAATAAAAAAAAAAAAGAAAATAAGAAAAGAAAAAGAAAAAGAAAAATACATACAAATAATAATCAAAACTCACAAACAACGCCAATCCCTGGCAATGGCGCCAAAAACTTGACGCGACCTCAGCAAGTGTACTGAATCGGCAAGTAATATAGTGGGGTAAATTTAGGACCCCGAATTATCGTACCCAAGGGACTGTGTGTGCAAGTGACAAAAATCAAATGTATGCTAAAGAATTCCCAATTGTTGAATTGAGAGTTATCTATTGATTAAAAATAAAGAAATTAAAACAACAAAAACGGAAATTCAAAATAAAAGAATTTAAACTGACAGCAAAAATCTGGGTAAAAATAAATTAATGGCAGAAATCAACAAGCAAAGAACTCAAAATAGAAAAATGTTGCTCGGGTTCACTCATCCACCCCATACCCAAATGTGAATAAAGTTAATCCAAGAACCAAATATGAAAGAAATCGGGATAACCCTCTTAACCCAAGCTTCCCAATCCGGAGTCAGCCACTCTAATTATATAACATTCCAAACTGGTGTCAGCCATATAACTAGCCTAAAATCCTAAGTTCGGTTTATTTTCCCAATACGGAGTCAAACAACCCAGAACTTAATTATCTCACTCGCCATTCTAGTCTTAAATCATAAAATTCTGCACTTCTAGATTCCCAATCGGAGTCGTCCAAAAGATACAGCAAGAATGATAAAAAATAAATGTAAATAATCATGGCATCCAATCCACACAACTCAATAACCAACAAAGACACATGAAATAAATCATTCAGCAAAAATGGAAATTAACTTGAGAAAATAAATCCCATGAATTAACGATAAGAACCAATGAAATAAACCATTCGATCATATATTTAAATTCAAAATATGTTCAAAATTCACATCATGGGTAGGGGATTCAAAGATTCCCCAAACAACTAAAAGACTACTCACGATCCATTACAAAATCAAAAGGAAAAAGGAAAGAATAGACCCAGAAATTCATTAAAGAGAAAATCCCGATTGAATCCCACGTTCTCTGATCTCCTTCAAATCTTCGACGAAGAAAAATTCTGGAAATTCTGATGTAAAAACTGTGTATTGAAATTAAACTATGTGTTTCAAATGTAAAACTCTTGAGTTGTAATTTTATTCTAAAGACAAAATTGAAAACCTAAATTAAGAACAACTAAAAAGCTTCTCAAAATCCTAGATCTAAAACCCTAATATGAAAATAGGTTCAAAACATCCGCCTCCTTTAGCTAAACAGAAAACTTGTCTTTAAATATCCCGAGGGGTCACGGTGGAAACCAAATGGTTGTCACCGTGAGGTTTTCAAGGAATTGATTCTGCCTCGCGCACAGGATAAGGGTCACGGTGGCAACCAGATTTGTTGCCACCGTTAGATGCTCAACTTTCGCGTCTGTCCAGGAAATCCTTATGTCACGGTGATAATGGATTCCCTTGCCACCGTGAGGTACCTCCTCAATTGATTCTGCCTTGGTGAGTTTTATGTCACGGTGACAACCAGATAGGTTGCCATCGTGAGGTACTTCTTGCCTACATTCTGCCCAATTGAAGAAATATGTCACGGTGGCAATGACATTGGTTGCCACCGTGACCTATAGTAAGCCTAGCTACTGATTTTGAATCCTTCGAATGTCACGGTCATAGCCAATGTTGTTGTGACCATGAGGTACCTAGAAAAAATACTGCAAACAAAATTCAACTCAATCAAAATGCTAACTAAAATGCATAAAAATTCTAAATTCACTAAGATTAACAAAATTAATCTAAAGTAAGCATGACAAGACAATAACCACCACTAAACACCCATAAATCATACGAAAATACTATCAAAACTAAATACTAAATTGAAGTTATCACTAGACATTCTCATTCTCCCAAGTATTCTTAATTCATGACAAAAACAATCTTGTGACTTTAATGGGAAAATATTTAATTTGTTCTAGTTAAAGCATTATTCCAAAACTTTTAACATAATGATCTTGTAAGATTTGGTTCGAGCTTGAAATGAATATTTCAAGCTTCCTACGTATCCCAAAGATAGGGAATCAGAACCACATAGTTTTAGAGATAATTCACAGAATACAAATTCCCAATTTATCCATAATTCATTCTATAGGTTCAATTATCTATTTCTTGCCTAATACACATTATCTCAAGTTATTAATCAATATAGCTAACATATTCTTTTAGAACTGAAATTTAATGTTCATAAATATTCAATGCACATAAGTTCTTTACCTGATATTAGGCATGAGTTATCAAGGCCGGAATCCTGAAGACAGACATACTTATCGTAACATGTAGTCTAAGTTCAAACATACAAGCACCTTTAATACATGCAAAGGAATGCAACCATATAACTCATTTATTGATTATTTGACTATAATAATTACTTATATTAAACACTTCAATAATTCTCTATAATGGCCTCATATAAGTAATTATATTCACAACTTATAAACAGATTAACAGTATGTAACACCCCAACCCATACGTAGGCGAACCCATCTACAAGGGAGTAGGAAGCCATACGAGTAGGTGTGTTACCGAACAGAAGCGAGACAAAGCATACTAAAATACGGATGAATTTAAAACTTGAGAAGTAGATTTGGACATGCATACTTCGCAAACGCGCATACACTAAGCAAAAGCATACAGTTGTGAAAACTTACAAGCATACAATAGAAGTTATTCTCAAAACATCGCTATACAAATATTTACATGGCCCAGAATATAATATAAGTATCTTTACATATTATTACATATACATATTTTACAAAATTACAAAATCCAAAATAAAGAAGCTGGACAAAAACCAAAACTCCTAGCTCCTATGTGGCCGACTCTGCAGATGCGTGACTCGAACAAAGCAAACCTGCCACCTGCACGGGAAAAAGAACCCGTGCTAAGCGATAACGCTTAGTGGGGAAAGCACAAAAATATAGACGACCATTCACAACGGTCGCCAAGGCATACCACATACACGAAGGTGAATACATAAAATCCTGACAGATAAATATACATGCTTGTATAATATAGCCATGCACTCGAATATTCTTAACTACACTCATACACTCATATTATTAACACACCCAATTGTTTTGCCAAAATCATTATATTTATCCAAACCCAAGAGATGATGTCAAAACACCACACTTCCACTGCGTAAACTTATTACAAATTATCATGCCATGAAACGTAAACACATAATAACATACCGTAATTACTACAATAGCTAATAATAAGGAGCTATATAGCGTCGTATTAAATTTGTTACATATGTTGGTTCAAGATCACATTCCTAAGTATACAAATCAGTATACTTAATCTTAGTAATTAACAATACATATTCACGTTTATATATGTAGACTTCAACCATAGTATTCAGTAATTCAGATTCGCATTCACATACATATTAATTTATCTCATTACTATACAGAAGTGTAGTACCCATATTATGTGATACACCGACTTCACATACCCATACTATACACAAGACCATTTACAGATAACCACAAGGGTGCAATATACAGATCAGAGTTACACTTAAACCAATCAGAGATTTATAATCACATTCGAATTCACAACTGGTTCACATGACCGAAATCTTCCACATTCGGATATCATATTCTCATATTCATATCAGATAGAGCAAACGAAATACCTGCTGACTCAAAATAGTGGATAACGAGTACTGAGGGGGAGACCTCATGAGGGAACACATAGCCCGATCTCTGACCGGGGAAACCTCAGAGGGAACACATAATATAATGTACCATACAGGTACAAGTCGGAAAGCAACATTTCATTGCACAGGATCTTAAACAAGATCCATACACATACACATACACATAATAGGGGTTCGCGAGGAACCATTCGGGGACCTGATCAGGGTCCAAATCGTTCAAAGGGCGCTGCAGCTACACATACATAGACTCTATTAGGCATGTCTAACTATCCACTAGACTGACTCTCGCAGGTCATGCATCATTCCAAATCAGGTGTCATATCAGACAGTATATAAATATCATCATATTTAATCCAGAGTACAATGGACATATTCACATTAATATACACATACTTCAGCCGCAGCATTCAGTAATTCAAACTCGTATTCATATGCATATTAATTTGTCACATTACTATACAGAAATGTAGTGTTCACATTATGTGACATACTGACTTCATATACACATACTATAAACAAGACCATTTACAGATAAAAACAAAAGTACAATACGCAGGTCAGAGTTACCTTTAGCCTGTTCAGAGACTTGTAATCACATTCGCATATCCCAAAAATCATACTTATATAGATATCACATTCTTGTGTTCGTAACTAATCAGAATCCAATATAGAAACATTATTATGCCAATCATTAACTGAACATTCAAATTATGCTTTTAACCATTAACCACTTTTTATAAAAATAGAGTAGGTCACGGTCACAACCAGATTGGTTGTCACCGTGACATACCAAAGAAACCAAACAGAAGCAAAAGTCGGGACACCTCACGGTCACAACCAAAATGGTTGTCACCGTGACATGTCCAGAACCCATAACAGAAGCAAAATCTGGACACCTCACGGTCACAACCAAAATGGTTATCACCGTGACATGCCCAGAACAAACTATTATTCCATAAACACTTTATCATACCATTCATACCAACTATTGGAGCATTTATATAAATACTTACTTACCCGATTTATCGCATTATGGCCTCCATTAAAAAGAGGAATTCATAAGCTAAAAGCATTAGAGCACATTTACCATTATCAATATATATAATCACTCAGCAAATTCATTTCATGTGACGTCTTTCATGAATCTATAACTTAGATCTTAAGTCGTACCTATGCATATTTGTTCATATCATACACGTTTATATAGATTAAAGTATTATAATGTTCAATAATGTCGTTAGACTTGACTTGATTCTAATACATACATTTACACATTATTACATCATTAGTTTGCTATTAATCTTACTCCTAATCATGTTTATTTTCCAAGGGATAACCATTCTTATACTCATTTAATAGTCCTAAACATACATCGGATGGATCCTAGAAAGTTCTGGTGCAATACGGGTTCAATTCGGGAAGAAAAACACCTAAAATGGTCAAGACAGAAGGGGTCACGGTGGTAATGAATTCATTGTGACCATGAGGTCCAAAAATTTACATTATGCCTAGCATTTTGGTATGTCACGGTGGCAATGAAATTCATTGTGACCGTGACATACCAAAAATTTGCAAAACAGAAGACAAAACTAAGGACTGCTGCACTACACGTTTTTGTACAGCCTAAACCAACTTTTAAATCCTATTTTTAGCCAAAACTTCCTTCTTAACAAATGTTCTTTAGGATGTTACTTTCAAATAAAACAAATTTCAGATCAATTGGGTATCTACAGATTCAGATATGATCTAAACAACCTTTAGTGCTCTCCTGAACCCGTCCAGAGAAGATAGCTCTATTTCATGACCTCTTTTGGGACACTTAGAATTAAAATTAGCTCAACCCTATTTCTAACACATATGTAGAAATATATCTTAGCTTTCCAACGGAACTGGTTTCATACCATTTGGAGTTCTAAAACTCCAGATATAGCCTAATAACCAAAGAGGGGTCAAGTGTAACCTAACACAGTCCTCACCAAAATCCTATTCACATGCACTTTTTATCAAATTAAAACCAACACTCACTACCATCATCAAAGATCATCATCAACACATTCAAATTACTTAAACAACTCATGAATATAATCAAAATCATACATAAATAAAAAGTTCCCAAACCTGGAAATCAAAGATCCAAAGTCACTTTCTAGCTTCCATCTATAATCTTTTCCTTTCCCTTGAGCTTCCTCTTGTCACTCAAAGCTTGTACAAACCAAAACCCACAGAATTACTCTTAATCCAAAAACCCTAACTTAAACAAAGCCAGAGAATAAGAAGAAGGAAATTCCAAAACGCAGGAAACCCTAAAACCTCAACTTACCTTTACAATCTTGCTCCAAACTTCAATCAAAAATACCCACAATCTTGTACAAACTCCAGCTAATAAAGAGAAGAGAAAGATGAGCAATAATGGGGAAAGAAAGAGGAAAAGAACCCATGAGGAAGAGAGGAACGGGAAAAGCAAGAAAATCTGCTTTCTCTCTCCTTCCTTTCCCTATTTCTTTCTTTCCTTTAATTCTTATCCACTCAATCCACTTGGCAAACTCTCATTGGTTCCCAACAAATATCTTAACATTCATACATACAAGCACCATACACCAAACACACACAAGCATCTCTTATACTAATATCTCCATGGTACCAAACCTATCTAACACCATAACATTTCCTTATAAGCCACTTACATCTTACTACCATACACTACAAGCACACCATAATAATTCCTTCACTTAACTTATTTAATTAATTTCTTAGCAAATAAATCCTTATTATCCATATCACTCATGTACGAATTACCCTCACTCACTCCGACTGAGCAAGCATATTCCGACTAGGCCCAGTTCGGGGTGTGACACAGTATGCATTATTTGTTACACTTTCTTTTATTTCGTTGATATTGGAATTAGGATACTATAACACATAAATACCCGAAGGGGATTCCATAATTTCACATAGGGGTCCATATCAGATCCGAGAACACTTAGGTGCATAAAGCACTAGCTCAGATAGCATATAAGCCACAATACACAATATATTCACATTCATATCCAATGCTTATTCTCATACCTTCCCACGAGTCATCACATAAGCTCATCAACTCGATACTTATTATTCCGTTCACATTCTTTGGTTCATTTATTGCCTGCTAAGTCAAGGGGGTAGATAACGAGTGAACACATTAGTACCCGGGGTACAAACAAATGTAACTTCTATCATTTTCATTCAAAAACATTTTCACATTGGGGATTCTTAAACAAGATCCAACTTATAAGGATCGTGAGGACCCAACCGGTGACCTAATCAGGGTCTAGAAAACATTGGGGCTACAGCAACAGAACTCTATAGTCATGCCTATCTATCCATGACTTGACTAACGCAGGCTATATGCATAATTATTTCATTTAATGATACACATGTCATTTTAACACCTTCTTAGGAGCACATACCTTTATTGAGGTCACATATTAAGTTAACCTTTTAATAATTAAAAGTACTTAAAACACACAAATCCCAAACCTGACTTCCTTTGCTCCTATAAGCTCAATTGATTGCTCATCCATAATCACAATCATCCAGTGTCATCATCAAATACACACAAAACAACCCAAAATTCAATGGTCAACCCAAATCACCTATAACCTTTAATCATGTAAAATAAGAGGAAAAGAAGAAGAAAGGAACCAATTACTCACCTTATCAACCCTTGAATTTGCTAAACCATCCAAAACTACAGCAGCAAGAGAACAAATTGAGACAAGGAAGAAGAAAAAGAAGAAGAAGAAGAAGAAGAAGAAGAAGAAGAAGAATATGAGGAACGTAAGAGAGAGGAGAGCAGATTTTTTTTTTTTGCCCTCTCTCATGTTCTCTCTCTTCCTTTTATACCTCTTCAATCCATTCTTATCTCCATGCCACATGTCACTTTGCTATTGGTCCATATAAGATTTTTATGTCAAATTCCCTTTTTAATCCTTGATCATACTTCCTTTCCTTCAGTTAGCATAAAACTTTATCATTCTCCACATAGGCCCACATCATTAATTGATTCCCTCAATTAAGTCCTAAATTAATACCTCACAACTTTACAATTGGCCGTACTTGCCGAAACTTTTACATTAATACCAAATTCATCCTTTCAGCACACTCAACATCACCATTACAAAAATTCAGCCACCACTATTCCTAGACATGTACAAATCCGTCTAGGGCACATTTCAGGGTGTTACAACTCTTCGCTCCTTAAAGAATTTTATCCTCAAAATTCACTCACATCGGAGAGTCCATAGACTATACTCCAAGTCGCTATCATTCATATAGATTACTTATATGTCATCGTATGACACTTACATTCTGCACTTATAACACATACCTTTTAATTATTCCTGAACACTCAATTCTTAACATACTTATCTGTTTTTACTTATTCCATCACTATGCTCTTAAACAACTTCTTTCAATCATAGCAACTATACAAATCATAACCTTTTTTTGTTCGCAACCATACTCATACTCATAAAACTGATTTAATCAAATCTCATAATTCCGTTCTCATTAACTTACGTTCAAATCAATCATATTTATCAGAACAATCATTACTTCTACTACCATTAAAAAAAAAAAACACATGCACTTCACACCTGAACCATTATACTCATGACATCTTAACACGCAATTTCTTTAATACCTCAAATATATCAGATACGCGAGTTACTTTCTTCACTTATAACACTTATGTCTTAATCAAAATCTTATCACATTGACTTGCACAAAGTTCCATAATATTCTTTTCTTCTTAACTCTAACTATTTTCACTTTACATTTTCCTTAACAACTACGATACTCTTTATCAACATGCCTCCTCTTAATATCAAACACTCTATGTATACCTTGTCAGCTTTCTCTTCAAATGAAACACATACACGGATGCTTTTCACATACAATTGAGGGATGTGAATGAAATTACTATGTACTGATTGATGTATGCAAAATGATGCAGAAATGCAATGTAGGCTACAACAATGCACTTTTCCCATCCCCATGTTCAATATGCTCATTTCAAATGATTTCGATGAGACAGCTGATAGACATACGGAGTGTTACCATATTCTTATAAAATTTATGTACTCTTCCATTTCGAAATCACCAAATATCTCTTCCCAAGGGGTAATCACTTATCAAAAAATTCAAGGACTCTTACAAAACTTTCTCCCATTATCCACATTATACTGAAGATAATTCCTAATAGAACCTCTAATAACTCATCTAGCAAACACATCCCAAATCTAGCAAGCACATATAAAAGTCCAGAGTAGGCAGATTATAATCTACCGAGCTAACACTTTAACTAAATACCTTATCTTACTGGGAACTTTCATTCCCAATGCACACATAAGGAACAAGGACATCTGCTTTGCCCAACATAAAACTATACAGACACACTTCTAAATACCTAGTCGGCTAGAACCGACTAAACGTATGCTCTAATACCACTAAATGTAATACCCCAACTCATACATAGTACACCGTATGATAACATGGTCATGTACTATGGTGAGTGGAGGGTGTTACCAGACGGAGACACAAACATAGCAGAGACAGAAATAGAATAATAAAATTTCATACAATCTAAAACACTAATGACACATACCTTACCTTCGTATCCATCTCTTACTTACTGCTATCCACATTAATCATATTACAACCCATCAGAGATTACAGAACAAATCTTAATTACTTACAATAAACTTATACAATACTTTACGGACTCATTGGCCAAAATTACTGCGTAATGCCCGAGCAGAACTTCTATCTCCTTAACCTGCACAGATAAACACTCGTGCTAAGCGCAAGGGCTTAGTTGGAAAAAACCATGATAATGAACAGCCACTCACAGTGGTTGTTGATGCCAAACACATGCATATATATAATAATTATACAAAGTACACAAATTAAAAGATACCATAATTATACTTTTCTCGAAATATCATTCACCTTAAGACTGATTGTTTTTAAACTAAAAATATATGTTTAAACATCCTACCATTTACTCATTTACCTAATCATTTGTTAACATTAACTCCTTTTTAAACTACAAATAATCATATTATTCGTCTATTTTAAATCCTAGACATTCTCATTCTCCCAAGTATTCTTAATTCATGACTAAAACAATCTTGTGACTTTATGGGAAAACATTTAATTTGTTCTAGTTAAAGCACTATTCAAAAACTTTTAATGTAATTATCTTGTAAGATTTAGTTCGGGATTGAAATGAATATTTCAAGCTTCCTACATATCCCAAAGATTGGGAATCAGAACCACGTAGTTCTAGAGATAATTCACAGAATACAAATTCCCAATTTATCCATAATTCATTCTCTAGGTTCAATTATCTATTTCTTGCCTAATACACATTATCTCAAGTTATTAATCAATATACCTAACATATTCTTTTAGAAGTGAAAATTTAATGTTCATAAATATTCAATGCACATAAGTTCCTTACCTGACATTAGGCATGTGTTATCAAGGCCGGAATCCTAAAGGCAGACATACATATCGTAACATGTAATCTAAGTTCAAATATACAAAGACCTTCAATACATGCAAAGGAATGCAACCATATAACTCATTTACTGATTATTTGACTATAATAATTACTTATATTAAACACTTCAATAATTCTCTATAATGACCTCATATAAGTAACAATACTCACAACTTATAAATAGATTAACAGTATGCATTATTTGTTACACTTTCTTTTCTTTAGTTGATATTGGAATTAGGATACCATCACGCATAAATACCCGAAGGGGATTCCACAATTTCATATAGGGGTCCATATCAGATCCGAGAACACTTAGGGGCATAAAGCACTAGCTTAGATAGCATATAAGCCACAATAGACAATATATTCACATTCATATCCAATGCTTATTCTCATACCTTCCTACGAGTCATCATATAAACTTATCAACTCGATACTTATTATTCCATTCACATTCTTTAGTTCATTTATTGCCTGCTAAGTTAAGGGGGTGGATAACGAGTGAACACATTGGTACCCGTGGGTACAAATAAAAGCAAATTCTATCATTTTCATTCAAAAATATTTTCACATTGTGGGATTTTAAACAAGATTCAATTTATAAGGATCACGAGGACCCAACCGGTGACCTGATTAGGGTCCAAAACACATTGGGGCTGCAGCAACAGAACTCTATAGGCATGCCTATCTATCCATGACTTGACTAACGTAGGCTATACGCATAATTATTTCATTTAATGATACACATGTTATTTTAACACCTTCTTAGGAGTACATACCTTTATTGTGGTCACATAATAATCATGCATTTATTCATATTAGTCATACTTATAATATTCAGAAATAATCATGTGCATAATTCACTTAATAATCAAACCAATAGCTCATAAAAAATATAAAACACAACAACATTTTTGAACATAGAGTAGTATCGCGCTCGTGACAGAGACCATTTCTTTTCCGGTCGCGCTCGCGACAGATGCCAATTCTTCTCTGTCGTGTTTGCGCTAAGCCTCGTGCTCATGACAAAACTCAACCCTGTGATTTTCACTTTATGAAGCCCTCGTATCGCGCTCGCAACAGAGGAATTCCAGTCAAAATCTCCTCTTTAATTACCCTCATTCATTTCAATTTCCATGCCATGAACAAATAAATCAATATTATAATCAATATGATAATATAATATTTAATAATCCAATGTCAATTTCCATATATATATATATATATATATGTATATATATATATATATATGTATGTACATATATATATAGATACATATATATATAGATATATATATATATACATATATATATGTATATATATATATATGTATATATATATAGATATATATATATACATATATATATGTATATATATATATATGTATATATATATAGATATATATATGTATATATATATATATATATATATATATATATATATATATATATACATATATATATATGTGTGTATATATATATATATATATATAATTAATATTATAATATATAATAACAAGATGGAACGTGACTTTCATTCATTATCCCACTTCAAGCATTCTACTCATCTTATAATAAACATATAAAGCACAATTGGAAACTTAGCATGAAAAATTGTATTATTGGGACAACAAATCAAAAGAAAACAAAGGAGGGAGAAGAAGGTTATCACGAGTCGTGCTCAATGTCATGACTCATGAAAGTGCCCTGCTGTCACAACTCATGAAAGAGCCAAATCATGCCGAGTCATGACGATTGTCACGACTCGAAACAGGACATGCACCAGGGTAGATTCCAACCCTCTTCCTTTTCGTTCAAAATCAAATAGAAAATGGCATTTTCAACCAAAGTAGTCTTCTCAACAAATATTTCCCAAGATGTTAAATTTCTAATGGATCTAATTTCAGATCATTTGGATCACTAAAACTCTAGATATAAGCTAAACATTCCATATTGCTCCCATTGAGGCGGTAGAATCCCTTTATCAGCTTTGAGCTCAATTTCAAGCATCCTAAAGTCAGATATAGGTCACAGTTATTCCTATAAAAGATGTAGATATATGTCTTATCTTTCCAAATCAACTAAAATCATGCAATTTGGAGCTGTATAACTCAACTTATGCCTAACGAAATAACTAAAGGTCTCACTAAATTTGTGCAGAATTTCCCTTTAAAAATTCAACATTTCCAATTCAATAAATTTCACGTCAATCATCAACACAATTCAATTCAATTTCACACGAAATATCCATATACATATTAAGTTAACCTTTTAATAATTAAAAGTATGTAAAACACACAAATCCCAAACCTGAATTCCTTTGCTCCTATAAGCTCAATTGATTGCTCATCCATAATCACAATCATCCAGTTTCCTCATCAAATACACACAAAACAACCCAAAATTCAAAGGTTAACCCAAATCGCCTATAACCTTTAATCATGTAAAAGAAGAGGAAAAGAAGAAGAAAGGAACCAATTACTTATCTGATCAACCCTTAAATTTGCTAAACCATCCAAAATTACAGCTGCAAGAGAATAAATTGAGAGAATGAGAAGAAGAAGAAGAAGAAGAAAAATATGAGGAACATGAGAGAGAGGAGAGCAAATTTTTTTCTGCCCTCTCTCAGGTTCTCTCATGTTCTCTCTCTTCCTTTTATACCTCCTCAATCCATTCTTATCCCCTACCACATGTCACTTTGCTATTGGTCCATCTAAGATTTTTATGTCAAATTCCCTTTTTAATCCTTGATCATACTTCCTTTCCTTCAGTTAGCATAAAACTTTATGATTCTCTACATAGGCCCACATCATTAATTGATTCCCTCAATTAAGTCCTAAAATAATACCTTACAAGTTTACAATTGACCGCACTTGCCGAAACTTTTACATTAATATCAAATTCATCCTTTCGGCACACTCAACATCACCATTACATAAATTCAGTCACTACTATTCCTAGACATGTACAAATCCATCTAGGGTACATTTTGGGGTGTTACATGTAGTCCCCCGACCCTGTCTGAGTAAGCCGAACACTATGTCATGGCCGATGTTGAGCTGTGTCCCTGTCACCATAGCCTATAAACTCCAAATCTCCGTGGCATTGATAGCACCGGGACTACCGACTCAGCCCATATAACTGCTAGCCAAAACTCTCTGGATGTATCTAAAAACCTATGAAGTTAGTAAAGTACTCTTGGCCATGTTATGATCATAATAGGCTCCTTGTACCGTGATTAACTCCCATTGGTTTTCTAGGACACTCCTATCCGGTATCGGCACATGGTCTCATGTTGGAAGACCCATGATTTGTGCAAAATCTCGGCGACTCATTGTATGCTCTCTGCCTCTAACCTGAAATGATATGACCCCAGGATCTGTGTCTAACCTCAAAAACCCTCTGTACTGGATCGTGGCCAAGAACTCTCTGGTAACCTCTAGGTATGTGAGGTAAGCAGGCGTAAGGATCTTGGTCCAGCCTATCACCGCTAACAAGGTACTAACTTCCTCCCACATGCCCATCTGTTTCAAGAATGGTTAGGACATGAACTTACATGACGAGAACTGTGAGTGGCACAATGCCTCAAATCTTCGGCTATGAGCACCGCTCATCCAGTCCAATGGTGGAATCTCTTCAAGTTCCTAAGTGGATTGCATCGTGGAGGCATCCTGCAAAATTCAAATAATTAGCTCATGCAACTATGCAATTTTTTTTACGATTTTCAAAAATTTAGGCAGCATTTTGGCTAAAATTTGCCCAACCTCTTGCATGTATAAAGAATATTTGAATAGGCCTCGGGCCCTAGCAATAAACTCAATAAAATATATCATGTAGTGTCCAAAATTATGCCGCAAATAATTTAAAATTTATCATTTATTATTATTTTACAAAAATAAACATTGTCATCTTCATTAATTTATTTTTTATGTGTCTCTTTCTACTTTTTTTTCACGTTATTCTTCAGGTTAGTAGTGGCTGCCAACTCCATGCACATGTATTTTTTCCATAAATTTCCTATATTTTGTCATACATTTACTTAAAATATATTTCTAACATAAAAGTATACAAAATGAAGTAGTCAAGAGAGAGAAAATATACTGAAAATTAACCTGGTAGTTAAAGTGGCCAATAAAAAAATTGCCGAAAAACTTGAAAAAAATGATGTCTCTACATAGACAATCGAACAATGATCGTTTTGGCGCAAACGGTGCACAAATCAGAGCACAGATGGAGGAGATATGAGTGAAAAATCGAATAAAAACAAAGAAATTGTGAAAATTTGAAAAATTGGAGAAGAGCAAAAAAAGTGAGGGGAGGCTGTGACGCGCGCGCCGGATCCCGAGCACCGCCCCTATGACCGCCCGCTTGAGGGCGATCGGGCATTTGCGGGTCCGTTGGCATCTTGCAATAAATCGCAAGTGCGTCTATGTTGGGCAACAAAGAGGTATCATGGAGTCGCCACCCAATAGAACATTGGGAAAGTTACTCTCGCCTCGGAGAGCCTAAGACTGCGCTTAATATCCATGTTGGGCCATGAGGCCTAGGATTAGCGCTAAAGTCTCGTGACCCAAGAAGTATTTTGGAGGATAACCTCTAACCTCTCGAGCCCAAAGACCAGAGCTGGGTCCGGGATTTCTCATCTATTTCTACCTCGATTAATTTATGATTGAATTTTAATTGTCATTAATTCGCTCTCTCTCCACACAATGCAATTAATTTAAGGCGCATTTACTCATTTTAGGAAAACCATAAATTAGCGAGTAAAGCAATGAATTACAATAATACAAGGAGCGGAATACAACTCCCATTTAAAAGTGCAAACATACATAAAACCGGGGAATTTTATTAATTATGAGGACTTTGGTCCCCGCATGCACAATTAAAGAAAAAATTCTGGATGTGATGATTTTATTTGGGATGAAAATTAGGACATTGGTCCCATTTTATTATGAAAAATCTAAATTAATTTAGTAAGAAATATTTTTATGATCTTTATTTAGGTGCGCATAGGAAAACATTTTATTCAATGAATATATACAAGGAAATTAAAAATATAAACGAAATGAGAAAAAATGTATAAAGGAAATACCAAACCCTGCAAATCCTCCTTCATGTGCATGGATGCTCAAATGAGAATAAAACAATGATTTGCAACCAAAAATCAAAAAGAAATTCATGTTAGTGATTAGGCCAATGAAATAATACAACATAAAAGGTAATATGTACAATGACCATATAACATGCATAAGATACTATAACATGCATAAAAAATAATTATGATGCAATTTAACATGCATAAAGTGATTAAGATGCAATTTAACATGCATAAGGTGATGAAGTATCATGGCATATGCAACTTATTAATAATAGTTATTAACATACATGGAAGATTAGTGACAATCAATTTTATTATAGTTAAGACATGAATAAATGTGTAACATGAGAATAATTTCACTTAACATGCATAACTAGCATAAAATAATGACTATAACACTCATACATGCCAAAGAAAGCATAATAATAAACATGATATAGCATTAAGAAATTAAAGGTATTTACAACCTAAAACATGCATAATTACATGAACAAAGAATAATTTGACATGAAAAAAAAGATTAATAGAATTTAAAAAGCTTATTTGTTATATGAATAATTGAAGATAAAATAAAAAAAATAAGAAGAAGAATATGGAGACTAAGAGAATTTACATGTTTGATATGTTAATTGGAAGCCAAAATAAATGAAATTAACAAGAGAGTTAAGGAGCAAAGCCAAGAATAATTACCCTCAAATTCAGTTTTGAAGAATTGAAGATAGAAGTGTTGAATTCCTTGTCTTCTCTTGGGAAAATCCTTAGAAAATAGCTTGAAAACTTGAAGAAAAGCTCTTGGAAACAAGTGTGTAAGATGGATTTTTTTCTCTCAACTCAAAGCTCCAAAATTCAGTTTTTTTTCTCCAAAATGTTCCTGATTCGTCCTCTCCCTGTTCTGAATTTTTCTAGTGTTTTTAATCATCAAAAACTACCCAAAAACCACCAAAAACCGTCCAAAAACGGTTGAAAATCGAGTGGGGGTCGAAAAGTGGGCGAAATGGGCGAAGGGGGGCGTCAATCGTGCGCCTCGCGCACGTTTCCGCGCGGATGCGCGGAGTCTCCGCGCACGACGTGCGCGGAGCGAGCGACGCCCAAGGCGTCGTGCGCGCAGAGCTACCGATGCCCAGGGCGTCGGCCGTGCGGAGCGCACGCTCCGCAGCGCTCCGCGCACGGACATTCGCGACGGCCCCTGGCCGTCGCCCTTCCGTCGCGAATCTTTTCCCCCATTTTCCATTTTTCCTACTTTCTTCATTTTTTCATCATTTTTCACCTTTTTTTTTTTTTTTTTATAAAATACCCTCAACCTAAAACACACTTTTTCTTCTTCAAAATAATTTAAATAATTTAAAAAAAATATTTTTAAAATACCCTTTTTACTCACCGAAAAGACAAGGAAAATCACTTCTGAGCTCCAATCTTTTTGCCTATAAGCCGGCATAGCTAAATTTCATCATCGGGTAATCCTGATCAAGGCTACTCGGGACCCGGTGTCTACAGTTGCCCCCAATTTTGAAGAGACTAGTGCATGGGTGCCTAGGTGAGCCAAAATTCAGGAAAAGGAAAGAAACGCATACCTGAAGCGGCGATCTTCCTGCTTGATGGAGTTATGATGATAGCTGCTGCTGTCTTTTTTGTTGTAGCTGGTAATACCGTAGGTGCGCTAACCTCTTGTGGGTGGCGCCGCTATCGTGCTAAACATTGTGCATTGGTAATGCCGTGGTCGTGCTAACCTCTTGTGGGTAGTGCCGCCATCGTGCTAACCGCTGTGAACTGGTAGTGCCGTGGTCGTGCTAACCTCTTGTGGGTAGTGCCGCCATCGTGCTAACCGCTGTGAATTGGTAGTGCCGTGGTCGTGCTAACCTCTTGTGGGTAGTGCCGCCATCGTGCTAACCGCTGTGAACTGGTAGTGCCGCGGTCGTGCCAACCTCTTGTGGGTTGTGCCGCCATCGTGCTAACCGCTGTGAATTTTGGTAGTGCCGTGGTCGTGCTAACCTCTTGTGGGTAGTGCCGCCATCGTGCTAACCGCTGTGAATTTATTTTTTATTTTTTTATTTTTTTATTTTTTTGCTCCTTTAGATGTTTGGACTAGTGTCATCACTTGGCTTTTTGTGGGTGTTTCCCGCCGATTTCTCCTGCAAGATTGTATGCATAGGAGTATACAAGAAATCATGTGTGTATGTTATGGAATGCAAATGCTTGCAAAAATGTATAGATCACGCCCTAGGTGATCCATAGTTTGCTGAACTTATAGCTTGTCTGCTGTACCATGCCCCCTGAATCCTGAGGATCGTCGACAAGCTTTCTGAAAGAGACGTCCGGTGTATATCCCTTGCCCCCTGGTCAATGATCATTTACTTGGGATTCTATTTCATGTTCTGTGTTGTGTGTTGTCTGACTGACGGAAAATCATCTTGAAATAATGCCGCCTTATCGCTCCAGGCATTGAATGTCATTGTTTTAAAGGTAGTGCGTCCCTTGTGGATTTTCGCACTAGCTTTTCTTTGCGGGAAATGCGTCTCTTATGGGATTTTCACACAACCCTTTGCCTAATTTTTGCCTGGAATGGACCCAACCCAATCCAGCGGCTTTTATTATTATTATTTTTTTTTTTTGTATTTTTATTTTTATTTTGTAGGGCAGACTGCCTGTTTCCAGGTTTTCACCCTGCCCTTTGGCCTAACTTTTGCTTAGAGAGCCAGTTACGGTTTTCATCTCTAACGGCCTTTTTTTTTTTTTTTTTTTTTTAATCACCAAAGCTTCTGTTAAGAGCAAATAGCACATATCCGATGAAGGGACTGAGCAATAATCATTAGATGAACAATTGGTATATTTCTTTTTAAGACAGAACTGAAAGATCAATGAAAATGTATTCTTTTATTCATTGCAAAATTGTGTACATTTCTATATGATTTCATCATACATGATTTTCATTTGACCAGAATTCAAAAGCATATGACTACACCTAATCTCGGAGTGGGTTTTGTCAGCATCAAACTCCTGTTATCAATCGGCCCTCTCGGGTTTTCTCGATTGAATATTTTCTCTTGGCCCTTAATTTTTGCCCAGGATGCCTTTTTTCGGTTTTCACCCTGACAGGGCGCCCAATTTTAGCAAAGGCCGCCTTTTTTCGGTTTTCGACCCGCGGGGCATTTATTCTCTTCTTTTTATTTTTGGTCTTTAGCCATGGAACCTTTTAAGTCTATCGACATTGACCGGGTCCTTGAACTCATTCCCATCGCTGTCTGCTAAAATTGCTGCTCCTTTTGTTAGCAACTTTTTCAAAATGAAAGGTCCTTCCCAGGTTGGTCTGAATTTTCCTCGTATGTCTGGAACTCCCGGCCTCATCATCTTAAAGACCAAATCCCCCTCCTTCAACGGGTGCTTTCGTACTTTCTTGCCAAACGACCGAGCCAGCCTCTTCTGATAAACTTGATTGTGGTAATAGGCTCTCAACCTATCTTCATCCAATAGATTCAACTGCAACAATCGCTGTTGTGCCCATTCTGTCTCCGGAACCTCGGCTTCCAGGACTACCCTTAATGATTTCAGCTCAATTTCAACCGGCAGGACTGCTTCAGTTCCATACACCAAAGAGAATGGTGTTGCCCCCGTAGAGGTTCTGATTGTTGTTCTATATCCCCAAAGTGCGAATGGTAACTTTTCTGCCCAATCCTTGTAGTTCTGAACCATCTTGGCTAAAATTCTCTTCACATTCTTATTCGCCGCTTCAACTGCACCGTTTGCTTGAGGACGGTAAGGAGAAGACCTATGATGTTTGATCCCATATTTCTGGAGCATCTGTTTAGTCTCTGCAAGGAATTGTACCCCATTATCAGATACAATGTGATGTGGGAGACCATATCTGCATATCAAATTCCGCTCAATGAATTTAGCCATATCCCTTGCATCAACCTTCTTGAAAGATTCAGCCTCAACCCACTTAGTGAAGTAGTCAATGGCAACTATGATAAATCTATGCCCATTAGAAGCCGTAGGACGGATTTCGCCTATGATGTCTATTCCCCATGCTGCAAATGGCCATGGAGATGTTAAGTTATGTAACTCTGAAACTGGCACATGCCTCAAATTCGCGTACTGTTGGCATAACTGGCATTGCTTCACAAATTTTGAACAATCTGTATCCATTGTGAGCCAATAAAACCCTTGGCGCATGATCTTCTTTGCTAAGGCTAAGCCATTCATGTGAGCTCCACAAACCCCGGCATGAACTTCTTCCATAACTCTTTTAGCTTCTTTCTCTGCCAGACATCTTAACTGGATACCATCAGCTTGCCTTTTGTATAAAGTGCCATTAACATTGATGAATTGAGTGGATAACTTCCTGATCATTCTCTGGTCCTTCTCAGTGGCTTCCTCTGGAAAGACTGATCTCTCTAAATAATTCTGAATGTCATAATACCATGGATTTCCATCAATGGCCTCAATGTCCATCACCTGCTCAGCTTCAAAGCAAGGTCTTTCCGAACTATAAATCAGCACGGGTTTCATCGCAACTCCTGTTGGGTTGTCCCACATGGACACTAAAGTTGCTAGAGCATCAGCTAACTGATTTTAATCTCTGGGGATGAAGTGGAAAGTGCAAATCTCGAACCGGCTGCTCAACGTTCTCAAGTGCTTTACATAAGGCAGCAGCCTTTCTTCCTTGACTGACCACTCTCCTTTAATTTGATGAATTACCAAGGAGGAATCCCCAAATACTTCTGCGGTCTTTGCCCCCAGAGCAAGCAATGCTTCCAATCCAAAGATGTAAGCTTCGTATTCTGCTTCATTATTGGTAGCCTTATACCTCAGCTTCTTAGCCAATGGTAACCTTTCACCATCTGGGGTCGTAAGAATAACTCCCACGCCTGCTCCCTTATTATTGACTGCTCCATCAAAGAATAATTGCCACCCTTGTACTGTTATGGCCGTGACATCTTCATCTGGGAAGTTGTATTCAAACTGATCTCCCTCAATAGGATGCTCGGCTAAGAACTCCGCTACAGCTCTTCCCTTAATGGTTTTCCTGGTTATGTACTCAATGTCAAATTCCTGCAATAGCAGTAACCATCTTCCTATCTTCCCTAGTAGAGAGGGTGCTTCTTGGAGGTATCTGAGCGGATTATGTTTGGCAACCGTTTGTACCTTGAAGGAATGAAAGTAGTGTCGCAACTTCTTAGAAGCCCAGATAACCGCTAAACAAATCTTTTCCACCTCTACATATTTGGCTTCGTAAGGAAGGAATTTCTTGCTAAGATAGTAAACGGCAAACTCTACACCAAAATCGTCTTCCTGAGACATCATAGCACCCACTGAGTTATCTTCCACAGCCAGGTACAGGTTAATGGTTTGGCACGGTGTGGTGGTCTTAACACTGGAGGATTTAGCAGATAGTCCTTAATGGTGTCAAAGGCCAGTTGACAGTCATCGTTCCATAGCACCGGCTGATTCTTCCTAAGAAGCTTGAAAATAGGCTCACATACCGAAGCTAGCTTGGCAATAAATCGACTGATGTACTGAAGCTTTCCTAGGAAACTTCTGACGTCCTTCTCCTTCTGGGGCACTGGCATCTCTCTTATGGCTTTGACCTTATCGGGATCTACCTCGATTCCCCTCTGGCTTACCACATGGCCTAACAACTTTCCTGATGTAACTCCAAAAATGCACTTCTTGGGATTGAGTCGCAGATCATACTTGCTAATCCTTTGAAAGAACTTTTCTAATGCCTCAAAGTGACCTTCCCTGGTAGCCGACTTAATCATCATGTCGTCGACGTACACCTCCACTTCTTTGTGGATTAAGTCATTGAGAACCTTGGTTGCCATCCTCTGATAGGTTGCTCCTGCATTCTTCAACCCAAAAGGCATAACCCGATAGGCATATGTCCCCCACTCGGTGATAAAGGCTGTCTTGATCCGGTCCACTATCTTGTTAAGAATTTGATTGTACCCTGCGTATCCATCCACAAAGCTATACATCATACAAGCAGCAGCACTATCTATTAGCACATCAATATGAGGCAGTGGGAAATCATCTTTAGGGCAAGCTTTGTTCAGGTCTCGATAGTCGACGCATACTCGAACCTTACCGTCTTTCTTAGCTACAGGAACCACATTAGCTAACCATGTTGGGTATTGAACCTCTATCAGGAACTTGGCCTCAATCTGCTTATGGATCTCCTCTTTCACTTTCTGTGCCCATTCTGGCCTAAGCCTCCGAAGCTTTTGCTTGACTGGTTTAAACTCTGGGTAAGTTGGGATGGCATGTTCGGCAACATCTCGATCTATTCCCGGCATATCCTCATAGGTCCAGGCAAAGACTTTTTCATATTTTTTTAATATTCTCTCAAATTTTATTCTCTCTTCAGGAGTTATGTCTGATGCTAGCAAAATTTTCTTTGGATTTTCCAAAGTTCCGAGATTAAATGCAGTTGTGCCAGTTGAATTAATATCAAAAATGAATGCATCATGCTTATGATCATGCGAAATGAAATCATCAGAAACATCACACAAGTAAGCAAAGTTGTTCATCTCATTAACATAATCAGAAACATTAACATTGTTCTCAAAGAGTTCTGGTATAAAAAGAGAATCTAAATGACTATCAACTTCAGTCGATGCTGATGCTGCAGATGACTGTGCTTTGGCTTCTTGATTTGGTGAAATCTTGAGATCCTCAATCTTCGGCTCTGGTTCCACTATCTTCTCCTTCCCTTTGAGCTTAGTGGCTAATAGCTTATCAGTGACGATCTCTTCAGGCTCATCCCTGTCCCATATGCTGCATTGGGTCATAATCTCTTCATCCCAAAAGTTCTCTACAGCTTTAACAACTCCGATCTCCCAATCAAAGACATCGTTAAAAATTTCAAATCCAGGGATAATCTTCCCATCTACCCATTGCGGTTCTTCTTCTCCAGTGTAGGCACAAACCGATGATGATGGCACAAAGCTCTCCGAAATATGGGGAATCTTCCCTGACCCTTTCTTCTTACCATATTCTCCTTTGTAGCCCAACCCCTTTCGATCTTTCTGACCACGTGTAGTGATAGCATTCTGCAGCCCTTGTGACTCTTTTCCCAAACCAGCCCCTGGGAGGAAGTGCATCTTCTTCAGCATATTCACCACTTGAGGGCTACCTTCTAGGTTTTGCTCTTCTCCGATCATCGATACATGAAAGCCACTGAATGGCTGATTAGAGATCTCCAAGGCAGACACTTGGTTCTCTCTTGCTGCTTTAATGGTCACTACTTCTCCTTCATGGGGTATTTTAATTATCTGGTGTAATGTGGATGGTACTCCCCCTAACTTGTGGAACCACGATCTACCAAGCAGAGCTGAGAAGTTTGCTGGAATCGGCAAGACCACAAAATCTATTTCTGTCTCAATGGGCCCTGTCTTTACCAAAGCTTTGAAAATTCCCGATGCTTGCCTCCTGGAGTTGTCGTAGGCAGTGATGGTCAGGTCAGATTTGCTTAACATACTCTCATCCATCCCAAAGGCCTGAAGTGCCACCAAAGGGCAGACATTTATCGATGACCCGTCATCAACCATGACACAAGCGGTGTGTTTACCATTGATCTGTGCCTTGATGTACAATGGTCGGTTGTGGTTACGACCCTCTGTTGGTAGGTCTGCATCAGAAAAAACCAACTTCTCCCCGGATCCCCCCTTTACAAGGTCTAACAGCTCAGATGGGGAGATCGTAGTTGCTACAGTTGATACACTCAATGCTTCGACTAACTTCTGTCGGTGCGAGGGGGACTGTCTCAAGAGGTCCCAAATAGATATCTGAGCCGTGGTCTTTTTCAGTTGCTTCACTATTGAATTTTCTTCCGGCTCTTTCTCTGCGATTGCTTGTGCTGGGTCCTGCTGCTTCTCGGCTTCTGGAATGACCCTCCCACTTCTTGTTACTGCTTCTACTCTTTCTTCTTCCTCTGAATCCCACGGATCCGTAAACTCTCCATTCTTCTCATCTTCATCATCTCCACTATCACTAGTGGACCAACAGTCTATTGCTGCCACGGAAACCCCTTCTCCATCCACTGCAGGGCGAGTAATAGCGACATACTCATTTCCATATAGGTCTTGCATCACATACCATTCTGATAGGCTTGATCCAATCATAAAGACTGGAGGTGGCACTGCATTATAACCGGACTTCTTCTTGCTTTCCCTCTGCTCAGGATCGGTGATCTGCTTGTTGTCAATTAGATCTTGGACCCGATGTCTTAGCGTTATACACTCATCCGTCAAATGCCCGGTATGTTGGTGGAATGCGCAGTATTCATTCTCTTTGTGCCCTGGCTGTCCTTGGGCCTTGGCCGGTTTAGGTGATAGGGGCCGCAGTTTTCCTTCTTTTATTAGCCTCTTCAGCACCCATGATAAAGGCTTACCCAAGTTGGAGAAATACCTCTGACTTATGCCGGTTGCAGACACCTCGGCAGTCTTCCCAACTCTGTTACCACTGCTTGAACCTACTGGTTTGGCCGTCCCCTGATTGCTGTATCCCCTCCGGGCATAGGACTCACTATTTGCCCTCTTGGATAAATATTCTCCTTCCGCTTCTATAGCAATGTCCTTCAAAGATTCCCAATCCTTGAGTCCCTTCATTTTCAGTCCCTCTCTCAAGTAAGGACTGGCATTTTGAATGAATAGCCGGATCTGATCAGAAGTGTCCGGTTTGCATTTCATCTCCATAACCCGGTTTGTCCACCGAGTAAGGTACTCGTGGAAGGACTCCCCAGCCTTCTGCTGTAACAACTCAAGATCTTTCAAAGTGACCTCCATCCGGGTACTGCAATCGTACTGCTTAAGGAACTCTTCGGTCAACAAGTCCCAGTCCTCCTTGGATCTCCTGTCAAGCCCATGGTACCAATCAATAGCAGCTCCTGTGAGACTCAAGCAGAAATATTCTATCTTCTGCTTTCTTGTTAAGGTCGTTCCCTTCATGACCAGCGAGTATTGCTTGATGTGTGCGGCAGGGTCAGAGGTTCCATCAAATTTGGGAATGTCCGGCATCTTAAAATTCTGGGGAATCAGGTCATCCCCATCCAGCTCTCGGTCTTCTGGGTTCATTCCTTTTCCCACGGGCATCATCCTTGCCATGACCTCAAATCTCTCTTCCATTTTCCTCCACATTGCCTCATCTAGTTTTGGCGACTTCTCTTTAGCTACTGCATGCTCCTCATGCTCATCTCCCCCAAACTCAACTTCAGACCTGGGGCCTTCTCTGCGCTCAATGGGTGCAGGTACTCTTTGCTCAATAATAGGTGGGTCAACCACTGGTTGGTTAACCGCAGCAGGACGTTCTTCTCTAACAACCTCTTATTCAGCTGATACTCGGACAGGAATAGCAGCAGCTTGTTGCCCAGCTATGGTGGCGGCAAGATTGCCCATCATTGCAATCATTCGGGCTTCAAATTCCTCCATTCTCTTTCCTACCTCCTCGATGATTATTGCCCGAGTTGCATCAGACTCATTTGATGGATTAGCCATACTTACTTCTGTTGATGATTTGGAAGAAAACCCCACACTTCCTTCTAAGACTGACTCTGAACTCTGATCTGACACTAACTCAGTTAACCCCAAAAGCGGCGTCCTTCTTAACCGTCCGTCGGGACCTCTAGACCACCCAGGAGAATCTATGATGGCTGAAATGCAAAGATTGTTAAGATGATGCATGATTGAAATGCAATGTATGCTCGTGCTGATGCAACATAGACAAACACATGCAAGCAGATAGATATTTCCAACCTTGTATCTCCCACACACGTGGTAGTGCGGTCTCTTTCCTAGGTGGGCTTGATCCATGAGTTAACGGGGAACCCAATGGACACGTATGGTGCGCGGTAAAAAACCGGCAGCATAACAGCTCCTATCTAATGTACATACGTATGGGTGTTTGGCAATTAAACAATTCAACTTAACTAAGATGGGCCCACCGGGGCATGAAAGCCTTTGATGAAGACCATTTAATTAAATTGGTTTCATTTAATATATGATGGCCCATATAGCAAGCATAGTATTACGGTACATTTCACCTAGTGGAAGTATCTATTGCCATTACATGAGCTTTGGACAAAGGAGATGTTACTTTAAGGCTACCCAAGCATGATCCCTGCCGACGGGTCTAGCTCTTCACAAGCATAGCGACCAGTCGGGTCGTCATTTTGATATACCATTAAGGTACATGGCTTGGGCTGGTGATTATCCTTAACACTTCCCCAAATTGAGTGAAAATGAGGTCGTGCTTCGGGAACGCACCGGGGCTTGAAAAGGGACCAAACTAACTTAATCTAAAGCTCTAATGAGATGATATGCAATTTTGAGATAAAGCGAATTTATGAATTAAATTTTAACCATAAATGTTAAATGAGGTATTTTCAAATTGAAATCTCGAACCATATCGTTCCCCAGTGGAGTCGCCACTGTGACGCACGCGCCGGATCCCGAGCACCGCCCCTATGACCGCCCGCTTGAGGGCGATCGGGCATTTGCGGGTCCGTTGGCATCTTGCAATAAATCGCAAGTGCGTCTATGTTGGGCAACAAAGAGGTATCATGGAGTCGCCACCCAATAGAACATTGGGAAAGTTACTCTCGCCTCGGAGAGCCTAAGACTGCGCTTAATATCCATGTTGGGCCATGAGGCCTAGGATTAGCGCTAAAGTCTCGTGACCCAAGAAGTATTTTGGAGGATAACCTCTAACCTCTCGAGCCCAAAGACCAGAGCTGGGTCCGGGACTTTAGCGCTAATCCTAGGCCTCATGGCCCAACATGGATATTAAGCGCAGTCTTAGGCTCTCCGAGGCGAGAGTAACTTTCCCAATGTTCTATTGGGTGGCGACTCCATGATACCTCTTTGTTGCCCAACATAGACGCACTTGCGATTTATTGCAAGATGCCAACGGACCCGCAAATGCCCGATCGCCCTCAAGCGGGCGGTCATAGGGGCGGTGCTCGGGATCCGGCGCGCGCGTCACAGAGGCCAGGAGGAGGGATTTTATACCCTCCTCCGAGGGGCGGCCATCGATGCTCGGGCTAGCATCATCAACCCACCCCACGGCAAAAACTAATTTTTTTACTCCTTGAAAATTCGCGGTCAATCTTTCGGATGATGTTGACGTCAAATTTTCTTGCAAAAAGTTAAAAAAAAATAAATGCACAAGGGTGAGTTATGCACGTGGGAATGCATGAGCCAAGCAAAATGCAAGAGACGGATTCACCCAAGCCACTCAGAATTGAGTGGCGGCAAGGCCGACCCTCACTTGGCTTCTATAAAAGAAGCCATTGCTCCTTGATTTTTATGCCTTCTTCTTCTTCCAAACTTCTAGGTCAGAGCTCTCCATCCGGTATTTCTCTCTTTTCTCTTTCTGTTTATTTTTATTCATTCTTTCTGTTTTATTTATTTTTTCCTGTATCAGTCAGACCAAATATGTTGACATCGACCAATAACAAATTGCACCCATTCTTGGCTGATCCTAAAAATTGGAAAAATTTCATTTTAGTCCCTTATTCCAATGCTAGACTTTTGAAAAGGGAAAAGCTTGAAAAAAACCTCCTCCTGGCTTCGGGCCGCTACTAGGTTCCTCAATTGCACGTTTTTTGATTTACTCATCAAGAGTTATGCCCCTTGGCTAAGGAATTCGCCGTTATTACTGGCACGAGGTTTTCTCTAGGGATACTACCTTGTGTTCCAAACTACGTGCCGAGCTATCCCAAGACATGGCACATGTATTAGGCATTTCACCATCTATGGCTACTTGATTGGTGCCCAGAGATAACTATTTTCATCTAAAGCCCCTGATTGATGCACTCGACGACTTCACGGGTGTGCCTACCTATCATGCTAATGTAATATTGCTAGCTTGTCTGTCCAAGTACCTATGTCACACCCCGTTTGCCCCCTAGTAGTATGAGCCTGTCTGTGTGAGCATGCATTTACATGTGTTCGGCATATCTTAAGGGTATTTTGGTAAAAATACATGTTTTTAGGGTTTTATTAGCATATGGATATATATTTGTCATTAGAGTGTGAATTAATTGGGAAATGATTGTGTGCATTTGAGCATACCATTATAGGGTGTGCATTAGTTGGGAGTGCATTGGGTGTGTGTAGTGCATGCTTGTGGGGTGTGAATGATTGATTCCCACCAATAGGGAGATGACATGTGTCTAGAGTTTTGGAAAAGAAAAAGAAAAAGGAAAGAAAGAAGGGGAAGGGCAGAATTTACGTTTCCCTTCTTCCCCTCACTCTTCTTCTTCTTCTTCTTCTTCATTTTTTTCTTCACTCTAAGAGCTCTTGTGTGGATTCAAATCTTTATTGGTGGAATTAATCATCTCTTTGCATCCTTTTTGGTAAGTAATTGTATTCTTTTCATTTTGTTTTCATCTCCTTTTTCTTCTTTGGGTTTAGATTTAACTTAGGGTTTATGTATTGGTTGTTCTTGGTGTGTTCTTTATTAGTTAAGCCTCCCCGTGATCCTAAGGGCAAGGAAATTGCTGGGACTAGCGGAGCTAAGTGATTTGAAGCTTAGGATTTCAGGTTTGGGACTTGTCTCTATTTTGGGTGTGTTTGATGATTTAGTTATGCATGAGTAGGTTTTGTTAATTTTAATTTATGAATATTGGATTATTTGGATGATTAATTATGTTATTGATGAGGGTGTTTGTGATTTGAGCTAGAAAGGTAAGTTGGGCGAATTTATGGTTTGGAGTGTGTAATTTGTGATGTGTGTGATTTTGGGTTCTGATTTATGGAGTGACTTCTGTGATTTCTGAAATTTCCAGAAGTCACACGGCGGTAAGGAAATAGCTCACCGCCGTGTGGATCGAGGAAATTCCTCAAAAATTGCAAGGCTGAGATTTTACACGGCTGTGAGGATACATCCATACCGCCGTGTAAAACGCTACTGCCCAGTTATGTCTTGAGCTGTGAGTTTCACACGGCGGTATGGGTTTTCCTTACAGCCGTGTGAAACGCCTTTATTGGAGCAGTGTTTATGCCTTCATTCAGCTGTGTTGGGCATATTACACGGTGGTATGGGATACCCCATACTCCCGTGTAAACTGTCTTACACGGCGGTATGGATTTACCATACTGCCGTGTAAAACGCTTCTGCCCTTATATGCAGATTTTGGACTTCTTTTCTTTTCACTCCTTTTTCCACTTGTGTTTGGTTTTAATTATTGTTTAGTGTTATTTTATCTTTTTAGCATCAATTAATTGTGTATTTTGCTATGCTAAGTAGTATGTGTTTTATGTATTATTATATTGAGTTGTGCTCAAGTATGATTTCCGTATTGGATGAATATTCGAATGTAAATTTTGTTATGTATGACCTGCTAGAGTCTAGTAAATGGATAGTTAGGCATGCCTAATAGAGTCTTTTAGCTGCAACCCTCAGTTCAGTTCGGACCCCGATCAGGTCCCCGTTAGGTTTCTCGCGAACCCCTCAGTATTTGGATCTTGTTTAAGATCCCCTCAGTAAAAATATTTTATTTTTGATAAAAATGAAATGACTTTTGATTTGTACCTGTGAGGTACCCTCAGTAATCGATTCATACCCGTAAGGTACCCTCAGTTCACTCGTTATCCACTACCTCGAGTCAGCAGGTGTTCGATTGGTTTGCTCTGCTCTGATTTGACTATATAACGTGATACCTGAAAGAGTATAAGGATGAGATGTATGTTTGATTATTTTGGAATAGACATGAATTTGAGATGCGAAATGTATGGCTTTAAATTGTGAGCATGTTGTTATGGTTTATGTTAACTATTGCATTTGCCATTGTGAATGTGTTATGCCTTGACGACCATTGTGAATGGCCGTCCATATTTTATGTGTGTTTCCCCACTAACCGTTTATCGCTTAGCACGGTGTTTTTACCCGTGCAGGTGCGGAAGGAGTTTTGCTTTGAGAGAGTCGCCGCCGTCAAGCCAACACAGAAGGTTTTAGTGTAGGGCTTAGCTTTTGTATTCGTTGATGATTATTTTTGTATAGAACTCTCTTGTATCAGTTTTGTTATAGCTTTCGCTTTTGTACTTATATTTTGGTTATGTAATATCTTTTGTTTCAGCTAGTTGATCAGAACATTATTGTAAAGATTTATTAGATTAATGTATGATCAGCTATTGCTTTCTTTTCCCTTAAAGTTTTTAATTATCCCGTATTTTGGTATGTATGTTATGAATGATTGTGCGGTTTGCTTTGTATCCGTTTGGTGGCACCCTGACTCATACGGCATCTCACTCCTTATCGGATGGGATCGCCTACGTATGGGTAGGGGGTGTTACAGTTTTTGGTATCAGAGCCCCGATTTAGGCATTTATGGGTGTTGTTGTTGTTGTTGTGTTGAGTTGCTTAGATGTGTATGTGTCTAGTTCTGTGTTGGCTGATGCGGTTGTTTCTTAATTGTTTAGATGGCTTTTAACTCTGCTCGTGGATCACTTGAGGAGTCCGCCGAGAGTGTGAACCCTCTAGCTGTAGATCCATCAATTTCTGTGTTGGCTCAGCATGATAGGGTCCAGCCCGAGGCCGCAGCCATGCCTTTTGAGGCTATGTTCAGATTGCATCAGGACATGGCTAGGGTCTTGGAGAGAGTGACTGCTCCTAGAGCCCCTATGGAGAACTTGAGAAGGGCAGGTGTTGAAGACTTCTATGGCACAGGTTTGGATGAGTCTGAGTTGGCTGAGAAGTGGGTAGACAAAGTGAAGCGTGCTTTGAGAGAAGTCCGGTGTCCTCCCGACCAGCAGGCAGAGTGTGCACTGGCTTTACTGCAAGGGTCCACTTATGAATGGTGGGAATTGGTTTGCAGGCATCCTCAGCTACCGGATCCGATTACTTGGGATTTCTTTGAGGGAGAGTTCACGAAGAAGTATGTAACTCAGACTTATAGGGATGCTAGATGGGCACAGTTTTTGAGTTTGAGGCAGAGGACCATGTCAGTTTCAGACTATGAGAAAGAGTTTAATCGGTTGTCTCGCTATGCTCCGCGTGGGGTTATGATAGATGATTTCAGATGCAAGCATTTTGAAGCGGGGTTGAACGAGTCTTTGAAGATTGCTTTGATTTCTTTGATGTGTATGCCTGGGGTAAGTTACTATCAGATTGTGGAGGCTGCTATAAGGGCTGAGAGGTCAGAAACTGTGCTGAGAGAGAGGGCTAGAGGAGGAACCCTTCTCGCGGAGGATCTTCTTCATCCTCGGGTAAGAGATCGAGGAACCCGCAGGATGAGTCATCACCTGGCCCGGCTTCTAGAGGTAGAAGACAGGGTTCTGCAGCTGTGTCAGGTTCTGGTAGAGGTGGTAAACCTGAGACTACATCGGTATGTCCTCATTGCAGTAAGACTTATCGGGGTGAGTGCAGGTGGCTCTCTGGTGCGTGCTTCAAGTGTGGGAGCACTGAGCATCTTTTGGGTAGTTGTCCGAGATTGTATGAGGATTCAGGTTCCCAGAGAGAGGCCAGCAGGGTTGGTTTGAATGCTACACAGGCTAACCGTGGTAAAGGCCCCACACACTCATACTTGTGCACAGATAAAATTGTTGAAAAGTTGCATGTGGTTGATCAGTTAGATTATGAGATATGTGTGACCAGTCTATTAGGGCATAGTGTCAGTGTGAGTAGAGTCTTTAGGAGCTGTCCCCTGATGGTTGAGGGAGTTGTGCTTCCAGTGGATTTGATTGAGTTTCCTTTCAGAGAGTTTGATCTGATTCTGGGTATGGACTGGTTGGGTAAGCATCGGGCTATAGTTAATTGCCATAGGAAGACAGTTGTGCTTCGGGATAGAGGTCAGTATCCTGTGTTTTTGAAAGGTTTGGGTGCTAGTTCTTTGAATAATGTGATTTCTGCGATGCAAGCCAAGAGGTTTATCAGGAAAGGTTGTGAGGCTTTTCTAGCGGTCGTGTTGGATTCCAAGAGAGATCAAGTTCAGATTGATGATATTCCTGTAGTGCGGGAGTTTAGTGATGTGTTCCCAAGCGAGTTGCCTGGTTTGCCTCCTGAGAGAGAGGTGGAGTTGTCCATTGAGATTATGCCGGGTACCACACCTATATCGAAAGCACCTTATCGGATGGCTCCTGTAGAGTTGAGGGAACTTAAGACTCAATTACAAGAGCTATTGGATAAGGGGTTTATTCGACCTAGCATATCTCCTTGGGGAGCTCCAGTTCTGTTTGTCAAGAAGAAAGATGGATCTCTGCGGATATGTATCGACTACAGGCAGATCAATAAGGTCACAGTGAAGAATAAGTATCCATTGCCTAGGATTGAGGATTTGTTTGATCAGCTTCGACATGCAGGTGTTTTCTCCAAGATAGATCTTCGGTCAGGGTACTATCAGCTTCGAGTTCAGGATGTGAATGTAGTTAAAACTGCATTTCAGACTAGGTATGGCCACTATGAGTTTCTTGTGATGCCGTTTGGTTTGACCAATGCTCCAGTGGCTTTTATGGATTTGATGAATCGAGTGTTTAGGCCATACTTAGACCGGTTTGTAGTAGTGTTCATTGATGACATCTTGGTGTATTCCAAGGATGAGAGTGAGCATGAGGAGCATCTCCAATTAGTTTTGCAAATGTTGAGAGAGCATCAGTTGTTTGCCAAGCTTAGCAAGTGTGATTTTTGGCTTCGGAAAGTGTCGTTTTTGGGCCACATTGTTTTAGGTAGGGGTATTTAGGTAGATCCGGCCAAGATTGAGGCGATAGTTGATTGGAAAGCGCCTATAAATGTTCAGGAAGTGAGGAGTTTCCTTGGTTTGGCAGGTTACTACCGTCGGTTTGTTAAGGGTTTTTCTGTGATTGCCGCTCCGATGACTATATTGTTGAGGAAAAGGGGTCAGATTTGAGTGGTCAGATAGATGCCAGGCTTGTTTTGATCAGTTAAAGTAGTTGCTAATTGAGGCTCCTATACTTACTCAACCCATCTCGGATAAAGAGTTTGTCATTTATAGTGATGCATCGGGTATCGGTCTTGGGTGTGTACTGATGCAAGAAGGTAAGGTCGTGGCTTATGCTTCTCGACAGTTAAAGCCACATGAGAGGAACTATCCGACGCATGACCTAGAGTTGGCGGCTGTGATCTTTGCTTTGAAGATTTGGCGTCATTATCTATATGGGGAAAAGTGTAGGATCTTTACGGACCATAAGAGCTTGAAGTACTTCCTCACACAGAAAGAGTTGAACATGAGACAGCGCCGTTGGCTTGAGTTGTTTAAGGATTACGACTGCATAGTGGATTACCATCCTGGTAAGGCCAATGTAGTCGCTAATGCTTTGAGTCGGAAGTCAGTTTCAGCTTTGTTCCTGAGACGGTTTAGATGGAGGTTTGGTTCAGATGGGGCTTTGATTGCTCAGTTGCGTGTGAAGCCTACCTTGAGACAGAGGATTGTGGATGCTCAGAGGGATGATGAGAGGCTACAGCGGTTTGTGCAAGAGGTCAGATCGGGTAAGCAGTTAGAGTTCTCAATTCAGGATGAGGTGCTTATGCACAGAAATCACTTGTGTGTGCCAGAGTCTGAGGATTTGAGGAGACAGCTTATGAGTGAGGCGCATAGTGCAATTTTTACTATGCATCCTGGCAGTGAGAAGATGTATCGGGACATGAAACAGTTTTATTGGTGGTCCGGTATGAAGAGAGATATCGTGGATTTTGTGTCCAAGTGCTTGACATGTCAGCAAGTAAAGGCCGAGCATCAAGTTCCTTCGGGATTGCTTACGCCTTTATCCATTCCCGAGTGAAAGTGGGATGATATCGCCATGGACTTTGTATCTGGTTTGCCTTTGACTCAGAGGAAGCATGACTCAGTTTGGGTAATAGTGGATCGACTTACGAAGTCAGCTCACTTTCTACCAGTTAGAGTGGACTACTCGATGGATAGATTGGCCAGTATCTATGTGGATGAGATAGTTCGGTTGCATGGTGTGCCATTATCCATAGTTTCAGATCGGGATCCGAGGTTTACTTCCAAGTTTTGGAAAGAGTTGTAGAGAGCTTTGGGCACTAAGTTGAACTTCAGTACGGCATTTCATCCTCAGACCGATGGTCAGTCAGAGCAAGTCATTCAGATTCTAGAGGATATGATGAGGGCTTGTGCTTTAGATTTTTCGAGTAGTTGGGACAGATATGTGTCGCTTATGGAGTTTGCCTACAATAATAGCTTTCAGTCGAGCATCGGGATGGCACCATATGAGGCTTTATATGGTCGGCAGTGTAGGACTCCGGTTTGTTGGACCGAGCTATCCGAGAGATCAGTGATTGGGCCAGAATTGGTTAGAGATACCGAAGAAAGGATCAGAGTGGTGCAGCGGAATTTGAAGGCGGCCAAGGATCGACAAAAGTCTTATGCCAACTTGAAGAGGAAAGACGTGCAATTTGAGATCGGGGACAAGGTTTTCCTTAAAGTTTCACCTTGGAGAAAAGTGCTTCGGTTTGGGAAGAAAGGCAAGCTTAGTCCTCGCTTCATTGGTCCTTATGAGATTTTGGCTAAGGTTGGACCGGTAGACTATAGATTGGTGTTACCGATGGAGTTGGCAAAGTTGCAGGATGTGTTCCATGTTTCGATGCTTCGTCAGTACAGATCAGATCCTTCGCATGTTCTTTCGGTTCAGGATGTGCAAGTGCAGCTAGATTTTTCCTACGACGAGGAAACGAGAGCCATTCTAGCCCGAGAGGTGAGACAGTTGAGAAGTAAGCAGATCCCATTGGTAAAAGTGTTATGGATCCATCATGGAGTCGAAGAAGCGACATGGGAACCGGAAGAGTCGATGAGAGCTCAGTATCCGCAGTTGTTCAGTTCAGGTGAGAATTTCAAGGACGAAATTCTTGTTAGTAGGGGAGAGTTGTCACACCCCGTTTGCCCCCTAGTAGTATGAGCCTGTCTGTGTGAGCATGCATTTGCATGTGTTCGGCATATCATAAGGGTATTTTGGTAAAAATATATATTTTTAGGGTTTTATTAGCATATGGATATATATTTGTCATTAGAGTGTGAATTAATTGGGAAATGATTGTGTGCATTTGAGCATACCATTGTAGGGTGTGCATTAGTTGGGAGTGCATTGGGTGTGTGTAGTGCATGCTTGTGGGGTGTGAATGATTGATTTCCACCAATAGGGAGATGACATGTGTCTAGAGTTTTGGAAAAGAAAAAGAAAAAGGAAAGAAAGAAGGGGAAGGGCAGAATTTACGTTTCCCTTCTTCCCCTCACTCTTCTTCTTCTTCTTCTTCATTTTTTTCTTCACTCTAAGAGCTCTTGTGTGGATTCAAATCTTTATTGGTGGAATTAATCATCTCTTTGCATCCTTTTTGGTAAGTAATTGTATTCTTTTCATTTTGTTTTCATCTCCTTTTTCTTCTTTGGGTTTAGATTTAACTTAGGGTTTATGTATTGGTTGTTCTTGGTGTGTTGTTTATTAGTTGAGCCTCCCCGTGATCCTAAGGGCAAGAAAATTGTTGGGACTAGCGGAGCTAAGTGATTTGAAGCTTAGGATTTCAGGTTTGGGACTTGTCTCTATTTTGGGTGTGTTTGATGATTTAGTTATGCATGAGTAGGTTTTATTAATTTTAATTTATGAATATTGGATTATTTGGATGATTAATTATGTTATTGATGAGGGTGTTTGTGATTTGAGCTAGAAAGGTAAGTTCTTGGGGCGAATTTATGGTTTTGAGTGTGTAATTTGTGATGTGTGTGATTTTGGGTTTGGATTTATGGAGTGACTTCTGCGATTTCTAGAATTTCCAGAAGTCCAACGGCGGTAAGGAAATAGCTCATCGCCGTGTGGATCGAGGAAATTCCTCAGAAATTGCAAGGCTGAGATTTTACACGGCGGTGAGGATACATCCATACCGCCGTGTAAAACGCTACTGCCCAGTTCTGTCTTGAGCTGTGAGTTTCACACGGCGGTATGGGTTTCCCTTACAGCCGTGTGAAATGCCTCTGTTGGAGCAGTGTTTATGCCTTCGTTCAGCTGTGTTGGGCATGTTACACGGCAGTTTGGGATACCCCATACTCCCATGTAAACTGTCTTACACGGCGGTATGGATTTACCATACCGCCGTGTAAAACGCTTCTGCCCTTATATGCAGATTTTGGACTTCTTTTCGTTTCACTCCTTTTTCCACTTGTGTTTGGTTTTAATTATTATTTAGTGTTATTTTATCTTTTTAGCATCAATTAATTGTGTATTTTGCTATGCTAAGTAGTATGTGTTTTATGTATTATTATATTGAGTTATGCTCAAGTATGATTTCCGTATTGGATGAATATTCGAATGTAAATTTTGTTATGTATGACCTGCTAGAGTCTAGTAAGTGGATAGTTAGGCATGCCTAATAGAGTCTTTTAGCTGCAGCCCTCAGTTCAGTTCGGACCCCGATCAGATCCCCGTTAGGTTCCTCGCGAACCCCTCAGTATTTGGATCTTGTTTAAAATCCCCTCAGTAAAAATATTGTATTTTTGATAAAAATGAAATGACTTTTGATTTGTACCTGTGAGGTACCCTCAGTAATCGATTCGTACCCGTAAGGTACCCTCAGTTCACTCGTTATCCACTACCTCGAGTCAGCAGGTGTTCGATTGGTTTGCTCTGCTCTGATTTGACTATATAACGTGATACCCGAAAGAGTATAAGGATGAGATGTATGTTTGATTATTTTTGAATAGACATGAACTTGAGATGCGGAATGTATGGCTTTAAATTGTGAGCATGTTGTTATGGTGTATGTTAACTATTGCATTTGCCATTGTGAATGTGTTATGCATTGACGACCATTGTGAATGGCCGTCTATATTTTATGTGTGTTTCCCCACTAAGCGTTTATCGCTTAGCACGGTGTTTTTACCCGTGCAGGTGCGGAAGGAGTTTTGCTTTGAGAGAGTCGCCGCCGTTAAGCCAACACAGAAGGTTTTAGTGTAGGGCTTAGCTTTTGTATTCGTTGATGATTCTTTTTGTATAGAACTCTCTTATATCAGTTTTGTTATAGCTTCCGCTTTTGTACTTATATTTTGGTTATGTAATATCTTTTGTTTCAGCTAGTTGATCAGAACATTATTGTAATGATTTATTATATTAATGTATGATCAGCTATTGCTTTCTTTTCCCTTAAAGTTTTTAATTATCCCGTATTTCGGTATGTATGTTATGAATGATTGTGCGGTTTGCTTTGTATCCGTTTGGTGGCACCCTGACTCATATGGCATCTCACTCCTTATCGGATGGGATCGCCTACGTATGGGTAGGGGGTGTTACAACCTGACCGTGACCTTAGACCAACTGACTGAAGACCACCACCTATTTAGCATTGTAAATGGTATTCATTACGGACTGACCCCATTCCCGGTGATTTTAGCTGAGATAATTCTCGACTTGGATTCTCTCTGCATCGCCCGCCGCATTCATGATCGGAAGCTCCTTAATGCTCCAGGTAAGATTTATCATTATTTTAAAGGTAGTGCGCCCCTTGTGGGTTTTCACACTAGCTTTTTTTGTCAAAAAATATGTCCTTTTTGAATTTTTGCATAACCCTGTGCATAATTTTTGCTTGGAGTGGACCCAACCCATTCCAATGGCTTTTTTTTTACAAATTGCCTGCTTCCTAGTTTTCATTCTGCCTTTACTTTGTTTTATTCTTTTCCTTTTTAGGTGTGCCTGCAGGAAAAACTGAGGCTGTTATCAGAACCGATCAACATATATTCGGTGAGGCATTTTCTTCCTAGACAATGGATGTACAACTTTGATTCTCCTTACAAAGGTTTTTTATGGATAGCCATAGTGGCAGATGGTGATATTAGCTTCAGGAGCCCCTGAGTGAGCTTGTATTATTTAACTTGGGATGTATCTTCGGGGTGTGTTCCATTATGTGGGCTCCACATAGCTACTTTCTACATCACGGCTCGATGTGCCTGATAGTTTTGAGAAAAATAGGATATTATGAGATCTCCACTGTCCTTTCGGGGTAGCTCTTTATCAGTTGCATTCACGTTCGGTTACCAGGGCCTTTGGGCACAGCTACCTGCGAAGACCATCATCCCAAGGATAGAGGATTATGATTTCACCACCTCAGCTGAGTACAAGAGATGGGTACTTAGCCCTACTGTTGACAACAGGTCTCATTAGCTTAGACATCTGGCTGACGAAGACGATTAGAGAATACTCATTAGATAAATAAATGATGTATTTATTTTTATGATAGAACTAAAGATTAATGAGATTACAAATTGAGTTCCTTCATTCATTGCAAAATTGTATACATTTCCATATGATTTCATCATACATGATCCTCAATTAACAAAAACTCAAAAGTACAAGATTACACCTAATCTCAGAATAAATCTTATAAGCATCAAACTCCTGTTACTAATTGGTCCTATCATGTTTTCACGATTGAACATTTTCTATCAGCCCTTAATTTTCTCCCAGGATGCCTAGCAAGGCCGCTTTTTTTCGATTTTTCACTCGTCGGGCATTTGTTTTCTTCTTTTGATTATTTTTTTGGTCTTTAGCCATGGAACCTTTTTAGTCTATCGATGTTAACTGGTTCTTTAAATTAATTCCCATCGCTGTCTATCAAAATCGCTGCTCTCTTTGCTAGTAACTTTTTCAGCATAAACAAACCTTCCTCGGATGTCTGGTACCCCTGGCCTCATCTGCTTGAAGACCAGATCCCCTTCTTTCAACGAGTACTTTCTTGACTTCTTACCAAACGATCGAGCTAGTCTTTTCTGATAGACTTGATTGTGATAATAAGCTCGCAATCTATCCTTATTTAATAGATTTAACTGCAGTAATCGCTACTATCCCCATTTTGCCTCTGAAATGTTAGCTTTCATGACTACTCATAAATATCTGAGTTCGATTTCAACTAACAAAATTGCTTCAGTCCTGTACACCAAAGAAAATGGCGTTGCTCCCGTCAATGTTCTGACGGTTGTTCTGTAACTCCACAGTGTAAAAGGTAGCTTTTATGCCCAGTCTTTATAGTTCTATACCATATTGGCCAGTATTCTTTTGTCATTCTTATTTGGTGCTTCAACTGCCCCATTGGCCTTAGGTCGGTAAGGGGAAGACCTGTGATGCTAGATCCCATATTTCTGAAGCACTCATTTAGTTTTGGCCAAGAATTGTACCCCATTATCAGATACAATGTGGTGCGAGAGGCTGTATCTGCATATTGAATTTCTCTCGATGAACCTAGCCATGTCTCTGGCATCAATCTTCTTGAAAGATTTAGCTTCAATCCATTTGGTGAAGTAATCGATGGCGACTATAATGAAGCTATGCCCATTAGAAGCCGTAGGACGTATCTCGCCTATGATATCTATTTCCCAAGCTACAAATGGCCATGGAGACATTAAGTTATGTAGCTCCGAAATCGGCACATATCTTAAATCCTTGTATTGCTGGCATAACTAGCATTGTTTTACGTACTTTGAACAATCTGTATCCATCGTGAGCCAATAGAATCCTTGGTGCATAATGTTCTTTGCTAAAGTTAAGCCATTCATGTGAGCCCTACAGACTCCCGCATGGACCTCCTCCATAACCCTTTTAGTCTTTTTCTCAGTCAAATATGTCAACTAGATACCATCAGCTTGCCACTTATATAATGTGCCATTTATACTGATGAATTGGGTAGATAACTTTTGGATCATCCTTTGGTCCTTCTCGGTGGCTTCTTTTGGGAAAATTGACCTTTCTAAATAATTCTGAATATCGTAGCACCAAGGGTTTCCATTGGCAATCGCAACATCCATCAACTGCTAGATTTCAAAATAAGGCCTTTTTGAACTAGAGATAAGCATGGGTCTTATAATGACTCCTGTCGGATTATCCCACATGCACACTAAAGTTGTGAGTGCATCAGTTAGTTGATTCTCATTTCTAGGGACAAAGTGAAAAGTGCAAGTCTCAAACTGGCTACTCAACATTCTAAAGTACTTCAAATAGGGCAACAACCTATCTTTTTTAATTGACCACTCCCCCCTGATTTGATGGATTACCAATGATAAATCTCCGAAGACTTCCAAGGTCTTTGGCCCCAAAGCTAACAATGCATCCAACCCGAAAATGCAAGCTTCATATTCGGCTTCATTATTGGTAGCCTTGTACCTCAACTTCTTGGCTAACGGTAGCTTTTTCCTATCCTGGGTCATAAGAATAATCCCTGCTTCTGCCCCTTTATTATTAACTGCCCCATCGAAAAATATTTGCCACCCTTGTACTGCTATGGCCATGACATGTTCTTTTGGGAAATTGTATTCAAGCTAGTCTCCTTTAATAGGATGTTCAGTTAAGAACTCGGCTACAGCCCTTCCTTTGATGGTTTTCCTAGTAATGTATTCTATATCAAATGCTTGCAATAGTAATAACCATCTCCCCATCTTTCCTATTAGAGAGGAACTTATTGAAGGTACCTAAGTGGGTTATGCCTGGCGAACACCTGTACGCTGTAGGAATGAAAGTAATGTCGCAACTTTTTAGAAGCCCAAATTACTGCTAAGCAGATCTTTTCGACTTCAACATATTTGGCTTCATACGGTGGAATTTCTTGCTAAGGTAATAAACAGAAAACTCTACTCAAAACTCATCCTCTTGAGCCAACATGGCACCCACTGAATTATCCTTTATTGCTAGATATATGATTAGAGGTTTAGCAGGCTGCGACGGTCTTAAGACTGGCAGATTTAAGAGATAATCCCTAATAGTGTCAAAGGCCTCTAGACAATCATTATTCCACACAACCGGTTGATTTTTCTTGAGAAGCTTGAAGATTGGCTCACATACCGAAACAAGCTTGGCAATAAACTGGCTAATGTACTGAAGCTTGCCTAGGAAACTTCTAACTTTCTTCTCTTTGTGAGGCACTGACATCTCTCTAATTACCCTGACCTTATCAGGATCCATTTCAATTCTTTTCTGACTTAACATGTGGCCTCACAGCTTACTTGAGGTAACTTTAAAAATGCATTTCTTGGGATTGAGGCACAGATTGTACTTACTGATCTTTGGAAAGAACTTTTCCAAAGCCTTGAAGTGACCTTCTCTGGTAGTAAACTTGATCATCATGTCGTCAACGTACATTTCCACCTCCTTGTGGATCAAGTCATTGAGAATTTTAGTGGCCATTCTTTGATATGTCCCTCTTACGTTCTTCAACCCAAAAGGCATGACTCTATAGGCAAATGTACCCCACTCAGTGATGAAAGCTGTCTTAACCCGATCTACGATCCTATTGAGGATTTATTTGTACCCAGTATACCCATCTACAAAAATGTACATTATGCAAGCAGCCACACTATCTACTAGCACATCAATATGAGGTAGAGAAAAATCATTTTTCAGACAAACTTTGTTAAGATCCCAGTAGTCCACACATACTCGAACTCTTCCATCTTTTTTAGCTATAGGGACCACATTAGCAAACCATATCGGGTACTGAACCTCTATTAGGAATTTAGTCTCAATCTGCTTATGGACCTCTTCTTTTACCTTTTGCGCCAATTCTGGCCTAAGTCTTATGAACTTTTGCTTGATTGGTTTACACTTTGGTTAAGTTGGAATGGTATGTTCAACGGCATCTCGATTAATTCCCAACATGTCCTCGTAGGTCCAGGGAAAGACTTTTTCATAATTTTTTAAGATTCTATCAAATTTTAACCTCTCCTCAGGAGTTATATCTAATGCTATCAACATTTCCTTTAGGTCTTTCAAAGTTCTTAGATTAAATGCAGTTGTACTAGTTGAGCGAATGTCAAAAATGAATGCATCATGTTTATGATCATGTGAAATGAAATCATCAGAAACATCACACAAGTAAGCAAAATTGTTCATCTTATTGATGTAAATAAAATCATAAACATTGTCATTATTAAAAAGTTCTAGAATAAAAAAAAGATCTAAATAATTAATATCTTCACTCTTGGCTGACGGTTCATTGGCTTCTTGGCTTTGTGGAGGTTTTTCAACTACCTCTAATAAAATCCTCAAGTCTTGGATCTTTAAATCTAGCTCTGGTACTCCAATCCCCATTTTCTCTTTCCCCTTCAATCTAGTAGCTAGCAGCTTGTCAGTAATGATCTCTTCTGGCCCTTCCCTATCACAGATATCGCATTGGGTCATTATCTCTTCATCCCGGATTTGATAACTCTAATGTCCCAGTTGAAGACGTCATTGAAGATTTCGAACCCTGGTATAATCTTTCCATTGACCCACTGAGGCTCGGCTTCTCCAGTGTAAGCACAAACTGAGCATGTGAGTACAAAACTCTCTGTAATGTGAGGGATCTTATTTGACATCTTTTTGCTTTTGCCATTTTCACCTTTATAGCCCAAACGCTTTCGGTCCTTTTAACCCTTCGTACTGATAGCCGACTATAGCCCTTACAAGTTCTTGCCTAAACTAGCCCCTGGGAAAAAGTGCATCTTCTTCATTGTATTCATTACTTGAGGGCTATCAACTGAACCCCCTTCTTCTTCAATCACAAATATATGGAAGCCGTTGAATGGCTGGTTAGAGATCCCTAAGGCAGACACTTGATTTTCTCTTGCAGCTTTAACAATTAACACTTCCCCTTTATATGGTATCTTGATCATCTGGTGCAAAGTGGATGGCACTCCTCCCAATTTGTGAAACCATGGTCTTTCGAGTAGAGCTGAAAAGTTCGTTAGGACGGGCAAGACCATAAATTTTGCCACTATTTCAATAGGCCCAGTCTTGACTAGTGCTCTGAAATTTTTCAATGCCTGTCTAAGAGAGTTATCAGAGGCCATAATTGTCAGATCAGACTTGCTCAGCATACTTTTATTTAGCCCAAAAGCCTGAAGTGACACTAAAAGGCAAACATTTATGGACAAGCTATCATCAACCATGACATAAGCAGTGTACTTGTCATTAATCTGTGCCTTGATATACAGTGGCCGATTCTGATTGTACCCTTTAGCTGGTAAGTCAGCGTCAGAGTACACCAAATTCTCTCCTAAACTCCCTTTAAGAAGGTCTAGCAACTCGAATGGTAAAATTATGGTGGCAATGATGGATTCACACAAGGCCTCAATTAACTTCTGCCTATGTGAAGGGGACTATCTCAAAAAGTCCCAAATGGATATCTAAGCCATAGTCTTCTTTAATTGCTTCATTATTGGATTGTCCTCCAGCTCTTTTTCTATTGGTACTTGCACTGGATCCTACGGTTTATCCACTTCTGGAGCCACTATTTCACTTCAGGTTATAGCCCCGACTCTCATCTTTTCTTCCTCTAAGTCCCACAGATTCACAAGTTCTTCACCTTTTCCTCTTCTTTATCTTTTTCTCCGCTCTCACTAATGGACCAAAAATATATCACCGCTATTGGAATCCCTTTTTCACTTGCCTCAGGGCGAGTGATAGCGATGTATTCATTTCCATATAAGTCTCGCAAGACATACCACTTGGGTAGACTTGACCTAATCATAAAGACAGGTGGTGGGAAGATATTATAACCGGACTTTTTCTTACTCTTCTTTTGTTCAGGATCAGTGATTTATTTACTGTCAATCAGATCCCGAATTTGGTGTCTCAGTCTCGTGCAATGGTCTGTTATGTGTCCAGTATACTTGGATGCACAAAATTCATTATCTTTATGTCCCGACTGCCCTTGGGTTCTAGCTAGTTTAGGTGGAAAAGGTTATAGCTTCCCTTCCTTTATTAGCCTTTTTAATACCCATGACAAAGGTCGACCAACCCAAATGCGAAAAATATCTCTAGCTCACCCCTGTAGCCGAAACCTCAACTGTCTTTCCAATCTTGTTACCACTGCTGGAGCTTGCCGTCTTGTTTACCCCTTGGTTATTATAGCCCTTCTTGGCATGAGCTTCGTTACTTGCCTTCTTTGCCAGGTATTTGGCCTTAACCTCTATGGCGATATCTTTTAAAGACTCCCAATCCTTCAGTCCTTTCATCTTCGACCCTTCTTTCAAGTATGGGCTACCATTCTTAATGAATAAGCTGATCTGATCAGGAGTATCAAGTTTATGCTTTATCTCCACAACCGAATTCCTTCACTGAGTGAGGTATTCGTGAATAGATTCCCTGATTTCTATTGTAACAACTCTAGATCCTTCAATGTGATCTTCATCCTCGCACTATGGTTATATTGCCTAACCCATGGTACCAATCAATTATAATGCCTATAAGACTTAGGCAGAAGTATTCTATCTTTTGCTTCCTAGTTAGGGTCATCTCCTTCATTACCAGTGAATACTGTTTGATGTGTGCCGCAGGATCGGAGCTACTATTAAACTTAGGAATGTCAAGCATCTTAAAGTTCTGGGGGATTAGATTGTCACCATCTAACTCTCGGCCCTTAAGGTTCATTCCCCTTCCCATGTTAGCATTCGTGTCATTGCTCCAAACTTTTCCTCCATTTTCTCCACATCATCTCCTCTAGCTTGGGCGCCTTTCCCCTTATTTTCACAAGCTCTTTTTGTCCTTCTTCCCATAAGTCATTCTCAGGTATATGAACTTATCTATGCTCTATAGGTGCTGCCGCCCTGGGCTCAACTATAGGTGGATCTACTGCTGCAGGGAGACCTTCTCTAATTAGGTCTTATTCACCTTGGCCCCTAACAGGAGAAATAACTTATTGCCCAACAAGTGGTGCTAAAGTAGTAGTAAGGTTCCCCATCATTGCCATCATTCAGGCCTTAAACTCTTCCATCCTTCTACCTACTTCTTCAGCAATCATTGTACGGGTTGCATCAAATTCTCTTAGTGGGTTAGCTATATCAATTTTTACTGAAAACTCTAAAAAAAATGCCTCACTGCTATTTGAGAGTGACTCTGAACCCTAGTGTGGCACTAATTTCAGTAGTTTGAATAATGGATTCCTTCTTAGCCGACCGTCGGGACCCCTAAACCACTTGGACGAATCTATGATGGCTGCAGAATACACCTTATTAGGATGATGCATGATTGAAATGTAATGCATTGGCGTGCTGTTGCATTATTGACAAACACATGCAACCAAATAGATCCTTCCAACCTTGTCTCTCCCATAAGTGAGGTAGTGCAGTCTCTTTCCTAGGTGGGCTTTATTCAAGGGTTAACAAGGAACCTATTGGACACATATAGTACACGATGAAAACTAGCAGCATAACACCTCTTATCAAATGCACATACATATGGGTTTTGGCCATTATTTATTTAAACACTTCAATCAAATTAAGATGGGCCTATCGAGACGTGAAAGCCTTTGATAAAAGACCATTTAATTTAGCTGATTTTATCTAATATATAATGGGCCACATAGCAAGCATAATATTACGGTATATTTTACCTAGGAAAAGTATCTATTGCTATTACATGAGCTTTAGTCAAAGGTGATGATACTTTAGGGCTTTTTAGGCATAGTTCTTGCTAATGGGTCTAGCTCATCACGAGCATAATGACTAATCGAGTCTCTATTTGATATACCATGAGGTACTAGTGTGACGCATGCCAAACCCCGGGAGGCCCCGAACGCCCGCTCTTAGGGCTTTCGGGATGAGGTTCATGGAAACTTGCAAGTGAAATTGCAAGGGCATCTATTTTGGGAAACAAGGAGGTTTCATGCAGTCGTCACCCAATAGAACATTGAGAAAGTTCGTCTAGCCTCAGTGAGCCTAAGACAGCGCAGCTATGTCTATCATAGGCAAGCCGGAGGTATTTTGGAAGGGCAACCCTAACATTAGGATGGCCCTCTCAGCCTTGTGCTTGGGTAAATCAGAGGTGTCTTGGAGGCCCCACCCTAATAGAACATTAGGATGGCCCTCTCGCCTCGTGGCGCCTAGGACTGTGCAAATTGAGCCTTTTATGGGACACAAGAGGTGTCTTGGAGGCCCCATCCCAATAGAACATTGAGATGGCACTCTCGCCTCGTTGAGCCTAAAGACCAGAGATGGTTCGAAACTTCTCATTTATTCATACGTTGGTTAAATTACAGTTCAGTTTTGATTTTTAAGATTTATCCTTTTTCTCATACATTTTAAATGCAGTTTAATAGAGCGTATATCAATCACATATATAAAAGCGATAAAAAGAAAGATTAAAATAAGGTAGAAAGAAAATAAAATAAACTACAATAAAACTAGGGCGAAATACATCCCCTAATATAAAATAAATGTAAATCATGCATAAAATGGGGTATTTATTAAGAGTGAGGACATTGGTTCTCGCATGCATAATTAAAGAAAATAATTTTGAAGTGACAATTTATTTGGATGAAAAAATTAGGACATTGGTCCCATTTTATTAGAAAAATCCAATTTATTTATAAAAATATTTTTGTGTGATTTTTAATTAAACGTGCATAAAATAAATGATTTTATTAATAATTACATGACAAATAAATTAAAATAACAAATAAATGAAAATTGACAAATACAATAAAAATAACCAATTTCTGGATCTCATCCTTCGCTTGCATGGATGTTCAAACAAGGAAAATTAAGGATTAAAGAAAAAAAAACACAAAATAAATTAATGTTAGTAATCAAATCAAGAAAATACATAAAACAATAAATGGTAGATTAGAATAAATAAAATATGCATTGTTGATGACAAGTTAATTAAATAACATATTAAAATAAATAGATGATTAACATGCTAATAAATTAACACAAATAATAATAATAATAATAATAATAATAATAATAATAATAGACAATTAAATAAAATAAAGTAAAAAGAATATTAAAAATGTTAAATTTATATATAAAATCACATAAAATAAAAAAAAAACACAATAAATATAAAAATCTACATTATTACTAATCAAATATGAACAAAATAAATAAAAGAAAAATAAAATTAAAGGATTGAGCCTAGAATATTTACTCTCAGATTTTAGATTCGATGGAATAGAGAAGATTGATTTCCTTGTTTTGATTCACAAAGTAGAAATAAAAATAATAAAAATTGGAATTTTATTCCACAAGAAAATTGTTTAAAAATAATAATAGAAGAAAATAAATTAATTCTCAAGAACAAAGAATAGATTTTTTTGTCTCAAGTATGTTTAATGATTAAAATTGTAAAAAAAAAATGGAAGAAAAGATATTTAATTTCCAAAGAACAAAGAATTATTTTCTTTGTTTTAAGAAATTATAATTGATAATAAAAAAAAATCTCAAGAACAAAAAATGGTTTTTCTTTGTCTCAAGAAAAATTTATGATTAAAAACTGAATTTTTAACCTTAAGAATTTTTATTTGGGGAAGAAAAAAATGAAAAAAGTGTAGAGAGAATTCTTGGAGAAGAAGAAAAAGAAAAATAAAGATTTTTGTTGCAAAATGAATTCTCCTCCTAATTTATTTCCCAAATTTTCTATTTAAATGAACAAAAATGAAAAAAATAATTAATTAGGGAAGAAAATAGGATTTTTAATGAAATTCCCTTAATTAGGGTGTAAAAAATGAAGAAAACATTCAAAATCCCGAAATAAGGGTGAAAAAAGTTAAAAAATTGAAGAGAAAACGGAAATCGAGTTAAAAATAACGTTTGCGGCTGGACTGGGCCGACCGACGCCCGTCGCAGCACTGGCGCGCGCATAGTGCGAGCGGCGAGCAGCACATTGCTCGAGCGCGGGCGATGCCCTGCGCGTCGCGCACGCTGCGCTACGTGCTGGCGAGCTCACGGCGCGCAGGAGTTGCGCGCGAGCACAGTGCCCGCTGCTGCAGGCGCTATCCGATTTTTTCGATCTCTTTTTTTTTTTAAATATGACTAAAAAATACTAAAATTTTTAAACTTCATTTTTAAAAACTAATTTTTAAAATTTTTTTATTATTTTTTATTCTAAAATGCAAATTTGACAAGAAAATCATCACTTTTAACCTTTTTACCTATAAACGGGCATCTACTCATTATTGGGTAACTCTGATTTAGGCTGACTCAGGACCCAGTGTCTACAACTAGGCTTGGGCTAGTGATTATCCTTAACACTTTTCCACATTGAGTGAACGTAGGGTCATGCTTCGGGAACGCACCAGGGTAAGAATAGGGACCATCTAGCTTAGATCTAAGACTCTAGCATGTATGCAATGCAATTTTTCAAAAAGAGATTGAATTTTAATTTGTAAAAACCCAATTATATTATTAACCAAGACACTTTCGAAGCAAAGTCTCGAAGTCTCCAATGGAGTCGACACTGTGATGTGCGCCGAACCCACGTGTTTCCTAGAGGGCCCGCTTTTAGGGTCCGAGATGGTTCGCATCTAGATCTTGGGCAACATGAGATATTTTGGAATTCCTAGCCAATAGAATATTGGGGAAGTTCATTTAATCCCATGAAACCTTTAGTTACCTTTGAGGTATTTTGGAGTTGCCACCCAATTTAAAATTAGGAAAGTTCGTCTAAACTCTAGTGCTTAAACTAGAGAATGATTCGGAACTTCACTCTTATTAATGCATTGGTTAATTATAAATGGGTTTTTAATATTAATTTCCATCTCTCTCTCTCACGCTATATAATTTAATTAAAGTGCACATCAAGCATCGAAGAAAACGATAAAAATAATAAATTAAATTAAATTACAAGATGAAAAATGGGACAAAAATACAATTCCCCCAAAAAATAGAAAGCTAAAACAAACAAATAAATAACAAGTATAAAACGGGGTATTAATTAGGATAGGAACATTAGTTTCTTCATGCACACTTAGAAAAATTGAAAAGTTATTTTTGGTATTATTGAGAAAACCGGAATGAGTGATTCTATTATTAAAAAATTAACTTTTCTTTTAAAAGTGATATTTTATTGGTTTAAATTAGGATATTGGTCCCATTTTATTAAAAAAATTAATTTATTAATAAAAAATATTTTTGTGATTTTCTTTTTAATGTGCATAAAATAAAATAAGTTTATTACAAATTACATGGCAAAATAATTAAAATAACAAAAATGATAAGCAAACCAAAAGAAGCCTCCTAAATCTCCTTGATCTCCCCATTTGCTCGTAAGAATACTTAAACAAGGGTTGAAGAAGAATTGTAGACAAAATAAACAAAATTAAGAATGCTTAAACAAAGGTTGAACAAGAATTGTAGACAAAATAAACAAAATAAAATTAATATTAGCAAATAAATCTAAAAAATCAATTAAATCAAATAAAAATAATAAAAATAAACCTTACCATATAAAATAATAAAAATAAATAAACATTACATGATAAGAAAAATAATATTAAAATCATGCAAAAATACACATCACGTGAATATCGATAAAAAAAGCATCGAAAACGAGAGAAAACAAGTTACAATGGCACAAAAAGACAAAATAGAGGTAAAGGGTGGCAACCTCATGAGGGGCAGGCAGGCCACCCCTCACCTTCTTCCCACCCCTCAAGGGTAGGAAAGAAGTAGGAACGATTTTGCCTCCTTCTTCAATGGTTGAATGTAAAAACTTGCAATTTTATGTGGTTTTACATGATTTCATGCAATATTAATGAGAAAAACACCTAAAATAACTTGAATCATGAGCAAAATATAACAAATAAATAGATTGATCACATAAAATAATAAACTCAAGATGTGCAACAATGGTGGGAGATAAAAAAACTAAAGGAAAGAATTAATAAAATAATGCAATTGAGTCCAGAAATTTACTCTCATAATGGTAAACAATTAGAAAGGTGAATCACGATTCGTTCCCTTGTCAAGATTTGCAAAAATCAAATAAAAATGAGAAGAAATTTGAGTCTCTCTCTCTAAAAAAACTCAAGGAACTTGTTTTAAAAAACAAAGAACAATCTTCAAATTTTAAGAAAAAAGAATCGATTTTTCTATCTTAAACACTGTTTTTGGATCAAATATTGAGATTTTGATTAATGAAGAAGAAGAAAATCGTTTTTCCTTTCTCTCAAGAAAATCTAAAAGTCTCATAATGTTGTTCTTCTTTTTCTATCTCTAAAAATTCTATTTATATTAAACTTAAATTAAACCTAGAGATTTTAGGAAAAGATTAGGTTGGTTTAATTCAAACTTCCTATTTTGAAATAAAAAACTGGAATTATCCTTTAAAAATCCCAAAAATCAGTGTTATAATCCAATTCAAAATCAAATTCCTTGATTTTGGGGGCAAAAAGTGCGGTTGGGGGAAGGAGATGTCAAGGGGCGGCCTCCTCGAGCAGCCCGTCCCTCACGCAGACCGCCCCTGCGGGGGTAGGCAACTGTGCGAGGGGCAGCTCCCCAAGCCCGCCCATGCGAGGTGCGACCTGCACAGGTCAGCCCTTTTTTTAAAGGAATTTGACAAGAAAATATCACTTCTAACCTTCTTGCCTGTGAACAGGAGTTAATTTCATTATTGGGTAACCCTGATATGGGCTGCCTCAGGACCTAGTGTCTACACCTAAATAAGACAGTGAGGATGTATGAAAGGGAATTTACCAAGTTAGATCTTTATGCTAAGGGCCTCATTGATCTTGAAAAGGACAAGTGCAGAAGACTTGAAGACGACTTGAAAACATTATGAGGACTCTTATAGCCCACCAATTTGTGAAATTTGTTGATTTGGTTGAATCCGTTTAGAGAATAGAAGAATGTAAGAAGCAAATTTCAAAAAAGAGAGATTCCAAATTCAGAAGGCCTTTGAATCAGGGTCCTCCACTAAAGAGAAGAGGTCATACTTCATCTTTTTCTCGCTCTGGCCATGTAGATGAGCCCAGGACAGGCAACCTATAAAAGTCTTTTCTAGCTAAAACTTCTAGTGGGGTCTCTTTAAAAAATAGTGCACATTCTAAAGGTGGCAAGAAGAGTTAAGGCAAGATTCCTACTTATGAGCATTGTGGGAGATTACATCGAGGCGAATGTTGATTGTTGACTGGAGTATGTTTTAGGTGCGGGAGTTATGACCATCAGATGAGAGACTGCCCTAAATCTACTGCTTCATAGGCCACTAGATCTGAGGCCTCTATTCAAAGACTGTCACAACAAGGTCAATCATAGGTTACAAGAGGTAATAGTAGAGGAGCAGGTTTAAGTCAGACTTATGGATCTCATGCTTTAATAAGATTTTATGCATTGAGACAAAGAGATGAGCTTACGGGTACCTTTTCTTTCTATGACATGGATGTGTTTACATTGATTGATCCTGGTTCCACCCATTCCTATGTGTCTGCTAAGTTGAATTTGCCTGTAAAATCTGAATATGTTGATTTTGTTGTATTAGTTAGTAGTCTTATTTAAGCTATTGGAATTGGTGAACATAAACTAGAAGTCGATTTCATAGAGCTTTCTTTTTATGGATTATGATGTGATTTTGGGTATGGATTGGTTGTACAAGCATAAAGTTATAGCTGATTATTTTGGAAAACGAGTCAAATTTGAAAAACATGACCTTATTTCCTTGGTTATCTAGGGTGATAAATGACTTGTTTTGTCTTTTGTGATATCTGCAACCACAGCTAGAAGGACGATAAGACAAGGTTCTCAAGCTTATTTGGCTTATGTGAAAGACATACGAGTTGGAAATCCTAACCTTAAGGATATCCTAACAGTGTGTGATTTTTCTGATGTGGTCCTAGATGACTTACCTAGGATACCACCTGATAGAGAAATAGAGTTTGATATTGAGGTCTTACCTGGCACGATGCCCATTTCAATTGCTCCATATGGAATGGTACCTGCTAAACTTAAAGAGTTAAAAATCCAATTGCAAGAGTTACTTGATACGATAAGACCTAGTGTATCATCTTGGGGTGCACTAGTACTCTTTATGAAGAAGAAGGATAGAACACTTAGGTTATCTATTGATTACCGATAATTGAACAAAGTCACAATCAAGAATAGATATCCTTTGCCTAGGATTGATGGCTTGTTTGACCAATTGAATGGTGCAACTAAATTTTCCAAGATAGACTTGAGGTTTGGGTATTACTAGTTGAGGATGAAAAGTGAAGATGTACCTAAAACTACTTTTAGAACTTATTATGGACACTATAAGTCCTTAGTGATTCCATTTGGATTGACAAATGCTCCAGCAACCTTCATGGATCTCATGAATAGAATGTTCAGGCCATATTGTGATTAGTTTGTTGTGGTCTTCATTGATGATATTTTGATTTATTCTAAAACTGAAGAGGAGCATAACCGACATCTGAGAATTGTCTTAAAGACTTTAAGAGAGAAGAAACTCTATGCCAAACTTTCAAAATGTGAGTTTTGGTTGGAAAAATTTATTTTTCTAAGACACATCATATCTATAGAGGGTGTGATGGTATATCCTAGTAACGTGGAGGCAATAATGAATTGGAATCTTCCACGTAATGTGACAGAAGTGAGAAGCTTTTTAACCTTAGCTGGTTACTACAGGAGGTTTATGAAAGGTTTCTCAATGATTGCTTTGCCGTTGACCAAATTGCTTAGAAAAGATATCAAGTTCAAGTGGAAGGACAAATGGCAGAAAAGTTTTGATTAGTTCAAGTCTTTGTTGACTAAGCACCTATTCTTACCCTACTAGTGGAAGGTAAAGGCTATATTATCTATAGTGATACTTCCTTGCAAGGTTTAGGTTGTGTATTGATGCAATAGGGTAAGGTAACTGCCTATGCTTCTAGGTAGTTAAAACCACATGAGATGAATTACCTCACATATAATCTTGAATTGGCATCTATAGTTTGCATTTAAGATATAGCACATTACTTGTACGGTGAGAAGTGTGAAATCACTTCTTCATTGATCACAAAAGTTTGAAGTATTTAGGGATTCAAAGGGAGTTGAATTTGAAATAGAGGGGATGGCTCGAGTTGATTAAAGATTATGATTGTGTAATTGACTACCATCCGAGAAAAGCTAATGTTATGGCTAATGCCCTGAGTAGGAAATCTCTTGCTGGTTTGGTGATGACTCCTCTACCCCTCTTACTTGAATGAAGAGCGTTAAATGCTAGATTGTCTATTGAAGACAAGGGTATGCTCCTAGCTCAGTTAGAGGCTAGACCAGTTTTGATTGAGGAAGTCAAAGAAGCATAGAAAGCAGATGAAGCATTTGTAAAGCTAATGGATAAGGTGAAAAATGGAACAAGGGATGAATTCACAGTTGATAGCCATAGAGTCTTAAGATTCCAAGATAGATTGTGTGTGCTAACAAATGATCAGTTAAAGAATAGAATCATGACAGAAGCACATAGTTCTTTTCATTCTATGCGCCCTAGTGGCACAAAAATGTATAGGGATATTAAAGAATATTATTGGTGGAAAGGAATGAAGAGAGATATAACTGAGTTTGCGTCCAAGTGTTTGGTGTGCCAACAAGCGAAAATAGAACATTAATATCCTTCAGGTACTTTGCAACCTTTATCCATTCTCGAGTGAAAGTAGGAAAGGATAACCATTGACTTTATGATCGAACTGCCTCGTGCACAAAAGAATCATGATGCAGTTTGGGTTATTATTGATAGAATAACCAAGTCTGCCCACTTTTTTCCAGTCAAAAGGAGCTACCTTTTGGATAGATTTGTTGAACTATATGTTCAAAAGATTGTACGGAGTATCATTATCCATCATTTCTGATCGTAACCAGAGATTTACTTCCAAATTTTGTAGTAGTCTTTAGGAAGCCTTGGGTACTAGATTAAATCTCAGTACAACCTTTCATCCTCAAACAAATTGACAATCATAAAGGGTTATATAGATTTTGGATGATATGATGAAAGCTTGTGTGATTGAATTTGAAGGATCATAGGATCGATACTTGGCTCTTATGGAGTTTCCTATAATAATAGTTTCCAATCTAGTATTGTCACCCAGTAAATGACATTTTTAGGAAAAAATGTCTTGTAGACAATTGTTTTACTATGTCTTATGGTCATTATAACTCAAATATCAACCAATTTGGACATCAGACCAAAGAGTTATGCTTAAAAGAGCACAAACTACTCCAACAGTGCAACTAGGCAATTTTAACATTGAGCAGAAGTTTAGGTCCATTGTATTTTGAGAATTTCAACTAGCAAACAGCATTCTGGAAAAATATGTTTCATAACAAATATTATACTATGTCTTATGGTTATTATAGTGCAAAAATCACTCAATTTGGACAAGGAATCGAAGAGTTATGCTCAATTGAACAAAAACTGTTCCAATAGAAAAGACAGAATTCAACATGAACATTCAACTACAATTCCATGCCTTTTAGATTCAAAATCAGATTTCCATTTCTTCTAGAAATTTTTAGATCTATGTCTTGTGATTCTAACAAAACTAGAATCTATCTATTTAGAGCTCTATAGTCTATCTATGATCAGAATTCCAGAAGTGGTTTAAAAGACCCAAAAACAGAACTCATTCAAAAATTAATTCCTTCGTTATATAGACACATAATCCGACCCATTCATTGTCAATTACTCATTTCATCAACTAATCCATACATAATACACCTTACATCTCATTCCAATTCAACATATACATACATAGAAAAACCCTAAAATTCCCAAACTGATTTTGAGTAAATCTCCTTCAAGTCTTGTTTCAAATTCATTCTTTCTCTTTCCCCTTTCTTCTTCTTGATGATTCCCTCAACAAATTCACAATCAAAGCCCCATATTAACATCATGTATCATCACTTTTCCAGCAAATCATCAATTAGAAAAAGAAGATGAAAAAGACGAAGAAAAATAAGGGTTAGAACTTACCAATTAAACTTGAATTGCACAATCCATATATTAATTCTTTTCAATCCCTTTGAGAGAGGTTTGTGTGAGTGAATTTTTGAGAGAAAAAGATGAAGACACTGGTTGTGTTTATCCCTTCATTCAACCGGCCAAAATGGTCTATAAAAGCAAAAATTCACCTCTTTATAATGGACTAAGTGGCATGCTTACATTGGTCAAATATTAGGTGATGATGTATAATTTCCTTTAAGTCCCTTAAGAATTTTTCCATCTATTTAAGCTTGTAAATATACTCTAATTTTACTCCTTAGCCCATATAATAATTTCATTTACACAAACTTAAAATAATCATACATTTTACCAATTTACACGTCTTTCCAATTAATGAAAATTACGTTTCTTTTGATACTTTGGATATTTAAACACACATTTTTAATATGCATTTCTAAACACACATTAATACTACTAGGTTTATTTTGGGGCCTTACATTTTCATGATACAAAAAATTTTTCTTTTAATTACATTGCTCAATAATACGAAATTCCTCATGAGTGGTACCGTGCATGTTCAACATTGCTGTATTTTCATATATTCCTTTGCATTACAAAAGCAATTATTACATTTACACATTGTTCCTTTTTACAAAAAGACTATTACATATGATTGTAAACAGAAAGAAACTTACAAAAAGCTTCACTCCTATCCTTGTATTGGCCATGGCCTTTGCAGTGTGTCCTTATGAGAAGTTTTGATATTTGTACCTACACAGATTAAAAACCTATGATAAGCATAAAGTTTAGTGGGGAGAATTTAATTTTGAATGACCACTCACGGAAATCATCCGATAAGCACACAAGTCAAAACTTTGTATAAGTTTTATCATTTAAATATTATTTCACAATAATACAAAATGTAACAAATATGTTCAATTATCCTTTATAGACATATGTTTTAAATACTTATACTATGTTCAGAGAAGTCAAAGATCATGTCATCATATGTCAATATCATTTACACTTTTCTTAAACTAATATTTGCCTACTTTTCTATGGGTATGGATAAGCAGGAGAATATTTAGCAGCCCCATAGGGAAGAATATCAAGCGATCCTGTAGAAAAGAGTATTATATTTGGCATCCTCATAGGGAAAATCATCTTATCTGGCATCCCCATAGGGAAGAGTATAAAGAAGACATAAGTCTCAAAGAAAGGACACCATAAGTGTCGAGTAGAAAGCAGCTGCGTCTGGCTTCCTATAGGCATGCCTAACTATCCACAACCTAGGTTTCTAAGCAAGCTTCATATCGTCTCAGAGCTATTTCCATTCATGTCACGTTCACATATGATAAATTATGATCATATATACATTTCATATAGTCCGGACCGCTTGACATAATATTCGAAGTCATGCTAGTAAATAAATATCATTTATAGCATTAATGTATAAATTGTATTCACATGAATAATTTTATACATTCACATATTTCACATGTACATATTCATTACATGTCATTAAAAATATGTTGGACACGTTTTAGGAACTTTCGGTAAAATTCAGGTTCAGTTTGGTGAGAAAAACTCACTTAACTATGCTAAAAAACAAGGTTTACACGGTGGTCAAAACATGTCAAATGGTGCCGTGTGGCATGTCGAATTTGAAATCTCCAAAAGGTAGAACTGTTTTACACAGTGGTTAGCTTTTTCACACGATGGTCAGGAATTCTTGACCACCGTATGGGCATTTTTAAGGTAAATTTTGCTAGACATAATCATTTTACATGGTGGTCAGGATTATCACACGGTGGTTAGAAATTCTTGAAAATTGTGTGACCGTTTTTTATTGCCTTATAAAATAGGAAATGTTTTAGGTCTATTTTTGCCTGGGGTTTTTCACCAAGCAAATGACATTTTTATGCAATAGTCTCTCATAACAAATGTTCACATGTGTTTTAAGTTTCATATGACATAAAAATCACGCAATTTGGACTTATAGCTTAGGAGATATTCCTTTAGAAACAAAGACTACTCCAATTGCAGGGGCAGCAATAGGACTATGATTTCAATTGCAATTTCAGGTATGTTAAAAGCAAAACTAGGCCTTGGTTCCTCATAACAATTGTAGTTCTATCTCTTCAAATTATTCTCCAACTAGAATCACTCCATTTAGAAATCTATAGACCGAAATATGGACCTTAATACTAAAATTAGTTCAAGTAGACCTATAACATATTTTTCATTAAGTTTATTTCCTTAACATATTCCATCAATTTCATGCACAACCATCTCAATCCAACACAGTGGCATCAATTTCTCATTTCTTTTAGTACAAAACACAATTTGAAATACCACAAGCACAAGCAAATGAGTTAGGGAGTTCCTAAACCTTATTTTGAGCCTAATCTCTTTTCTTCCTTCAAGCCTTCTCTTACCCCTTTTACTTTGCTGGTTCTCCTTCTAATTGGCACCAAAAATTCACATTAATTTTAATCCTTAATTTACAATTCCAACACCTCAACAGATAGAAGAAGAAGGAGGTGAAGAAGCAAGCTAAACTTATCCCTTTATGGCTTTAATTTGCAACCGCACTAAATGTGAAATTTTCATTAGTTCACTTTTTCAAATTCCAATTCGATCCTTTTTGTTTCTTTTATTCATACATTAGCATATAATTAACTTACGTTTATACATTGGCCCACAATACTAATCCATTTATGTATTTATGTCATAATTTAACAATTTGCCAAATTACCGCATCTTATCTATTAATGATGGTTATGTCCTCATACATGTATCGGTTACCGTTTAACCCTATTCATGTTTTAATACGATTAGGGTATATTTTGGGATCTTACAATTAAGGAACCCAAAGGACCTTATCACTTGTTTTTCGAATGTTAATTTTAAGCATTTTTAAATAAATAAAAAAAATTATCAAACTTTTTCATTTGAAAAAAACATATTGTTTTTATAAACTTAATTAAAGTATTTAAATAGTAATAATGAAATCACGGTATAAGGCATGGCATAATTTTTAAGTGAGGACTTAATGTGGAAAAATGTGAAAATCTAGGGACTAAATTATGCCTTGTTTCTTAAAATTTATTAAAATGAGAAGTTCAAGGACTTATGTCAATGAACAAAAGTTTGTGAACGAAATGTCAAAAAAATCTTAAAGTTTGAGGATTAAAATGGAATGCTCCCGGTAAATATAATATAATGAGTTTTCGGGAAAGCGCCCAACCGACCGGATCAAGAAAAGGCACAACCATATAAAGAAACCTGTCCGATTTATTTATTTAAGGAAAAAAAAATGCAGGGAACAGTGAGCAAAGAAGCAATGGAGAGCATAACAAAGAGGTTATCGGCGATGGAGAATCTCTACTTCCCTCGCGCTCTTCAATCTACAGCCATCAATCCTTCTCAGCGCAAATCTCTTCTTCTCGACCTCCTCTCTCGTGACGTTGCTGTCTTCTTAGGTACTCCTTTTCTTTCGATTTTCTTTTTTTTTTAAAACCCTTTCTGTTTGATTTCCAAGAAAATGGAGAATATTAAATATATTTTGCCTATATGCTGATTCAGAGCGATATGGAGCGCAATTGACTCCTAAAGAGCTTCTTGAATTTGATATTCTAAAGAATGATTACGAGATAAATTGGCACCTAAAGAATCTGAGAAGCAAAATGAGTCCAACCTCTGAAGAATTGAAATCAAGGTCGGTGAAGGTGAAGAACAGGAGATTGGCTTATTTGAATAAATTGATACACGACGGAAGTTATTTCTCCGAGGACGCAATGAGGGAGAGAGAGCCGTACTTGCATCATGAGTTTGTTGGAAAGTTTCAGGATCAGAGTGCCAGAGGAATGGCTAGACCAGGTGAGAGGTGGTCGGAGACATTATTGAGGCGGTCTGAGGAAGCTATTTTGGTTTCAAAGATATGGGATGAGCAGCAGAGATTGGGAGTGGCCGAGACAGATAGGGTTGCTTATGAAACAAGCCAAAAGATGGAACAAGAGGAGGAGGAAGAAGAAGAAGAAGAGGAGGAGGAGGAGAATGAAGCAGCAAAGCAAATTCATAGTGGTGTACGCTCCTCGGAGGTAGAATGATTTTCTTTTATTTGTTTTATCTAGACTTACCATTTTATTGCAAGACTTGATAAAATCTTGTTCGTTGGCCTAGATGCGTGGTTACTTGATTAATATGTGTTTTCTTGGGCTAAGTCTTCTGATGGAATGACTGCTGTGTTGATGTTCCTTAATCCTGTTATGCCAATTGGATCATTCTGGTGTTTTTCAGTTTTACTTGTTAGCTTACCAGCTTTTCATCTTTCTTGGAGCTTCAATTTTTCCTCCTCGTTTTTCCAGGAGCCTTGGATTTGGTACTATTTGTTTTTGGTTACTATATATATATATATATACATATATATATATATATATATATATATATATATATTTCCTTACATAAAGGGCTAAATAAAGGGTTAAATCTCATGAATCGTTGCTTTAGATATTCCACATTATTGTTGAAAGTTGAGAAATTGTGTGTGTAACACCTTACATGTAGTTGCTGATGTGATATTGTCAAAGGCCCCAAATAATGAGAAAGCCTATGTTCCTCTCCAAGATAGGCTACTTTTTACGTTTTACTGATAAGTCATCTAACATTACCATTTAAAATATGATCTAATAGGCAAAAAGTAGGGAGCATAGTAAACTGGCTAAGATCCAAATAAATGAATGTAGTTGTTGATGTGAATTTCTCAAAGACCAAATTAAGTGGATGTTCAAATAATATCATTGACTACGTGATTGAAGATTAGGAATTTTTTTCAGTCATTCACTGGCAATAAAACTAAAGGCAATGCTTTTATTTGACTTGGAGGGGGAGAAAAATATGTTAGGATATTGTTTTTTTGTCTTATAGGATGCATAAGATTAAAGCGATTCTTAGATTTGACTAGAGTTGTCATTAAATTTCAATTTGTTATTTAGAACTCTATTTGGACCACTTGAGTACATTGTATAATCTATGATGAGATTTTTATATTCATCACCTCTAGATCTATGATGATACCAATGGTGGCCAATCGAGAGAGCAGCAACATGGGGGAGCTACTATATCAATAGAAGAGAAGGAAGATATGATGAATCAGTTTACATACATGATGCACCAAAAGTTTCTAGCTGGGGAAGACCATCAGCATTTAGATTACTCAAAAATTGATGACGATGAGACCTTGGATGATCACTGGTTTAGAGAAGTCAATCATGATGCTGAGGATAAGTACTTTGCTGCAGATGAGGATGATTATGATGACGAGACGCAGCTGCATTAACTGTTTCGCTATCCGTTTTCTGCATGTACTTTTTGTTTCTAAGCATTAGATTGTGTATATATTTACTCTTTCCGTTAAATTATATGATCTTCAATGTGTTATGACTTGTTCTTCGTTTCTCATAGCCTAGTAAAGGAGAAAACTTAATGCCCTTCCCCATTAATCGTACTTTCCAATTTTATTTTATTTTTTTTACTATAAGATCAACTGACATTACTATTTAAAATGCAATTTAAAATACAATCAGAAAGTGGAAAATACTATAAATTGATGACGACGCTGGCCAAAACTAGTAAAACACATATAAGATTGAAATGGTTTTGATATGACATGTTTTGTGGTGTGTCAGCACAATATTATTATTAACCCAGAGTTAAAAGTAAGTTATTTATAAAAGTATTTTTTTATTCATTTTTATGTTAGTGATATTTGCTTCAAAATAAATGGTAAGATCATTTTAGTATTTCACAAATGTAAGGGTGTTTTTATATCTTTTTTCAACTAGAATCTATTGTAGATAGAAGAAGCTGAAGAATTATGTTCGTATTTAGTTAAAATGAGAATTAGAATGTATGTAGTTGGAGATAAGAATTAAAATATATTAAAACTGAAGAATTAACCGTACGTAACAGATTATTTTTGTACTTTTTCTTTTTGTAACTTGTTTGATATTATCTTTGTACGTAATGTTTATTTTTTGATACTTTAAATAGTTGAAATATTTATTCTAATTTATATAATTTATTATATTTAGGCTAAAAGCACAAAAAGGGACTTGAATATGGATGATCACGGGCGGGGAATACCCGACCCCAGTGGGCACCCGATCCAAACGAGCAAGGAATCCCCGTTTTTTCCCCGCGGGGACGGGGATAAAAAAATCCCCAAAGTTGATTTCGGGCCGGGGACGAGGACGGGGAGAGAGGTATCCACCCCGCGTTTTCTTCGATCTCGAAAATTATTCATTATAAAATTTTATCATTATATGTATTATCGTTTCTCTCAACCCTTAAAATATATATATATTTTTTTGTAAGTAATTTTTTTTCACTTCTTTATATCAAAAATGTAGACCCACTCTCATTTTAAATATTAGATGTGAGATAATCTGGATATTTAAAAGAAGAGTGATTCAAGTGTTTGGTATATATATTCAATGTGGAATAACTTAAGAGAGCAAATGGTGCCTTAAGTTATCACACATTGGATATTTAAAAGGAGAGGGAGTCAAAATACTTGCTATAAATAAATGAAAAGAATGAGTAAGTTATCCCACATTAGATATTTAAAAGGAAAGTTAGTCCAAGTGCTTGCTATAAATAAATGAAAAAAATGAGCATTCAAGACAAAAAATAGAATGTATATATATTATAAGTTAAATTTTCAATTATTAAATATATTTTAATTATATTTAATTATTGAATATTATATTTTAGATATAATTATTTTTTTTAAGTAATTTTGATTGGACCAGGGATCCCCATCGAGGTTCGGGATCCCCGCTGGGGAGGGGACAGGGGGAATTTTCCTCCCGTAATCCTATCGGGGGCGGGGACAGGGAATCGCCGCCCCTAGGTGGGGCAGTAGGTGGGGAGCCATTCCCTGCTCCCATCCCGCCCCGTGATCATCCCTGGACTTGAACTTGTAAAAGAATAGTTGTTCAGGTACCTGAACTTTATATAAGTTACATTTAACATCTAAATTCTTATCATCTTTAAATTTTTAAACACTTCTATCAATTCAAATGCTTACTAAGATTGCGCGCATAAGACATGCACTATACACAGCATGAATTAAATTTTTTATTAGAAAAATTATAAAATTATTGAAATTATATTAAAAAAACTAATGGTAAAAAAAATTATTCTCATTGAAACCCTAAAATGTTATTCTCTGAACACCTTCTCTAAAATTCTCCATCTTCACAATTCTCAACGTGGATGCTCTGCTCTGCAAATGTGGGATTTCAACTGAACTTCGATATTCATGGAGTAAAAATAACCAAGGAAGAAGGTTTTATGGATGCTATAAGTACTGGGTAAGTATTTTTATTTATGAGGCACAAGTAAAATAGGGAACTGATTTTTTTTTTATTTGTTGTGTTAATTCGATCGATTGGGAAGGATTGTAGTTTCTTTGTGTGGCATGATCCACACACTGATGAGAATTATAAGAGGATGATTCAAGGGCTACTTAGAAGAATCAAGGAGTTTGAAGAAGAGAATAAGGAACTGAAGAAAAAAAATCAAAGTTTGAAGGGGCTTTATCTGTTTATCTGTTTTTGTTTTTGTTGATCTGTGTATTATTGTTGTTGTTGTTGTAAGAGTGGTTACTAGAGTGCTATTAGGGTTGTTAGGATTTAGAGGTGTCATGGTTTCCTGCGTATTTTGGTAATTGCTTAATTTGATAAAATTGCTAAGAACATTTTGTTATGAAATGACTGATGTCAATTCAAATATTGGTTCTAATATTATGGGTTTAATATAGATTCGATCACTATATGTGCAAGCAAAATAAAGTTTGCGAATTCAAAACAAAACACACCTATTAAAGCTAATTATTAAATAAATATAGTAATAGATGTCTATAACCTGTACAAAAGGAAACTCCAAAATGGACAATTGATAAACATTTATATGAAATAGTTATGGTGCCAAAATAAAGGTATCTATAACATCAATATACAAAAGGATCCAACATAAAAAAACAAAAGATAGCCAACATAGATCAAATGTTATCAGTACATGTAGCCACAAAATTCACATGTCCAAAAAACACGATGTGTTAAAATACAAAACTAGTTAAAATTATAAAAGTTTAACAATTCCCGTAAACTAAAACAATTAAGGCTAATTGTTGTGAAAATTTTCATATAGAACAGCTAAAGGTAGCTAACACAGATCAAATGCTATCTGTATAGGTAGCAACAAAATTCACATGTCCAAAAAACACAATGTGTTCATATATAAAATTAGATCAAATTAAAGAAGTTCAACAATTCCGATAAACTAAAATAATTAAGGCTAACTATTGTGCAAATTTTCATTGAAAGCATTATGTTGAGTTCTTGAAGCTTATGGGATTTGAGTGCTTGATTGTTCTACTCCTTGTGATCCACCAACATTTTTGTTTGTAAACTTTTGGTGGTGTCGTGTGAATCCAATATCAACATTTACAGTAGGAACATTCTTCATTGTGTTTGCAGTGTGTATGATCCTTTGCGACCTGTTTCCATAACTTAGTATCATTTCACCAGTTTGGTCATTAATATAACAACCATGTCCAAATGTCTTATTAAATCCTCTTCCCTTATATGCCTCCACCTCTGATTGGCACTGATTTGGCCCTAAAATTATGTTTAGGTGTATTATTGGGTTGCTCTTGCCTCATTGTTCCTCTTCCTCTAACAGCAGCTGAAGACCCACATCCACTACTCCTTCTGGGTGTTTTGAAAGGAGCATCTTCTAGCAAGAGATCTCTGCCTATTGGTTCTCTGGTTGGTTCAATTACTCTATTCTTCCTACCTCTTGAAGGCCCTTTTCCCTTTTATGCATCCTAGTAAGCCAAGTCCAATATAGATTTCACTTTGAACCATTCAATGAAATAGTCACTAATACATCCACCTGAACTGTACTTACAGTTGGAATTTTTGTGTTTGAGATGGTATTTGATGTGATGCAGCTGCTAAACTTGTTTGAGCTTAAGGTTAATTTGCTGTTATAAACTGCAAAATAAATTTCATCTTAATCGAATAATATCATTAAATACATTTAAATTTCTTTCATCATGCATTTAGTTGAACTTTGAATTCCTTACCTTTTATTTACATCTAGCTTTGTCATGACCTAGTGTTTGCAAATTGAACAAGTCATAGTTCTTGACATCTTGCCATGCCTATTATTTGGATATTTTGTGGCCTTTTTCCTAATATTTTTGGCTCTCCCAGGTAATATTTTTGACTTCAAGAGGTTATATTGGAGGATTAATTGAAATAATGCATATTTTAATATTGGTTATGGGTTGTATGAAGTGACTATATGCCTTAATGTAAGTATCTTTGTGGTACCAATGGGCAATATAGTTCTTTGTTATCATTTTCTTAAAAAACATGGTTGCTATTGCATGTCAACGAAGAATGTCTTTGCATATCAACGAAGAATGTCTTTTAACTGCCAGCTTTTAGAAGTGTAAGTTTGAGTCTTCAAATCAAAAGTGTGACCATATTTACCATTTATAACCTCAACCCTAGAATCACCATTCTATGTCAACCTACATCTTGTGGCTTTCTCTATATTCTTATTAAAATAATCCATCGCCTTTGGAGATATGTCACTAATCCATATGTTTGGCAAATTTCTCATCTCTATCCATTATCTTATGCCTAATCTCCTCTGACATTGTTATAATTGATTTGTGCCTAGGACCTATAATCTATGCTTTAAATGCCTCACATCAATTATTTTTAACCACATCACATTGGCTGTCAGTCTTACCAAGCCTCTTTTGTAACACCCTCTTTTAATACGTAAGAGGACCCATCCGCAAGGGAGTGAGAACTCGTATGAGTAAGGGTGTCACCACGCAGAACAGTGTAAAACATTCATTCACATAATATAAACATACATACAAATAGTGAAAATTAAAAACTTTGGAAACATCAGAATGATCATGCATTAATATAACAACATTCATTACAATAACGTTCTGATCAAAAACTGATATTATAAAATAGTTACATATCCAAAATATACTAGGCAAAAGCTGTACAAAATAATACATAGAGAGTTCTATTACAAAGAATCATGCTATAAAAATAAAGCCCTAACACTGATCCCTCTGTGTTGGCTTGACTGGCGGCGACTCTCCCAAAAGCTATACACCTTCCGCACCTGCACGGGTGAAAACACCGTGTTAAGCGATAACGTTTAGTGGGGAAACAAACAATAATATATGGACGGCCATTCACAATGGTCGTCAAGGCAAATCACATACATAATGGCATACTAAATATCACAAGGTATAATCACAATAGAATTTCATTCATCACTATTCAAAGGTTCAATAAACACATTCATATGTCAACAGATTCATATGCTCATAATAGAGTCATTCAAATTCAAATACTTATAATCATACTCATTCGGATTCACATACTTATAATCATATCAGACAAATTATAACACCTGCTGACTCATAGTAGTGGATAACGAGTAAATGCGTAGAGGTACCTTATGGGTATGAATCATCACGTAGCGGTACCTTACAGGTACGAATCGACACATAGCGGTACCTTACGGGTATGAATCGAGAAAATGATATTATATTATCTCTTTTCAAAATATTTTACAAAGGGATCTTAAACAAGATCAAAACACGTAGAAGTTCGCGAGAAACTAAACAGGGACCTGATTAGGGTCCAGAACAGTACAAAGGTGCTGCAGCTAAAGAACTCTATTAGGCATGCCTAACTATCAACTAGACTGACTTTCGCAGGTCATGCATAATACAAATCATGCTCAAGGCATACATATATAATTCATCAGGAAGAAATCATAATATTACACATATAAGCAAGATAATTTAGTATATAGTAGTGAAAAGCCATGAAAAAGATATTTGAAACTCCTTTTCAGAAAACAGTACACGTGAGAAAAACAGGGCAGACGGGGTCACTGTCGCGTTCGAGACCCAGAGGCCTGCGCGAGAGAATCAAGAGTCTGAACAACCTTCACGACTTATGAACGCTCTCTCTCTCTGCTGTGCAAACTATCGCGAGAGCTAGATTTCACCGTTATGTCGCTCTCGCGACAGCATCGGTACTTCCAGTTCTCGGCAAAACGCAGAAAACCTAGAATTTCCAAATCAAACCCATTTTCATCCAAACTATCCCAAACTCAATCTTACCTCCAGAAATGCCTTCCACCATCACATATAACATAAAACACAATTTCATTCAACATTTTACGCAATCAAAATCGTGCATTAATAAAATTAAACTCTTCAAGAACACAAACCCAAAAATTTACAACAATATTCATCAAATTTCAATAATTGCTCAATACTTCAACATTCATGCATCATAACTCAAATCAACTACATACCCATAACATTAACACTATAGTATGTGTGACGCGCACCGAACCCCGGGGGTGCCCATTGACCGCCCTGCTCTAGGGCGATCGGGCAAATTGAGGGTCTGTTGACATCTTGCAACGAATTGCAAGTGTGTCTATTTTGGGCAACAAGGAGGTTTCATGGAGTCGCCACCCAATAGAACATCGAAAAAGTTTGTCTCGCCTCAGTGAGCCTAAGACGGCGCATATTTCCATTTTAGGCAAACCAAAGGGATCTTGGAGGCAATCACCCCAATAGAACATTAGGAATGACCCTCTAACCCTATGGAGCCTAGGATTATTTATTAAGTCCTTTGATGGGACACAAGAGGTGTCTTGGAGGTTCCAATGAGTGATCGGATAGACCTCTCGCCTCGTTGAGCCCAAAGACCAGAGCTGGGTTCGGGACTTCTCATCTATTTCTACCTTGATTTAACTTTACATTTAAGTTTTGAATTTATTAGTTTGCTTTCTCTCTCCACACGATGCAAATTTCAATTAAAAGCACAAATATTCACATTAAAAGCGATAAATATACATAAATAAAAATAAATGAAATAAATGTTCGAAATTAAATTACAATAAAACTAGGAGCGGAATACAACTCCCATTTTAAAGGTACGATATATACATATAAAAAGACGGGAAAGTCATTTATTTTGAGGGCTTTGGCCCTCACATGTATTTATTATGAAAAAAACTAATTTTATGTGATTTTTTATGGGCTAAAACAGGACACTGGGTCCCTTAATTTTATGAAATAATCCCAATTTTAATTAATATAAAACAAGTATCCATTTTTTAATTTATGCAGAATAAAATAAAAAATTACATAAACAAAATAAGGAATAAGGAAAAGAAATAAATAAATAAAAAGGGATAGGAAAACTAAACCAAAGATAGGCTTTCCATGATGGCATGATGGTTTTTCTCCACAGCTCAATCCATCCAAGAAAAGGAAAAAACAATACTCACAAAATAAAAGAAATATTAATATTTACAATTTAAAGTGATACACATGTAAGTAGAGAGTAAAATAAAATAAAATAAAATAAAAATAAGAAATAAAATACATAAAAAATAAAATTGTTGAAGTAAAAAAACATTTTGAAAATAAAATAAGAATTAAATAGAGGAAGAAATAATAAAAGGAAAAAAGAAAAAAAATGGGAAACAAAGACGTGAGATGGGCTTAGTGGCCGACCGACGGCCGTCCCTCATGTGACCGACGGGCAATGGGCCTCACACGCAGTCGCTCGAACGACAGACGGGTTTATCGCCCGTCGCTCGAGCAATAGACGGGCGTCGGTGAGCTACTGCCCGTCGGTCGCCTCTGGTTTCGAATAAATAAGCAAAAAACTTCTTTTTCTCTTCTCTTTTAAATAAACAACTTTCAAACAAAATAAAGGCAAATAAAAGCTAAATAAAAGGTAAATAAATGCAATAAATGTGGAAATGAATGTAATAGATTAATAAAGCAAGTGTCCAGAATATTTACCCTCAGATTGTACCTTTTTGGAGTGAAACGTCGGTTGACTTGAACCTTGTGCGTCTCACGAGAAGAAAGCAAAAACCAAGAAAGAAAAATGTCTATACTTTTTCCTTGATTTTTACTAAATTTTCGAAATGTTTGAATCCACAAAATGGACAAAAACTAATGGATTTAGTTTTCTCCAAGTAAACTAGATTCACTTAAAAGCAAAATAAGATGAGAGAAAGAGTAGGAAAATATGGGAATTTAAACAAATAAAGAAAAGAAAACTTGAGAAGAAGAAAATTTGCCCTTTTAATTTTGCAAGAGTTTTCCCAATCCAAGTAGTTTTTTTTTCTTCTTTGTAGCCTTTTTTAGCTTGCTTTAGTGATTTTTCTTAAGAAAATCCGAACCCTTTTCAAAGGAAAAGATTTACTATTTATAGGCATGACCGACGGGCAGACCTTGACTCACCGACGGGTGTTCCTGATTCACCGACGGGATACGTGTTCGTCTCAGTGACCGACGGGACATGTGTTCCCGAGAAAAAAATGGTGGCCCCCTCAACAACCGACGGGCATGTGAGTCACCGACGGGTTATCCATCCCTGAGAGAGGCGGCGACCGCCTCGACGACCAACGGGATGCCAACTACAGACGGGCAGGCCGTCTGTGGAGCAAAAACTCAAATTTCAAGTTAAAACTCCCAGTTTTTTCAAATTCTTCTTTCTATAGAATAAAACCTTTTACTTCTTGTGAGCCCATAGGATCAAAATTTCTGAGTTCCATCCACTCATTCGGGACCAGGCATCGGTTTCTTCATTGGGTAATCTCTGATCTGGACCGCCCCGGGACATGGTGCTTATAGTTGCCCCCAATTTTGGGAAGGCTAGTGCACAAGTGCCTAGGTGATCCAAAATTCAGAGAGAGAAAGGAAGAAAAGCGTACCTGGGCGATCCTTTCCTTTCGCGCTGTTTGCTGGGTAGACCTCGTCTCAGTCCACTCAGCGGTGGATGTATTCGATGCATATGTCCCTACTGGTTTCGCTTTGACTAGTAAGGCATTAGTGCAAATTCCCTGCTAATCCCTATACGATCTGCAAGGTGGAGAGCAATGTTATCTAATCGCAACCCTGGCTATGAAGAATTCCTTGCTAATCCCTATACGATCTGCAAGGTAGAGAACAGTGTTATCTAACTGCAACCCCGGCTGTGAAGAATTCCTTGCCAACCCCTATACGATATGCAAGGTGGAGAGCAGTGTTATCTAACTGTAACTCCGGCTGTGAAGAATTCCTTGCCAACCCCTATACGATCTGCAAGGTGGAGAGCAGTGTTATCTAACTGTAACCCCGGCTGTGAAGAGTTCCTTGCCAATCCCTATACAATCTGTAAGGTGGAGAGCAGTGTTATCTAACAGCAACCCCGGCTGTGAAGCGTTCCTTGCCAACCCTTATACGATCTGCAAGGTGGAGAGCAGTGTTATCTAACTGCAACCCCGGCTGTGAAGAGTTCCTTGCCAACCCCTACAACCCCGGCTGTGAAGAGTTCCTTGCCAACCCCTATACGATCTACAAGGTGGAGAGCAGTGTTATCTAACTGTAACCCCGGCTGTGAAGAGTTCCTTGCCAACCCCTATACGATCTGCAAGGTGCGTAGTTCTTTCTGACTACAGCATGAACTGTGAGATGCAGTGCTTTCTGGCTACGATCTCGGTCTTGGTTGGAAATTTCCTTGTTAACCCCTCTACGATTCACAAGGTAAACATCCTTGATGTGATTCTTCTGATATGATTGATATCCATACTTGGACTAAGATTAAGAAGATGTTCCTACATATCAAAGAACTTCTTATTACTCTTATGTGAATTGCTCTTGTTTACAAGGTTAATAAACAAGTTTATATCATTATTCATAGTTTTGTTATTATCTTCCTGATTTTTATGATTATAAATATTTTATTTTAGGCGTAAATAAAGGTGCATACTCAATCGTCATTAATGTAAGCATAGCATGCAAGGATAAGGAAAAAATAAACATACGTACGATTTTCCACTATAAAACAATTTTGTACAAGATATATACAAAAATAAGAAAATACAAGAAAAAAAACTAAATAGACAAATATAACAAAATGTCATCCACACTCCCTGAATGGCTAAAAAGGTGGATAATCTCCAATCTCCTCATCAGGGTCCTCATCGTCAGATATGTGGACGGGCTGAGGTGGCAACTGAGGCAGAGGCGGCGGCTGCGGCTAGGTCGGCTGTCGAGGCCGAGGCTGAGGCCTGAAGGTAGAGGGTCCAGCTCCCGAGGTGGACGGGCAAGTAGAAGGACTTGCTGCTCCTAGGCGCTGAGATGCCCATATGTCCACCATCGGCTCAAGCCTGGGGGGAATCGCCACTGGCACAGACGATGGCTGCTGTCTCCCTGGACCCTGCTGCTAGAACTGCACCTGGGCATATCCATCAAGGAAGGGCTGGGCACATTCTGTCATGAAGCGTAAGGTGTCCGTGATTATCCCTCCTAGCTCTCTGAAGGCCCTGCTCAGCTGGTGAGTCTGATCCACGAAAGCAGTACTCATACTCCCCAACCTCTGCTCAGTCCGCTCGCGAAAATCCGGACATACCGAGTCATAGGGTGGACAGCCCCATCTATCGCCTGCACTGTCGAGCGGAGAGCATCCATCGACTCTTGTATCATCTAGAGGGTTATGTCCACCCCCTGAGCTGCCTCGTCCTGGGAGGTCCTCACCTCCTGTCTCAGTTGGTCTACCATCCTCTCCTGCTGCTCTGCCATCTGCCTAAGGAGCCCAGCATGCTCCTGGCTCAACTGATCAATGACCCTAGCCGGCTCCTGGATCAGTCCCTGCTGCTGCTCCAGCCTCTCTGTCAGAATCGTATCTCTCTCCTCAATCCGAGCAAGGAGGGCCCTATCCCTCTCCTCCTGTCTGCGCTCGAAAGCTACAAGCACGGAGATGTCCGGCTACGGCACTACTGGAGGTGGAACCGGCTCTAATGACTGTCCCGGAGATGGAGCTGTGGATGCCCCCGGATCTCCTCTGGCGTAGGGGTGAAATCTGGGTGAAGGCCGGAGAGAAGTCCTCTGAATCCTCGAAGCTGGAGAAGTAGTGAGACTCTGTACCCCCGATGTCGGCTGTGCCCCCGATGTCGGAGAAGCACCGAATAACTCCTCCATGGTTAACTCCATCCCCATGTCAGAAGGAGTCCGAAGCTGCTCCTCATACTACTGCGGGTGTGGAGGCTGGACCTCCTGAGAAATATCATACTGGGGAGGCTGGACCCTTTGATGCTGTGGCTGCAGAGGCTGGCCCTCCTGATACTGCTCAAACTGAGGAGGCTGGCCCTCCTGATACTGTGGCTGCTCCTCAAGCTGCGGTGGTACTGGCACCTCCCCCTCAGGCTGCTCCTAAGCCGGGGCTAAGGATGGAAGATCGAAGGCCCGCCGTGTCTCATGTATAGTAAGGAGCCTGAAAGCCTCGGCCTATCCTGGGATCTGCAGCACCATCCCCATCTGTACTGTGGCAGGGGCGTCCACATAGATGCTCTCGTCCAAAGCGCCCTGAAGCCTATCTGGAGCCACTCCCAATTCTAGCAACAGGCGAGTGATGACCCCTCCAACTATCACTGATGGGGCTGTCCCCCTAGAGACTCTGGCCATGTTGGCCAGTATCTCATGGTTGTTGCTGAGGCGCTGACCCATCATCATAGCCCAAAGGATCCAAATCTCGGCCGCATTAAGCAACCCTGGGTTGCCAGCCCGTCTGAGACACGAACTGGAAAGCACCCTATGCAAATACCGAAGCGCCTGTGATATCAAGACTGTGCTCTTCGCCGTATCATGCTCATACGGCACTCCGGGCAGAGCGATAGCAGCCCAATGGTCCCGTCTGACTACCCTCTGAGGTACCATAACATCCTGACCGTGCGGCAAACTCATGGCCTGCGCGAACCTCTGCCGCGTGATGCTGAAATGATCACCATCGAACCAAAATGGACCACTCCGGGCTCTTTATAGGATCTCTGGAACCCCCCTAGTGGAAAGTGGCCAACACCTATCGTACTGCCTCGGGATATGTGGTGAATGCTCACGCCATAAACTCGATCCAACCCGCTCCTGCAACCAGAATATCCACCTCATCTGCCATCCCTAGAGCCTCCAGGAATGGTCTGGAAACAAAACGGTTGGCTCGAAACTCTACCCGAGCCAATGCTGCATATCTCCGCTGAGCCTCCGGAGTCATCCACTCGGGAGCCTGGGGCTCATCCTGTCCATGGGGGACGCGTCTGCATGGCGGCATCCTGTAAAGCAACAGACAATTTAGTAATAGTGAATGACAAAAAAAAAAAACCGACAACATCTCAGTAGAGACGCGTCTTAACCATCTTGAGTAAGGAGGCTAGAAGGAAAAAACGGGATAAACTTTACATCCCAAGAAACAAAAGAAATTATCGATAATTAAAAGAAAAAATAAATTACAAATAAAAAATTGGACAGCACCGCGGCAAGGGTGTGCCCCACTTCCTGCGCAAAACAACACAACAGGCCTCAGGCCTTCAACCAGCATAGAAAATATTGACTAAGAAATAAAAACCTAACATTTGGACAACATCCTGGCAAAGATGTGCCCCAACTCATGCATAAAAACAAGGAATTTCTCACAACTAGGGACAAGCCTTAGGCCTCAACAACCAGGCATGCATAAATTAATAATATAGTGCAACAAAAATAAAAGCAATAAAAAATGGGCAGCACCCCGGCAAGGGTGTGCCCCACTTCCTGCATAAAAGAACAATAAAAACAGGCTTCAGGCCCCAACAGTCACAGTATTTATATTTTTTGAATCATACATATGGGCAATAAATCTTACTCTAAATATATGAAAATAATTACCCAAGGCACTATAACGGTCTAATCTAAAAGGTAAAGGTTTTAATCAAACTAAATAAACTAAATATACAAAAAACAGGAAAGCTAAATATTCGTGCGAAAAATAAATATTTGCTAGGCAAACGGGCAGCATTTCAGCACTAACTTATACTAACATTACTAAAAAAAATAAAAATAGAGATAAAAATAAAGAAAGAAAATAGAGAAAGCACGAAAATTTAACTTACTTAAAGAAAGGAAAATAGATTATTTACTAACCTGTAATTGTAGAAAATCGAAGAAGAGGACTGGAAATGTAGAAAAATAGGTCTCGGTTGATACACAACAATACAAGAATGCGCTAAAAATGAAAAAATATGAAGAAAAGGGGAAGAAAACGACAAAAAACCGTCAAAGGCATCGGTTATGGGAAGAGGAAAAGAGAAAAAATTGTTGCCCCGTCGGCCACTGGTCATATATATAGATTTTGCTACCGACGGGCAGCCCGTCTCCAGAAGCGACCAACGGCTTGTCCGTCTGTCGTTCTGAATTCCCGCTTTCAATGCAAAATTAAATGCGTGTGATGATGTATGAAGATGCATGCACATTAACAGGTGGACAACTACCGACGGGCAGGCCGCCCATTCTGAGGCACGGGTAGGCCGTCGGTGGAACTTTTCTACAAATTTCAAGATTTTTCTGAACTTTTCAACTTCTTCTGCCTCTCATCCATTGTTTTTAACTTTAGACTTGGCAAAATGTCTTCTCCTTCTATTCAAAAGATGTACCAAATTCTGGAGGATTCCCACACTTGGTAAAATAATATGCTCAGCCCCCTGTCTGTCCTAAAATTTCTATGTCGGGTTAAAATAGACCACAACCTCCTGTTAGCTGTAACCCATTTCTGGAACCCTCGATTTCACGTTTTCAAATTCACCTACCAGGAACTTTGCCCCCTGCCTGAAGAGCTGGCTGCCATTGCCGGAGCATGGTATCCTATCAATACTCACCCTTGCATTCCCTTTTACGACCTAGTCCAGTCCCAAGACATCGCACTTTCTTTGGGCTTACCTCCTTCTGAAGCTGCTCGATTGGTCTCCCAGGGCTCTACATTTTCTATGAAATCGCTGATCGAGGCGCTGGACAGATTCTTCGATGTCCCAATCTACCAAGTAAACATTATTTTCTTATTTTACATGGTGAGATTTCTTGCTGTGAGCTTAGAGGATTTGGCTGGTGATCCCTGTTTATTTGGAATTCTGGATGGTTTTCATCGTGGGCTGACCCCCTTTCCCTTCATTCTGGTCGAGACTATCCTAGGCTTGGATTCGGTCCGTTCTAGGTCTTCTTCCACATTCGCCGAGAGCCCTCTCTTACTTCAGGTATATCATTATTTTAAAGGTAGTGCGTCCCTTGTGGATTTTCGCACTAGCTTTTCTTAGAGGGAAGTGCGCCCTTTCGGGTTTTCACACAACCCTTTGCCTAATTTTTGCCTGAAGTAAATCCTACTTACTCCCGCGGCTTTTTTTTTTAGATCTGGCTGCAAGAGAAGCTGAAGATGCTATCAAAGCCACCTCCCCAAGTCATCGCACAGTACTCGCGGAGGCACTTTCTCTCGTGCCAACGACTGTATACACTTTCATCTCCTGATGAGGACATCGCCAGATTTGGCGAGATATTAGACGATGACATTCGCTTTATGGCTGCTTGGCTTCCTCTGTCCCATGCAGTCATTGACGGGTCTTCGGGGTGTGTTCCCCTCTGTGGGCTTCGTCAGGCCACTTTCTATATTATGGCTCGGTGCGCTCGCCAACTTGGGATGACCCAAGACGTGGTGAGAGTCCCACTGTCTTTTTGGGGAGGAACTTTTTCCATTGCCTTTGCCTCTTGCTACCATGAGTTGTGGAGCTGATTTGCTGTGAAGACAGTTATACCCCGATTTGGAGCTCATTCCGCGGCTTCCACCAGCGAGTACAAGCGATGGGTTGTTAGTCCAGCTTCTGATAATAGGACACGAGGGCTTAAACATTTGGCTGGCAAGAGTAATGGTAGTGCTTAGCTTAGATTAAATATGTATATCTTTTAAATGTTATTTCTTTTTAAAACAGAACTAAAGAATGATGAAAATGAAAAGAATAATTCTCATTTTATTTCATAGAATTGTGTACATTTCCATAAAATTTCAATATACATGATCAGTATTTGCTATGAATTCAACTATGCAAACTATATTAATACATGAAACCGAATTTTGCGAGCATCAGAACTCCTGTTACCAATCGGCCCTCTCTAGTTTTCTCGATTGGACATTTTCTCTCATGCCTCTAATTTTTGCACAGGATGCCTTTTTTCGGTTTTCACCCTGTCGAGGCGCCCAATTTTAGCAAGGCCTCATTTTTTCGGTTTTCGACCCGCGGGGCATGTTATTCTCTTCTTTTCCTCTTATTGTCTTTAGCCATGGAACCTTTTGAGTCTGTCTATGTTCACCGGTTCCTTGAATTCATTGCCGTCGCTATCTAATAAAATTGCGGCTCCCTTTGACAGTAGCTTTTTGAGAATGAAGGGCCCTTCCCAGGTAGGTCTGAATTTTTCCCGGATGTCTGGTGCTCTCGGTCTCATCTGCTTAAACACCAAGTCCCCCTCCTTCAAAGGATGTTTCTTGACTTTCTTTCCGAAGGTTCGAGCTAGCCTCTTCTGATAGACTTGGTTGTGGTAGTAGGCTCTTAATCTATTCTCATCCAGCAAGTTTAAATGTTGCAACCTTTACTATGCCCATTCAGTCTCGGGGATCTGAGCTTCCATGACTACTCTTAACGATTTGAGCTCTATCTCAATCGGCAGCACCGCCTCTGTCCCGTACACCAGATAATATGGCGTGGCTCCTATAGATGTTCTCACCGTTGTCCGATAGCCCCAGAGTGCGAAAGGCAGCTTCTCCGCCCAATCTTTATAGGTTTGGACCATTTTGGCCAATATTTTCTTAATGTTCTTATTAGCAGCCTCCACAGCTCCGTTGGCCTATGGGCGATATGGAGAAGACTTGTGGTGTTCAATCCCATATTTCTCCAATAGCTTCCTGGTTGCTCCCATAAACTGTACCCCATTATCTGATACCACATGGTGTGGAAGGCCATATCTACAGATCAGATTCTTCTCAATAAACTTGGCCATGTCTCTCGCATCAATCTTCTTGAAAGATTATGCCTTTACCTACGTAGTAAAGTAATCGATGGCGACTATGATGTATCTATGTCCATTGGAGGCTGTGGGTCGGATCTCCCCGATGATATCTATCTATACCCCAGGCGGCAAACGGCCAAGGCGACGTTAGGCTATGCAGTTCTGACACAGGCAAGTTCCTTAAGTCTGCGTATTGTTGGCACAGCTGGCATTGCTTTACATACTTTGAACAATCATTATCCGTTGTGAGCTAGTAAAACCCTTGTCTCATGATTTTCTTTACCAGTGTTAACCCATTCATGTGAGCTCCGCACACGCCTGCGTGAGTTTCCTCCATCACCCTCCGGGCTTCTTTCTCATTCAAACATCTCAATTGAATGCCATCGGCCTGCCTTTTATATAGCACCCCATCTATGCATATAAACTGAGTGGACAGTTTGCGAATTAACCTCTGGTCCTTCTCCGTAGCTTCCTCTGGAAAAGCCGCATTCTCTAAATAGTTCATAATATCATGGTACCATGGCTTCCTATCTGCTACATCGACTTCCGCTACTGACTGTGATTGGAAACTGGGCCTATCTGAGCTGGAAATTAATACGGGTCTCATAATCACTCCTTCCGGATTGTCCCACATTGACACCAAAGTAGCGAGGGCATCAGCTAATTGATTCTCCTCTCTTGGAATGAAACGAAACGTGCATACCTCAAATTGTCTACTTAGACCTTTCAAGTGCTGGATGTAGGGCATCAATCTTTCTTCTTTAACTGTCCATTCACCTCGGATCTGGCTGATTACGAGGGAAGAGTCCCCGAACACCTCAACAGTCTTCGCCCCCAAGGCTAACAAAGCTTCCAATCCAAAAATACATGCTTCGTATTCAGCCTCGTTGTTGGTAGCTTTAAACCTTAGTTTTTTGGCCAAAGGGAGCTTCTCATTTTCTGGGGTTGTCAAGATAACTCCTACTCCTACCCCTTTGTGTTCACGGCCCCATCAAAATGCAATTGCCATCCCTGAATTGCAATAGCCGCTATATCCTCATTTGGGAAATTGAATTCGTAGGTGTCTCCTTGAATCGGGTGATCGGCCAAGAACTCAGCCACTGCTCGCCCCTTGACAGTTTTCCTAGTGACATATTCCACATCAAATTCCTGTAGCAACAATAACCATCTGCCCATCTTTCCTAGCAAGGATGGCGCTTCCTGTAAATATCTCAAAGGATTCTGCTTTGCTACCGCCTGCACCTTGTATGAGTGGAAGTAATGCCTTAACTTCTTTGAAGCCCAGATAATGGCAAGACAAATCTTTTCTACCTCGGCATACTTGATTTCATACTCCAAGAACTTCTTGCTGAGATAGTAAATGGAAAACTCTATCCCAAACTCATCCTCTTGGGCCATCATGGCTTGCTTGGCTGCGGCGGCCTCAACACAGGTGGATACAATAGGTATTCCCGGATGGCGTCGAAGGCCTTTTGACAATCCTCATTCCACACCACTGGTTGATTTTTCCTTAGAAGCTTGAAAATCGGTTCGCAGATTGAAGTCAGTTTGGAGATTGAACCTGTTGATATATTGTAACTTGCCCAGGAAGCTTCTCACGTCCTTTTCCTTCTGAGGCACCGGCATCTCCCTGATAGCTTTAACCTTGTCCGGGTCAATTTCGATACCTCGTTGATTGACCACATGCCCCAATAACTTCCTTAAGGTCACCCCGAAAATACATTTCTTCGGATTCAGTCGCAAGTCATACTTCTCTATTCTCGTGAAGAACTTCTCCAATGCTTCGAAATGACCCTCTCTGGTGGTAGACTTAATCATCATGTCGTCTACGTACACTTCCACTGCCTTATGGATCAAGTCGCTCAGAATCTTTGTCGCCATTCTCTGGTATGTAGCCCCTGCATTCTTCAGACCAAAAGGCATCACTCGATAGGCATACGTCCCCCATTCAGTAATGAAAGCCGTCTTGATTCTGTCGATTATTTTGTTCAGAATCTGATTATATCCTGCATAGCCATCCACGAAGATGTACATTGCATAGGCAGTGGCACTGTCTATTAGCACGTCTATATGCGGCAGCGGGAAATCATCCTTTGGACAGGCTTTATTCAAATCTCGGTAGTCAATGTATACTCTTACTTTCCCATTCTTCTTGGCCACAGGGACTACATTAGCCAACCATGTGGGATATTGGACCTCTACCAAGAACTTGGCTTCGATCTGCTGCCAGATTTCTTCTTTTACCTTATCCGCCCACTCTGGTCTGAGCCTTCTCAACTTCTGCTTCAAAGGCTTGTAACCCGGATATGTAAGGATAGCGTGCTCTGCGACGTTTCTATTGATGCTTGGCATATCTTCATAGGTCCAGGCAAAGACTTTTTCATGTTTTTTGAGTATTCTCTCAAATTTTTTCCTTTCCTCAGGAGTTATATCCGATGCTAACAAAATTTCTTTCGGGTTTTTCGAGGTTCCAAGATTAAATGGAGTTGCATCAGAGGAATCAATATCAAATATGAATGGAGTGTGATCATGATCATGCATATGGAAATTATTAGAAACATCACACAAGTAAGCAAAATCATTCATATCATTAACGAAATTATGATTGTCATTTACATTATTAAATAGTTCGGGAACGAAAAGAAATTCTAAGCTAGTCTCCTCCTCCGCTCCCGCTATCTTTGTTTCAGCATCTGTGGACGATCCTGCATCGTCTGGATTCTTCAAGGGCTCTATCTCTTGAGCTACTTTCTCCAGCTTCTCCTTCCCCTTAATATGAGTGCTTACCATGGCTTCATTTACCACTTCCTCAGGCTCTTGTCCGTCCCAAATAATCCGGTTGGTTAAGACTTCTTCATCCCAAAAGTCTTTCACTGGCTTGACCATACCCATCTCCCAGTCATATACATCATTGAAAAGCTCAAAGCCCGGCACTATCCTACCTCCAGCCCACAGAGGCTCAACTTCCCCAGCATAGGCACAAACTGATGATGCTGGCACAAAGCTCTCTCGGATGTGAGGGATTTTTTGCATCGTCTTCTTCTTTCTATGCTCTCCTTTATACCCCAAGCCCTTTCGATCTTTCTGGCCTTGAGTGGTAATAGCAGACTGCAGCCCTTGTGAGTTTTTACCCAGACCAGCCCCAGGAAGGTAATGCATTTTCCTCATCATGTTCACTACTGGAGGACTATCCCCTGAACCCGATTCTTCTCCTATTACCGACACATGAAAGCCACTAAACAGCTGATTAGCAATCCCTAGAGCTGATACTTGATTCTCCCTGGCTGCCTTAATGGTTATCACTTCCCCTTCATGTGGGATCTTTATCATCTGGTGTAGCATGGATGGTAACCCTCCTAGCTTATGGAACCAGGGCCTTCCGAGCAAAGCTGAGAAGTTAGCCGGAATAGGTAGGACCACAAATTCTGCTTCCGTTTCAATGGGTCCAGTTTTGACCAGGGCTTTAAATGTCCCCGAGGCTTGTCTTCTGGAATTATCATAAGCCATGATAGTTAAGTCCGACTTGCTAAGCATACTCTCATCTAGTCCGTAAGCCTGAAGTGCGACCAAAGGGCATACATTTATAGACGACCCATCATTCACCATAACGAACGCAGTATGCTTACCATTGACTTGTGCCTTAATGTAGAGTGGTCGGTTATGATTGCGGCCCTCAACCGGTAAGTCGGCATCGGAATATACTAACTTTTCCCGGACCCTCCTTTTACAAGATCCAACAACTCTGACGGAGATATAATAGTAGCCACAGTTGACTCAGTCAAGGCCTCTACTAGCTTTTGTCTGTGAGAGGGGGACTGCCTCAGCAGATCCCATATGGATATCTGAGCCGTGGTCTTTTTCAACTCCTTCTCTACTGGCTCTTGCACTGGCTCTTGCGATTTTTCTACTTTGGGGACCACTCTTCCACTTCTCGTGACAGCCCCTACCTCTCTGCCTTCTTCATCCGACTCCCAGAGATCCACAGACGTTTGACCTTCTTTCTCACTTTCCTCGCTACTTTCACTAGTAGACCAGCAATCTATTGCCGCTACAGACATCTCTTTTTTACTAACCTCAGGGCGAGTGATAGCAATATATTCGTTCCCATACAATTCCTGTAACACGTACCATTTTGGTAAGTTTGACCCGATCATAAAAATAGGTGGCGAAACCGCATTGTAGCTATGCTTCTTCTTTTCTTCCCTTCGCTCAAGGTCAGTGATCTGTTTACTGTCAATCAAATCTTGGATCTTATGTCTCAGCGTTACACAATCATCCATTAAATGCCCGGTGTGCTGGTGAAAAGCACAGTATTCATGTTCTTTGGGTCCCGGCTGACCTTGGCTCCTAGCTGGTCTGGGTAGCATTGGTTAGAGCTTCCCCTCCTTCATCAATCTTTTTAAAACCCACGATAACGACCGGCCCAAATTCGAGAAATGCCTCTGACTCACCCCAGTCGTCGATACTTCTGCTGTCTTTTCGCTTATATTACCGCTGCTGGAGCCTGCAGGCTTGCTTGCCCCTGGGTTACTATTGCCCTTCTTAACATAATTCTCACTGTTGGCCCTTTTTGCGAGATATTCTCCCTCAGCTTTTATAGCAATGTCTTTTAAAGACTCCCAATCTCGTAAGCCTTTCATCTTCAGTCCCTCTCTCAGATAAGGGCTAGCATTTCGGATAAACAGTCGAATCTGGTCCGGGGTATCTGGCTTTCGCTTCATTTCCATTACTCTATTTCTCCAACGGGTGAGGTACTCATGAAAAGATTCTCCCGCCTTTTGCTGCAAAAGCTCCAAGTCCTTCAGAGTTATCTCTATCCTTGTACTGCAATCGTACTATTTGAGAAATTCTTTGGTCAACAACTCCCAGTCTTCTTTTGTCCTTCGGTCTAAACTGTGGTACCAGTCCACTGCCAGGCCAGTTAAACTCAGGCAAAAGTACTCGATTTTCTGCTTCTTCGTCAGGGTGGTGCCCTTTATCACCAGGGAATATTGCTTTATATGAGCAGTGGGGTTTGAAGTACCGTCAAACTTAGGAATGTCAGGCATCTTGAAATTCTGGGGTACCAAAACATCACTATCTAGCTCTCTATCCTCGGGATTCATTCCTCCCCCTACCTTTAGCATTTTCGTCATGGCTTCAAACCTTTCTTCCATCTTTTTCCACACCTCATCTTCTACCCTAGGTAATTTTCCTTTGGCTACAGTCTGTTCTGGCTCATCCCATGGGTCAACCTCGGATCTAGGGCCTTCTTTATGCTCAACCGGCGCTGGGGCTCTCGGCTCTACTACAGGTGGATCAACTGCTACTAAGGGCTTCAATCTACTCTCCTCTTTTTCCTCCTGCACTCCAGCTGAGGCACTAGCCTGTTGCCCTGCTCGTGGTGCCAAAGTGGCAGTAAGATTTCCCATCATGGCTATCATTCGGGCCTCAAATTCCTCGATTCTCTTTCCCACTTCCTCGGCAACTATTGCCCTAGTGGTATCAGTTCCTTTCGATGAGTTCGACATCTTTAAAGTGGTGTGACTGGCTTCTGAACAAGATTCTGAAAAAACTCCCTTCTTCTGACAGCTCCAACCTGGGTTCCTGATCAATCTACCCGTCGGTCCTCTTGTCCACCTAGGCAGATCTATGATGGCTGAACAGACAAAGAGTCAGAATGATGCATGGATGCGATGGAATGCATGCTCGTGATATGCAACATCCACAGAACACATACAAGCAGATAGGTCACCTGCACCCTTATAACTCCCACACACGTGGTCACAGTCTCTTTCCTAGGCGGGATTAGCCCATGGGTCAACTGGGGACCCAATGAACGCGTATGATGCACGGCAAAAATTCGGTAGCATATCACTCCTCAACTAATGCACAAGCGCATGGGTGATGATCATTACATATTTAGATAGTCCGAACATATCGATATGGCCCTACTGGGGCATGAAAACCTTTGGCTAGGTAACCAAACAAAACATTTGGACATTACCAATATGTAAGGATCCAAACAACAAGCACAGAATTATGGTTCATATTACCTGGGGGAAGTATCTACGGCCACTACATGAGCTTTTTGGTCACGGGTGGTGTTACTTTAGGGCTACTCAAGCATGGTCCCTGCCGACGGGTCTAGCTCATCACGAGCGTAACGACCGATCGGGTCACCATTTGATATACCATATGGTACGAGACTTGGGCTGGTGGTTATCCTTAACACTTCCCTACATTGACTGAACATAGGGTCGTGCTTCGGGAATGCACCGGGGTTTAAGAAGGGACCAAACTAACGTATTCTAAGGCTCTAATGGGATGTATATGCAATTTTGAAAGAAAATGAATTTATAAACTAAAACTTTAAGTGTAAATGTTAGTCAAGGTATTTTCAAATTGAAGTCTCGAACCAGAGTCCCCAGTGGAGTCGCCACTGTGACACGCGCCGAACCCCGGGGGCGCCCATTGACCGCCCTGCTCTAGGGCAATCGGGCAAATTGAGGGTCCGTTGACATCTTGCAACGAATTGCAAGTGCGTCTATTTTGGACAACAAGAAGGTTGCATGGAGTCGCCACTCAATAGAACATTGGGAAAGTTCGTCTCGCCTCAGTGAGCCTAAGACGGCGCATATTTCCATTTTGGGCAAACCAAAGGGATCTTGGAGGCAATCACCCCAATAGAACATTGGGAATGACCCTCTAACCCTATGGAGCCTAGGATTATTTATTAAGCCTTTTGATGGGACACAAGAGGTGTCTTAGAGGTTCCAATGAGTGATCGGATAGACCTCTCACCTCGTTGAGCTCAAAGACCATAGCTGGGTTCGAGACTTCTCATCTATTTCTACCTTGATTTAACTTTACATTTAAGTTTTGAATTTATTAGTTCGCTTTCTCTCTCCACACAATGCAAATTTCAATTAAAAGCACAAATATTCACATTAAAAGCGGTAAATATACATAAATAAAAATAAATGAAATAAATGTTCGAAATTAAATTACAATAAAACTAGGAGCGGAATACAACTCCCATTTTAAAGGTACGATATCTACATACAAAAAGACGGGAAATTCATTTATTTTGAGGGCTTTGGCCCTCACATGCATTTATTATGAAAAAACTAATTTTATGTGATTTTTTATGGGCTAAACCAAGACATCGGGTCCCTTAATTTTATGAAATAATCCCAATTTCAATTAATATAAAACAAGTATCCATTTTTCAATTTATGCAGAATAAAATAAAAAATTACATAAACAAAATAAGGAATAAGGAAAAGAAATAAATAAATAAAAAGGGATAGGAAAACTAAACCAAAGATAGGCTTTCCGTGATGGCATGATGGTTTTTCTCCACAGCTCAATCCATCTAAGAAAAGGAAAAAACAATACTCACAAAATAAAAGAAATATTAATATTTACAAATTAAAGCGATACACATATAAGTAGAGAGTAAAATAAAATAAAAATAAGAAATAAAATACATAAAAAATAAAATTGTTGAAGTAAAAAAAACATTTTGAAAATAAAATAAGAATTAAATAGAGGAAGAAATAATAAAAGGAAAAAAGAAAAAAATGGGAAAAAAAGATATGAGACGGGCTTAGTGGCCGACCGACGACCGTCCCTCATCTGACCGATGGGCAATGGACCTCACACGCCGTCGCTCGAATGACAAATGGGTTTATCGCCCGTCGCTCGAGCGACAGACGGGCGTCGGTGAGCTACTGCCCGTCGGTCGCCTCTGGTTTCGAATAAATAAGCAAAAAACTTCTTTTTCTCTTCTCTTTTAAATAAACAACTTTCAAACAAAATAAAGGCAAATAAAAGCTAAATAAAAGCTAAATAAATGCAATAAATGTGGAAATGAATGTAATAGATTAATAAAGCAAGTGTCCAGAATATTTACCCTCAGATTGTACCTTTTTGGAGTGAAACTTCGGTTGAGTCGAACCTTGTGCGTCTCACGAGAAGAAAGCAAAAACCAAGAAAGAAAAAGTTCTATACTTTTTCCTTGATTTTTACCAAATTTTCGAAATGTTTGAATCCACAAAATGGACGAAAACTAATGGATTTAGCTTTCTCCAAGTAAACTAGATTCACTTAAAAGCGAAATAAAACGACAGAAAGAGTAGGAAAATATGGGAATTTAAACAAATAAAGAAAAGAAAACTTGAGAAGAAGAAAATTTGCCCTTTTAATTTTGCAAGAGTTTTCCCAATCCAAGTAGTTTTTTTTCTTCTTTGTAGCCTTTTTTAGCTTGCTTTAGTGATTTTTCTTAAGAAAATCTGAACCCTTTTCAAAGGAAAAGATTTACTATTTATAGGCATGACCGACGGGCAGGCCTTGACTCACCGACGGGCGTTCCTGAGCCACCGACGGGATACGTGTCTGTCTCAACGACCGACGGGACACGTGTTCCGGAGAAAAAAACGGTGGCTGCCTCAACGACCGACGGGCATGTGAGTCACCGACGGGTTGTCCATCCCTGAGAGAGGCGGTGGCCGCCTCGACGACCGACGGGATGCCAACTACAGACGGGCAGGCCGTCCGTGGAGCAAAAACTCAAATTTCAAGTTGAAACTCCCAGTTTTTTCAAATTCTTCTTTCTATAAAATAAAACCTTTTACTTCTCGTGAGCCCATAGGATCAAAATTTTCGAGTTCCATCCACTCATTCGGGACCAGGCATCGGTTTCTTCATTGGGTAATCTCTGATCTGGACCGCCCCGGGACACGGTACTTACAGTATGCCTCATCAAACATCAATTTTCCAGAGATCACATGCAAAGGCATAAATCACCATATGAACATCAAACAATCAAATTCCAACAAAGCTCAAACAAAACCCTAAACAAAATCCCAAACCTGAAATTCCTTAACTCCAAATTACTAAGCACCACTCCCACTAGCCTTCTCCTTTCCCTTGGGATCGCGAGGAGGCTCAACTAACAAACATAACCAAACACAACAAACTCAAACCAAAACTCCAAACCAGCAATTTAAGAAGAGAAGAATGAAGAAGAAGAAAAGATGAAGAAGAAGAGGAAAAAGCAACAACTTACCAACTTGAGGTTAAGGGATGATCAATTTCCCACCAACAATCTCTTGGATCCAAGTTAGGGCACTCTAGAAATGAGAAAAGGTGGAAGAGAGTAGGGAGAAGAGGAGAAACGGGAAAGGGAAACAAAATCTGCTTTCCCTTTTCTCTTTCTTCTTCTATTTACTGTTTCCTAACCCTAGCCACATGTCATTTCCTCATTGGTGGAGATTGACCACTCACACCCTACCCACAAGCACTACAACACACACAATGCTATCCTCACTAATGCACACCCTACCAATATGTGAGCATGGACACACTAACACAACTCAATGCACATACACCCTACTAACATATATGCACCCACATACTAGAAAAGCCCACAAAACATGCATTTTATCCAAAATGCCCTTGACACATGCCAAAACTCTCACACATGCACACATACACATGGCAAACATAGCTCAAGGTAGGAGTAATCCGGCTGAATCCGAACATCTTGAACTGACAATACATGCGACGGATCCGATCTATACCGATGAAGCGTAGAGACGTGGAAGACGTCATGCATCTTAGCTAACTCCATCGGTAAAGCCAACCTATAGGCTACCGGACTAACTCTATCTAGAATCTCAAAAGGTCTAATAAACCAAAACTAAGCTTACCTTTCTTATCAAACCGTAAAACTTTCCTCCAAGGTGAAATCTTAAGGAAAACTTTGTCCCCGACTTGAAACCGAATATCCTTTCTCTTTAGATTGGTATAAGATCTCTGCCTATCCTTAGCCACCTTCAAATTCCGCTGCATAACTCTAATCTTCTCTTCGGTATCTCTAATTATCTCCGGCCCAATAAAAGATCTCTCGGTTAACTCTATCCAATAAACCGGAGTCCTACACGGTCGACCATACAAAGCCTCAAACGGTGACATACCAATGCTCAACTGATAACTGCTGTTGTAGGCAAACTCTATAAGCCGCACATACTGATCCCAACTACCAGAAAAATCCAAAGCATAAGCCCAAAGCATATCCTTTAAAATCTGGATAACTCTCTCAGACTGACCATCTGTCTGAGGATGGAAAGCTGTACTGAAGTTCAACTTGGTACCGAAATCTCTCTGCAATTCCTTCCAAAACTTGGATGTGAACCTTGGATCCCGATCTGAAACTATCGACAAAGGCACTCCATGAAACCGAACTACCTCATCGACATTCACACCAGCCAACTTATCCATCGAGTAATCAACTCTAACCGGCACAAAATGCGCTGACTTCGTAAGCCGATCCATAATAACCCAAATCGAATCATGCTTCCTCTGAGTCACTGGCAAACGCTATAACACCCCCTTCCGCCGCCTCCGTTGGAAGGGTGACGGCGAGCGTGCTACCCGACGCTCACTCACTATAAACGAACATACCTGCACTAAGCGGAAGCATTCACTAACATCATAAACATGCGCTAAGTGGAAGCATATTAAAACAATAATAATGGCAAATCATAAATCTCATATAATCAAAATATTACATCATCATCCTTTACAAAAGGTTACATGAGCCACTATACCAAAATAACACATTTTACAAAAAGAAAGAAAACAGGAGGAGATAACAAAACAACTCTACTCCTATGTGGTCGACCTGTAGATGCGCGATACGAGCAACTCCCAAAAACCTGTCACCTACACGGGACAAGAACCCGTGCAAAGCCATAACGCTTAGTGGGGAGGAACAAAACACAACAGAACACTATACAAGATATTGAGCATTAACATACATAATTCATTAAGTACCAGAGGATATAAGTATATATATAGATTAAAAATCACTATATAAAATCAGAAATGAAAATAGAAAGCACAAAGCAATTACCATAACCAAAATCATGCCATAATCAAACTCTTCACTAAACCAATACCAGACACTTCACACAATAGCCTGAATTTCACTGGTGGATGATACGAGAACACGGCACGGGAGACCGAAGCCTCAAAAATAATTTTTTTTAATACCCAAAGGTAGCGCGGGAGACCGGAGTCTCAAAACACTTTATCACTACACGAAAAATGACCATCTCGGAGGTCGACCGCTTCGCCCAAATGGGGCGGACACGGGCAGCTGCACTCACAAACCACCCTTCTTAAGCATGCTTAATTATCCACTACCTTGACACTTCAGGCTTGACAACTGACACTCAATCACAACACTTACTATACAAGTCTCGAATTAAAACTCCAACATCACATTAATTCACTACAACGACACTAATATAAAAAGGTCAACAAGACATAAACTCAATCATGTACCATGCAATAGTGAGAAACCGTGCAAAGTGGGACAAAAGAATCACATTCAGAAAACAGGGCAGGCAGGAAGGGCTTCTGTCGCGATCGCGATAGGCGTCGCGCTCGCCACAAAACACAGGGTACCTCATCGCGGGCTCATGCTAGGAGCCGCGCTCGTGACAAAGCACACTCGGCAGATCACACAAACCGAGCTCTGTAGCGCTCGCGACAACGTCGCGGTCGTGATAGAGACCGGCCGCTTCCTCCTCACGTGCACACTCGGCCGCATGCTCGCGTTGAGGACTCGACCAACCGAGCTCTCTGTTGCGTTCGCGACAACGTCGCGATCACGATAGAAGGCTCTCCAGGAACAAGGGACCAATCCGCACCCTGTTGCGCTCGCGACAACATCGTGATCGCGACAAAACCCAGATTTGCCCAGAATCTGCACTTCAAGCACTATTTCCCACTCAAACCTTCAAACACTCATTCAATCATGCACAAACACTTACCTCATGCCTCTATTACAACACCGCAACATTCTCAATGCCACATAAACACATTTTACACAATAATCAAACATCAATTCATCATGAATGCCAACAAAACTAACTCTAAAATTCAGTTTACATAACATGTTCATGTTTTCCAAAAACACATGCCATCCTCACTATATCACTAACATCTCACTCATATTCATTACAGGATGCACACATGCATTCACATATAACTTAACACTCAAGAACACTAATAACATGCAACCACAAAATACATTTGATCCAAGAAGAAATAGGGGAAAACACTCCCAAACACATTCAAATTAAAGCTCCCAAACCTGGAAATTGCAGCTTCAAACCGGGCCCCTCACAATCCCACTTTATCTTTCCTTTTCTTCTTCCTACAATCCTCCGATTCTTGCACAAACCCAACCAAGAACATATAAATCAGACCCAAGCTCCACAATCAAAATCAGAAAAAGAAGGAGAAGGGGAAGAACCGAAACAACTAAAGAATTCCAGACCACTTACCTTCAAAACCCAGATCAAAAACTCAGAATTCCAACTCAAAGCTCAAGGAAAACACAAGAGAAAGGAGATGAGAGCAGAAAATAGAAGCAAGAGAGAGAGAGAGGACGAGAAAATGAAGAACAAGGGAGGAGGGGAGTAGCTTCCACGGGAAGCTTCACAAAACAGCCCTCCCTTGCCTCTCTCCTCCTTTTTCCATTTAATGCTCACCTACCCCAAGCCAAGTGTCACTCTCCTATTGGTCCTAACAACCACCCACTTGACTTATTCCTTCAATACACCATACACAATACACACACAATCATCTCTTACATAAATATCCACATCCTTGTTACGAAACCCATAATCCATTAAATCACTTCTCATAAAACACTTTACATACAAGGCACCATACACACAAACCACACTAGATTAATCCCAACAATTTCCCTACTTCCATACACCATATGCACACCATATAATTTCTCCTCTTATCATACTTAATTAATTTCCTTGCACTAAAGTCCTTAATATCCAAATTTTCTCTTACTCAAATTATGGAAATACCCTTAATACCCCGACTTATCACGCAAATTCCGACTAGGCCCTTTTTGGGTTGTTACAAACACTCCCCCTTAAGAAATTTTGTCCTCGAAATTTCCCCGCTAACCACTTATATCCAAACAACCCAAAACTCAAATCGAACATAACAAAAGCAACACAGCTTATCGGAAGGTCCTGCTCAATCCACTGCATCCTCTCCTAGCATTGCAGAAACTCTTGGGCGCACATACACTTCTTCAGCTGGCGACTTTTGCACTGTCTCTGACGGCGCTTGCGAAAGACGTCCACTGCCTCTTCCACTTTGATTTCCTCTCGCTCTCAGACCACTAGCTCTACTTTTGGGTCTATCCTGAAGCTCTCGTCGATCCGGACAATTTGCCACCATATGCTCTGGACTGCCACATCTGAAGCACGCTCCAGAGATCCTTTTACACTCGCCTCAATGGCGCTTATTACAATGCTCGCACTCCGGGATCACACTTCCCTTGCTAGGTACACTACTGACTTCCGAGCGCATCGGAGCCGAACCCTTCACACCTTGGCCACTTGGAATTCCACTCGACTTCTTACCACTTCCATGATAACTATCCGGTGTCTTCTTCTTGTTCTCAATTCTCTGTTTGATCAATTCGGATTCCTCCAACTTGATCGCCGCTGCCACTAACTGATAGTACCCCACTGGTTGCAAGACTGACATTGCTGACAAAGGACCTCTGATCACCTCACACAATCCCTCTTGAAAGTGCCTACATCTAAACTCATCCATCAACAAAGGCTCGGGCACATACTTGCTTAACCGGCTAAACTCCTTTTCGTAATCACTCACGGTCATACCCCTCTGCTTTAGACTGATGAACTCTCTCCACTTGGCTTCCCGGTATGCTTCATCACATACTTCTGCTCAAATTCTTGCTTGAAGAAATCCCAAGTCAACTCGACTGGTCGCTGTGGATTTCGCATCACAAGTTCCCACTAATCGTACGCTGACCCTTGAAGCAACGACACTGCACAAAGCACCCTCTGATCTGCAGGACATCTAATCTCTTGCAAAATCCGGCCCACCCTTTTAAGCCAAAACTCAGGCAAATCAGATTGGTCCAAGGCAGTCCCATGAAAGTCTTCTGCTCCTCTCTTTCTTAATAACTCGGTCGGAGCCTTAGGAGCAGTCAACCTCTCCACTAACTGAAGTAACCCCTGCACCAAAACCGGATTCTCATGACCAAAACCCATACCAAGAACCTCTTCTTGCTGACGCTGTGGAGTAGGTTGCTCACCTCTCACTACACTCGCACTACCAGCCGTCTCACCCACGTTCTCACTTGGATCAGACTCCATCAAGACACTACACAAGACAAGACACATCTGCATTAGGCCACGACACAAAACCGATGCTCATGCAAAAACTCGACACATAACAAATAGAGGCAACCAGAACCACCTAAACCAGCGCTCTGATACCACAAACTATAACAACCCTTCCGCCGGCCCCATTGGAAGGGCGACGGCGGGCACGCTACCCGACGCTCACTCACTACAACCGAACATACCTGCACTAAGAGGAAGCATTCACTAACATCATAAACATGCGCTAAGCGGAAGCATATTAAAACAATAATAATGGTAAATCATAAATCTCATATAATCAAAATATTACATCATCATCCTTTACAAAAAGTTACATGAGCCACTATACCAAAATTACACATTTTACAAAAAGAAAGAAAACAGGAGGAGATAACAAAACAACTATACTCTTATGTGGTCGACCTGCAGATGCGCGACACGAGTAACTCCTAAAAACCTGTCACCTACACGGGACAAGAACCCGTGCTAAACGATAACGCTTAGTGGGGAGGAACAAAACACAATAGAACACTATACAAGATATCGAGCATTAACATACATAATTCATTAAGTACCAGAGGACAGAAGTATATATATAGATTAAGAATCACTATATAAAATCAGAAATGACAACAGAAAGCACAAAGCAATTACCATAACCAAAGTCATGCCATAATCAAACTCTTCACTAAATCAATACCAGACACTTCACACAATAGACTGAATTTCACTAGTGGAGGATACGGGAACACGGCACGGGAGACCGAAGCCTCGAAAATAATTTTTTTTAATACCCGAAGGTAGCACGGGAGACCGGAGTCTCAAAACACTTTATCACTACATGAAAAATGACCATCTCAAAGGTCGACCGCTTCGCCCAAATGGGGCGGACACGGGCAGCTGCACTACCAAACCCTTCTTAAGCATGCTTAATTATCCACTACCTTGACACTTCAGGCTTGACAACTCACACTCAATCACAACACTTACTACACAAGTCTCGTATCAAAACTCCAACATCACATTAATTCACTACAATGACACTAATATAAAAAGATCAACAAGACATAAACTCAATCATATACCATGCAATAGTGAGAAACTGTGCAAAGTGGGACAAAAGAATCACATTCAGAAAATAGGGCAGGCAGGAAGGGCTTCTGTCGCGATCACGACAGGCGTCGCACTCGCGATGGAACACAGGGTACCTCATCGCGGGCTCGCGCTTGGAGGCACGCTCACGACAAAGCACACTCGACAGACTCACACAAATCGAGCTCTGTCACACTCGCGACAACGTAGCAGTCGCGACAGAGACCGGCCGCTTGCTCCTTGCGCGCACGCTCGACCGCATGCTCGCGTTGAGGACTCGGCCAACCAAGCTCTCTGTCACGCTCGCAACAGAGGGCTCTCCAGGAACAAGGGACTAATCCGCACCCTGTCACGGTCGCGACAGAACCCATATTTGCCCAGAATCTGCACTTCCAGCACTCTTTCCCACTCAAACCTTCAAACACTCATTCAATCATGCACAAACACTTACCTCATGCCTCTATTACAGCACCGCAACATTCTCAACGCCACATAAACACATTTTACACAATAATCAAACATCAATTCATCATGAATGCTAACAAAACTAACTCCAAAATTCAGTTTATATAACATGTTCATGTTTTCCAAAAACACATGCCATCCTCACTATATCACTAACATCTCACTCATATTCATTACACGATGCACACATGCATTCACATATAACTTAACACTCAAGAACACTAATAACATGCAACCACAAAATACATTTGATCCAAGAAGAAATAAGGGAAAACAATCCTAAACACATTCAAATTAAAGCTCCCAAACCTAGAAATTGCAGCTTCAAACCGGGCCCCTCACAATCCCACTTTATCTTTCCCTTTCTTCTTCCTACAATCCTCCGATTCTTGCACAAACCCAACCAAGAACATATAAATCAGACCCAAGCTCCATAAGCAAAATTAGAAAAAGAAGGAGAAGGGGAAGAACCGAAGCAACTAAAGAATTCCAGACCACTTACCTTCAAAACTCAGATCAAAAACTCAAAATTCCAACTCAAAGCTCAAGGAAAACACAAGAGAAAGGAGATAAGAGCAGAAAATAGAATCAAGAGAGAGAGAAAGGATGAGAAAAAGAAGAACAAGGGAGGAGGGGAGTAGCTTCCACGGGAACCTTCACAAAACAGCCCTCCCTTGCCTCTCTCCTCCTTTTTCCATTTAATGCTCACCTACCCCAAGCCAAGTGTCACTCTCCTATTGGTCCTAACAACCACCCACTTGACTTATTCCTTCAATGCACCATACACAACACACACACAATCATCTCTTATATAAATATCCACATCCTTGTTACCAAACCCATAATCCATTAAATCACTTCTCATAAAACACTTTACATACAAGGCACCATACACACAAACCACACTAAATTAATCCCAACAATTTTCCTACTTCCATACACCATATGCACACCATATAATTTCTCCTCTTATCAAACTTAATTAATTTCCTTGCACTAAAGTCCTTAATATCCAAATCTTCTCTTACTCAAATTATAAAAATACCCTTAATACCCCGACTTATCACGCAAATTTCGACTAGGCACTTTTTGGGTTGTTACAAACCCGATACAAAATCCATGGCGATATCATCCCCTTTCCACTAAGGAACGGATAAAGGAGTGAGCAATCCCGAAGGGACTTGATGCTCAGCCTTTACCTGTTGATAAGTCAAACACTTTGCCACGAATTCCACAATAGCTCTCTTATCCCAGACCACCAGTAGAACTGCTTCATATCCCGATGCATCTTCTCACTACCAAGATGCATAGTAAAGATCGTAGTATGTGCCTCACTCAAAAGTTGCTTCCTTAACTCATCATTCTCGGGCACACACAAGCGATCCCTTTACATAAGCACCCCATCCAAAAATGAGAACTCTGACTGCTTACCCTGCTAAACCTCTTGCAAAACCCATTGCAATCTCTCATCATCCTTCTGAGCATCCATAATCAATTGCCTCAAGGTAGGCTGCACTCTCAATTGGGCAACCAAAGCACCATCTGAATCAAATCTCCATCTGAACAACCTAAAAAACAAAGCCGAAACCGACTTTCGACTCAAAGCATATGCAACAACTTTGGCTTTACTCGGATGGTAATCCATAATGCAGTCGTAGTCTTTGAACAACTCTAACCATCGATGCTATCTCATGTTTAACTCTTTCTGCGTGAGGAGATATTTTAAACTCTTATGGTCCATGAAAATCCTACACTTCTCCCCATATAGAAAATGTCGCCAAATCTTCAAAGCAAAGATCACCGCCGGCAATTCCAAATCATGCGTCGGATAGTTCCTCTCATGTGGCTTTAACTGACGGGAAGCATAAGCCACAACTTTACCCGCTTGCATCAACACACATCCAAGCCCGATACCAGAAGCATCGCTGTACATCATAAAATCTTACCCGAGATGGGTTGAGTAAGTACAAGAGCTTTAACTAACAAACTCTTTAACCTCTCAAAGCACAGCTGACACTTATCCGATCATTCAAATCTGACTCCTTTCCTCAACAATCTAGTCATCAGAGCAGCAATAACCGAAAAACCCTTCACAAATCGACGATAGTAGCCTGCTAAACCAAGGAAGCTTCTCACTTTCGAGACATTTCTAGGCTCTTTCTAATCCACAATCGCCTCAATCTTAGCTGGATCCACTTGGATACCCTTAGCCGACACAATGTGACCCAAGAAATACATCTCTCGAAGCCAAAAGTCACACTTGCTAAGCTTCACAAACAAACAGTGCTCCCTCAACACTTGCAATACTAACCGAAGATGCTCTTCGTACTCATTCTCATCCTTCAAGAAAACCAAAATATCATCTATAAACACTACTACAAATCGATCGAGATATGGCCTAAACACTCTGTTCATCATGTCACACCCCATAAGTGGCCTAATTGGATTTAACAATTTTAAATTGGACAATTAAGGGCAATTTGGTATTTTATAAAAGAAAAGAGGATTAAATTGCAAAGAAATAAGAGTAATTAATTCCAGATTTTTAGTTTAGTGAGGAGAAAGTAAGTTGTCAAGGATTAAATGGTAAAAGAGGAATTAGTGGATTGTGATTCCTGTGAATGTGTGCCAAGTGGAGAGGTGGGTGTATGCGTGCGGGAGAGAGAAAGGAGGACTTCAGAAATCTTAGTAGCTTCTGTATGAAGCCATCAGATTTGAATTTCTTTCTCTCTTGCTCTCTCTCACGTTAGCCATTCCTTCCCCTCTCCATTTGCTATTCTTTTCCAGTTGCATGTGTGTTTTCCTGTTGAGGAACTCAGGTCTGGGTTTGTTAGAAGCTTCGGAAGGTAAGTAAATAAATTGTTGTGGCTGAACTTCTTCTTTTGTCTACCTCTGTTATGGATGGTTTGAGGTATGAAGTTTTAGTTTTTGGTTATCTGAACTTTTGGTCTTGCTTTGTCGGTTCATGAATCTGCTGAAGAGAAGAAGAGAGATAAAGGGAAAGAGAAGGTAGTGGACTAAGAGTACAGTGGGCGTTTTTGGACTTCATTACAGGTTTGGGAGTGTTTCCATTTTCTCATTTTGGATCCTAGTTGCTGTTTGATGTTAACTTTAGTTATATGTGTGTTCAATTATATTAATGTATGAGAAATGTATTGTGTATACATGATTTTAGTAGAAAAAGAATGATTTTAGGTTTGCAAATGAGGTGGTTAAACATGTACATGAATGTGAAATTCTGGGTTGTCCCTCTCTCTGTTTATTTACTGTGATTATATGATAATGTGAATACTGTGGGTGAAATTGCTGTGATTGTGTCTAGAAGACTTAAAGGTACGTGTTAGCATGGTTTTTGCATGAAAAACGGATTTAGATAAATTGAGATTTGAGTTTTGAGTTATACTCTGTTTTTCACGTTTTCTGGTTTTTTTTGTGTTTTTCTGGAAATTCTGAGAAGTTGGAGGAAGGAGAAGAAAGCTGTGAGAGGAAGATCACGTGACGTGATGGGGCATCACGCCGTGACCTCCCTCCTTTGGGAAGTCACGTGGCGTGATGAAGCATCACGCCGTGACCTGCCTCCCTTGGCGAAGTCGCGACGTGATGAAGCATCACGCCTCGCGACCTCGCCTGCCTCCCTGCGTGTCACGAGATTTCATCTCGTGACTTCTCTTCCTCTCCTTTCAGGCATCACGAGACGTGACTGATGGTCACGCAGTGACTGCCTGCTCCTCTGCGTGGCGCTTGCGAGAAACCAGCGTCACGAGACGTGACGAATGGTCACGGCGTGACCGGCCTCTACCTGCTGCCCTGTTTTCTTAAAACAAAGTTTAACTTCTGATTTCAAGGGTTTTAGCACTACATGACAAATGTTTGAGTTTAAAATCTGCATTGAAATTAATAATTGCTTAGTATTGAGTTGTATACTTAATTAAATAATTAATGTACATAATTTACTAGTTTATATTTTACATGAACATAAATTAACTTAAATGTGAATTATTTATACTTCTGCCTCTAGTAATTGATACTGGATGTATTTAAATGTTTCGGAATTTGATTTAGACACATGTACACGTGAAATATGTATTTGCATTTAGTGTATTTAATACTGATATTGGTGCTTGAATTATGAGTTGAGTTTTAAGCCTGAATAGTCATAGTAGTGGATAAGTAAGCGCTTACTTAGGTCAGTGTGTGTGTGCAGCTGCTATATGATAAAACGCTATACGTGGGTCCGTTTGGATCCTTGTTTCGATCCTGTATGGGTCTATATGGATTTAAATGCAAGACTTCGGTCTCTATATGAAAAGTACATGTTTGAGACTCATGTCTCTATATGCTTGGGATACTGTGTCCTATCAATATCCAATTGACCGCATCCACTTCTAGAGAGTAGTTTTAGACTAATCAGGCTATTTGTTGAAATGTGTTGCATATGTTGAGATGTATTTCTGGACATGATTATAAGTATATAATGTATATGAATTCTTGCATAGCTTTATATCACACCTTGAATCTGTATACTTGAAATGATGAGCATTATGAATTGAATACTTAATTGTTTGTAATGTATATATTTATGCATGTCAAGTAAGGAATTTGGAGATTTGTTTACATGTAATTTTGATGCCTTTGCTTTTGAATCATTAGATTATTATTGTATATGCATATTGCCTGTTGTTTTGTTCCTCCCCACTAAGCGTTATCGCTTAGCACGGGCTCTTTTCCCGTGCAGGTGGCGAGTGCAGTTCAGAGTCGGATATCTGCAGGTCGGCCACTAGGAGTCTTTTGATGAAGTTATTTTTTTTGAAGTCTTCCGCTGTAAATTTTTGTATATGGCTTGTGTATAGCCAAGTAAATCTTTTATAAAGGAACAAATATTATTTTGTATATGTATTTGCTTACGAGCCTCTTTTTGTAAAACGATATTGATATATATATATGTTACATGTAAAAAGGTTTTACTATTATATGATTAAAAGTTTCTTTACATCTTATTGGTTTTTGTTTATACATGTGTATATGGATTCGTTATATGTGTTTGTCCGCGTGGCACTCCGGTATCCTTCCAACGGGGATGGCGGGGTGTTACACATCAAATCCATGAAAGCCGCAAGTGCATTGGTCAAACCAAACGGCATCACAAGAAACTCATAATGGCCATATCGCGTCCGAAATGCAGTCTTAACCACATCCGTATCCTGAACTCGCAACTGATAATAACCCGATCGAAGATCCATCTTGGAAAAGACACCCGCACCTCTAAGCCTATCAAACAAATCCTCGACTCTAGGCAAGGGATACTTGTTCTTCACTGTGACCTTATTGATTTGCCTATAGTCGATACACATCCTCAAAGAGCCATCTTTCTTCTTGACAAACAAAACCGGGGCTCCCCATGGAGATATGCTGGGTTGAATAAACCCCTTATCCAATAACTCTTGTAGCTGAGTTTTAAGTTCTCTCAACTCTGCAGGAGCCATCCGATAAGGTGCTTTTGAAATGGGTGAAGTACCCAAAAAAATCTCTATGGATAACTCCACTTTTCTCTCGGGAGGCAAACCAGGCAATTCACTTAGAAACACATCACTAAACTCCCTAACAACGGGGATACCATCAATCTCTACCTAATCATGCTTCGAATCCAAAACAACTACTAAGAATGCCTCACAACTGTTTCTCATAAATCTCTTAGCTTGCATGGCGGATATCACATTACTCAAAGAACTTGAACCCAAACCCTTGTCGACAACAAAAGACTGATCTCTATCTCGCAATACAACTACCTTCCTATGACAATCCACAACAGCCCGATGCTTACTAAGCCAATCCATACCCAAAATCAGATCAAACTCTCGAAAAGGCGACTCAATCAAATCAGCAGGAAACTCAACTCCTTGAACCAAAAGGGGATAATTCCTATGCACTCTACTCACATTGACACTATGTCCTAAAGGACTGGTCACACAAACCTCATAATCTAACTGGTCAACATCATGCATCTTATCAAACAATATACTTGTGCACAAGTATGAGTGTGTGGAGCCAGGGTCAATTAGAGTATATAACTCAGTGTCAAAGAGTAGGAACTTACTAGCAATCACATCAGGGGCATCTTGCTCATCCCGAGCTCTCATGGCATACGCTCTAGCAGGAACCGTCAAAGGATGATCAACTAACTCTGATGGAGCTCCCTCTCTATGCCGACCACCTCGACCTCTACCTCGGCTTCTACCACGACTGGCTTGTGGAGCATTAGAACCAACTCTGCTAGCCTCACGCAGATCACCAGAAGCCTCACTAAACCTCGAACAATTAGCTAAGTAGTGATCAGTGCTACCACATCTGAAATAACCACCCGTGAGCCACCTACACTCACCCCAATAGCACTTACTGCAGTGCAAACACTTAGGCAACACATGAGGCCTCAACCCAGAACCACCTCTGCCAGAACTAGAACCCCTAGCAGAACTTTGCCTCCTGCCTCTCGAAGCCGGACCTGAAGACTCATCATGCAGGTTCCTAGACCTCTTACCCGATGATGATGAAGATCCAGATCCACCACGAGGGGGATTCCTCCGCTGAGATCTCTCTCTCAGAACAGACTCAGACCTCTTGGCCCTCACAGCCGCTTGCACAATCTGATAGTAGCCAATACCTGGAGTACTCATTAGCGAGATCAATACACCCTCAACGACTCATTTAACCCATTCTCAAAGTGCCTACACTTGAATTCCTCTGTCAGAACACCTTTAGGAGCATACTTGGCAAGGCAGTTAAACTCTTTCTCAAACTCTGAAACCGTCATTGCCCTCAGCTACAGACTCAAAAATTGTGCCCAATTGGCATCCTTGTAGGTTTGAGTCACATACTTGCTAGTGAACTCCTTCTCAAAGAACTCCCAAGTAACTGGGTCAGGAAACTGAGGATGCCTACAGTGACGCGCGCCGAACCCCGAGGGTGCCCCTTGACTGCCCTCTTAAGAGCGATCGGGCAAAATGAGGTTCGTTTACAACTTGCGACGAATTGCAAGTGCGTCTATTTTGGGCAACAAAGAGGTTTTATGGAGTTGCTACCCAATAAAACATTGGGAAAGTTCCTCTCGCCTCGGAGAGCCTAAGACAGCGCAAGTATCCATTTTGGGCCGACCAAAAGGGGTCTTGGAGGATGAACATCTCTCCCTTCGAGCCTAGGATTTTTAATTAAGTCTTTTGGTGGGACACAAGAGGTGTCTTGGAGATCCCATTGAAATGGGTCTCTCACCTCGTGAGCCCAAAGACCAGAGATGGGTTCGGGACTTCTCATCTATTTCTACCTTGATTAATTTTACAATTAAATTTTGAGCTTATTAATTCGCTTTCTCTCCACACAATGCAATTTAATTAAGGCGTAAGTGTCCATTTTGAAAGCGATAAATAATAAAATAAAGAAAACATCTAAAATGAAATATAATAATACTAGGAGCGGAATACAACTCCCATTTTAGAAGTGCAAATCATACATAAAACCGGGGAATTAATTGTGAGGATATTAGTCCTTGACTTTGATTATTATGAAAATAACTTTTTTATGAGGGGTTCATTGGATGGAAAATAGGACATTGGTCCTTCATTTTGTTAAAAATCCCAATTAATTACTATAAAACACTCGTCTATTTTTATTTGAGCGAGATAAAATAATTTGTATATAATGAAGACTAAGAATAAATAAATAAATGCGTTAACAAAAGGTTAAAGTTAATAGAATTAACCAAAAGGAGTACTCCTAGGGTGTGAACGGCGACCGTTGTCTCAAGTTCAACTCGCCAAAAAATAAGAAAATGGCATTTCACAAAAATAATAAAATATATAAGTATAAAAAAAATCCAAAATTAACCAAAAACTAAGATAAAGTTATAAGAATAATAAATAATAAAATCAGGTAAGGTTAAGAAAAATATGAAAATAACTAAAATAAATTAAACAGAACGCGTGTCTAGAATATTTACCCTCAGATTTTACCTTTGGATGAAAATTAGGTTGGATTTAGTCCCATGCATTTCACGAGAAGAAAACCAAACCAATGAGATTTGTTCAACCTTTTGGAATGAAAATCGGATTCTTCTTTATAGGGGTAAAATGAGAATTTTTCCAACCCTAAAAAAGTGTGAAATTTCCCTTTTTATAGAAAAACACGACCGACGGGCGTCGGAGGCTAACCGACGGGCGTCGGTTAAATCCCATTTCCACTAGGAAACAGGATTTAACCGACAGGCGCCTAACCTACCGACGGGCACATGCCAACTGACACATGTTCGTTAGTTCGGACACGTGGCCGTCGGTAAACTCACAGACGGCCCATCCCTGGTAACGAGTGAGACGGGCTGCCTCTATGACCGATGGATGCCCTGCGACCGACGGTCTGACCGTCCGTGGAAGAAAACTCAAAATTTAAGTCAAAATTCTCCCGATTTTTCGCTTCTTTCTACCACAAATAAAAACCTTTAATTCTCGTGAACTCAAAGGACCGAAATCTCCGAATTTCATCCATCTATTCGGAACCAGGCATTGATTTCTTCATCGGGTAATCTCTGATTTGGACCACCTCAGGACATGATGCTTACAGTTGCCCCCAATTTTGGGGAGGCTAGTGCGCAAGTGCCTAGGTGAGCCAAAATTCAGAGAAATAAGGGAAGAAAAGCGTACCTGGAGCAATCCTTACCTTCGAGGTGTTCACCTAGCAGGTCTCGTCTCGACCTGCATGGAGCGAGGTGAAGTGTCTCTAACTCCATCCTCTGTTGCGATATGTTCTATCACTGGTGCCCTGCTAACCTCGTCTCGGTCTGCACGGTGGCTAATCTGTATCGCTAGCCTCATCTTGGCATGCACGGTGTGAGGTGAAGTGTCTCTAACTCCATCCTCTGTTGCAATCTGTTCTATCGCTGGCCCCCCGCTAACCTCATCTCGGTCTGCACGGTGGCTGGTCTATCCCGCTAGCCTTATCTCGGCCTGCGCGGTGTGAGGTGAAGTGTCTCTAACTCCGTCCTCTGTTGCAATCTATTCTATTGCTGGCACCCTGCTAACCTCATCTTAGTCTGGACGAGGGTTGGTCTATCCCGCTAGCCATCCCAGCTTACGCGGTGTGAGGTGAAGTGTCTCTAACTCCATCCTCTATTGCGATCTGTTCTATCGTTGGTGCCCCGCTAACCTCATCTCAGTCTGCACGGTGGCTGGTCTGTCCTGCTAGCCTCATCTCGGCCTGCGTGGTGTGTAGCTGGTTGATTCTGATCTTGAAGGTTGTAGCGTTCGATTCGCTTATCCTTCATTGTAGTTGATGTCCGTTCTTGAATCAATGTTCAACAGTGTTCCTGTGTGCAAAGAATCTCTTTGGTTAAATTTATGTGTCAATTTGACTTGCTTAACAAATTTGTGAATGTTTTTATGATGTCATTTATTACTTTCTATCACTTCCTTATTTTTCAATCTTTTTGTTGTTTTGTTTTTCATCTCATTATGCAATCATTCAGCTTTGACAAGAAACGAAGCAAAGATGACAGATATGGAAAAATAACACATAAATCTGACAACCAATGTTTCTTTACTAAAGGAAAATAATTTTTGTACAATGTATATGCAAATATGATAATAACGAAAATGAATACAAGAGAGATGACAGTCAAGCTCCCTGAAAACTAAAGAGGCGGAAAGTCTGAGGGCTCCTCTTCTAGATCCTCATCATCTGATATATGGATCACCTGGGGCTGCGCTGGAGGTGCCGAGGGCCCGGCCTCTGAGGCGGATGGCTGACTAGCGGGATCTGTCGGTCCAGGCGGCTGAGATACCTGAGCTCTGACCTGTGACTGGAACTGCACCCGAGCATGCCCATCTAAGAAGGGCTGCGTACATGTGGTCATAAACCGCAGGCTATCTCTGACAACCTCTCCCAACTCTCTGAAAGCTCTGCTCAGCTAATGAGTCTGATCACTGGAGGCGGTCCCCATACGGTCCAACCTTTGCTCCGTCTGCTAATGAAACCCCCTGATGTACTGGGTCATAGGATGGCTGGCTCCATGTACTCCCTGTACTGTGGATCTGAGAGCGTCCAACAACTCCTATATCATCTGGAGTGTTGTATCTATCCCTTGGGCTGCCTCATCCTGAGAGGTCCTCACCTCCTGTCTCAATTGATCCATCAGCCTCTCCTGCTGCTGTGCCATCTGCTCAAGGCGTCCCGCATGCTCCAGCCTCAACTGGTCTATGACCCTGGCCTGCTCCTGGATCACACCCTCCTGCTGCTCAAGCCTCTCCATCATAGCTCTATCCCGCTCTCCAACCTGAGCAAGGAGGGCCCTATCCCTCTCCTCTTGCCTACGCTCGAAAGACGCAACCATGGAGGTAATGATCTCTGATATGTCCGGCTGTGGTGCTGCTGGAGGTGGAACTGTCTTAGGCATCGGCTCTGGTGGGGGAGCTGTAGAAGTAGATGCCCCCGGGTCTCCCCTATCATAGGGATAAAACATCTCTGAAAGTCGGGAAGTAGTCCGCTGTACTCTCGAAGATGGAGGGTGAGTCTGTACCCTTGGTGCCGGAGGAGTCGCTAGCAACTCGTCCATAGTAAACTCCATCTCCAAATCGGAGGGCTTCTCGAGCTCCTACTGCTCTGGCTGTGGCTGCGGCGGCAAATCCTCCTAATACTGGTGCTGGGGAGGCTGACCCTCCTGGTGCAGGTGCTGAGGAGGCTGACCCGCCTAAAACTGGTGTTGTGGTGGCACATCATCCCCGGGCTGATCCTGCTCAGGCTCCAAAGAGGGGAGGCCAAAGGCGTGTCTAGTCTCATGTATAGTGCAAAGCCTATATGCCTCAGCCTGTCCCTGCAGCGGCGATATCATGGCCATCTGAATAGCTGCCGAAGCGTCTATATATATACTCTCGTCCAAGGCATCCCTAAGCCTGTCTGGAGCAACCCCCAACCTCAGCAGCAGTCTGGTGATGACCCCTCTAATGTCACCACCGGGGTAGTCCCTCTAGAAACCCTCATCATGTTAGCCAGTATCTCATGGCTAACATTAAGGCGCTGACCCGCCACCACAGCCCATAAGCTCCATATCTCTGCGGCATTGAGCGACCCTAGGTTACCAGCCCGTCCAAGGTATGAGCTGGATAACACCCTGTGTAGGTATCGGAGTGCCTGTGAGATCAACATAGTACTCTTCGCAGTATCGTGGTCATATAGCACTCCCGGTAGGGCTATGGTAGCCCAATGGTCACGTCGGACCCGCTCGCTGGGGAACTATCATCCCATCGCCTAATGGAAGACCCATAGCCTCTGCGAACCGCTGGCGGGTGATGCTGAAGTGATATCCGTCAAACCAAAACTATACCACCCCGGGCTCTGTGTCTGATCTCTGGAACCCTCCATAATGTAGCGTAGCCAAAACCTGCCGCACCGCCTCAGGGTAAGTCGGGAAGGCATCTGATAGAAACTCCGTCCATCCGGCGCTCGCTATTAATGCATCGACCTCATCTACCATCCCTAAGGCTTCCAGGAACGGCCTGGAGATGAAGCGGCTGGCTCGGAACTCCACTTGAGCTAATGCTCTGTATCTCTCTTGAGCCTCAGGGCTCATCCACTCAGGAGCCTGCAGCTCAGGCTGACCCTGCGAAACATATCGACGAGTAGGCATCCTGAGATAATAATAAATAAAAAAAACGTAATTAGTAATAAAACAAATTGTATCTCGACAGGGACATGTCCCAACCCCTTGTATAAGGAGGCGAGAAAACTAGCGTAGGATAGATTTCAAGTCCCTTCAGGCATAAAAAAAACAAAATAATAAAGTCAAATTAGAGTCAGATTAAATCAATTAATTAAAAAAACAAAAATCTGGGCAGCACCCCGGCAAGGGTGTGCCTAACCTCCTGCGTAGAAATATAAGAGAACATGCCTCAGGCCCCAACAAGAGCATAAACATTTATCTTCAAATGTTTTAGAGCTAAGCATGTGAAAATCCTATTCTAGGCATATTGATAGGTGCTTAATTGAGGTATAATTTAGTATTTATTTTGTGTGAGTTTATGTAATTAATCATGTAATTGTTTATAAAATTTAATGTGATGTGTTAATTTATGATTATTTGTATTAGAGTGCATGTTTGTGTGTTTACTGTTATTTTTAGGTGAAAAATGAAGAAAGGAACAGATAAAGAAGGAGAGAGTCATGAGAAGAGGAGCAGATCACGTCTCACATAAGAGGTCACGCCGTGACCATGAGTCACGTGACGTGATTGTACTAAGAAGAATGAAGAGGAATGAGGAAAAGAAGAGAAGGAGCTGCAAGAGCGAGTCACGCCGTGAGCAAAGGTCACGAGACGTGACTGAAGAAGAGAAAGAAGAAAAAGAGAAAGAAATGAAGGGAAGGACTGAGAGAGAGGAGTCACGGCGTGAGCAAAGGTCACGCGAAGTGACGCGTTAGAGAGGCCAGGAAAGGAAGGGAAAAGAGAAGAGGAAAGAAGAGGAGGAGGCGAGGAAACGCGACGTGAGCGCCAGTCACGCCACACATGCGAGAAGACACGCCGTGAGAGGGAGTAACGCGATGTGACTGGCCAGAGAAGGAAGAGAAATCCGAGAGAAAGAAAGAAAGAAAAGAAGCAGCGCGTTCTGTCGCGATCGCGACAACGTTGCGATCGCGACAGAGACGACCGTTGGTGCAGTTTTGAGCCAAAAGACACATGAAAAGTTACATCTTTTCACCTACAATTGCAACTATTCTCAAGAGACACAACTCTCAAATCAATATCTATAAATATGTAATTTAACTGTAGTTTTAGAAAATAAGAAATAATAGTGAAAAAATTTTATTGAGTAATTTTCTGTATTTTAGTTAAACAGTTTTCTTTTCTTTAGTTATTTTTTCTTAGTTAGTTTTTATGATTTGAAGAAGAAGATCAAGGAGGAGAAAATCTATTTCAAGAGATTGGGAAAAAGGGTTGAAAGGCTTCTATCTTGTTCTCTTATTTTTAATTCTTCTCCAATATTTTTATGAATATCATTTCAATGAATTTGTATATTATTATTCTTTCTATTTCCATCTACTTTCATAGTCTTTCATTGTAGATTCTCTATTAATATCTTTTGCATGATCTTTATAAGTTAAAGTAATTCGAGAGTTTGCTTTATCTGACATTTAATAGAGATTCATTATTAAGATATATTTAAGAGATTGGTATATTGAGATAATTGCTATAGGTTAGTGTCTATTCTTAAAATATGTAATTAGAAACCTCTAATTCATTAATGAAAATTGTGAGTTAGAATTTTAATTGTACGTTTTAGGCATTTTAATTCATATCGAGAGAGTGAGTTAAAAATTTATTCTAACTTGGCTTGCATGAAAGATGAATAAATGTAAATCAAAATGTTGGATCAAATTCATTATGTTTAGTTCTTCATTCATATACTATTTATCTTCTTCTGATAAACATAACTTAGGTTTAAATTAAGTAGTTCTAATTCAACCATCAAATTAATTAATCATTGTAAACAAGATTAAAATCAATTAGTAATAGTGTGTAAAGACGTTCCTCGTGGGATTGATATCTTAAGTACTATTGCGGTACACCGTATACTTGCGGTATGTTGCATCATTAGAAAATGCACGACAAGTTTTTGGCGCCGTTGCCGGGGAACGGTTGTTTGCCAGTATAAAAATTGATTTATGATTTTGGATTACAATATTTTCTTTTGTTTTAATTTGTTTATTTGTTTAAATTAATTTTGTGTTTTGTTTTTACAGGATTTTGAAAGTTCATGCCTAGTACAAGGAGTTCTTTAGAAGAGCTTGAGCCTTTAAATCCTGAAATTGAGAGGTTTTTATTGAGTAACCGGAAATCCAATAAAAAGAAGAACAAAAATAGGAGATCAATTATCATGGCTGAAGAAAATCCACCAAGATTGATGGACTTTGCCACACCTGCTTTGAGTGGTGCTCAACAAGGAGTGGTAAGACCAACGGTAAATGCCAATCAATTTGAAATTAAGCCTTCATTATTACAATTGATTCAAAATAGTATACAATTTTATGGTTTGGCAAATGAGGATCCAAATGCTCATTTGGGCAATTTTCTTGAAATTTGTGATACCTTTAAGATAAATGGGGTTTCGGCTGATGCAATCAAACTTAGGCTTTTTCTATTCACTTTGAAGGATAAAGCAAAAGCTTGGTTGAATTCCCTAACAAGAGGATCTATAACTACTTGGGACCAATTGGCCCAAGCATTCTTATCAAAATATTTTCCATTGGCCAAAACTGCAAAAATCATAAAGGATATTACTACATTTGTTCAAAATGAAAATGAATCATTATATGAGGCTTGGGAGAGATTCAAGGAATTGCAAAGAATGTGTCCACACCATAACTTGCCAAGAGAGTTGTTGATGCAAACATTCTATAATGGAGTAAATCCTACCACAAGGGGGACTATTGATGCTGCTGCTGGAGGATCTTTAATGAGAAAAACAATTGATGCAGCATATGAGCTTTTGGAAGAAATGGCAATGAACAACTGTATGTGGCCTCCTGAAAGAGTAAGGGAGTATAATAATTCTAATGCTAGGGGGGTACATTCAGTAGATTCTATGGTTGCATTACAAGCTCAAGTTGAGGCTTTAACTCATAGAGTTAATAGCCTAGGCATGGGAGGTAATGTATCAAATGCTTGCAATGTGTGTGGTGAAAATGGGCATGTTAGTGGCAACTGCACTTTAGGCATAGCTAATAAAGAGCAAGTTAATTTTCTTCAAAGCCAAGGTCGTGGTAATCCTTATTCTAACACTTATAATGCTGGTTGGAGAAACCATCCTAACCTTTCATGGGGAAATAACAATAATAACCAAAATAGGGGAGTAGGATATCAACAATCACAAGATAGGTTTGGTGCTTTTGAAGGAAAACTTGATAAGTTTATTGAGGAAATTAATTATAAGATGAATTCTCAAGATGAAAGCCAAAAGAAACTTGAGGCAAAAATTGATCAAATTTTTAAAAATCATGCAGCCTCTATTCATAATCTTGAGGTTCAAATAGGCCAACTTGCTAATTCTTTACCTTCAAGAAATCTAGGATGCCTTCCAAGCAATACTGAGGAGAATCCTAGGGAGCATATTAAGCCATGATATATCTAGTTCTTTTATTTAGGTTACTTAGTTATTTTATTTTTATTTATGTTTTGTTCTTTGTTTTCAATTTGTTTATATATTTTTATTTTATAAGATTTTCATGCTACTAACACATTTGTTTTTATTTTACAGCTAATTTAGTAAAATTAGAGTTGTTCAATTATAAAAAATTTAATAAAAATAATTAAAAAATAAATAAATTTTTTGCAGACGTTGGCTTCTGTCGCGATCGCGGCAAGTATCGCGATCGCGACAGAAGGCATTGATCGCGACAGAACGCGATTTTGGCATGGATCACGTCTCGTGATGAAGCTTCACGCAACGTGACGTGAAGAAATCGCGATAGCAGGATTGCAGGGGAGCTCGTCTTGTGATGCACCTTCACGCGACGTGAGGGGCTGAGGCGAGGGACTTCGCCCAGGTAAGGCCAAAGCGTCACGAGTCGTGACGTTGCCTCACGACGTGACGCTACATCAGGTATGTTTTAAATTTTTTTTTCTTTTCTTTTATTTTCTTATTTCACTTATTGTTTTTTTTATTATTTGGTTTTGTTTTGCTTTCTTTTCTGCTTTAGCTGATTTAATTTCAATTACATTAACTTAATTTAACCATTTAGGAATTAAAACACAGAAAAAGAAGAATTAAAAGCGGGAACTTAAACTTTTAAAACCCTACAAGTCGTGACCCTTCATTTTCTTCCCTTTCTATTTCATTTCACTGTTAGTTTTATTTTGCCCAACACAGGTCACGAGTAAAAGACTTTCCTTTCTTCTTTTTCGTTTCTTCTTCCGCCGAGAACTTCAGTTTTTCTTTTCCTTTTTCGTTTCTTCTTCAACCTTCAATCCTCTGTTTTCTTCTCGTTTTTATTGTTCTCCATTTTAGCATTCTATTTTTTTTTTCTTCAAGTAAAGACTGACTTAGGAATTTCGGGTTTTGCATTCTCTTTACAGGTTTGTTAATGTATTTTCATTTTTCTTTTCATTTCTTCTTTCTCTCATTGCATTTAATTTCGGCATTTTCATCACTAAATCACATTTTGTTTATAGTTATTCTCTGTTTACATTCCTGTTTCGTTTATCTATTCTGTTTTCCTTTTGTGTATTTGGTTTTGTTAATTTCTTCATTTGTCTTCAGATTTACTTCTCTATATTTATCATTGTCTGTTTACCCAAAATAATCAAATATGGTGAGAACAAAGAATCCCTCTGTTTCTCGAATTGAACAAGAAGAGCAGCATTGCTGCTCATTATGGTGCCTTATTTCCTATCTTCTCTATAGACGAAGGCAGTAGGTATTTAACTCTCCGTGATAGGCATTTGATGCAATGTAAGTATTTTCCTGACTCTTTACTTAATCAAATTGGAATGCTAGAAGTAGTTAATGATATGTTAAGGGTATGTGGGTTGTTTAAATTTGCTTCTATGCATGAAAATGTGCGTCCTGATTTAGTTTTAGAATTTTATACCACATTGAAAAAAAATGATGATAATGAGAATTGGTTAGATTTTAGGATGGCTGGTACACCTTATACTTTAACCTATTTTATGATGAATAGGATATTTAGATTTTCTCAAGCTGGTTTAACTGAGCCACCTAAATCGTTTAAGCCACATGAATTTTGGACGTTTTTGACTGATTTGCAAACTCATTATAGAGCTAGGGATGCTAAATCCATGTTTATTAAAGATTTGAGGTATTGGATTTTGCATAGGATTTTAGCTTCTTTGGTTTTTAATAGGTCCGAATTCAATAGAGTTTCATATAATGAATTGTTTTTGATGTGGTGTGTATATAAACGCAAGGACGTATGTTGGCCTTTTTGGATAGTCAGTCAATTGTTGCAATGTGTACATAAACATGATTCTCCTTTAATACATGGACATGCTATTTCTAGTATTGCAAACAATTTAAATGTTGATCTTGATGCTTACTATAGAGTTTTTCCTTGCCATTATTTTAATAAGAATATGTTAGTTCGTGGAGAGGTTGTTGGACATAATTTTCAGGAAATTCCGGCACGTGCTCGATCATGTTGGAGGGATATTGCTGGAAATGCTGCGCCACAAGTTGAGGAACAAGAAGAAGAAGGTGAGGAGGAGGCAAGTGAAGATGAGGAGATGGCTGATATTCCACCTGCACCTGATGCTGCTCCTGAGGTTGGCTCATCCAGCCATAACATCCCCTCAATGCTATCTAATATGCAAGAGCAATTATCTTCCATTGAGCGACGTCAAAGGAGGCTGGAGTACAAGTTTGATAATTTCTTGATATAATCGGGTTTTGTGGTTCCATCGCCTCCACCTTCACCATGATAGGGGAGTTTTCTTTATCTTCATTTCATTTCATTTATTTCTTTTTACTTGTTTTTGTGTCATTCCTACACATTGAGGACAATGTTGGTTCTAAGTGTGGGGGAGTGATTGTGTTATGTGTTGTGATATTTGTGACTGTGTTTGTGAGTTTGTGTATGTATTATGTATGTCAATTGCATGATTGTTTTTGTTTGTGTGTTTTTATATTTCAATTAAGTTTTTAGTAAGTTTTATTATAAAACATTGTTTATTTGGTATATTGTATAGGTTGTTAAGTCTATTATCTTTTATTCTCATTTTTATCAGTTTTTCAAAAATTTTTGAGATGTGTTTTAAGTTTTTCAAGTTATTTGGTTTTACTTATTTCAACATTATAGATTATTTAGTCTCTTTATCTACCATGTTTTTAAAGTTAGAATTTGTTCATTTTGTTTAAAATTTTAAGTTTCTAGTTGCCTATGGAAACTATAGCCATAATACTTGCCCTTATTTATTTTCAATAATGGATGAGGACTTGAAAAAAATAAAAGAAAAATAAAAATAAGTGGGATGGAGCATAAAATGCACCCACTAATTTCAACAATAAATAGCAAGATGTATATTCAAAATTTAAAAAATATGGGATGGAGCGTAAAACGCACCCATATTAATTTCTCTTGCTATGCATGGAATTAAATGAAAAAATATATATATCCATGTAAGAAAGAATAAAAAAAATAGTCTAAAAATGCCATGAGATTTGATTAAGGGTAAGTGAGCTTCAATTGTCCTAAAAGGTGACTAGCAATCTTAGATTTTCAACTTTTATGATCAATTTTCTGTCTTTCATTCATGTTTAGTTTTTGAGACTTTATATTCTTTATGTTGGAAGTAGTAAAGTTAGGAAACTTGTTGAATTTTCAATGCATAATTTGAATTTTGATTTACTGATATGTGTGAGTGTTTGAGATAGTTGAGTTTTGCAACTTTAGTATATATATGCTGAATGAACATTGCTTTGTAATTATGTTTACTGGCTGTTGAATTTATTCATGTCTTTTCTCTTGCTTGAGGACAAGCAAGGGTTAAGTGTGGGGGAATTTGATAGGTGCTTAATTGAGGTATAATTTAGTATTTATTTTGTGTGAGTTTATGTAATTAATCATGTAATTGTTTGTAAAATTTAATGTGATGTGTTAATTTATGATTATTTGTATTAGAGTGCATGTTTGTGTGTTTACTGTTATTTTTAGGTGAAAAATGAAGAAAGGAACAGATAAAGAAGGAGAGAGTCACGAGAAGAGGAGCAGATCACGTCTCACATAAGAGGTCACGCTGTGACCATGAGTCACGTGACGTGATTGTACTAAGAAGAATGAAGAGGAATGAGGAAAAGAAGAGAAGGAGCTGCAAGAGCGAGTCACGCCGTGAGCAAAGGTCACGAGACGTGACTGAAGAAGAGAAAGAAGAAAAAGAGAAAGAAATGAAGGGAAGGACTGAGAGAGAGGAGTCACGGCGTGAGCAAAGGTCACGCGACGTGATGCGTTAGAGAGGCCAGGAAAGGAAGGGAAAAGAGAAGAGGAAAGAAGAGGAGGAGGCGAGGAAACGCGACGTGAGCGCCAGTCACGCCACACATGCGAGAAGACACGCCGTGAGAGGGAGTAACGCGACGTGACTGGCCAGAGAAGGAAGAGAAATCCGAGAGAAAGAAAGAAAGAAAAGAAGCAGCGCGTTCTGTCGCGATCGCGACAGAGACGACCGTTGGTGCAGTTTTGAGCCAAAAGACACATGAAAAGTTACATCTTTTCACCTACAATTGCAACTATTCTCAAGAGACACAACTCTCAAATCAATATCTATAAATATGTAATTTAACTGTAGTTTTAGAAAATAAGAAATAATAGTGAAAAAATTTTATTGAGTAATTTTCTGTATTTTAGTTAAACAGTTTTCTTTTCTTTAGTTAATTTTTCTTAGTTAGTTTTTATGATTTGAAGAAGAAGATCAAGGAGGAGAAAATCTATTTCAAGAGATTGGGAAAAAGGGTTGAAAGGCTTCTATCTTGTTCTCTTATTTTTAATTCTTCTCCAATATTTTTATGAATATCATTTCAATGAATTTGTATATTATTATTCTTTCTATTTCCATCTACTTTCATAGTCTTTCATTGTAGATTCTCTATTAATATCTTTTGCATGATCTTTATAAGTTAAAGTAATTCGAGAGTTTGCTTTATCTGACATTTAATAGAGATTCATTATTAAGATATATTTAAGAGATTGGTATATTGAGATAATTGCTATAGGTTAGTGTCTATTCTTAAAATATGTAATTAGAAACCTCTAATTCATTAATGAAAATTGTGAGTTAGAATTTTAATTGTATGTTTTAGGCATTTTAATTCATATCGAGAGAGTGAGTTAAAAATTTATTCTAACTTGGCTTGCATGAAAGATGAATAAATGTAAATCAAAATGTTGGATCAAATTCATTATGTTTAGTTCTTCATTCATATACTATTTATCTTCTTCTGATAAACATAACTTAGGTTTAAATTAAGCAGTTCTAATTCAACCATCAAATTAATTAATCATTGTAAACAAGATTAAAATCAATTAGTAATAGTGTGTAAAGACGTTCCTCGTGGGATCGATATCTTAAGTACTATTGCGGTACATCGTATACTTGCGGTATGTTGCATCATTAGAAAATGCACGACACATATGAAAACTAACTGCAAATCATATCTAGTTCATTTAAAGATCATGCCTTGTCCAAAAGATTCAAATTAAACTAATCTTAATCTAGTCAATAGTGCACTTAATCTAGTCAACAGTGCAATCCAATATTCATGCAAAACTGGCTAACAATCATATTAAAAATGACTATTAAAGCAATGTATATATACATGAAAATAATAAGAATAATAAGAATAATTAAATAAAGAACAAGCAGCATTTAGGCATTATAAAAGTGAACGAATAACGCATTATAACTTATTTGTTGTTTATAAAAACTAAAAGAAGTAGAAATAAATAAAAAATTATTTACCAACCTGTAGTGTGCAGAAAACGGAGACTAGATAAAAAGAAAAAACCCCGGTAGATGCACGACAACACTAGGATCACGAAAATGTAAATAAAAATGCTAAAAAGTGAAGAAATAAGAGAGAAAAAGCCAAAAAATTGCAAAAACCGTCGGTTGAGAAGAGAAGAAGAGGAAAAGAAACCGCTACCCCGTCGGTTACAGCCCCTTATATAATTTTTGTGACCGACGGGCTAGCCGTCTCCAGGAGCGAGCGACGGGCTGACCGTCTGTCGCTCCAGATTCCTGCATTAAATACGCAATAAATGCTCGTGATAAATGTAATGATGATGCATGCATTCTACCATGTGTCATGGAGGGACGGGCATGCCGTCTGATATGAGGAACGGGCAGGCTGTCTGTGGAGCTTTCCTTCAAATTCCACCATTTTCTTGAGCTTTTCGACTTCTTCATCGTTTCTTGCTTGCTTTTTCCAATTTTTAACTTTCAAGAATGACTCCTCCCTCTTTTCAAAGGATGTACTGCATTTTAGACGATACACACACTTGGGAATACAGCGCTCTCACCCCACTGTCTGGGCTGAAATTCTTACGCAGGGTCAAAATAGACCACAACCTCCTCTCGGCTGTAGCTCACTTCTGGAACCCGCACTTTCACGTCTTCAAATTTACTTATCAGGAACTCTGCCCCTTGCCCGAAGAATTTGCTGTCATCACTGGAGCATGGTATCCTCCCAATGCTCTACCCTACATTCCTCACTGCGGTCTGATTCAAACCCAGGACGTTGCCCTCTCTCTTGGCATAACTCCCCCCGAAGCTGCTCGGCTAGTCCCACTGGACTCTTCATTTTCCTTGGAACCGCTGATTGAGGCTTTGGACAGATTCTCTGATGTCCCCACATATCGAGCAAGAATTGTATTTTTATTCTGCATGATGAGATTCTTGTCCGTAACCTCAGAGGATTTGGTTGGTGATCTTCGCCTGTTCAAGGTTTTGGATGGTTTTCATCGTGGACTTAACCCTTTTCCCCTCATCTTAGTTGAGACCATTCTAGGCTTGGACTCCGTCTGCTCTGGATCCGCTGCCTTGCCTACTGGGAGCCCCTTATTACTCCAGGTACATCATTATTTTAAAAGGTAGTGCGTCCCTTGTGGATTTTCACACTAGCTTTTCTTAACGGAAGGTGCGTCCTTTAGGATTTTCACACAACTCAGTGCCTAACTTTTGCCTGAAGTAAACCCAACTTACTCCAACGTCTTTTTTTTTGCTTTTTTCTGTTTATTTTTCCTTTTCTCTTTTTTTTTTAGATTTGGCTGCAGGAGAAGCTGAACTTGTTGTCGGATCCTCCTCCTCGAGTCATCCCTCAATACTCGCTAAGATATTTCCTCCCACGTCAACGACTATATTCATTTGCCACTCCTGACAACGGCATTGCTAGACTCAGTGAGATAGCAGATGAGGTCATAAGATTCACTCATGCTTGGCTTCCCTTACCTCACACAGTCATCGACGGACCTTTAGGATGCATTCCCCTATGCGGGCTTTGTCGAGCTACTTTTCATGTTGCTGCCTGGTGTACTCGTCAACTCGGGATAACTCAAGATGTGGTGAAAGTCCCCTTATCCTTCCAAGGAGGGAATCTTTCAGCTGCTTTTGTTTCTCGTTACCATGAGTTATGGGGCCGCCTGCCGGCAAATACTGTCATGCCTTCTTTTGGGACTCATTCTGTGATTTCAACCAGTGAGTATAAGAGGTGAATACTTAGTCCAGAGTCTGACAACAGAACACGACAACTCAAGCATTTGGCTGGCGAGAGTAGCAGTAAGACGTAGTTTAGCTTAAATCTGTATGTTTTCCAAGCAATATGTATCTTTTCAAAGAAGAACTGGAAAATGATGAGAATGAAAATAATAATTCTATATTTTTCACAAAATTGTGTACATTTCCATGCAATTTCGGCATACATGATCGCTATTTGTCACTAATTCAACTGTGTAAACCATATTAATTCATGAAACCAAATATTAATAGCACCAGACTCCTGTTACCAATCGGCCCTCTCGGGTTTTCTCGATTGGACATTTTCTCTCATGCCTCTAATTTTTACACAGGATGCCGTTTTTCGGTTTTCACCCAATTGAGGCTCCCGATTTTAGCAAGGCCACCTTTTTTCGATTTTTGACCCGCAGGGCATTTATTTCTCTTCTTTTGATTTTGGTCTTAGCCATGGAACCTTTTCAGCCTATCAATGTTGACCGGCTCTTTGAACTCATTGCCATCGCCGTCTGCCAAAATCGCTACTCCTTTCGACAACAACTTCTTGAGGATAAAAGGTCCTTCCCATGTCGGTCTAAAATTTCCTAGGATGTCTGGCGCACTTGGTCTCATTTGCTTGAATACCAAATCTCCCTCCTTTAGTGGGTGCTTCCTGACCTTCTTCCTAAATGTCCTGGAAAGTCTTTTCTGGTAGACCTGGTTATGGTAATAGGCTCTTAGTCTACCTTCATCCAGCGTGTTCAAATGCAACAACCGATGCTGTATCCACTCAGCTTTCGGGATTTGAGCTTCCATAACTACCCTTAACGACTTGAGCTCTATTTTAACTGGCAGGATCACTTCTGCCCCATACACCAAGGAATACAGCGTAGCTCCCGTAGACATTCTGACTGCCATCCTATAACCCCAAAGCGCGAAAGGCAATTTCTCCGCCTAGTCTTTATAACTCTGCACCATCTTAGATAGAATCTTTTTGACATTCTTGTTAGCGGCTTCGACTGCGCCATTAGCCTGAGGGCGATATGGAGATGAGTTGTGATGCTCGATATTGTACTTCTGAAGCAACTTCTTCGTTTCTCCCATGAACTGGACCCCGTTATCGGACACCACGTGATGCGGAAGGCCATATCTACAAATCAAGTTTCTCTCAATGAATTTTACCATATCCCGTGCATCCACCTTTCTGAAGGACTCTGCTTCTACCCACTTGGTGAAGTAGTCAATTGCGACTATAATGTATCTGTGTCCGTTGGAGGCTGTGGGTCGGATCTCTCCAATAATATCAATCCCCCAAGCGACAAATGGCCACGACGATGTTAAATTGTGTAATTCTGACACAGGCAGGTGCCTCAAATCTGCGTACTGCTGGCACAGTTGGCAGTTATTCACATACTTCGAGCAATCATTGTCCATAGTGAGCCAGTAAAATCCCTACCTCATGATTTTCTTGGCTAACATCAAGCCATTCATATGGGCTCCGCAAACACCGGCATGGGTTTCTTCCATTACCTTCTTAGCCTCTTTTTTACCTAGACATCTCAATTGTATCCCATCAGCCTGTCGCTTGTACAACACTCTGTTTATGGATATGAACTGAGTAGACAACCTGCGAATCAATCTCTGGTCTTTCTCTGTAGCATCCTCTGGAAAGGTTGCATTTTCTAGATAGTTCATGATATCGTAATACCACGGCTTCCCATCCGCCACATCTATTTCTGTTATTGATTGTGCCTCGAAACTAGGTCTATCCGAGCTAGAAATCAAAATCGGCCTCATGATTGCCCCTTCTGGATTGTCCCATATTGATACCAAAGTAGCGAGCGCGTCAGCCAGCTGGTTTTCGTCCCTCGGGATGAAATGAAATGTGCACATTTCAAATTGATCGCCCAGATTCTTCAAGTGCTTGACATAAGGCATCAGTCTTTCTTCTTTAACAGCCCATTCGCCTCGAATTTAATTAATTACTAGGGCAGAGTCCCCGAACACCTCAACGTTCTTTGCCCCCAAGGCTAACAGTGCTTCCAATCCAAAAACACATGCTTCATATTCAGCCTCATTATTGGTAGCCTTGAACCTAGTTTCTTGGCCAGGGGGAGTTTCCCATTTTCTGGGGTTGTCAGAATAATTCCTACTCCTTCTCTCTTGTTGTTCATGGCTCCATCAAAGTGCAACTTGTAACACCCCTTACCCGTACTTAGGCGATCCCAACCGATAAGGAGTGAGATGCCGTAAGAGTAAAGGTGCCACCACACAGATACAAAATATACATACATTCATACATAAACATACATACCGAAACATAGGGTAATTTAAAACTTTACAGCACCATTCATGAAGTAAGCTGATCGTGCATTAATATAACGGAAGCATTACATTACTGTTCTGATCAACTAAGAGATACAACAGATCATTACAAAGCCCAAAATACATGTACATAAGCGGAAGCTATTACAAAACCAATATAAGAGAGTTCTATACAAAAATAATCCTCAAAAGTAAAGCCCTACTCTAAAACCCTGCTGTGTTGGCTTCGATGACGGCGACTCTCCCAAGCAAACTCCTTCCGCACCTGCACGGGTAAACACACCGTGCTAAGCGATAAACGCTTAGTGGGGAAACACACATATAGCATAATGACAACCATTCACAACGGTCGTTAAGGCAATACACATGCGTACCTCATAACTACCATACTCATAACATATTAATTGCCTAAGCATGCATATACTAAAGCCATACATTCAGAAGCTCATAACAATATTCATATCCTCATAACAGATTATACTTTTCATCATTAAAATCCATACATATATCACATCCACTTTCTCATATTACAATTCACACTAGGCACCTGCTGACTCGAGGGAGTGGATAACGAGTATACAGATAGTACTTTATGGGTACGAGCCGATACGGACAGTACTTTACGGGTACGAGCCGATAAAATCAAGATACTTTTAACTTTTACAAAACATTTTCAAAGGGGACCTTAAACAAGATCCTTTCACATATAAGGGTTCGCGAGGAACCAAATGGGGACCTGATCGGGGTCCAAATGAAACTAAGGGCTGCAGCTATAAGACTCTATTAGGCATGCCTAACTATCCACTTACTAGACTCTAGCAAGTCATGCATAAACCATTGAATCCATTTCATAACATTCCAAATTCATCATCATGTATGTACATAGTCGTATCATGGATCCGCATTCATATAATTCATAAGATATCAAGTATAACTCTCATAGACATTAAAGGAATCTGGAGTTCAAAAAAAACCGCACACAACAAAAGAAAACTCATTCAGCATACAGGGAGCTGTCGCGCTCGCGACAGAGATCGAAGTCTCTTCGCTGCGCGTACGCGACGGATTTTGCAACCGCGAGGAGGACGGAAGGGCCAGGCTCTGTCGCGTTCGCGACGGATGTCGCGATCGTTATAGAGAACAAAGTGGCTATTGCGGGCTCGCGATGAATCGCGTGCTTGCGATAGCCCAAACCAGCATCTCACTCTATCGCGATCGCGACAGTAGTCGCGCTCGCGACAAAGGGTGCTCAACACTTCGGCTATCGCGGGTACATGACAGATGTCGCGTGCTCGCGACAGCGATGCTCCGAAATGCCGATCCCTGCCGCGCTCGCGACAGCATCGGGTTTTCCAAAATCTGCAGAAATTTCTCCTTCCAAAATCATCCATTAACACACAAAACTCAACCATGAACCTCTTACCTCAAACCCGGTCATCCATTCACATCGACAACCATAGTATAACATTTAATAACAAGAAATTTCGTACAATACATTAAATTAAACCTCCAATTTCAAGAATCATCCAAAAACCCAATTCATGCACAAAACCACATCAACTCTCAAATTACAAAAATTAAATCATGCTCTTGCAAGATCCATATTCTATAACAAAACCCATATCATATACATCAAATAAAGAACATACAACAACCTAATTCCAAGAATCCATCAAATCTCATACATAAGCATATATATACATGAAAACCAAGAAATTACCAAACCCAAAATCCTTAGCTTCTAGTGCTTGGATCCACTAGTTCCAGCCTTCTCTTTGCCCTTTGACTCACGAGGAGGCTCAACTAAGCACAAACAAGCACCCAAACACCAAAAACACAAACCCTAACTTAGATCCAACCCAAGAAGAAGATGAAAAATGCATGAATAACACAAGGAAAAGCATGAACTTACCAAGGAAGATGAAAGGGAGTAATTAATTCCACCACTTGAGCTTGAATCTAAGTAAAACACTTAGGAGAGTACAAAGGAGGAGGAAGAAGAAGAAAAAGAGAAAACGGGAAATGGGTTTCAAAAATCTGATTTTCCCTTTTTTCATTTCCTCTTTCCCATCTTTCTTTCCCCTTTACACATGTCAACCATCTAGTGGAGGAGACTACTTACTCACACCCTAACTAAATGTATCACATGCACACAATGAAATATCCTAATAATGCACCCTACACATGTATGAGCAACACACACAATGATCTCCCAAGTATACACCCTACAACTGTATGCATGCCCACACACCACAATAACCCACTAGTGCATATCCTACTATGGTGCACTCATGCACACACAAATCTGACCCAACTAATTCGCACCATAGTGCTACACATGCACACACACGCACCAGAAAAACCCCAAATCATGCAATATTACCAAAATGCCCTCATGATCATGCCAAAACACATACAAGTACATACACACACACATGGCTCGTTCTACTAGGGGAAAAACGGGGTGTGACACAACTGCCACCCCTGAACCACAATCGCCCCGACGTCCTCATCTGGGAAGTTGAACTGATATGAGTCTCCTTGAATCGGGTGCTCTGCTAGAAATTCAGCCACTGCACGCCCCTTGATGGTTTTTTGAGTGATATACTCCACATTAAATTCTTGCAACAACAACAACCATCTTCCCATTTTCCCGAGCAATGACAGCGCTTCCTGCAAATACCTTAAGGGATTCTGCTTTGCCACCGCTTGAACCTTATAAGAATGGAAGTAATGCTTCAACTTCCTAGATGCCCAAATAACAGCGAGACAGATCTTTTCCACTTCTGCATATTTGACCTCATAGGCGAGACACTTTTTGCTGAGATAATAAATTGCAAACTCCACTCCGAACTCATCCTCCTAAGCCATCATGGCACCTACAGAGCTATCTTCTATGACTAAATACAGAATCAAAGGCTTGTTTGGCTGCAGGTGGCCTTAGCACGGGCGGATTCAGCAGGTATTCCCTGATGGTATCAAAGGCCTTTTGATAATCTTCATTCCATGTCACAGGCTGATTCTTCTTAAGGAGCTTGAAGATCGGTTCGCAAATCGAAGTCAACTTGGCAATGAATCTACTGACATACTGTAATTTGCCCAAAAAACTCCTTATGTCTTTCTCCTTATGAGGCACTAGCATTTCTCTGATGGCTTTCACTTTGTCCGGGTCAATCTCAATCCCTCTATGGCTGACTACATGTCCCAACAACTTTCCTAATGTGACCCCGAAAATACACTTCTTAGGATTTAAGCTCAGGTTGTATTTATCTATTCTGGTGAAGAACTTTTCTAATGCTTCAATATGGCTCTCCCTAGTGGCTGACTTGATCATCATGTCATCTACATAAACCTCCACTTCTTTATGGATCAAGTCACTTAAAATCTTCGTTGCCATCCTTTGATAGGTAGCCCTTGCATTCTTCAAACCAAAAGGCATCTCCCTGTCAGCATATGTCCCCCCACTCTGTGATAAAAGCCGTTTTAATCTGATCAATTATCTTGTTGAGGATCTGATTGTAAACAGCATAACCGTCCCCAAAGCTATACATCGCGCAATTGGCGGCACTGTCTATCAGTACATCAATATGGGGTATGGGGAAATCATCCTTAGGATAAGCTTTGTTCAAATCCCGGTAGTCCACGTATACTCTCACCTTTCCATTCTTCTTGGCCACAGGGACAACATTGGCTAACCACGTGGGATACTGCACCTCAACTAGAAACTTGGCTTCGATCTGTTGCTGGATCTCTTCCTTCACCTTATCTGCCCATTCTGGTCTGAGCCTTCTTAGCTTTTGTTTCACAGGTTTATGATCTGGGTATGTCGGAATAGCATGTTCTGCGATGTTTCGATTGATCCCTGGCATGTCTTCGTAGGTCCAGGCAAAGACTTTTTCATACTTTTTTAACATTCTCTCAAATTTTTCTCTTTCCTCAGGAGTCACATTTGATGCTATCAAAATTTCTTTCGGGTTTTTCGAGGTTCCAAGATTAAATGGATTTGCATCAGAAGAATCAATATCAAATATAGATGGAATATGATCATGATCATGCATGTCAAAATTATCAGAGGCATCACACAAGTAAGCAAAATCATTCACTTCATTAATAAAATTAAAACTGTCATTTACATCATCAAAAAGTTCGGGAATGAAAAGATAATCTAAACTAGCTTCCTCCTCTTCCCTCGCAGGATCTGCCATTGCCGACGGTCCTGCATCAGCCGGGTTAAACGGAAGCTCTTCGTCCACCCCTTGAACTGTTTCTTCTATTTACGCTTTTCCCTTGAAGTGAGCAACTACCATGGCCTCAGTCACAACCTCCTCGGGCTCTTCCGGCAATACCCTTCCACTGCGAGTTACAGCTCCCACTTTCTTCTTGCCTTTCTTCTCTTCTGATCCTTCCTCATCTGAACCCCACAGGTCCGAAAACTCAACGCCCTTTTCATCATCACTTCTACTCTCACTAGTGGACCAGCAATCAATTGCTGCAGCAGGCATCACTTTTTCACTCCCCTGACAGAGGTTTGTGATAACAGTGTTTGCATTGCTTTCGTATAACTCTTTCAGCACAAACCCTTCCGGCAGGCTAGACCCTATCATGAACACAAGCGGGGGCACTTTGTTATACCCGGCTTTCTTCTGGCCTTCCCTCTTCTCAGGGTCTGTATTTTGCTTTGAATCGATTAAATCCTGAATGGCATGTCTCAAAGCTTTGCAATCATCAGTCAAATGTCCCGTGTGCTGATGGTAAACACAATATTCATTATCTTTGTGACCCGGTATCCCCTGAGTCCTGGCAGGTCTAAGCGGTAACGGCTGCAATTTCCCTTCTTTCATCAACCTCCTCAACACACATGACAGGGATTTCTCCAAATTCGAAAAATGCCTTGTGGTTGCATTAGCGGCTAACACCTCGACTGTGTTCCTCACTCTACCACTGGAACCCGCTGGCCTACTTGCCCCCTGAGGGTGGCTCCCTTTCTTAGCATAATTTTCGCCACTCGCCTTCCGAGCCAGATACTCTCCTTCTGCCTCGATGGCTATATCCTTCAAGGACTCCCAATCTCTCAACCCTTTCATCTTCAATCCGTCTCTCAGATACGGGCTCGCATTTTTAATGAATAGACGAATCTGGTCCTGAGTGTCGGGCTTCCTCTTCATCTCCATTACCCGGTTCCTCCAACGGGTCAAATATTCAGGAAAGGACTCACCCGCCTTCTGTTGCAGCAACTCTAAATCCTTTAGGGTCACTTCCATCCTCGTACTGCAATCGTACTGTCTTAGGAATTCTTCCATCAACAAGTCCCAATCCTCCTTAGTTCGGTAATCTAAACCATGGTACCAATCCATCGTTGGACCAGTCAAGCTCAAATAAAAATATTCAACCTTCTGTCTCCTTGTCAAAGTTTTACCCTTCATTACTAACGAGTACTGCTTAATAAGTGCTACGGGATCAGAAGTACCACCAAACTTCGGAACATCTGGCATCTTGAAGTTCATTGGGATAGGGTCATCTCCATCCAACTCTTTATCTTCCGGGCTCATCCCTTGACCCTTCGTCAGAGTCCTAGTCATTACCTCAAATCTCTCTTCCAGCCTTTTTCCATACAGGCTCCTCGGTTTGGGGGGCCATTCCTTTCTGAGACATGCGCTCTTCGCGATCTTCATCTGAATCCTCATCCAAACCCAGAACTTGCTTTCCTCTCTGAACCCCCGAAGTTATAGCTCTAATGTGAACTGGTGGAGGGTGGCTTTCTTCTGTTGGATTTACTTTGACCTCTTCCGTCTCATTGCTTCTTACCAGAGGAGGTGGTGGATTCTGCGGGGCCATCCGCTGGGCCATAGCAGCCATCATATTCATCATGCGATTCTCAAAATCCTCAAATCGGCATCCCACTTCTTTCGCAATCATTGCCCGTGTGGCATCACTCCCCTTTGGTGAATTCGATATCTCTGAAGTAGTGCGACTGCTTTCTGAAGGAATTTTTGAAAGGCTTCCCCTTTCTGGTAGCTCAAGCACAGGATTCCGAATCAACCGTCCCCCGGGACCTCTTTCCCACCTAGGCAGATCTATAATGGCTGGAAATAAAAAGGGTTAGAATGATGCATGAATGCAATGAAATGCATGATCGTGATATGCAACACCCATAAATCGCATGCAAGCACATAGGTCCTTCCAACCTTATTGCTCCCACACACGCAGTCATGTGGTCTCTTTCCTAGGTGGGATTAGCCCATGGGTCAACAGGGAACCCAATGGATGCGCATGGTGCGCAGCGAAAAATCGGCAGCATAACACTCCTATACTAATGCACAAGCGCATGAATAATGATCTTTACATATTTAGGTAATCCAAATACATTGACATGGCCCTACCGGGCATGAAAGCCTTTGGCTAGGTAGCCAAACAAGATATTTGGATTCATCCCATACATAAGGATCCATACAGCAGGCACGGTATTACGGTTCATATCACCTAAGGGAAGTATCTATGGCCATTACATGAGCTTTAGTCAAGGGTGGTGTTACTTTAGGGCTACCCAAGCATGGTCCCTGCCAACGGGTCTAGCTCATCACAAGCGTAACGACCGATCGGGTCACCATTTGATATACCATGATGGTACGAGGCTTGGGCTGGTGGTTATCCTTAACACTTCCCTATATTGAGTGAATATAGGGTCGTGCTTCGGGAATGCACCGGAGCTGATAGAGGGATCAAACTAACATAATCTAAAGCTCTAATGAGATGCAATGCAAATTTGAGAGAAAGAGAATTTATAAACTAAAACTTAATTATAAATTTTAATCAAGACATTTTCAAATCAAAGTCTCGAACCGTAGTCCCCAGTGGAGTCGCCACTGTGGCGCACGCCGAACCCCGAGGACGCCCCTTGACCGCCCGCTTGAGGGCGATCGGGCAAAATGAGGTTCGTTTACAACTTGAGACGAATTACAAGTGCGTCTATTTTGGGCAACAAAGAGGTTTTATGGAGTCGCCACCCAATAAAACATTGGGAAAGTTCCTCTCGCCTCGGAGAGCCTAAGACAGCGCAAGTATCCATTTTGGACCAACCAAAAGGGGTCTTGGAGGATGAACCTCTCTCCCTTGGAGCCTAGGATTTTTAATTAAGTCTTTTGGTGGGACACAAGAGGTATCTTGGAGATCCCATTGAAATGGGTCTCTCGCCTCGTTGAGCCCAAAGACTAGAGATGGGTTCGGGACTTCTCATCTATTTCTACCTTGATTAATTTTACAATTAAATTTTGAGCTTATTAATTCGCTTTCTCTCCACACAATGCAATTTAATTAAGGCGCAATTGTCAATTTTGAAAGCGATAAATAATAAAATAAAGAAAACATCTAAAATGAAATACAATAACACTAGGAGCATAATACAACTCCCATTTTAGAAGTGCAAACCATACATAAAACCGGGGAATTAATTGTGAGGACATTGGTCCTTGACTTTGATTATTATGAAACCAACGTTTTTGTGAGGGGTTCATTGGATGGAAAATAGGACATTGGTCCTTAATTTTTTTAAAAATCCCAATTAATTACTATAAAACACTCGTCTATTTTTCTTTGAGCGAGATAAAATAATTTGTATATAATAAAGACTAAGAATAAATAAATAAATGCGTTAACAAATGGTTAAAGTTAATAGAATTAACCAAAAGGAGTACCCCCAGGGTGTGAACGGTGACCGTTGTCTCAAGTTCAACTCGCCAAAAAACAAGAAAATGGCATTTCACAAAAATAATAAAATATATGAGTATAAAAAAATCCAAAATTAACCAAAAACCAAGATAAAGTTATAAGAATAATAAATAATAAAATCAGGTAAGGTTAAGAAAAATATGAAAATAACTAAAATAAATTAAACAGAACGCGCGTCTAGAATATTTACCCTCAGATTTTACCTTTGGATGAAAATTTGGTTGGATTTGGTCCCACGCGTTTCACGAGAAGAAAACAAAACCAATGAGATTTGTTCAACCTTTTGGAGTGAAAATCGGATTCTTCTTTATAAGGGTAAAATGAGAATTTTTCCAACCCTAAAAAAGTGTGAAATTTCCCTTTTTATAGAAAAGCACAACCGACGGGCATCGGAGGCTAACCGACGGGCGTCGGTTAAATCCTATTTCCACCAGGAAACAGATTTAACCGACGGGCGCCTGACCTACCGACGGGCACATGCCAATGGACACGTGTTCGTTAGTTCGGACACGTGGCCATCGCTAAACTCACAGACAGCCCATACCTCGTGACGAGTGAGACGAGCTGCCGCTATGACCGACGAATGCCCCGCGACCGACGGTCTGACCGTCCATGGAAGAAAACTCAAAATTTAAATTAAAATTCTCCCGATTTTCCTCTTCTTTCCACCGCAAATAAAAACCTTTAATTCTCATGAACTCAAAGGACCGAAATCTCCAAATTTTATCCATCTATTCAAAACCAGGCATTGATTTCTTCATTGGATAATCTCTGATCTGGACCGCCTCGGGACACGATGCTTACACCTACGGACCAACTTTCACCAGCCATAGGCAGATCCTTGCAACAAAGCCACCACACACTCTAACCGGCTCTCAGGAGGACACTGAATCTCGTCTAAAGCTCACTCTACCTTCTCTAACCACTTCTCAGCATACTCTGATTCGTCCAAACCAGTTCCATAAAAGTCCTTTGCACCCGCTTTCCTCAAATTCTCAGTAGGGACTCTAGGAGCGGTCATACTCTCTATGACTCTAGCCATGTCCTGCGAAATCTTCAACATGACCTCAAAGGGCATGGCTGCAGCCTCAGGTTGCGCCCTAGTAGGTTGAGCCAACACAGACACAGAAGGATCTACAGCTTGGGGATTCACACTTTCAGTAGACCCCTCAAGCGACCCATGAACTGAACCATAATCCATCTAAAAGAAAGACAAAGACAACCGCATCAGCCAACATAGTCCTAGACACATACACACAGATGCACACCAACACCCATAAAATGCATAAATCGGGGCTCTAATACCAAAAACTGTAACCCCCCTTCCCATACGTAGGAGGACCCATCCGCAAGGGAGTGAGAACTCATATGAGTAAGGGTGTCACCAAGCAAAACAGTGCAAAACATTCATTCACATAATATAAACATACATACAAATAGCGAAAATTAAAAACTTTGGAAACATCAGAATGATTATGCATTAATATAACAACACTCAGTACAATAATGTTATGATCAAAAAATGATATTACAAAATAGTTACATATCCAAAATATACCAGGCGGAAGCTGTACAAAATAATACATAGAGAGTTCTATTACAAAGAATCATGCTACAAAAATAAAACCCTAACACTAATCCCTCTGTGTTGGCTTGACTAGCAGCGACTCTCCCAAAAGCTATACACCTTCCGCACCTGCACGGGTGAAAATACCGTGCTAAGCGATAACGCTTAGTGAGGAAACAAACAATAATATGTGGACGGCCATGCACAATGGTCGTCAAGGTAAATCATATACATAATGGCATGCTGAATATCACAAGGTATAATCACAATAGAATTCCATTCATCACCATTCAAAGGTTTAATAAACACATTCATATGCCAACAGATTCATATACTCATAATAGAGTCATTCAAATTCAAATACTTATAATCATACTCATTCGGATTCACATACTTATAATCATATCAGACAAATCATAACACCTGCTGACTCATAGTAGTGGATAATGAGTAAACATGTAGAGGTACCTTACGAGTACGAATCGTCATGTATTGGCACCTTACGGGTACGAATCGACATATAGCGGTTCCTTACGGGTACGAATCGAGAAAACGATATCATATTATCTCTTTTCAAAATATTTTACAAAGGGATCTTAAACAAGATCCAAACACGTAGAAGTTCGCAAGGAACTAAACAAGGACCTGATCAGGGTCCAGAATAGTACAAAGGTGCTGCAGCTAAAGAACTCTATTAGGCATGCCTAACTATCCACTAGACTGACTCTCGTAGGTCATACATAATACAAATCATGCTCAAGGCATACATATATAATTCATCAGGAAGAAATTATAATATTACACATATAAGCAAGATAATATAGTATACAGTAGTGAAAATCCATGAAAAAGATATTTGAAACTCCTTTTCAAAAAACAGTACACGTGAGAAAAATAGGGCAGATGGGGTCACTGTCGTGATCGCGACAAAGTCGCGCTCGCAATAGTGGCCAGAGGCCTGCGCGAGAGAATCACGAGTCTGAACAACCTTCACGACTCGTGAACGCTCTCTCTCTCTAACGTGCAAACTATCGCGAGAGCTGGATTTCACCATTCTGTCGCGCTCGCGACAGCATCGGGACTTCCAGTTCTCTGCAAAACGCAGAAAACCCAGAATTTCCAAATCAAACCCATTTTCATCCAAATCATCCCAAACTCAATCTTACCTCCAGAAATGCCTTCCACCATCACATATAACATAAAACACAACTTAATTCAACATTTTACGTAATTAAAATCATGCATTAATAAAATCAAACTCCTCAAGAATACAAACCCAGAAATTTACAATAACATTCATCAAACTTCAATAATTGCTCAATACTTCAACATTCATGCATCATAACTCAAATCAACTACATACCCATAACATTAACACTATAGTATGCCTCATCAAACATCAATTTTCCAGAGATCACATGCAAAGGCATAAATCACCATATGAACATCAAACAATCAAATTCCAATAAAGCTCAAACAAAATCCCAAACCTGAAATTCCTTAACTCCAAATTACTTAGCACTACTCCCACTAGCCTTCTCCTTTCCCTTGGGATCGCGAGGAGGCTCAACTAACAAACATATCCAAAATCATCCAAACATAACAAACCCAAATCAAAACTCCAAACCAGCAATTTAAGAAGAGAAGAATGAAGAAGAAGAAAAGATGAAGCAGAAGAGGAAAAAGTAACAACTTACCAACTAGAGGTTAAGGGATGATCAATTTCCCACCAACAATCTCTTGGATCCAAGTTAGGGCACTCTACAAATGAGAAAAGGAGGAAGAGAAGTAGGGAGAAGAGGAGAAACAGGAAAGGGAAACAAAATCTGCTTTCCCTTTTGTCTTTCTTCTTCTATTTACTCTTTCCTAACCCTAGCCACATGTCATTTCCTCATTGGTGGAGATTGACCACTCACACCCTACCCACAAGCACTACAACACACATAATGCTATCCTCACTAATGCACACCCTACCAACATGTGAGCATGCACACACTAACACAACTCAATGTACATACACCCTACTAATATATATGCACCCACATACTAGAAAAGCCCACAAAACATGTATTTTACCCAAAATGCCCTTGATACATGCCAAAACTCTCACATATGCACACATACACATGGCAAACATAGCTCAGACTATTAGGGGGAAAACGGGGTGTTACATCTTTATTGTAACACAACAAGTCATCACAAATACCCTTTCCTAATTTAGACATAGTAACTAACCTATCCTTCAATTATACAGTACATGAAGCTACACCATAAGCCCAAAATTTCTTCCTCCTCTCATCTCGCTTCCATTTTTTTTCCAGTTTGCCCAAATGTGTCTTACGTATATTTTATGTTTTCCCTATGGTAACAATTCCTTAATTGCTAGTATAAGTCCCTAAAAGTAACATTGATAGCACAAAATACAAAATTTAGGAATTCAATTTAAGTGTAGACATAATAAAATCCAAAAAACACTTTGAAATAAAATAACAAGTATTTTGTCTTGTAGAAACATACCGTTTATATGCCATTTGTGATAATTAAGCCTTCTCTATCTTATAAGTCCAAGTCATGTATTAGTAGTCTCAAATACCAAGACCACATTTCTTAGTTTCATTATGAACTACTGCCCAATCCATTGGACACATCTGATTGTTACCAGTGAAATTGCACTAAAAATTCAACCCTTCACTGTCCCTTTTAAAAAACTTCCATCAAATCCTATAATTTTACTACAAACTTCTTTCCATCCTTTCTTTAGTACTCTTAAACAAAAGTAAAACCCAATATATGGATTCTTGCCTGGCTGAGTTTTAGTGTCATAATTAATAATACAAGTGCTGTCAGGATTAGTCTCCCTGATTTGATCACCAAAGTCCAACAATCTTGTAAACTCCTCTTTGTACTATGAATTTATCCATTAGCTTCAACTTAGTTTTTCTGCAAAATTGTCTTCCCTTCAAACATCCTATACATGTCTCTAATTAAGTCCTATATCTACCAAATATAAATGGTAGGCTACTGAATAATCCTATCGTGTAATTTCCCAACTAAGAAAGCCGTGTTAAATGACCAATACGTCTTAACAGTGAAATCATTTGTCCTTCTGTTAATGCTTATAAACAAAATCCAATCATATCCACCTTTTCATTTTGCCCTAACTCAGTGTCTTTCATTAGGATACAGAGTCAAATAAATTCCCTTTTGTACTGCATAATCCCTCACTTCTAACCTAAACCCAATGACATTTTTAGAAATCATGCCAAATTTAAAGAAACTAACTTGGCTGGTTAGATCATAATAAATCCTTTTTCTTTCCCGCTTTGCTAGCAAATCTGGTTGTTCACCATCAAAATCTTATTTTTCATCTTCAGTAGTAGCCTTACTTTTTAGATCTAAATTGTCAAAATAGGGTTCATCTTCTTCTAACTGACTTACGTGCCTATTTCTTATCCCTTAAAATGTCTTCAAAACCTAGATATGCCGTAGCCTCACAAAGTGGTATATCTTTATCCCCATGAGTTCCTGACTTCTTTCTATTGACCTTATAATTTCTTAACTTTTCTCTTATAGCTATGAGTTCATCATCTAAATCACTACACTCCCTTCCAAAGTCCTTATCCAAATCATACAAAGAGGATTCTGTATCACTGATATTTGCTTTAACTTCACGGCTTGTTTAACATCTGCTTGCATATGACTTAAAGTATAAAATGTAGTCATTGGTATATGAACATAGTACAAAGGCAATCATTAAGAGTTTATGATATGAACTATTGTATGCAAATGTGTTAATACCTAAATTATCCCTAGTCATAGTATTAATAGGATAGGACATTGTTAATACTGATAGACTAGCACATGTTATACTTCTTGAATACTTCAAGCAACAGTTCTCATTAGCTGTGATAATTGAGATGGTCAAAGTTAACACTTGGATGTTTATTAAAAGAACAAGTATATTGGAGACCTATTATCAGAAACTTCACATGGATGCTTATACTACATTAGTGAAGTATCCTATCAAATTAGTGGTGCAAATATCATTGGACTTGAGATCACCAAGGTATCTTAGGTAGAGAGTGTTATACTTTGACTCATATGCTTTTATTCTTTTACTAGTATATATAGTCAGAGATTTAGTATAATATAAACTATTTAGAGGTAGTTAAGTGACTAATAAAGGATTCACTGTCCCAGTTATAGTGGGGAGTTCTATCTCAAGTATTCTTATACTTCTTTGTTCTGAAAACACTTGCTAAAGTGGAATGCAAGGTGAATGAGATTCATAAAGGTGTTTTAGGAATAAAGATAAAAGTATGAGAATACAATAAGTTCATGAATGAATTGATAATGTCCAAATTCAATTCATGAATGAAAATAGAAAAATTATGAAAAGAGTAACTTGGTAACTTGATATGTAAAGGTAAAAGTGAAAACCATTGAATTCTTATCATATGGGTAATCATTATGCTTGACTAGAAGCCTCTCATGATTTGTACATTAGTGTACAATAAATATTAATTAAGAACTGATAATATGGTTTAAAGAGCTTAAATCATAAAGTCCCATTTCAAATAGGACTCCTAGTTACATTTTGTATTGCTAACATGCACAAAAAATCCAAAGGGTCACGCACATAATAGAAAAAAAGGTCTGAAGTGAAACGCAATGTATAAGTATGAAATGGGATGTCATAGATACCTATTAAAATAAAGAATAAAGAGGCAAAATGATTTTAGAGTCATTTAAGCTTCAAAGCCCAAAAGCTTTGCACATAAAGCCTACACAAGGGTTTCTTCACATGGAGGATTAAAGGGCCTGGAGATTTTTTTTCTCCAAGGCCTAAATGGTATTTAATTACATACGATAAATGTTATAGGGGTCCAATTAAATATTAAAAGATTGGTCATAGGATAACATGGGCTTAGAGCCCAAATTAAATGTGTAAAAGAAGCCATTCAAGGGCCAATGCGCATAAAGGGTGCATTGGGCCTGTGAGAGTCACTTTAGCCTAGTTAAATACATAAGTCCAACTAAACCTATATCCATCTAAAGCTAACCCTAAGTTAACCTTAAGGGAGTGTAAATATCCCTTAAAGTCTAAATTAGGGTTACTAGTTCCTAAGAGAAAAAACTTTTCCTTTTTCTCATTTCTCTTTAGTTGAAATAAGATTACTAGTCCCAACCCTATTTTTGGCCATTGTTCATCCTTAAGGTGTGTTATTGGACCTTTTTATTTTTGGTATAGATACACTTATAAATGACCATTGTTTAGACTCTGGTGGTTTACTACAACCTAGTGCGAAAACAATTCAGCTGATTAATAAACTCAAAGGTAAAGAATTTTAAATCTTTTAGTTCAGTTTTGCTATTTTTATGACAAGATCTTTCATTAGAGGGTTTAAATTTATATTTTTTCCATTTTCATGAGGTATAAATCCTTCTAATGGTATCTGAGCTTCAAGATGACTTTTGTTAGAGTTTCCTAATGATGAAACAAAGCTTCTTAAAAGATAGAAACTAAGAGATCTAGCGATTTGGATTATTTTAAAAAGAGTTTTGAAGAAGAATTTCATCTTTAAAGGTTTGAATAGTGCTTTTAAAGTGGAAAACCTTAGAGGCGATGTTTGACATCAAGTCATAGCCTTAAGTTATTGAGTCATAGCCATGAATTGACTTTACGCCCTTGACTAGGTTTCAAACACTCACAGCCATGACTCGCCATATCACGGTCGTGAGCCATTGTCTTTCAGTTTTGAAACTTATAAATACCTGAGATTTTGATAAAGAAAGGGGCTACCTTTAGGCTTCTATATCATTGGGAGATTAGCAAGCTAAAGGTAATATTGTAAAGTCTTTTTTCTTCTTAGCCTAGTTCTTTTAATGTGTGGTTCATCTATTTAGTCTTGAATGGGGTAAACCAACCCATTTTGAATAGTTTTAATGCCTGTATTGTTAGTTTTATTGCCTTTTCCTAGATCTAGTATGTGAAACCCATTTGTGGGTATTGATGTGTGGTAGGAACATGCTTAAGAGGTGTTTTGAGCATGTTTGTTGTGTTTAAATGTCTTGGTAGGTTTAGTTTGAATCCAAAATAAAATGGGTAATACTTTTTAAACTTAATAAATGAGTCTTTTTGTGTCTTTGTTTTTATGTTTTATTTTATGGGTTAAAACCTTTTGAGGACTGTGAACCAATAGTATAAAAAATAAGGAGAGTTTCTGCACAGAAAGTACTCACGACCATGACTCGCGAATCATGGTCATGAATTATGTCCTCCTCATGCTTTTTGTGAGCTTGGGTATTAGTCACAGGTGTGCACTCTAGTGGCCGTGGCTCATAAGTCACGAGTGTGAACCTCTATCCATGGTCGTGACTCATTAGTCATGTGTGTGAACCTCTATCCATGGTCGTGACTCACTAGTCATGGGTGTGAACTCTTATTATTATTATTATTATTATTATTATTATTATTATTATTATTATTATTATTATTATTATTATTATTTGCTTTTTGAACTCTTTTCTTTGTCTTTGCTTTCCCTTTTATACATGTTATTTTTTCTTTTGCCTTTTTTTTATTGCTTTCTATGTTGAACATTTAATGTGTGATGCCATAGTAGATTTAGATTTATTTTCTTGCTTTTATTTACTGCTTTTATGCATATCCAATGTAATGAAAGAATCTTTCATATGCTTAATGAAAACGTCACTAAAAAATGTCTATATTTGGCAATTGGGATTTTTGTTAATAGAATTGGACCAATGTCCTATTTTATGCCTAAAAAATCACATTTAAAAAAATTCTTCAATAAATATAAAAGAATTTGTATTAATTAATAAATTTGTGATCTCCTTAATAAAATGGGACCAATATCCTAATTTTCCACCAATAAAATTAACAATAAATGTCTTTTCACAATGGCATGTGAGGACCAATATCCTCACCTAAATGAGCTTAACAAATGCATTCGTTTCATATTTGCCATGCTAGTGTGATGTGCGCCAGAACCGACCAGCTCCCAGGATGCCCGCTTTTAGGGCTCGAGAGGGTTTACGTCTTTTAATTTTGGGCAATCATGAGATATTTTGGACACCTTCTTCCAATAGAATACTGGAATGATCATCTAATCCCATGAAACCTTTAGGCACCTTTGAGGTATTTTGGAGTCGCCACTCAATTTACAAAAAATTGGAAAAGTTCATCTAATCTCGGGGGTCTAAAGCAGAGAAAGATTTGGAACTTTACTCTTATTAATGCCTTGGTTAATTATAACTCGATTTTTAATTTTAAATTTCTATCTCTGTTCTTACACGGTCATGCATGAAAAAAAGAAAGCGCAAATCAAGCACGAAAGAAAGCGGTAAAATAAAGCAAGCCACAAAAAAAAAAAAAGATAAAATTGGGACAAAATACAATCCCATAAATAAAAAGGGTATTAAAATTTAGGACAAAAAATACAATATCCCAAATAAAATCAACAAAACATAAATAAATAAATAAATAAATCAATTGAATAAATAAACATTCATAAATCGGGATATTATTTAGGATAGGAACATTGGTTCCTTCATTTTCACTTAAAAAGTCGAAGAGTTGTTTTTATGCATTATTAGGAAAATCGGGATGAGTGATCCCATTTTGAGAAAGTTAACTCTTCTTTTTAGGAGTGAGTTTTTGTGTGTTAAGATTAAGGCATTGGTCCCATTTTATTAGAAAAAACCCAATTTATTAATATAAAAGTTTTATACAATTTTTTTAATTAACATGCATAAAAATAAATAAATTTATTACATATTACATAATAAAAAAAATAACATCAAAATAATGAAAAATAATAAAAATACTAAGATATGACAAATCCGACCAAAATTGTGTCTTCAAGTCTCCATGGGCTCCCACTTGCCATTGAAAAAGCTCACACATAAAAATAAGTATTAAAATAAAAAAGTACAAATAAAAGTGATGTTAGTTATAAAAATGAATTTAAACATATAACATATGAAAATGAATTAAAATAAATAAAATAAAATGCATTATGAGTGAAAAACTAATTAAATGACATGACAACATAAATAACTTAACATATTAACAATGCAACATACATAAAAACATACATGATAATAATAATAATAATAATAATAATAATAATAATAATAATAATAATAATAATAATAATAACAACAACAACAACAATAACAAATAATAATATTAAATAATAATGAATAGGAATAATAATAATAATAATAACAATAGTAGTGTAATAATAATAATAATAATAATAATAATAATAATAATAATAATAATAATAATAATAATAATAATAATAATAATAATAATAAAAACAACAAAAGATGAACAATCAAATAATAATAATAATAATAATAATAATAATAATAATAATAAACGGAGAAGATGAACAATCAAGTAAGCAAAAACAAATAAAATGAATAAAAATATCAAAATATAATTAGTCTATAAACAAAATCACACTAAAAATAAAAGTAATAATAGATCTAAAAATCTACATAATTGCTAATTAATTATAAATAAAATAATAATAAAAAAAATAAAATCAAGCTCATAATGTTTACCCTCAGATTTTGATTTGAGGAATGAAGATAGATGATCAATTTTCTTGTTTTGATTTTGCAAAAAATAAGATTAGAAAAATAAAATATAGAAGAAAATTTTTATCCCAAAAATAAAAAATTAATTTTTTTGTCTCAAGCAAAAATTGTTAAAAAAGAAGAAGAAAATTCCCAAAAACAAAAAATTATTCTTTTTGTTTTCTTAGCTTATTTTATAAGTGCTAATTTTCTACAAGCATACTGTGTACCGAAATAGTACAAAAGATATCGATCCCACGAGGAATGTGATTTTTACTCACTATTACTACTTGATTTTAATCTTGTTTACAATGATCAAACAATTGTGAGTTAATTCTAAACTATACTTGCAAATTATCTAAAACTAGTTATTGATGATCAGAGAAGATAAATGGATCAATCATGTTAAAAATATACATGAAACTTGAAGTATTTATTCTTAATAATTAAAGTACTCTTGTCATGCAAGCCAAGTTGAATAAAATCCTAATTTACTCTCTCGGCATAAATTAGATTTCCTAAAACATGCATATGTAATTCTAATTCACAATTCTCATTAATGGATTAGAAATTTCTACATGCAAATCTGAGGATTAGAGAACAACCTGTAACAACCAATTCAACATTATGATTTCTCAAATAATGTTTTCATGATGAATTTCCAATTAGATATAAGTAAGAATTCATTCCTCAATAAAACTCAAACTTATAATAATCATGCATAACATACCAATAGGAAATTCTACGAACAAGATTACTAAATTGATTTGAACAATGAAATATGGAATTAAAGATTCAAGTTCATCATTGCATCATATAAAATTACAAAGAAGAATCAAAAGTTAAGAACTAAAGAAGGAGATTTCTCAACCCTTGTTCAATTCACCAAAAGTAATATTCTTCCTTGCAAAGTGTCTTTTCTTCAATACATAAGTTTACTTAAAGAAAGAAAAGAAATTTTGTTTCTAACTTATAGAAATAATTACTAACTAATTATACTCAACTCTGTAAATTACAGTTATAAATGAAATTTATAATTTCTGAAAATGTCTTTTGAGCTGTCTCTTCATAAAGGTTGCAATTGTTGATGGAGAGACATGATCCTTCAAAGTGAAATTTGAAAATTTGTGTCTAACGGACCTCTTTGTCGCGATCGCGATCGCTCGCACTGGCCTCCTCTGTGGTTTGTCGCGACGTCGCGACAAACTCCTTAGTCGTGACATGCCCTTTCTCCTTTTCCTCCTTCTTCTCTTGTTTTATCCCTTGGCACCTTCGGTGGCGCTCGCGACAGAAACTTTGCTTCCTTAGCTCATTTTCTTTTTCTTTCTCCTCTCTTCTTCATTTCTCCCCTACACATATAAAACTCACAAAAACACATAAAACAAACCTAATTCTAACACAATTAACTACACACACTTATTCTTAACTGATAAATCATAGATTAAATATAAGCTATTTAAGCTCATATCAAACCCCCACACTTAGACTTTTGCTTGTCCCCAAGCAAAATAATACAATAACAAAAACAACTAACACAAACAATAACATGCATAAAAATCTTAGAGCTCATAGTTATATTTGCTAAATATTTAGAAACCCCATGCATAAACCATCACCTCCTAACATATTAGCCTAAGTATCCAACTTTCTAAACATTAGCATTGTTCATTAAACTTCAACCCCTATGTACAATTGGAAAAACATGAAATTGCAAAGCACAAGGATGTTTAAACTCAAGATTTTGAATATCTTAACACATGTAAAGATTATTTCACACAAAGCACTGCCTAAGGTAATTCTCACTCAAACACTACATTCTTCAAGCACTCAATCACTCAAGTGTTTATAGGTTAGTTTTTCTCTCATTCCTTAAATATGCCATTACATACAATAGGCTTGTAATTAGTAAACTCCTCCTCTACTAGTATAAGGTAATAAAGAAGATCAAAGGGTCTTACAAGGGTTGTAATGTGGCTTAGGTACAGGTAGGATAATTTGGATTTAGGTAGCTACTATTGTACAGAGAAAAAATATCAATATAACAAAAGAGATTCAACAGTTTAGCAATACATGATAGTTTTACTTCTAATTCCCTTCCCCTTCAAAGATCATTCTAGTTCCTTGTATTGTCTTTTTCTTTTTTTTTTTTTTTTTTTTATGTATATTATAAGTAGCAAGAAAAAGTAGTATGGGTGCGTTTTACGCTCCATCCCATACATTAACAATTTGGATATACATCTTGCTCTTTCTTCTTTCTTTTATACACTTTAGTGGGTGTATTTTATGCTCCATCCCACTTAATTTTTTCTTTCTTTTAGAAACTAGCATGTCTACACTTAAAAATAAAGGAATAACAACCATACTTTAAATACTATCATGCTTATCAACAAAAACATCTCTTATGCTATATCAATACTAATTCCCTCCACAATAAGGGTAACCAACAAGAAATGTTTATTGTTTGGCAAAAATATATGGCTAATTATATGCTTAGCAACAAAAAATATGTTATAGGCTCAAACTTGGCTACCTAAAGTCAAATGGTAAGGTTTTTAAGAAAGCCAAAAATGGTTTACTCTAAATGCCCTTATCATATCTCCTGTACAGCCCATACCAAAAATGTAGACTCAAAATTTACTTAAAACAAGTTCTGGAGGATATGGCATATTAAGACTCTCATACAAGAAAAATTTATTGTACAAGGCTTCAAATGCTACATAACTATAGGTCAAACTACCCTAAGCAATAAGTTGGCAAAACAATCTATGCTCACATGTGAAAAGATATTCAACTTAAAAAGAACCTACACCAAAGTGCTTTGCTAAATCATGCCCTTCACTATGCACATGAGAATGCCAAAGTAAAACAAACAATAATAATGTTCAAAAATTTTACTACTTAGACTAAATGTAAAAAGTTCAAGCTATACATGCATTTTTTTCCAAATAAACAACAAATATATAAGCTCCAAAATCAAATGCGAAAAACAACCTAAAACAATCTAAACATAAAAACCTAAAACTAGCAGCACATGCGTAACACAGGCTACACTACTCAAACAAACACATATATACATATATACACAAAATAGAGCACTTCCCCCACACTTAAAGGACACAATGTCCCCATTGTGAGAAAACAACAAAAATGACATATATACAAACAAACACAAAACATGATAAAATAAGAACAAAAATAACACAAAAAAAAATAAAAAGGTGTGTGGAGAGAACTTAGCTCAATTCTCACTAGGGGAAGCAGGTGGAGAGGGAGAAAAAGCAACATTTTGATGGCGAAAAAAAGATAAAAGTTTGCGGCTGATGCTGTTCTGATTTTTGTGGACAGCCCTCATGGTAGTTTCAAGGACGTCCATCTGAGCCGCCAAACTTTGATTTGTAGCCTCAATTCCATCTAACCGATGTAACACTTGATCAAGCCCAACATGAGATCCAGAGTCTGCTGCATTCCTACCAGCAGTAGCGTTAACTCCAGCAGCCTCCTCGTCCTCAGATGAATCCTCATCTGAAGAGTCATGAGCCACAGCTGCTGAAGAAGACTCGGGAGCCTTTCCTTTCCCTTCATCAATGCGTGAACTGTCTACCTGCAAACCTCTATCAGTAAACTTGGGCGGCCAACCGCCTTTTGTTAAAAGGTTAGCCCGCCTCAAATAAACCACATTAAGCATGGTCACAGATTCACCTTCCTCTCAACGAAAATTATGTAAGTCCCGTAAACATCCTAAAATTAAACCAGTCATGTTACACATACCCACTGTTTTACCTTTAGCTGTAGAAGCATGATATAATTCATCAAAAATGAAATCTATAGAGCAAGGGGTTTTCTTAGATTGTAATAAATCTAGCACAAATAAATCCTTGGTCTGCACTTTAGAACTCTCAACCCTACTAAATAAAGTATGACACAAATATTTATGAAAAAGCATTAACACATCATCCTTTATTCGGCAATTCGTTGAATTCTTATTATTAAATGCATCAAGACCAGACAACCGCTTCCAAACAGGCTTAGGATCAAACAAAAGTGGATCAAATATCTTCCCATTAAGAGGAAACCCAAACCAATCATGCATTTCTTGAAACCCAAAAACATATTCAGTACCTTAATATCTAAATTTTAATTGAGTTTTATGTTTATCAACATAGTCAAGGGTAACAAAAAACTCAAGGGCCCAAGCACGGTTAATAGGAAGATTCAAATGTACAAATTTCTCCCATTTCATATATTTCAAATATTTTTCAAACTTTTCAGTGATGCCTAAAGTATTTAATAGGGAGAAATCTACATGCCACATGCCAACATATGTTTTCTTGTTAAAATAGTCAAATTTCTCAACTTCCTCCTAAGAAATAATGGGGAAAGGGCATTCAAAACGGTTTTGGAGATGGACAAGATCTGGACTCTCACTGGACCCCTCTGCCTCCCTCTTCCCTTTATCAACCACATGCTTTGTCCGTACCATCTTGATTGTGAATGTAGGATAAAGAAACTCTACTAAAGAAACTCACAAAGAAGATATAAAGGCAAAACAAAATTAGAAACTGAAGATTCTGAGAGAAGAAGAACAGAGAGATTAAAGAGAGAAAATAAGGAAACACGAGAGACTACACGAAAATGAAAAGAAAAACGGAATTTAGGGCTTGAAGCAATTATAGGGGAATGAAATAATAGGGTCACAACGGTTTGAAATTTAAAAATTTTCCAATCCCGTGCTCTGTCGCGACCTCACGACATCGTCGCGATCGCGATAGAGATGAAAATTCAAATTAATATCATGCGAACCCATCGCGATAAAATTTTTCCTCAACAATCTGTCATGCTCGCGACAGTAATGAAAATTCAAAGAACAAAATTTTTGCTTATTCACAACAACACTATAATTTGATAAGTTGAATTCCTCACTATCTAAAACACCCTGTGGAAATAAAAACAAACAAAGTTAGTAATATATATATATATTAAAACCAAAATCATACTAGAATTTAGTTAGCAACATACAAAACAACTTAAATTTATACTAAGTACAAAAATAAACAGACATTTCAAGTAACTTTTAAACCATTTTTAAAAAGATATAGGAAACCTCTCTACCATGAAAAGTTTCCTCCAAATACACCTTGCATCTTTGACCATTTGCTTTAAATGTTTCTCCCTTATCATTCTTAAGTTCTAAAAACCCTTGGGCAAAAACTTGGGTTACTTCAAATGGTTCATGTAACACCCCCATACCCCCGGTAAGGAATATCGGGGTGCTACGCGGACACTTACGTATACATGTACATGCATTAGCGGAAGCGATAGCATAAACACATGCAAAGTTAACACAGTCACACTCGATCCCTACCTCTAGGAACTCGATCACAGCTCTCTACTCGCTCTGATCTTCTCTTTTCCTTTATCAACTCTCTTGCCTCCAACTTGCACCAAAACCACACACAAAACACTTGGGGTTACTCTTTTTTTTACTTTAAATCAAAATAGAAACCAAGTAGTAGAAGAAGACTAAATAATAGTACTACTTACCTCTTCACAAAAATCTACTCTCTTCATCCCAACCTAAATGAGTCTCTTTAGGAGCAAATGGAAAAGAGAAGAAAAGAAAGGAAAGTGGAGCACGGCAACTAAGAGCAAAGAAAACCAAAAAGGGGAATTAAAAAGCCAAATGAAGAAATTGAAATGGGAGTAGGAAAGTGGCCGGTCAACTAAATCCAATCCAAATAAAGCCAAACCTTCTCACATAATGCTCACCAAACCAAATAAATGCCAACCACTTCAATTAATCCATCCATATCTTAAGCCAAGCCAAGCCAAGCCAAACCAAGCCAAGCTAAGCCAAACCAAATGTCTCTTCCCTACAATGACACTTGGCACACTCCTATAATGCCACTTGTCACTCTCATATGCCGCCACTTGTCACTCTTCTATGCTGACACTTGTCACTCTTCTACGATGCCATGTGTCAACTCCCTACAACTCCAAGTCTCTTAGTCCTACTTATGCACACATCTCACGAGGGGGTTCTTTCGCGCTCGCGACGCTTGTCGTGCTCGCGACAGAACGCTCACGCCCGTACCAACTAGCTGAAGTTCGAAAACCGCTGGAGGGCTCTATCGCGCCCGCGACACTTGTCGCGCTCACGACAGAACTCTCGCACATAAACTTACCTTTTACGAACCAAACTCTGTAATTCTTCTAGGGCCACTTTGGGGTGTTACAGTTCACTCCACCTAGACCTTAATTTTCCAGGAAACAATTTCAACCTAGAATTGTATAGAAGAACCTTATCCCCAACGTTGAAACTTTTATATCTAATATGTGCATCATGCCATTTCTTTGATTTTTCTTTATGCATCCTTGCATTTTCATAAGAAAGAAGTCTTAACTCATCAAGCTCATTCAATTGTAAACTTCTCTTTACACTAGCATCTTTTATATCATAATTCAAAGTTTTAATGGCCCAATATGCTTTATGTTCTAACTCAACAGTCAAATGACATGCTTTGCCATACACCAACCTATATAGTGTCATACCAATAGGTGCCTTAAATGCTGTGCAGTATGCCCATAAAGCATCATCCAATTTATGTACCCAATCTTTTCTTGAATTAGAAACAGTTTTTTCTAATATCCATTTGAGTTCTCTATTGGATACCTCTACTTGACCACTTATTTTTGGATGATATGGTGTAGCCACCCTATGATGCACACCATATTTATGCAATAAAGAGTCAAAAGATCGATTGATGAAATGCTTACCTCCATCACTTATGATGGCCCTTAGCACTCCAAACCTTGAAAAGAGCTTCTTAAGAAATTTGATCACTACCTTTGAATCATTAGTTGGTGCTGCTTTTGCTTCCACCCACTTAGATATATAATCTACACCAACCAAAATGTAATTTTGTCGAAAAGATGTAGGGAAAGGACCTATAAAGTCAATTCCCCATACATCAAATATCTCTACCTCTAAAATAGAATTCAAAGGCATTTCATCTCTCTTACCAATACTACCAGCCCTTTGACACTTATCACATTTAGCGACAAACATTCTAGCATCATGAAACAAAGTAGGCCAATAGAAACCACATTCAAGCACTCTAGAAGCCGTCTTATTAGCACCATTATGACCCGAATATAAAGCAGAATGACAATGTGTCAAGATGTTCACATAATCCTTCTCACTCACACATCGACGAATAATACCATCTCCAGCTATTTTAAATAAATAAGGTTCCTCCCAAAGATAATTTTTGACATCATTAAAGAACTTTTTCTTTTGTTGCCATGTCAAACTATTAGGTACAATCCCAGTAGCAAGATAGTTAGCAAAATCTTCATACCAAGGTACATGCACTTGTTCAATTAACATTAACCACTCATCCGGAAAGGATTCATTTATTTCAATGCTATCTCCTAAAGGTCCTTCATTGTTTTCTAACCTTGAGAATTGATCCGCTACTAAATTTTCAATTCCTTTCTTATCTTTGAAGACAAGGTCAAATTCTTGCAACAACAAAACCCAACGAATTAACCTAGGTTTAGCATCTTTCTTAGCAAACAAGTACCTCAATGCTGCATGACCAGTATATATAATGACTTTAGACCCTAATAAGTAAGATCTAAATTTGTCACATGCATATACAACTGCCAACATTTCTTTTTTCGTAGTTGTGTAATTAATTTAAGGAGGTGACAATGTATGACTAGCATAATAAATCACATGCAAATGCTTACCTTGTCTTTGTCCTAACACACATCCAACTGCAAGATCACTTGCATCACACACAATTTCAAATGGTAATTCCCAATTAGGGGAGGTGATTATAGGTGCACTTATAAGGGCTTTCTTTAAGGTATTAAAAGCATGCATACATGCATCAGAAAATTCAAAAGGCACATCCTTTATCAATAAATTAGTTAAAGGTTTAGCAATTAAAGAAAAATCCTTAATGAATCTCCTATAGAGACCAGCATGTCCAAGAAAAGATCTTACACCCTTAAGTGTAGTAGGTGGAGGTAACTTTTCTATCAATTCTGTTTTTGCTATATCCACCTCTATCCCCTTTCTTGAAATCTTATGCCCAAGAACTATCCCTTCTTCTACCATAAAATGGCATTTTTTCCAATTTAGAACTAAATTAGACTCCTCACATCTAGCCAAAACTCTATCTAAGTTTTTCAAACAAAAGTCAAATGAGTCATTATAAACTGAAAAATCATCCATAAAAACTACCATGATATCTTCTATCATGTCCCCAAAAATAGAAGTCATGCATCTTTGAAAAGTAGCTGGTGCATTGCAAAGCCCAAAAGGCATTCTCCTATAGGCAAAAGTCCCATAAGGACAAGTGAAAGTAGTCTTTTCTTGGTCACTAGGGTAAATGAAAATTTGAAAGTAACCCGAATAACCATCAAGCAAACAATAATGAGAATGGCATGCTATCCTCTCTAATATTTGGTTAATAAATGTTAAAGGGAAGTGGTCTTTTCTAGTGGCTGAACTTAACTTCCTATAATCAATGCAAACCCTCCAATCGGTTGTGGTTCTAGTAGGAATTAAATCCCCATTCTCATTTTTCACTACAGTCATCCCCCCTTTCTTTGGCACACAATGAATGGGACTCACCCAAGTACTATCCAAAATTGGATAGATAATCCCAGCATCAAGCAATTTAATAATTTCTTTTTTAACTACCTCTTGCATATTTGGATTTAATCTTCTTTGTCTATCTGCTTTTGGTTAACAATCATCTACCATATTGATCCTATGCATGACAACATTAGGACTAATTCTTTTTAAGTCAGAAATTTGCCAGCCAATACTCTTTATCCTTTTTCTAACAACCTCTAATAATGAAGACTCTTGCTCATTAGATAATTTGTTAGACACAATGATAGGCAAAGTATGATTAGAGCCAAGAAATGCATACCTCAAATGGCTAGGTAGTTCTTTTAATTCCACATTAGGAGGACTTACTATTGAAGGTGGTAAAGGTGCTTCATTTCTGAATAAAGTTTCAGGCCTTGAGCTGTCTTGTTCCACCTCTTCATGAGCTTCCTCTTCATTACTATCCTCATTATGACCTGCATTTTCCATTACTTCCACAACACATGCATCAATGATATCAACTTTCATGCAAACATTCTCATCTATGGGGTATTTTAGTGCCTTATCCATGTGATATTCTACACTATCTTCCCCTACTCGTAAGACTAGAGTTCCTTCATATACATCAACTAAAGCCCTACCAGTTCTCATAAAAGGTCTTCCTAATATCAAAGGGCATTTCATATCATAAGAAAAATCCAATATAACAAAGTCAGCAGGCAATATGAATTTGTCTACTTTCACAAGCACATCTTCAACAATTCCAAATGGTTTCTTAAGTGATTGGTCAGCCAATTATAATACCATTGATGTAGGCTTAACATAATCCAATCCTAGTTTCTTAAAGATAGACAATGGCATGAGATTGATACTTGCCCCTAAATCGCATAAACATTTAGGAAACTCCACATCCCCTAAAGTACAAGGAATAGTAAAACTCCCATTATCTTTAGGCTTAGTAGGCAAATTATTAGAAATTATAGAACAACATGCTTCAGTCAATGCCACAGTAGATACATCTTCCCAATTCCTTTTCTTAAAAATTAAATCTTTAAGAAATTTTGCATAATTAGGAATTTGTGTTATAGCCTCAATAAAATTTAAATTTATATGCAAATACTTTAATTTATAAATGAAAGATTGGAATTGCTTATCTTGGTGTTGCTGCTTAAGACGTTGAGGAAATGGTGGCCGAGGTTGAAAAACTTTGGAAGAAGTATCCTTAGATGCCCCTTCTATCGCGTCCGCTACAGGTGTCACGCTCACAATAGAAGACTCTCCTCCTGCTGTCGCGCTCGCGAAAGGTACCACGCTCATGACATTGCTCGATCTCTCCTCTATCGCACTCACGAAGGGTATCGTGCTCGCGACAAAATGGTCATTCTGATCCCCATTTTCCTGCACATCTCCACTCTTGTTAGTATTAACAAATTCACTAGTGTAGGATTTACCTGACCTCAATTTGATTGCTTTAAGATGCTCCCTTGGATTTTCCTCTATATTGCTTGGTAAATTCCCTTGCATTCTTGAAGGTAAAGCCTTGGCAATTTGTCCTATTTGCACTTCTAAGTTATGGATGGATGAGGCTTGGTTCTTTGTAATTTGATCAAACTTATTTTCCAGCCTCTTCTAGTTCTCTTTTTATGAATTGAATTTCATGTTAATACCCTCCAAAAACCTATCCATCTTAACCTCTAAAGCTCCAAATCTATCTTGAGGTGGTTGAAAACCTACACCCCTATTTTGGTTGCTACTATTTCCCCAAGAAAAATTTGGATGGTTTCTCCAACCTGGATTATACATATTTGACTATGGGTTACCACGCCCTTGCCCTTGGATGAAGTTAACTTGTTCCTCCATACTATTTACTCCAAAATTACATACCTCACTTGCATGACTGTGTTGGCCACAAATGGTGCATACATTTTGTGGATTACCCCCCATTTCCAGGCTACTAACTTTTTTAGTCAAGGCTTCAATTTGAGCGTGTAAAGCTACCATAGAATCAACTGAATGCACCCACCTAGTATTAGAGTTAGATTCTCTTACTCTATCGGTTGGCCACATATAATTGTTCATTGCCATCTCTTCCAATAGCTCAAATCCTGCTTCAGTTGTTTTTCTCATCAAAGAACCACCAGCTGCAGCATCTATGGTGCCCCTTATAGTAGGGTTGACTCCATTGTAAAAAGTTTGCATCAAAAGCTCCCTTGGAAGATTGTGGTGTGGGCACATTCATTGCAACTCTTTAAACCTTTCCCATGCTTTATACAAAGATTCATTCTCATGTTGCACAAAGGTTGTGATATCTTTTATAATCTTGGCTATTTTAGCTAAGGGAAAATATTTTGATAGAAAAGCTTGAGCCAATTGGTCCCAAGTAGTGATTGATCCCCTTGTGAGTGAGTTCAACCAAGCTTTGGCTTTATCTTTCAAAGTGAAAGGAAAGAGCCTAAGCTTAATTGCATCCACCGAAATACCATTAATTTTAAAAGTATCACAAATTTCAAGAAAATTTGCCAAATGAGCATTGGGATCCTCATTTGCCAAACCGTAAAACTGAATACTATTTTGAATCATTTGTAAATGTGAAGGTTTAATCTCAAATTGGTTAGCATTTACTGTTGGTCTTACCACTCCTTGTTGAGCACCACTCAATGCTGGGGTTGCAAAGTCCATTAGTCTTGGTGGATTCTCTTTAGCGATGATAATTGGTCTTTATTCTTGTTCTTTTTTCTATTAGATTGTCAGTTACTTGACAAAAATCTTTCAATTTCAGGATTCAACAGTTCAAGTTCTTCTTGTGAACTTCTTGTACTAGGCATGAACTTTCAAATCCTGTAAAAACCAAAATCAAAACTCAAAGTCAAACAAAACACACACACAAACAAACAAAGTAAAAATTGTAATCCAAAATCATAAATCAATATTCATAATTGCAAAAATCATCCAGTCCTCGGCAACGGTGCCAAAAACTTATTAGCCTATTTTATAAGTGCTAATTTTCTGCAAGCATATGATGTATCGAAATAGTACAAAAGATATCGATCCCACGAGGAATGTGATTTTTACTTACTATTACAACTTGATTTTAATCTTGTTTACAATGATTAATTCTAAACTATACTTGCAAATTATCTAAAAGTAGTTATTGATAATCAGAGAAGATAAATGGATCAATAATGTTAAAAATATACATGGAACTTGAAGTATTTATTCTTAATAATTAAAGTACTCTTGTCATGCAAGCCAAGTTGAATAAAATCCTAATTTACTCTCTCGACATAAATTAGATTTCCTAAAACATGCATATCTAATTCTAATTCAAAATTCTCATTAATGGATTAGAAATTTATACATGCAAATCTAAGGATTAGAGAACAACCTGTAACAACCAATTCCACATTATGATTTCTCAAATAATGTTTTCATGATGAATTTCCAATTAAATATAAGTAAGAATTCATTCCTCAATAAAACTCAAACTTATAATAATCATGCATAACATACCAATAGGAAATTCTACAAACAAGATTACTAAATTGATTTGAATAATGAAATATTGAATTAAAGATTCAAGTTCATCATTGCATCATATAAAATTATAAAGAAGAATCAAAAGTTAAGAACTAAAGAAGGAGATTTCTCAACCCTTGTTCAATTCACCAAAAGTAATCTTCTTCCTTGCAAAGTATCTTTTTTTCAATACATAAGTTTACTTAAAAAAAGAAAAAAAATTATGTCTCTAACTTATAGAAATAATTACAAACTAATTATATTCAACTCTGTAAATTACAATTATAAATGAAATTTATAATTTCTGAACATGTCTTTTAAGCTGTCTCTTCATAAAGGTTGCAATTGTTGATGGAGAGACATGATCCTTCAAAGTGAAATTTGAAAATTTGTGTCTAACAGACCTCTCTCTTGCAATCGCGACAGGAAGCGCTTGATTTTTCGCTCGCACTGGCCTCCTCCGCGCTTTGTCGCGACAAATTTCTTAGTCGCGACAGGCTCTTTCTCCTTTTCCTCCTTCTTCTCTTGTTTTCTCCTTTGGCACCTTTGGTCGCGCTCGTGACAGAAACTTTTCTTCCTTAGCTCATTTTCTGCTTCTTTCTCCTCTCTTCTTCATTTCTCCCCTATACACATAAAACTCACAAAAACACATAAAACAAACCTAATTCTAACACAATTAACTGCACACACTTATTGTTAACTCATAAATCATGGATTAAATATGAGCTATTTAAGCTAATATCAAACCCCCACACTTAGACTTTTGCTTGTCCCCAAGCAAAACAACACAATAACAAAAACAACTAACACAAACAAGAACATGCATAAAAATATTGGAGCTCATAGTTATATTTGCTAAATATTTAGAAACCCCATGCATAAACCATCACCTCCTAACATATTAGCCTAAGTATGCAACTTTCTAAACATTAGCATTGTTCATTAAACTTCAACCCTTATGTACAATTGGAAAAACATGAAATTGCAAAGCACAAGGATGTTTGAACTCAAGATTTTGAATATCTTAACACATGTAAAGATTATTTCACACAAAGCATTACCTAAGGTAATTCTCACTCAAACACTACATTCTTCAAGCACTCAATCACTCAAGTGTTTAAAGGTTAGTATTTCTCTCATTCCTTAAATATGCCATTGCTTACCATAGGCTTGTAATTAGTAAACCCCTCCTCTACTAGTATAAGGCAGTAAAGAAGATCAAAGGGTCTTATAAGGGTGGTAATGTGGCTTAGGTACAGGTAGGATAATTTGGATTTAGGTAGCTACTATTGTACAGAGAAAAACTATCAACATAACAAAAGAGATTCAACAGTTTAGCAATACATGATAGTTTTACTTCCAATTCCCTTCCCCTTCAAAGAACATTCTAGTTCCTTCTATTGTATATTATAAGTAGCAAGAAAAAATAGTATGGGTGCGTTTTATGCTCCATCCAATACATTAAAAATTTTGATATACATCTTGCTCTCTTTTCTTTTTTTTTATACACTCTAGTGGGTGCATTTTATGCTACATCCCACTTAATTTTTTCTTTCTTTTAGAAACTAGCATGTCTACACTTGAAAATAAAGGAATAACAACCATACTTTAAATACTATCATGCTTATCAATAAAAACATCTCTTATGCTATATCAATACTAATTCCCTCCATAATAAGGCTAACCAACAAGAAATGTTTATTGTTTGGCAAAAAGATATGGCTAATTATATGCTTAACAACAAAAAATATGTTATAGGCTCAAACTTGGCTACCAAAAGTCAAAAGGTAAGGTTTTTAAGAAAGCCAAAAATGGTTCACTCTAAATGCCCTTATTATATCTCATGTATAGCCCATACTAATAATGTAGACTCAAAATTTACTAAAAATAAGTTCTGGAGGATATGGCATATTAAGGCTCTCATACAAGAAAAATTTGTTGTATAAGGCTTCAAAAGCTCACATAGCTATAGGTCAAACTACCCTAAGCAATAAGTTGGCAAAACAATCTATGCTCACATGTGAAAAGATATTCAACTTAAAAAGAGCCTACACCAAAGTGCTTTGCTAAATCATGCCCTTCACTATGCACATGAGAATGCCAAAGTAAAACAAACAATAATAATGTTCAAAAATTTGACTACTTAGACTAAATGTAAAAAGTTCAAGCTATACATGCATTTATTTCCAAATAAACATCAAATATATAAGCTCCAAAATCAAATACCTAAAACAACCTAAAACAATCTAAACATAAAAAACTAAAACTAGCAGCACATGCATAACACAGGCTACACTACTCAAACAAACACATATATACATATATACACAAAACAGAGCACGTCCCCCACACTTGAAGAACACAATGTCCCCATTGTGAGAAAACAATAAAAATGACATATATACGAACAAACACAAAACATGATAAAATAAGAACAAAAATAACACTAAAAAAAAGTTGTGTGGAGAGAACTTAGCTCAATTCCCACTAGGGGAAGCAGGTGGAGAGGGAAAAAAGCAACATTTTGCTGGCAAAAAAAAAGAAAAAGTTTGCGGCTGATACTGTTCTGATTTTTGTGGACAGCCCTCATGGTAGTTTCAAGGACGTCCATCCGAGCCTCCAAACTTTGATTTGCAGCCTTAATTCCATCTAACCGATGTACCACTTGATCAAGCCTAACATGAGATCCAGAGTCTGCTGCATTCCTACCAGCAGTAGCGTCAACTCCAGCAGCCTCCTCGTCCTCAGATGAATCCTCATCTGAAGAGTCATGAGCCACAACTGCTGAAGAAGACTCGGGAGCCTTTCCTTTCCCTTCATCAACGCGTGAACTGTCTACCTGGAAACCTCTATCAGTAAACTTGGGTGGCTAACCGCCTTTTGTTAAAAGGTTAGCCCGCCTCAAATAGACCACATCAAGCATGGTCATAGATGCACCTTTCGCTAAACGAAAATTATGTAAGTCCTGTAAACATCATAAAATTATACCAGTCACCACCCACTGTTTTACTTTTAGCTGTAGAAGCATGATATAATTCATCAAAAATGAAATCTATAGAGCAAGGGGTTTTCTTAGATTGTAATAAATTTAGCACAAATAAATCCTTGGTCTGCACTTTAGAACTCTCAACCCTACCAAATAAAGCATGACACAAATATTTATGAAAAAGCATTAACACATCATCCTTTATTTGGCGATTCGTTGAATTCTTATTATTAAATGCATCAAGACCAGACAATTGCTTCCAAACAGGCTTAGGATCAAACAAATGTGGATCAAATATCTTCCCATTAAGAGGAAACCCAAACCAATCATGCATTTCTTAAAACCCAAAAACATATTCAGTACCTTTGATGTCTAAATTTTAATTGAGTTTTACGTTTATCAACATAGTCAAGGGTAACAAAAAACTCAAGGGCCCAAGCACGGTTAATAGGAAGATTCAAATGTACAAATTTCCCCCATTTCATATATTTCAAATGTTTTTCAAACTTTTCAGTGATGCCTAAAGTATTTAACAGGGAGAAATCTACATGCCACATGCCAACATATGTTTTCTTGTTAAAATAGTCAAATTTCTCAGTTTCCTCCTCAGAAATTATGGGGAAAGGGCATTCAAACAGGTTTTGGAGACGCACAAGATCTGGGCTCTCACTGGACCCCTTTGCCGCCCTCTTCCCTTTATCAGCCACATGCTTTGTCCGCACCATCTTGATTGTGAATGTAGGATAAAGAAACTCTACTAAAGAAACTCACAAAGAAGATATAAAGGCAAAACAAAATTGGAAACTAAAGATTCTTGAGAGAAAAAGAACAGAGAGATTAAAGAGAGAAAATAAGGAAACGCGAGAGACTACACGAAAATGACATGCTTTGCCATACACCAACCTATATGGTGTCGTACCAATAGGTGCCTTAAATGCTGTGCGGTGTGCCCATAAAGCATCATCCAATTTATGTGCCCAATCTTTTCTTGAACTAAAAATAGCTTTTTCTAATATCCATTTGAGTTCTCTATTGGATACCTCTACTTGACCATTATTTGTGGATGATATGGTGTAGCCACCCTATAATGCACACCATATTTATGTAATAAAGAGTCAAAAGATCGATTGACGAAATGCTTACCTCCATCACTTATGATGGCCCTTGGCACTCCAAACCTTGAAAAGAGCTTCTTAAGAAATTTGATCACTACCTTTGAATCATTAGTTGGTGCTGCTTTTGCTTCCACCCACTTGGATACATAATCTACACCAACCAAAATGTAATTTTGTCCAAAAGATGTAGGGAAAGGACCCATTAAGTCAATCCCCCATACATCATGTAACACCCCCATATCCCCGAGAAGGAATATCAGGGCGCTAAGCGGACTCTAACACACACACACACACACACATGTACCGTAGCGGAAGCATTAACATTAAAAGATAAGAATACTTTGGGCCAAACAAAAGTTCTTATGACATATATATATATATTGTACATAATACATAAGCTTTATATTTATTTCATGTTCATTTACGATACATATACAAATACATTTAACATTTACATGTCGATACTATACTTCTTATATACATAATGATGTTACTCAAAATGTAAAAACTCTATCTAGAACAAAAAGTTCTTAAGCTAGCTCCTAGTGGCCTTGACCTGCAGATGTGCAGCCTCTGATCCAAACTTGAAAACCTACACGGATAAACACCCGTGCTAAGCGATAACGCTTAGTGGGGACAAACAGAAGCAAAAGACTTCTAACGAAGTAACAAAATATATCACATGCATATTGATAGTTATATCATATATAAATAATCATATACACAATCTGGTAAGCAAATACTATCATGTTCTAACTCAGTCTTAATGCAGAAATCCATATAGGGCAAACAACATTAGTAACATGTCATACTATAATCATATGCATTTACAAGTCTCTACTTCATCTCTTATACACTACAAAATATACGTTAGCCCGAATTTTCAACAATTGTGGATACGGTTACTTTACCTTAAATACTGATAAACAGTATCAAACTCTAGAGACCTAACTCAAAATGAATACTCTGGGTATTCGTCGTTGGACCAATTAAGGTCACTGTAGCAGCCGCACTCTAACCCTTTATAAGCATGCTTACCTATCCACTACTATGACACTTCAGGCTTGACTCAATAATTCAAAGTAGAATACCTGACACTGCTAGGTTCACAATTTATAATACTATCATGTCAATATTTACCAGTATAAAAATCTATTATAGTATAAAAGAAGAATTATCAATTATAGACTATGCGCTAGAGAAAAGACATGCAAAGCAAGCTAAAAGAAAACATTTTTCAAAAACATAGAACTAGAAGAAAAGAGATTCACTGTCACAATCGCGACAAGAAGTCGCGCTCGCGATAGAAACCAAGTTCACTGTCGCGATCGCGACAATAAGTCGCGCTTGCGACAAAAGCTAGATTCCAAAAAGATTCTATATACTATATTCAAGTACAATACAACTACTCAAGCATTATAAAACAATTGAGATCACATAGCATGTCATGTTCAACACTTGAAAATCATGTATACATTGAATTCTATTATTAAACTCTTATGTCATAGCATTCGATAAACCTAAACATGCATGGTATGGACCACAGAAACATTCCGGGGTACTACAGGTTCAATTCGGGAAGAAAAACATCTAAAAATATACAAATTAGTTGAGGGGAAAGGTGGGGAATTGATTCATGTCAACTAGGGGCTCTAATTCAAGAAGAAACTCACTCTTGTGATGTAACGGCCGGTGGTTCCATCCCCGGTAGACTCATTCTCGGACGTATCCCTTAGAGTCTCCGTAGGAGTCGGTTCACCTTACAACCGTACTCACGGACTTTACACCCCCCTTGTGCATTTTTGCCTTACGTGGGATTCGAACTCAGGACCTGGGGATAAGTCCTTAAATTCTTAGAATCCCACTACCATTAGGCTACTAGCCTAATGGTAGTGGGATTCTAAGAATTTAAGGACTTATCCCCAGGTCCTGAGTTCGAATCCCACGGAAGGCAAAAATGCACAGGGGGAAGTGTAAAGTCCGTGAGTACGGTTGTAAGGTGAACCGACTCCTACGGTGACTCTAAGGGATGCGTCCGAGAATGAGTATACCAGGGATGGAACCACCAGCCGTTACATGTGACCCTCTCTATCGTGCTCACGACCACCGTCGCGCTCGCAACAGAAGGCTCCATCAGGAACCTCCACGAGATTGCTTCTCACCTCTAACTTGTATCGTCTAAACCGATATATAAACGTCATTTTTAGGGAAAGTGTCCTTCTTAACAATTGTTTTCTAGGAAGTTAAATTTTAAATCGGATAAGATTCAGGTCAATTGGACAATTATAACGTCATATATGGTCTAAACAATCCGAACTGTTCAAATGAACCGGCCAAAGTAGAGACACCTCTGGTTTAGCCAATTAACAGGATCTTAGAGCTAGAACTGGCCCAAGGTCATTTCTAAGACTTTTATAGGTATTTCCGTCATGATTCTAATGGATCAACAATCATTCAATTTAGAGGTCTGGAACTCTACTTATGATGAAAACACTTCACAGAGGTCAGATGCAAAATAAACAGAATTTGCCAAATCAAACTTTATCATTAACATACACACTCAATTGATCAATTTACATAATCAGAACATATATACCCATAAATCATAAGCATATACACACATAAATCATAAAAACACTGCAAGCAATCAAAATGAACCAAAAGTTAAAACCACACACGATCCCGACCTCTAGGAGCTCAAACTCTGTTCTCTACTCGTTGGCGATCTTCTCCTTCCCTTTATTCAATTTCTTGTCCACAGCTTCAACAAAATCATACAAAGAAAATCCAAGGATCAAACCTTGTTTTTCACTTTAAATCAAAGACAGAAAGAAAAAGGAGGTCAGATCGGAAAACCAACCACACTTACCTTTAACAGACTCTCTTCAACCCACCTAAGTGGTTCTCTCAAAGAGTAAAGCAAATGAAGAAGAAAAGGAAAAAGGAAATGGCAAGGCAAGAGGAGCATGGCCAAAAGCCAAAGAAAAGCAAAAGACTAAATGCCAAAAGCAAAGAAAACCAAAGAAAAACCCAAGGGCAGCCGGTCAAAGTTCATCCAAAACCCAATAAATGCCAACTAACCCTCATTAGTGCTACTAATCACTATAATTTATATATTCATTTACTTAAACAAAAATCCAATGCCAAGTGTCACACTCCCTTTTAGCCATGTGTCAGTCTCCTACAATGCCACTTGTCACTCCCTTACGCCGCCACGTGTCTATAACACAACAAATAATCTAACTCCGCTAGGCTTCTCGTGAAGCATTCTGTCGCGCCCGCGACGCTGTCGCGCTCGCGACAGAACCCACACTAGAGTCACACCTTATACTTTTCAAATCATATTAGTATAATCAAAACTTTATAATTTTAATAACTTGCAAACCCGCATATTCACATCTAGATTCACTCTTTTACTTATCAAAATCTGCCAAAAATATTGCCAAAACTTCTAGGGCCAAATCGGGTTGTTACAAATCTCTCCCCCTTATGAAATTTCATCCTCGAAATTTCCCCGATACTAAATGAATAGCTCATACATATACTGCATTAATCATTAAAAGAACTTACCAGAAGAACTGACCGGTGCTGCAATAGCTTCTGCTGCCATCGCATAGGCTCGTGGTTGTCCCTCGGTAGGAAATGGCTGTTCCACCGTTTCCAATAGCGGTCTAGTTCCACTTCTTCCTCTTCTGCCCCTAGCGGTTCCAGATACATTTACTTGATCTTTATTTCCTTGAGAGGCCACATTCTCTCTTGACTTGGGACATCTGGCCATCAGGTGCTCTGTGCTGCCACAACTGAAACAAGCTCCAGTGAGTTTCCTGCACTCACACTAGTGGTGCCTCTCGCAATGCACACACCTTGGAGCTACACTTCCTCTACTAGTAGGGGGTCTTACACTCCCAACTGACGGTAGCACTTGCACTGATTCTTGTTTATCTTTTCCTCTCATCACTTCTCTAGCTCTTTTACGAGAACTTTCATTTCCTTTCAGGAACTTTCTCTTTTGCTCTCTCTGCTGCCTCAATAACTCTGACTCTTCTAACTTAATAGCTGCCAGTACCAATCAATAGTAGTTCACCGGTTGCAAAGCAACCATGGCAGATAGGGGTCCTCTAATACTTTCTCTTAACCCATGCTCGAACTGTCGACACCTAAAGTCCTCAGTCAACAGGATGTTAGGCACATATTTACTCAAACAAGTAAATTCTTTCTCATATTCCCTGTAACACCCCCTACCTATACGTAGGCGATCCCATCCGGAAAGGATTGAGATGTCGTATGGGTAAAGGTGTCACCACACAGATACAGGATAAACATACATTCGCACACGAACATACCTACCGAAATACAGGGTAATTAAAATTTTACAAAACCATTCATGAAAAAAGCTGATGATGCATTAATATAAAAGAAAGCATTACATTACTGTTTGATCAACCTAAAGGTACAAAAGATAATTACATATCCAAAAATATACATATGCTAAAGCTATTACAAAACTAACATAACAGAGTTCTATACAAAAAGACTCATCAAGCTACGTAATTAAGCCCTACACTAAAAACCCAGCTGTGTTGGCTTGGCTGAGGCAACTCTCCCAAGGCAAACCTCCTTCCGCACCTGCACGGGTAAACACACCGTGCTAAGCGATAAATACTTAGTGGGGAAAAACACACATGGAAAGGATGGCCATTCACAATGGTCGTCAAACAAAACACCTTCAAGTGGCATAATCAGAAATACATATTAGATATAAATATGAATATGCGAACACAAATAGTCATACATTTGATATACATAATAGGCTTCATATTATCTCATTAATATACATATTCGGATAATACATTCTCATAATTATCAAAATAATTCAAAGCAATTAAGCACCTGCCGACTCAAGGTAGTGGATAACGAGTGAATGGACAGTACTTTACATTACGGACAGTATCGAAAACCATCTTACTTTATCATTTGCAAAATGTTTTATTAAGGGACCTTAAACAAGATCCAAACACATCGGGGTCCAAACTGAACTGAGGCTGCAACTAAAAGACTCTATTAGGCATCCCTAACTATCCACTATACTGACTCTCGCAGGTTATGCATGAACCATTAAATCCAATTCACAATATCCAAAGTCTCATTCATATATCACTCATAATTACCCATTCATATAATTCATAGCATTAATCTTGCATGTAGTCCAAAAACATCATCATTCAAAGATTCGAACACAAGCATGCGAGAAGAGAAACCCAGATGGGCAGCAGAACTGTCGCGCTCGCGACGTCTGTTGTGCTCACGACAGGAGCTAAGCTCCCCGCCTATCGTGCCCGCGACAGATGTCACACCCCAACCTATACCATGGAGACTTCTCCGAGAATTAGAGGGAGAAGGATCCAGATAGGTAGGAGTGTCACATCCCACTGGTACAAATAAAGAAAACATCGCATATAAAGTAACATATCAAGGATAATTCAAGCTCGGAAAGAAAAAAGAGTGATACTGAACAAAATGAATACTTTTATTAATATACATAAAAGAGGTCTTTACATTTTGCAACAGACACAACAAAACAAATATATAAAAGCCCAAGGTACACTGTTCCAAAGGGTCTAACAAAACATTATATCTATTACAAAAGAAAGGAAAGCCTATACTACAAAACTTCAATCTCTAGTTGCGTTGGCCTTCCCGATGCGACACGCCCAAACCATGCGTACCAAAACCTTCCACACCTGCACGGATAAACACCCATGCTAAGCGGAATCGCTTAGTGGGGAAACCACAAATGCATAACCGCCACTCACAGTGACGTCAACAGAAAGCACATGATAATGATACAATTATAGATATAGAATCATATATAATTAAGGCAAATACTTATATTATCATCTAATATTCTTATACACTGACACACTAACACCCGCTTAATCATAAAGAGTGGATAACGAGTACACATAGATACTTGAGAGTATCAATATCGTATTATAAAAACATAGATACCCGAAGGTATCAAATCATTCTTTTTATTTTTTATTCCAAATTATTTCCATATAGAATCTTAAGAAAGATTCAAACAGAAGGATCGCGAGGATCCGATCGAGGGACCTGATTAGGGTCCAAAATCGTACACATAGCTGCAGCAACACATAACTCTATTAGGCATGCCTAACTATCCACTTTCCGACATTAGCAGGTTATACGAAATCTTGTCAAATTAACATACATATTATTCATTTAAATAGGTATTCAAGGCTTTAATAAAAGAGTGCATGCAAAAGAAATCAAGTCATTAAGCAAAAAGGAGAAGAAATCAAGTTTGGAAGTCACGTCTGTCGCACTCGCGACGACCGTCGCGCTCGCGACAGAAGCCAAAATACACCTCCCTGCCTCGTCTCGCGATCGCGAGTAACCTCGTGCTCCCGAGAGGACGTAGATGATGCTCTCTGTCGAACTCGCGAGGGTTATCGCGCTCGCGACAGAAGAGAGCCTTGCACATGCTCGGAGATCGAGCACTCTGTCGCGCTCGCGACAGAGAGCTCCCTTCGAGCTCCTCGGCGTGACACCTCTCACGCCGGCGTGAGGGCTGAAACCTCCGCGCTTTGTCGCACTCGCGACAGTGTCGCGATCGCGACAAATACGGGTTTTTCAGCTCTTACGCCCAAAATCTGCAGAATTTTCACACTAAACACATTCAAACATCCAAAATTGATTCTAAACCTCAAAAGTAAATAACACAAGCATCAACAACTCATAATATAATTAAAAACCCAGCTTTACCACCATTTATTTCAATTAAATCAAGCCCAAATGCATGCCCAATTCCACGAAAATCCAAAACAGTATATTTAACAACAATTGCAATTATTCACATAATTTCTTGCAAATCCTTCAACAATATTTATTCTCTAGCACCACATATCATGCTAATTTCACTTCAAGCTAAACATATTCAATTCGTAACTCTAATCAAAGCTAAAAGTGCCAAAACCCAACTTAAATCACAAATACACATATGAAACAAATGTTCCCAAACCTTATCTCCTCTACTCCTACTCGTGAGCTCTGCTCCCGCTAGCGATTTCTTTCCCTTTTTCCGGTCTAGGAGACTCCTCTGAACGACAAACCCACAACAACTAAGATCAATTTTACAATAACCCACACATATACATATATAATTATAAAACCTAGAGAAGAGGAAGAAGAAAATCTAAGACATCGCTAACCCATACTCACCTTTTGAGCTTCAAATTTACAAGCTAAACAACCCAAACTACTCAAGGAAAGGAGAGGGAGCAAGATCGGGCCAAGAAAAGAAGGAACAAAGAAGAAGAAAGAAGAAAAGGAGAGAATGGCGTGAAAGAGGGAAAAAGAACGGGAAACAAGAAGGAATGACTGTTCTTTCTCTCTCTCACCAAACTCATTAAATGCTAACTTATCATTTATGCCACATGTCATTCTCCCCATAAGACACTTGCCCCATAACACACCCTACTCCCATACACTTCTATACACACTAATCTATCCCTTGCTCACATCTTACTCCCATATATTAAATCATATACCAACTTAAATCCTCTTCTCAAATTAATACATATACACACACACATAAATTAAATAAATAATCCAAATTAACACATACAAGCAACATATAAAGCACACACATACAGACACTGACAGGCTCAAACTACTGGGTGGTTTTGGGGTGTTACAGTACTCCCCCACTTAACAGAATTTCGTCCTCGAAATTCTTACCTGCTTCAAACAACTGAGGGTATTGCAATCTCATAGCTTCCTCTGGTTCCCATGTGGCTTCTTCAATACCATGATGTTGCCATAAGACCTTAACCAACGGTATTTGTTTATTCCGAAGCTGTCTGATTCCCCTGTCCAAAATCCTTTTCGGTTCTTCATCATAAGAAAAGTCTGGTTGAATTCGGACGTCTTGTACCGGTAACACATGCGAAAGGTCTGACCGATATTTCCGAAGCATAGATACATGAAAAACATCATGTAGTCTAGCTAACTCCATCGGGAAATCTAACTGATACACTACTGGACCTACTTTTCTTAGGATCTCATATGGTCCAATAAAGCGTGGACTTAGTTTGCCTTTCTTTCCGAAACGGAGAACCTTTCGCCACGGTGACACTTTTAAGAAAACCTTATCACCCACTTCGTACTGAATATCTCTGCGCTTCAGGTTAGCATAAGAACGTTGTCGATCCTTGGCTGCTTTCAAGTTCTGTTGCACAACCCTTACTTTCTCTTCGGTATCCCGCACTATATCCGGACCTATCATAGCCTTTTCTGTCAGTTCAGTCCAACATATTGGCGTTCTACATTTCCGTCCATACAATGCTTCGTAAGGGGCCATACCAATGCTCACTTGATAGCTGTTATTATACGCGAATTCCATCAAGGACACATACCGATCCCAGCTTCCCGAGAACTCTAAAGCACAACCCCGTAGCATATCTTCCAAAACATGAATAACCCTTTCTGATTGACCATCGGTCTGAGGATGGAAAGCAGTACTGAAATTTAACCGAGTTCCCAAAGCCGCTTGAAGTTCTTTCCAAAACTTGGATGTAAAACGCGGATCTCGGTCAGACACAATGGATAACGGAATCCAATGTAATCGAACTATCTCATCTACATAAAGTTCCGCTAACTTGTCCATCGAATAATCCAACCGCACTAGCAGAAAATGTGCGGATTTTGACAGTCGATCTACTATAACCCACACTGAATCATGCTTACGCTGAGTCATAGGCAATCCAGATATAAAATCCATCGTGATGTCATCCCACTTCCATTGAGGAATGGGTAAGGGATGAAGCAATCCCGATGGCACTTGATGCTCGGTTTTCACTTGCTGACAGGTGAGACACCTAGAAACAAATTCTGTTATATCTCTTTTCATGCCTGGCCACCAATAAAATTATTTTAGATCTTGATACATCTTGTCCCCACCAGGATGCATAGTAAAAACTGATGAGTGAGCTTCTTGCAATAACTTCTTCCTTAACTCACCCACATTAGGTACACATAACCGATTACCGTGCCTAAGCACTCCTTCTCCATCTATCAAATATTCAGTTCGTTTGCCCTCTTTCACTACTTGACAAACACGCTGTAGCACATGGTCATCTAACTGGGCCTTTACAATCTCCGATCTCAAACTTGGTTTAACTTTAAGTCGAGCAATCAGAGCACCTTCAGAATCAAATCTCCATCTGCTTCGGCTGGCCAGCAACGCAGACATAGACATTTTACTGAGAGCATCAGCCACTACATTAGCTTTACTCGGATGGTAGTCAATAATACAATCATAATCCTTGAATAGCTCTAACCATCTCTGCTGCCTCAAATTCAACTCCTTCTGAGTTAACAAATACTTGAGACTTTTATGGTCGGTAAAAATTCTGCACGTCTCCCCATATAAGTAGTGCCGCCATACTTTAAGCGCAAACACTACCGCTGCTAACTCTAAATCGTGGGTCGGATAGTTCTGCTCATGAGGCTTCAACTGTCTCGATGCATAAGCTATAACCTTGTTTCCTTGCATCGGAACACAACCTAAGCCAATTGCCGAGGCATCACTGTACATAGTGTACTCTTTACCCGAAACCGGCTGTGTGAGTACAGGAGCTTTAACCAATAACTCTTTTAAACGATCAAAACTGGCTTGACACTTCTCAGTCCATACAAACTTAACATCCTTCCGAAGTAGCTTGGTTAAAGGAGAGGCTAACACTGAAAACCCCTGAACAAACTGTCGATAATACCCTGCTAAACCCAGAAAACTTCTCACTTCAGGTACATTTTTCGAAGGCATCCAATTTACGATTGCTTCAATCTTACTTGGATCAACACGTACACCCTCTGCTGACACCACATGTCCAAGGAAGGCCACTTCTCTCAACCAAAACTCACATTTACTGAGTTTTGCATACAGTTGATGATCTCTTAACATCTGCAACACCAACCTAAGATGTTCCTTATGTTCTTTTTGATCTCTAGAGTATACCAAAATGTCATCAATAAATACCACAACAAACTTGTCTAGATACGGTCGGAAAACTCGGTTCATCAGATCCATAAAGGCTGCAGGCGCGTTGGTCAAACCGAAAGGCATCACTAGAAATTCGTAATGACCATAACGCGTCCGAAAAGCCGTCTTCGCCACATCTGCTTCTTTAACCCCCAACTGGTAATAGCCTGATCTCAGGTCTATCTTAGAGAATACTCCAGCTCCTCTCAACTGATCAAAAAGGTCTTCAATCCTTGGCAATGGATACTTATTCTTGATAGTCACTTTATTAAGCTGTCGATAATCAATACACATCCGTAGAGTTCCAGCTTTCTTCACTACCCAATTTATTCCATAACTTACCAGAACACACATAGGAATGGGTAGAGCCCGGGTCAATCAAAGCATAAACATCAGAATCAAACAAAGAGAACTTACCGGCAATCACTTCGGGAGCATTCTGTTCCTCTCGGGCCTTCATAGCATAGGCCCTACCAGCCGTCGGCACAGGGCGATCTACTGATTCTGAGGGTTCTCTCTCTCGGGCTCGACCGCGCTGACCTCTACCTCTTCCCCGATTACGGCTTCCTTGGGGTACATTGGACCCAGCTCGACTAGCTTCCTGTTGTCCTGATGAATCTCCATACCGACTTGGACAATTCGCAAGTAAATGGTCCGTAGAACCACATCTGAAACAACCTCCGGTTAACCATCGACACTCACCCCAATGTTGTTTGTTGCAATGAGTACATCGGGGAGTGCCATCTCCTCTACCTGTGCCCGCTCCCCTGGAAGAACCCTGTCTCCTCCCTCTAGGGGCCGGACTAGCTACAGACTCATCAACAAAGTTTCCTTGCGACTCCCTCGGCCTCTTGCTTGAAGAAGAGCCACCTCTTGCAGACTTCCTTCTTTGAGCTTTCTCTCTCAGAATATTCTCAGAACGTTCTGCCTCAAGGCTGCTTGAACCAATAGATAATACTTCACATTCGGAGCCGACATCAAAGAGATTAACATCACCTTTAAAGACTCATTCAAGCCTGATTCAAAATCCTGACATCTGAACTCATATGTGAGAACCCTGGACGGTGCATACTTACTAAGCTTGTTAAACTCATTTTCATACTCGGCCACCGACATCATTCTTTGCTTGAGAGTTAGAAACTGTGCCCACTTGGCCTCCTTATATGCTTTAGTTACATACCAGTTCTGGAACTCACTCTCGAAAAATTCCCATGTAGTGGGTTCAGGAACCTGCGGTTGACTAGACACTAGCCTCCACCAATCATAAGCAGAGCCTTGCAACAAAGACAGTGCACACTCCACTTCTTGATCTGGTGGACATCTTATCTCCCTAAGCACTCTGGATGTCTTCTCTATCCACATCTCTGCCTTATCAGATTCGTCTATGCCAGTACCAAAGAAATCCTCTGCACCATGCTTTCTTAACTTCTCAATAGGGGCACTGGGTGCTGTTACCCTCTCAAGTACCCTCGTCATATTCTGAAGCATCGCTTCCAATGGTCCAATAGGCACCTCAGGTAGCCCCCTAGGAGGTTGAGCCGGACCAGAAACTGAGGGATCTTGCTCTTGGGGATTCGCGCTTTTCGCTGACCCCTCAAGCGATCCACGAACAGACTCCATAACTACAAAACATAAACACAGTGCGCATCAGGCCAACACAACTCCAACAGACTTACTAACACACTGAAACCCAGTAACATCTAACCCAATAGCTCTGATACCACCTAATGTCACACCCCAACCTATACCATGGAGACTTCTTCGAGAATTAGAGGGAGAAGGATCCAGATAGGTAGGAGTGTCACATCCCACTGGTACAAATAAAGAAAACATCGCATATAAAGTAACATATCAAGGATAATTCAAGCTCGGAAAGAAAGAAGAGTGCTACTGAACAAAATGAATACTTTTATTAATATACATAAAAGAGGTCTTTACATTTTGCAATAGACACAACAAAACAAATATATAAAAGCACAAGGTACACTGTTCCAAAGGGGCTAACAAAACATTATATCTATTACAAAAGAAAGGAAAGCCTATACTACAAAAATTCAATCTCTAGTTGCGTTGGCCTTCCCGATGCGACACGCCCAAACCATGCGTACCAAAACCTTCCACACCTGCACGGATAAACACCCGTGCTAAGCGGAATCGCTTAGTGGGGAAACCACAAATGCATAACCGCCACTCACAGTGACGACAACAGAAAGCACATGATAATGATACAATTATAGATATAGAATCATACATAATTAAGGCAAATACTTATATTATCATCCAATATTCTTGTACACAGACACACTAACACCCGCTTAATCATAAAGAGTGGATAACGAGTACACATAGATACTTGAGAGTATCAATATCGTATTATAAACACATAGATACCCGAAGGTATCAAATCATTCTTTTTATTTTTTATTCCAAATTATTTCCATATAGAATCTTAAGAAAGATTCAAACAGAAAGATCGCGAGGATCCGATCGGGGGACCTGATCAGGGTCCAAAATCGTACATATAGCTGCAGCAACACATAACTCTATTAGGCATGCCTAACTATCCACTTTTCGACATTAGCAGGTTATACGAAATCTTGTCAAATTAACATACATATTATTCATTTAAATAGGTATTCACGGCTTTAATAAAAGAGTGCATGCAAAAGAAATCAAGTCATTAAGCAAAAAGGAGAAGAAATCAAGTTTGCAAGTCACGTCTGTCGCGCTCGCGACGATCGCCAAAATACACCTCCCCGCCTTGTCTCCCGATCGCGAGTAACCTCGTGCTCGCGAGAGGACATAGATGATGCTCTCTGTCGCGCTCGTGAGGGTTATCGCGCTCGCGACAGAAGAGAGCCTTGCACATGCTCGGAGATCGAGCACTCTGTCGCGCTCGCGACAATTGTTGCACTCGCGACAGAGAGCTCCCTTCGAGCTCCTCGGCGCGACACCTATCGTGCCGGCGCGAGGACTGAAACCTCCGCGCTCTGTTGTGCTCGCGACAGTGTCGCGATCGCGACAGATACGGGTTTTTCAGCTCTTACGCCCAAAATCTGCAGAATTTTCACACTAAACACATTCAAACTTCCAAAATTGATTCTAAACCTCAAAAGTAAACAACACAAGCATCAACAACTCATAATATAATTAAAAACCCAGCTTTACCACCATTTATTTCAATTAAATCAAGCCTAAATGCATGCCCAATTCCACGAAAATCCAAAACAGTATATTTAACAACAATTGCAATTATTCACATAATTTCTTGCAAATCCTTCAACAATATTCATTCTCTAGCACCACATATCATGCTAATTTCACTTCAAGCTAATCATATTCAATTCGTAACTCTAATCAAAGCTAAAAGTGCCAAAACCCAACTTAAATCACAAATACACATATGAAACAAATGTTCCCAAACCTTATCTCCTCTACTCCTACTCGTGAGCTCTGCTCCCGCTAGCGATTTCTTTCCCTTTTTACGGTCTAGGAGACTCCTCTGAACGACAAACCCACACATATACATATATAATTATAAAACCTAGAGAAGAGGAAGAAGAAAATCTAAGACATCGCTAACCCATACTCACCTTTTGAACTTCAAATTTACAAGCTAAACAACCCAAACTACTCAAGGAAAGGAGAGGGAGCAAGATCGGGCCAAGAAAAGAAGGAACAAAGAAGAAAAGGAGAGAATGGCGTGAAAGAGGGAAAAAGAACGGGAAACAAGAAGGAATGGCTGTCCTCTCTCTCTCTCACCAAACCCATTAAATGCTAACTTATCATTTATGCCACATGTCATTCTCCCCATAAGACACTTGCCCCATAACACACCCTACTCCCATACACTTCTATACACACTAATTTATCCCTTGCTCACATCTTACTCCCATACATTAAATCATATACCAACTTAAATCCTCTTCTCAAATTAATACATATACACACACACATAAATTAAATAAATAATCCAAATTAACACATACATGCAACATATAAAGCACACACATACAGACACTGACAGGCTCAAACTATGGGGGTGGTTTTGGGGTGTTACAACAGATCTCACGATCGCGAGAAGGAACATGTAGCCGGCTCTGTCGCGCTCGCGACACTGTCGTGATCGCGACAGAGAGCTCTCTTCGCTATCGCGGGTTCGCGTGCTAGCAGCGCAGCCACCAGCATTCTGTCGCGCTCACGACAGAGAGCGGTATCACACCACAAAGATCGCTACAGGACGAAGGCTTGAACACCAGCATCTGTCGCGCTCGCGACATTGTCGCGATCGCGACAGATACGGGTTTTCCAAAATCTTCATAATTCTGCAGATTTCTTTCTTCACCAAAATCACACACAAACACATAAATCAGTCCACTTGGTCTCTTACCTCAATTCCAGCCATCCAGCAGCCACAATAAACACAATATAACATATACCATAACATATATACCAAGAATTCCAAATAAATCATACCAATAACAACATCAATTTACCTAATTTGAATATTAGCACTATTCATCATCATCACATTCAAGATCACAATTAAATTCATTAAACCACAATTGAACTTCCTTAGCACATCTAAAACAAAACCCATAACATTTGAACCACAAAACACATCAAGATCACCATAATCAAGAACACATATGGACATTTTCACATTTAAGAGCAGAAAATTCCCAAACCTTGAAATCCTTTGCTCCTAATGCTTAGATCCACTAGATCCAACCTTCTCTTTGCCCTTTGGCTCACGAGGAGGCTCAACTAAGCATCAAACCATCAAAACACACACACAAAACCCTAACTTAGATCCAAACCCAGAAAATACAAGGAAGAAGGTGAAGAAGATAAAGATGGAAAACTTAAACAATAACAAAATAAATGCATGAACTTACCAATCAAACCCAAGGAGAAATCAATTCCCACCACACAAGCTTGAATCCAAGCTAGGACACCAAAGTGGAAAGAGAAGAGGAAAAAAGGAGGTAAAGAGAAGAGGGAACGAGATGGAGAGGCAGAATTTCCTGTTCTCTTTTCTCTTTCCTCTTTTAATTTCCCCTTTTCCAACCTAGGCCACATGTCCATTTCCTAGTGGTGGAAACCAATCACTCACACACTACATGCATATGTCACACACACTCAATGATCCCTCTCACCATCACACCCTATATGATATGCTCACACGTAAAAACCATACAATGCATCACACACAAAAACATCCCAACTTAAACATACTCTATTATACTACACTTATGCACATGCAATCACACCCAATTCACTCACACCCTACAAGTGTGTGAGCACACACACACACACACAAGCACAGTCCTAAAAACACACTCTAACACCATACCTGCACCCACATGCTAACAAAACTCTTAAAACATACATTTCTACCCAAAATGCCTTTAATACATTTCAAAATTCATACAATGCACATGCACAAACATGGCTTATACTACTAGGGGGCAAACGGGGTGTGACAACTCTCCCCTACTAATAAGAATTTCGACCTCGAAATTCTCACCTAATCTGAACAAATGCGGGTACTGAACTCTCATCGACTCTTCTGGCTCCGAAGTTGCTTCCTCAACCCTATGGTGACTCCATAACACTTTAACTAGCGGAATCTGCTTGCTTCTCAGCTGTCTCACTTCCCGGGCTAGAATAGCTCTTGGTTCTTCATCATATGAAAAATCAGGCTGAACTTGCACCTCTTGTACTGACAAAACATGCGACGGGTCCGACTGGTACCGACGAAGCATCGAAACATGAAACACATCATGCAACTTCAATAACTCCATTGGCAAAGCCAATCTATAAGCCACCAGACCAACTCTAGCCAAAACCGCATACGGTCCAATGAAGCGACGATTAAGCTTCCCCTTCTTTTCGAACCGAAGCACCTTCCTCCAAGGTAACACTTTAAGGAAAACCTTGTCCCCGACCTCAAACTGTACATCTTTCCTCTTTAGGTTGGCATATGACTTTTGTCGATCCTTGGCTACCTTCAAGTTTCGCTGCACAACTCTGATTTTTTCCTCTGTATCCCTTACCAATTCTGGCTCAATCACTGATCGCTCGGATAGCTCGGTCCAACAAATCGGAGTCCTACACAGCCGACCATATAAAGCTTCATACAGTGCCATACCGATGCTCGACTGATAACTGTTATTATAGGCAAACTCCATAAGCGACACATATCTGTCCCAACTACCCGGAAAATCCAAGGCACAAGCCCTCAACATATCTTCCAGAATCTGTATAACCCGCTCGGACTGCCCATCTGTCTGAGGATGGAATGCTGTACTGAAGTTCAACTTGGTACCCAAAGCCCTTTGCAAAACCTTCCAAAACTTAGATGTAAACCTTGGATCCCGATCTGATACTATGGATACCGGCACTCCATGCAACCGAACTATCTCATCCATATAGATACTGGCTAATATGTCCATCGGATAATCCACTCTCACTGATAAGAAGTGAGCTGACTTCATAAGCCGATCCACTATCACCCAAACTGAGTCATGTTTCTTCTGAGTCAAAGGCAACTCGGAAACAAAATCCATGGCGATGTCATTCCATTTCCATTCGGGGACGGATAAAGGTGTGAGCAATCCCGAAGGAACTTGGTGCTCAGCCTTTACCTATTGACTTGTCAGGCACTTGGACACAAAATCCACTATGTCTCTTTTCATACCGGACCACCAATAGAACTGTTTCATGTCCCTGTACATCTTCTCACTACCAGGATGCATAGTAAAAATCGTACTATGCGCCTCACTCAACAGCTGTTTTCTTAACTCCTCATTCCTCGGAACACACAAACGGTTTCTATACAGAAGAACCCCATCTTGAACTGAGAACTCTGACTGCTTGCCCAAACTAACTTCTTGTACAATCTGCTGCAGCCTTTCATCATCCCTCTGAGCATCAACTATTCTCTGTCTCAAGTTAGGCTTCACTCTCAACTGATCCAACAAAGCCCCATCTGAACCAAATCTCCATCTAAACCTCCTCAGAAATAAAGCAGAAACCGACTTCCGACTCAAAGCATCCGCGACTACATTGGCCTTACTCGGATGGTAATCCACAATGCAGTCGTAATCCTTAAACAACTCGAGCCAACGACGCTGTCTCATATTCAACTCCTTCTGCGTGAGGAGATATTTTAAACTCTTGTGATCCGTAAATATCCTACATCTCTCCATATACAGATAATGGCGCCAAATCTTCAAAGCAAAGATCACAGCTGCCAACTCTAAATCATGTGTCGGATAATTCCTTTTGTGCGGTTTTAACTATCGAGAAGCATATGCCACTACTTTACCCTCCTGCATCAGAACACATCCAAGGCCAACACCTGAAGCATCACTATACATAACAAACTCCTTACCCGAGACGGGTTGAGTCAGTATAGGAGCTTTGACTAGCAACTTCTTTAATTGATCAAAACAGGCTTGGCACTTATCCGACCATTCAAATCTAACTCCTTTTCTCAATAATCTCGTCATCGGAGCGGCAATTACTGAAAAACCCTTAACAAACCGGCGGTAATAACTTGCCAAACAGAGGAAACTCCTCACCTCCTGCACGTTCCTAGGCGCTTTCCAATCAACTATCACCTCAATCTTAGCTGGATCCACTTGGATACCCTTAGCTGAAACTATATGGCCTAAAAATGACACTTCCCGAAGCCAAAAATCACACTTGCTAAGCTTAGCAAACAGCCGATGATCTCTCAAAACTTGCAAAACTAACCGAAAATGCTCCTCGTGCTCATTCTCGTCCTTGGAATACACCAAGATATCATCTATAAACACCACCACAAACCGGTCTAAGTATGGCCTGAACACTCTGTTCATCAAATCCATGAATGCCGCTGGAGCATTGGTCAAACCAAACAGCATGACAAGGAACTCATAGTGGCCATACCGAGTCCGGAATGCAGTCTTAACCACATCCTCATCCTTAACACGTAGCTGATAGTACCCCGACCGAAGATCTATCTTGGAAAACACACCTGCACCCCGAAGCTGATCAAACAAATCCTCGACTCTAGGCAGCGGATACTTATTCTTCACTGTAACCTTATTAATCTGCCTGTAGTCGATGCACATCCTCAAGGATCCATCTTTTTTCTTAACAAACAAAACCGGAGCTCCCTATGGAGATATGCTGGGTCAAATAAACCCCTTATCCAATAGCTCTTATAGTTGAGTTTTGAGTTCCCTCAACTCTACAGGAGCCATCCGATAAGGTGCTTTCGATACAGGTGTGGTACCCGGCATAATCTCTATGGATAACTCAACTTCTCTCTCCGTAGGCAACCCAGGCAAATCACTCGGGAAAACATCACTAAACTCCCGTACCACAGGGATATCCTCAATCCTTACTTGATCCCTCTTGGAATCCAAAACAACAGCTAAGAAAGCCTCACAACCTTTCAACCTTTTGGCTTGCATCGCTGAGATCATATTATTCACAGAACTAGCACCCAAACCTCTTACAAACACTGGAAATCTGTTTCTATCCCGAAGCACAAAGGTCTTCCTATGGCAATCAACCACAGCCCGATGCTTACCCAACCAGTCCATACCCAAAATCAGATCAAACTCTTTAAAAGGCAACTCTATCAAGTTCGCAGGAAACTCAACTCCCTCAACCAACAGAGGACAACTCCTATAAACTCTACTCACATTGACACTATGCCCTAATGGATTGGTCACACCTATCTCATAGTCTAACTGATCTACCACATGCAACTTATCAATAATCTTATCTGTGCACAAATATGAGTGTGTGGAACCAGGGTCTATTAGAGCATACAATTCAGTGTCATGGAGTAGGAACTTACCAGCAATCACATCAGGGGCATCCTGCTCCTCTCTAGTTCTCACAGCATAAGCTCTGGCTGCGACTGGTGGGGGATGCTCAACTGTCTCCGAAATAGCTCCATCTCTAGGTCGATCGCCTCAACCTCTACCTTGGCCCCTACCACGGGCAGCCTGCGTAGCATTTGATCCAACTCTGCTAGCCTCTCTCTATGGACCTGAATCCTCACTCAACTGTGGAAAACTAGCCAGACGGTGCTCGGTGCTTCCACATCTAAAACACCCACCAGTGAGCCACCTACACTCACCCCGGTGAGCCTTACTACAGTGCAAATAAATAGGTATAGCCTCAAATCTATCACCCAGCCAGAACCAGACACAGCTGCCGAACCCTGCCTCCTACCCCTCGTGGCTGAACCGGATAATGACTAATCTTGCGGATCTCTTGCTCTCTTACCCGAAGACGAAGAAGAAGAACCACCCCGAGATGGATTCCTTCTCTGAGCTCTCTCTCTTAGCACTGACTCTGACCTTTCAGCCCTCATGGCAGCATCTGCAATCTGATAGTAGCTCACCCCTGGTGTGCTCATAAAGGAGATCAAAGCTACCCTTAAGGACTCATTCAACAGCCTCAAAATGCTTGCATCGGAAGTCATCGGTCATGACCCCCCGCGGAGCATATCGGGACAACCGATTAAACTCTTTTTCATAATCCGAAACCGACATAGCCCTTTGCTTCAAACTTAGAAACTATGACCATCACGCATCCTTGTAAGTCTGAGTTACGTACTTCTTCGTGAATTCCTCAACAAATAACTCCCATGTAACAGGATCGGGCACCTGAGGTTGTCTGCACACCAGCTCCCACCATTCGTACGCCGATCCTTGAAGCAAGGCCGCAGCACATTCTGCTTGCAGATCCGGAGGACACCTCACTTCCCTCAAAGCCCTCTTCACATTATCTAGCCACCTCTCTGCTAACTCTGATTCGTCCAACCCTGTTCCATAAAAGTCTTTGGCCCCGGCTTTTCTTAAGTTCTCCATGGGAGGCCTGGGGGCAACCACTCTCTCCAAGAACCTCGCCATGTCTTGTGACAGCCTGAACATGGCTTCAAAAGGCATGGCAGCGGCCTGGGGCTGGACCCTAGCAGGTTGAGCTGACACTGTAACAGAAGGATCCCTAGCTTGAGGGTTCAAACTTTCAGCGGACTCCTCAAGCGATCCACGAGCAGAATTAGAAGCCATCTAAGCAAACAAAGAGAACCGCATCAGCCAACACAGCCCTAGACGTATACACATTCTATACACAACATCACTTTAAAAACACCCAGAAACGCCTAAACCCGACTCTGATACCACAACTTGTAACACCCCCTACCTATACATAGGCGATCCCATCCGGAAAGGAGTGAGATGCCGTATGGGTAAAGGTGTCACCACACAGATACAGGATAAACATACATTCGTACACGAACATACCTACCGAAATACAGGGTAATTAAAATTTTACAAAACTATTCATGAAAGAAGCTGATCATGCATTAATATAACGGAAAACATTACATTACTGTTTGATCAACCCAAAGGTACAAAAGATAATTACATATCCAAAAATATACATATGTTGAAGCTATTACAAAACTAACATAAGAGAGCTCTATACAAAAAGAATCATCAAGCTACGAAATTAAACCCTACACTAAAAACCCAGCTGTGTTGGCTTGGCTGCAGCGACTCTCCTAAAGCAAACCTCCTTCCGCACCTGCACGGGTAAACACACCGTGTTAAGCGATAAACGCTTAGTGGGGAAAAACACACATGAAAAGGACGGCCATTCATAATGGTCGTCAAACAAAACACCTTTAAGAGGCATAATCAGAAATACATATTAGATATAAATATGAATACGCGAACACAAATAGTCATACATTTGATATACATAACAGGCTTCATATTATCTCATTAATATACATATTCGGATAATACATTCTCATAATTAACAAAATAATTCAAAGCAATTAAGCACCTGCTGACTCAAGGTAGTGGATAACGAGTGAACGAACAGTACTTTACGGTACGAACTGATTACGGACAGTACCTTACGGGTACGAATCGAAAACCATCTTACTTTATCATTTGCAAAATGTTTTATTAAGGAACCTTAAACAAGATCCAAACACATTAAAGGGTTCGCGAGGAACCAAACGGGGACCTGATCGGGGTCCAAACTGAACTGAGGCTGCAGCTAAAAGACTCTATTAGGCATGCCTAACTATCCACTATTTTGACTCTCGCAGGTTATGCATAAACCATTAAATCCAATTCATAATATCCAAAGTCTCATCCATATATCACTCATAATTACCCATTCATATAATTCATAGCATTAATCTTGCATGTAGTCCAAAAACATCATCATTCAAAGATTCGCACACAAGCATGCGAGAAGAGAAACCCAGATGGGCAGCAGAGCTGTCGCACTCGCGACAGGAGCTAAGCTCCCCGCGCGTCGCACCCACGATAGATCTCGCGATCGCAAGAAGGAACGTGTAGCCAACTCTATCGCACTCGCGATGCTATCGAGATCACAACAGAGAGCTCTCTTAGCTATCACGGGCTCGCGACAGGTCACGTGCTCGCGATAGCGCGAGCTAGCAGCGCAGCCACCAGCGCTCTGTCGTGATCGCAATGCTGTCGCGCTCGCGACAGAGAGCGGTGTCACACCACAAAGATCGCTATAGGATGAAGGCTGGAACACCAGTCTCTGTCGCGCTCGTGACACTATCGCGTTCGCAAAAGATACGGGTTTTCCAAAATCTGCAGAATTCTGCAGATTTCCTTCTTCACCAAAATCACACACAAACACATAAATCACTCCACTTGGTCTCTTACCTTAATTCCAGCCATCCAACACCCACAACAAACACAATATAACATATACCACAACATATATACCAAGAATTCCAAATAAATCATACCAATAACAACATCAATTTACCCAATTTGAAATATCAGTACTATTCATCATCATCACATTCAAGATCACAATTAAATTCATTAAACCACAATTGAACTTCCTTAGCACATCTAAAACAAAACCCATAACATTTGAACCACAAAACACATCAAGATCACCATAATTTCTAGAAATTCATCAAGAACACGTATGGACATTTTCACATTTAAGAGCAGAAAATTCCCAAACCTTGAAATCCTTTGCTCCTAATGCTTAGATCCACTAGATCCAACCTTCTCTTTGCCCTTTGGCTCACGAGGAGGCTCAACTAAGCATCAAACCATCAAAACACACAAACACAAAATCCTAACTTAGATCCAAACCCAGAAAATTCAAGGAAGAAAGTGAAGGAGATGAAGATGGAAAACTTAAACAATAACAAAATAAATGCATGAAACTTACCAATCAAACCCAAGGAGAAATCAATTCCCACCACACAAGCTTGAGTCCAAGCTAGGACACCAAAGTGGAAAGAGAAGAGGAAGAAAGGAGGTAAAGAGAAGAGGGAACGGGATGGAGAGGCAGAATTTCCTGTTCTCTTTTCTCTTTCCTCTTTTAATTTCCCCTTTTCCAACCTAGGCCACATGTCCATTTCCTAGTGGTGGAAACCAATCACTCACACACTACATGCATATGTCATACACACTCAATGCTCCCTCTCACCATCACACCCTATATGATATGCTCACACCTAAAAACCATACAATGCATCACACACAAAAACATCCCAACTTAAACATACTCTATTATGCTACACTTATGCATATGTAATCACACCCAATTCACTCACACCCTACAAGTGTGTGAGCACACACACACACACACTAGCACTGTCCTAAAAACACACTCTAACACCATACATGCACCCACATGCTAACAAAACTCTTAAAACATACATTTCTACTAAAAATGCCCTTAATACATGTCAAAACTCATACAATGCACATGCACAAACATGGCTCATACTACTAAGGGGCAAACGGGGTGTGACATTCCCTTACTGTCATGTTCTTTTGCTTAAAGCTCACAAATTCTCTCCACCTTGCCTCTCTATAGGCCTTAGTCACATATTTTTCTTTAAATTCATGGACAAAGAAATCCCATGATAGTTCCGCTGGCCTCTGAGGATTCCTCAACACCAATTCCCACCAATCATAAGCTGCACCCTGCAGCAATGATACTGCGCAAGCTACCCTTTGATTCTGTGGACAATTAATCTCTTGCAGGATCCTTCCTGTTCTCTTTAGCCAAAATTTTGCTATGTCAGATTGATCTAACAATGTCCCATGGAATTCTTCAGCTCCCCTCTTTCTAATCAAATCTGTTGGAGCTTTAGGAGCTGTCAATCTATCTAAAATCTGTACCAACCCTTGCATCAGCTCCGAGTTGTCCTGAACAGGACCAGCTCTCTCATCTTTATCTTATTCTTGCATCTGCGGATCAACATGAACTGGATTTACACTACCCGTAGTCTCCCCGACATTCTCACTCGGCTCGGACACCATCTATACTCTATAAAAAAAATAAAAAACAACATCTGCATTAGGCCACAACTTTAAACAGACTCTGACATTTAATCTATACTCTACATCTTATAGACCAGAACCTCTAACCTATGCTCTGATACCACTAAATGTAACACCCCCATACCCCCGGGAAGGAATATCGGAGCGCTAAGCGGACTCAAACACACACACACACACATGTACCGTAGCGGAAGCATTAACATTAAAAGATAAGAATACTTTGGGCCAAACAAAAAGTTCTTATGACATATATATATACTGTACATAATACAAAAGCTTTATATTTATTTCATGTTCATTTACGATACGTATACAAATACATTTAACATTTACATGTCAATACTATACTTCTTATATACATAATGATGTTACTCAAAATGTAAAAACTCTATTTAGAACAAAAAGTTCTTAAGCTAGCTCCTAGTGGCCTTGACCTGCAGATGTGCAGCCTCTGATCCAAACTTGAAAACCTACACGGATAAACACCCGTGCTAAGCGATAACGCTTAGTGGGGACAAACAGAAGCAAAAGACTTCTAACGAAGTCATAAAATATATCACATGCATATTGATAGTTATGTCATATATAAATAATCATGTACACAATCTGGTAAGCAAATACTATCATGTTCTAACTCAGTCTTAATGCAGAAATCCATATAGGGCAAACAACATTAGTAACATGTCATACTATAATCATATGCATTTACAAGTCTCTACTTCACCTCTTATACACTACAAAATATACGTTAGCCTGAATTTTCAACAATTGTGGATACGGGTACTTTACCTTAAATACTGATAAACAGTATCAAACTCTAGAGACCTAACTCAAAATGAATACTCTGGGTATTCGTCGTTGGACCAATTAAGGTCACTGTAGCAGCCGCACTCTAACCCTTTATAAGCATGCTTACCTATCCACTAATATGACACTTCAGGCTTGACTCAATAATTCAAAGTAGAATACCTAACACTGTTAGGTTCACAATTCATAATACTATCATGTCAATATTTACCAGCATAAAACTCTATTATAGTATAAAAGAAGAATAATCAAGTATAGACTATGCGCTAGAGAAAAGACATGCAAAGCAAGCTAAAAGAAAACATTTTTCAAAAACATAGAACTGGGCGAGAAGAGATTCACTGTCGCGATCGCGACAAGAAGTCACGCTCGTGATAGAAACCAAGTTCACTGTCGGGATCGCGACAATAAGTCGCGCTCGCGACAGAAGCTAAATTCCAAAAAGATTCTATATACTATATTCAAGTACAATACAACTACTCAAACATTATAAAACAATTGAGATCACATAGCATGTCATGTTCAACACTTGAAAATCATGTATACATTGAATTCTATTATTAAACTCTTATGCCATAGCATTCGATAAACCTAAACATGCATGGTATGGACCACGGAAACATTCTGGGGTACTACAGGTTCATTTCGGGAAGAAAAACATCTAAAAATATACAAATTAGTTGAGGGGAAAGGTGGGGAGTAGATTCATGTCAACTAGGGGCTCTAATTCAAGAAGAAACTCACTCTTATGACCCTCTCTGTCGCGTTCGAGACAGAAAGCTCCGTCAGGAACCTCCACAAGACTACTTCTCACCTCCAACTTGTATCATCTAAACCAATGTCTAACCGTCATTTTTAGGGAAAGTGTCCTACTTAACAATTGTTCCCTAGGAAGGTAAATTTTAAATGGGATAAGATTCAGGTCAATTGGACATCTATAACGTCATATATGGTCTAAACAATCCGAACCGTTCAAATGAACCGGCCAAAGTAGAGACACCTCTGTTTTAGCCAATTAAAAGGGTCTTAGAGCTAGAATTGGCCCAAGGTCATTTCTAAAACTTTTATAGGTATTTCCGTCATGATTCTAATGAATCAACAATCATTCAATTTACAGGTTTGGAACTCTAATTATGATGAAAAAACTTCACAGAGGTCAGATGCAAAATAAACAGAACTTGCCAAATCAAACTTTATCATTAACATACACACTCAATTGATCAATTTACATAATCAGAACATATATACCCATAAATCATAAGCACATACACACATATATCATGAAAACACTGCAAGCAATCAAAATGAACCAAAAGTTAAAACCACACACGATCCTGACCTCTAGGAGCTCAAACTCTGTTCTCTACTCGTTGGCGATCTTCTCCTTCCCTTTATTCAATTTCTTGTCCACAGTTTCAACAAAATCATACAAAGAAAATCCAAGGATTGAACCTTGTTTTTCACTTTAAATCAAAGACAAAAAGAAAAAGGAGGTCAGATCGGAAAACCAACCACACTTACCTTTAACACACTCTCTTCAACCCACCTAAGCGGTTCTCTCAAAGAGTAAAGCAAATGAAGAAGAAAAGGAAAAAGGAAATGGCAAGGCAAGAGGAGCACGGCCAAAAACCAAAGAAAAGCAAAAGACTAAATGCCAAAAGTAAAGAAAACCAAATAAAAACCCAAGGGCAGCCGGTCAAAGTTCATCCAAAACCCAATAAATGCCAACTAACCCTCATTAGTGCTACTAATCACTATAATTAATATATTCATTTACTTAAAAAAAAATCCAATGCCAAGTGTCACACTCCGTTGTAGCCATGTGTCAGCCTCCTACAATGCCACTTGTCACTCCCCTACGCCGCCATGTGTCTATAACACAACAAATAATCTAACTCCGCTAGGCTTCTCGTGAAGCATTCTGTCGTGCCCGCGACACTGTCGCGCTCGCGATAGAACCCACACTAGAGTCACACCCTCTTCTTTTTAAATCATATTAGTATAATCAAAACTTTATAATTTTAATATCTTGCAAACCCGCAAATTCACATCTAGATTCACTCTTTTACTTATCAAAATCGGCCAAAAACATTGCCAAAACTTCTAGGGCCAAATTGGGTTGTTACACATCAAATATCTCTACCTCTAAAATAGAATTCAAAGGCATTTCATCTCTCTTACCAATACTACCAGCCCTTTAACACTTATCACATTTAACGATAAACATTCTAGCATCATGAAACAAAGTAGGCGAATAGAAACCACATTCAAGCACTCTAGAAGCCGTCTTATTAGCACCATTATGACCCGAATATAAAGCAGAATAACAATGTGTCAAGATGTTCACATAATCCTCCTCACTCACACAGCGCGAACACACACCGACACCCGAATTGTTTTTTTTTAAATAATTATGATAAAAAATACTATCCTTTCAAAACACCCATTTTTATTTTAAAATATTTAAAATACTTTTTAAAATATTTTTATTTATTATTATTATTTTTTCAAAATCAAACTTGACAAGGAAACTATCACTTCCAACTTTCTTTTTGCCTAAAAACATGCATCTGATTTCATTATTTGCTAACACTGATTTGGGCTGTCTCGGGACCCAATTTCTACAGTTGCCCTCAATTTTGGGGAGGCTAGTGCATGGGTGCCTAGGTGAGCCAAAATTCAAAGAAAGGAAAGAGACACGTACCTGAGGCTGCCTCCTTTAGTTGCTTCCAGGAGAACAGTGTTGTGATTTGAAAGTTATCCTTCCAGATCGCACCGAGTCGCTGACAAGACTACAAAGTACGGTTATTCTAGAATATCACAGAGCCGTTAAATAGACTATAAAGTGATTGCACCGAGTCGCTGACAAGACTACAAAGTGCGGGTGTTGAAAATCACCGAGTCGTTAAATAGACTACAAAATGATTGCACTGAGTCGCTGACAAGACTACAAAGTGCAGGTGTTGAATATCATCGAGCCGTTAAATAGACTATAAAGTGATTGCACCGAGTCACTAATAAGACTATAAAGTGCAGGTGTTGAATATCACTGAGCCATTAAACAGACTACAAAGTTATTGCACCGAGCCGTTAAATAGACTATAAAGTGCAAGTGTTGAATATCATCGAACCGTTAAATAGACTACAAACTGATTGGACCGAGTTGCTGACATGACTACAAAGTGCAGGTTATATAAAAAAGATGTGTACCTATGGCAGTACATACGTGTTGGGGTCGATGTCAAACGGGTGCCCCGTGAAGGACAGTTGGTTGTTCCCTAGAGAAGGATTTGTGGAATATGAACATCTTCCCTTTAATTACATCGAGTCATTTTCCAAACTTCCAAAGTGCAGATATCATCTTCTTGCAAAGTTCAGATATCATCCTCTTAGAGATCCCTTACCGACTGTGATATACCAGATACTGATCCCTCTATCATCTCTAACCGGAGCCTCCTTATTGAAAAGACTTGTGTGCCTCTTAAGAGGGCTTTGTACTCGTAGGGAAACTTTGAAAATTTATGCTCACTGAGAGGCTTAAATGCTCACTGAGAGGCTTAGATTCTCACTGAGAGACTTTGATTTTGAGCCTTCAAAGAGGAAAATAGGTTTAAGCCTCCTCAGAGAAAAATTATATTTGAGCCTCTAGAGAGGAAATTAGATTTGAGCCTCCTCGGATGAAATTAGATTCGACCCTCCTCAGAGAAAAATTAGATTGGAGATTTTGTTACTTGCCTGCAGGCGGATAGGTTTCAATGTCTTTGACGTCTCTTAAAATGATATATTTTTTTGTTTTTTTGCAAATTTTTGGGATTTTCACATTTTGGATGTATTTGAATTTTTACAGTATGTTAGATTTTCAAGGCCTTGAAAATATCTTCTTCTTTTTTGTTTTTTGTGTTTTCATGTTTTGTTTATTTTTGTTGTTTTTGTTTGAGAATTTGTATTTTTTATACGTTTGAATTTGGATTTTTGTACACTTATTGTGTGATGTGTGTGAGCGTACATCTTATGATAGAGAAACTTACCTGATTGCCCCCGGCATGGTGTGCATGAATAGGCTTGTTCTTCTGGGTGTTCCCCCTCTATACAGACGCACCTGATTTTATGCCGAATATAGTGTCCGACAATGTTGAGCTGAACCTATCTCTTAGATCATCTTTGCGCATGAGGTCTATTCGGACCTTTCCCCCTAAGTCATGTACACAGTAACATATACAAAACATTGTGTGTGCGTATGGAATCATGTGTGTGAAATATACATACAAAACTATATACAGGAAACACATGCAAAGGATTAATGTACAAAAATTATGTGTATGCAACTATACGTGTAAAGGATTGAATGCACGTGATATGCTTATGATATGCATGCTATACATGTGCAAATAATTATGCGTTACATGTATGCAAAGATTATGTACACGGAATGTGCGTGAAGAATTGCATATGCAAAATATATACAAAGTTCAAGCATGTGTGAATGCATGTTGGGCATCATGAAAGGCTATGCACATGTAAAGTTATGCAGGGAGATATGCAAAAGATTATACATGCGAGATGCAAAAATGGATAAACCATATCCTAAGTGGTTAAGGGAATCACTGAGGGTACTACTCGTACTGTCTGATGCCCCCAATGATCTAGAAGAGTATCACCTTGGCTTAGGAATTCTGACCCATAGTCCTTTTAGTGAAAACTGTCCCGTGTGCATCTTTGCCCCCCGGTCAATGAGCATACACCTTTTGCCATTAGTTGTACAGTATCTTGCCCTCAGGACTCTAACTCAAGTTCTACATTATGCACTATCTGCCTGAAGGGTGGTCATTCGAGGTAATACCGCCTTATCTCTTCGAACATCGAAAGTCATTATTTTAAAGGTAGTGCGTCCCTTGAGGATTTTCACACTAGCTTTTCTTTGTGAGAAATGCGTCCCTTTGGGGATTTTCACAAGACCCTGTGCCTACACTCCAGTGGCTTTTATTTATTTTATTTTTTTAGTAGGAAAAACTGCCTATTTCCAGGTTTTCACCCTGCCCTTTGGCCTAACTTTTGCTTAGAGAGCCAATTACAATTTTCATCTCTAACGGCCTTTTTTTTTAAGGGTATGACTGCAAGAATAGTTGAAGCTACTATCAAAGCCCCCTTCTAGAGTAATCAGCAGTTATTTACTGAGGCACTTCCTTCCCAGACAGCGGTTGTATTCCTTTGCCTCTCCTGACGAATGTGTTGCTAGATTGGGTGAGGTGGCAGATGAGGATCAGGTTCTTTAAGGTGTGTTCCATTGTGTGGGCTTCATGAGACTACCTTTTACATTACTGGCCGTTGTACTCAAAAGTTTGGGGAGTCAAGATGCAGTAAGGCATCCTCTATCTTTCCAAAGTGGACCTTTATCTTCGGCTTTTACCTCTAGATACCATAGCCTCTGGGCAACCTGCCGGTGAAGACTATTATACTATCTATCGGGGATTTTTCTTTTACTCCCACTAATGCATTCAAGAGGTAGGTGCTTAGTCCCACAGTTGATAATAAGACCTATCAACTTAGGCATCTGGCAGATGAGAGCAGTAGTAAAGTATAGTTATTTAGATCAGGTGCATTCAGTAATGAATGATGTTTCTCTTTTTATAAATGAACTAGAAAATAATGAACACATGAGTTGAATTTATTTTGCAAAGATTGTGTACATTTCAGTATGATTTCTCAATGCACGATCATTATCTAACATATATTCAAAATGAAAAATTCATGTTTAATCTCAGAATGGATCTCATAAGTATCAAACTCCTATTTCCAATTAGTCCTTTCGTGTTTTCTTGATTGGAAATTTTCTCTCGAGCCTCTAATTTTTGCCCAGGATGCCTTTTTTCGCTTTTCACCCTGACGAGGCGCCCATTTTTAGCAAGGCCGCCTTTTTTCAGTTTTTGACCCGCAGGACTTTTATTCTCTTCTTTTGATTTTTAGTTTTTAGCCAATGGAACCTCTTAAGTTTGTAGATGTTGACTGGTTCCATAAACTCTTTCTCATCACTATCTATCAGAATCGCTGCCCCCTTGGATAGCAAACTTTTTAAGAATAAATGGACCTTCCCTCGTATGTCTGGAACACTCGATCTTATTTGCTTAAGGACTAAATCTCCCTCTTTTAGCGGTTGCCTTCTGTATTTTTTTGAACGACCAAGCAAGCCTTTTCTAGTAGATCTGGCTGTAATAATAGGCTCGCAATCTGTTCTTGTCTAGTATGTTTGGCTGTAGCAATCGTTGTTGGGCCCAATCGGCTTTTGGAATCTCTGCCTCCATAACTACCCTTAAAGACTTGAGTTCTATCTCAACCTACAGTACTGCTTCTATGCCATACACCAAAGAATAAGGTGTGGCTACTGTAGAGGTTCTGAAGGTGGTTTCCTAGCCCCAAAGTGCAAAAGGCAATTTCTCTGGCCAACACTTGTAGTTCTGAACCATTTTGGCCAAAATATTTTTGACGTTCTTATTGGCCGCCTCAACAGACCATTGGCTTGAGGGTGATATGGAGAGGATCTATGATACTCAATGCCATACTTCTGGAGCACCTTCTTAGCTTTAGCCATAAACTGCCTCCCGTCCTTGGACACAGCGTGGTACGGGAGACCACATCAACATATCAGATTCCTTTCGATGAACTTGTCCATATCCCGAGCGTTAACTTTCTTGAAGGACTCAGCTTCTACCCACTTGGTGAAGCAGGCGATAGCATCTATGATGAACCTATGTCCGTTAGAGACCATAGGGCACACTTCCCCTATGATGTCTATTCCCGAAGCTTAAGCAATTTGTATCCATTGTAAGTCCATAGAGTCCTTGTCTCATGATCCTTTTCGCCAGCATTTCATCTTCCATATGAGCTCTGCAGATTCCGGCATGAACTTCTTCCATGACCTTCTTAGCTTCTTTCTCGTCCACACATCGTAACTTTGCGTATCAGTCTTTTGGTCCTTTACGGTAGCCAAGAAGAAGGGAAAAGTATGGGTATGTGTAGATCAACGGGATTTGAACAAAGCTTACCCTAAAGATGACTCTCCTTTGCCCCATGTCAACAGTTTTTGATCATATCTATATATTAATTCTTTTCTTTTGTATACATTTTTTTTGTTTTTTTTTATAAGCTTTATTCAAATCTTGATAGTTTTTCGCTCTTCTCGACTATCGGGATGATACTGACCAACCAAGTCGGGTGTTGAAGTTCAATAAGAAATTTGGCCTTGCTTTTGCTTGTGGATCTCTTCTTTGGCCTTTTCTGCCCATTCTGGCCTGAGTCTTCTGAGCTTGCGCTTAACTGATCTGTGATCGAGGTATGTTGGAATGGTGTGCTCAGCGATTCCGCGATCAACTCCTAGCACGTCTTCATAGGTCCAGGCAAAGACTTTTTCATATTTTCTTAAATTTCTCTCAAGTTTTGATCTCTCTTTAGGAGTTATGTTAGATGCTATCAAGATTTCCTTTGGGTTTTCCAAAGTTCCGAGATTAAATGGCATAGCATCAATTGAATCAATGTAAAATATGAATGAGGCATGCTCGTGATTATACATTGTAAAATCATAAGAAATATCACATAAGTAAGCAAAAATGTTTATCTTATTAATGCAACTAGAATTAAAAATGTCATTATTAAGTAGTTCAAAAATAAAAAGAACATCTAAGTAGCTAATATCTTCCTCTGCTGCTGACACAAATTACTTGAAAATCTTCTAACACCTCAGACTCCCGTTTCTCTAGATGGTGCTCCCAAGATTAGTGATGTTATGGCCTTATAATTGCTTTATATCTTTCTCTTCTTCCTTGGACCCAAAATTTGATCAGCGTCAACCCATTTCTGTATGCACTTTCTTAGAGCATGATAGTAATCTATTTTATACCCTGTGTGTTGATGATACATACGATACTAGTTCGTTCTATGTCTTGGACTTCCTTGGCTCGTGGCTGGCCTTTGCGGCAGTGGTTGCAATTTTCCTTCTTTGGTGAAATGATCAAGATATCAAGATAATGGTTTGCCTGAGTTAGAATTAGAGTGCACATCTGTCTCAGTAACCAATGCTTCAACCCTCTCGTTACCATCATTCTCGTTATTGTTGCTAGAGCCCCCTTTAAGCTTTGCACCGCCATAGCCATAATTGGCGACAATTGCCTTCTTTGCTAAATTCTCTCCTTCTGCCTCAAATATCTTTAAGAGATTACCAATCTTTTAATCCCTTCAACTTGAGTGCCTCCTTCAAATATGTGCTGGCATTTCTGATAAATAGCCTAATTTGATCTACAGTATTGGGCTTTTACTTCATTTCCATGACCCTATGTCTCCACTTAGTGAGGTACTCATGAAAAGACTCTTCTGGCTTTTGACATAGCAATTCTAAATCCTTTAGGGTGACCTCCATTCTAGTATTGTAGTCATATTGTGCCAGAAATACATTTGTCAGCAAGTCCCAATCTTAATTCTTCGGTCCAATCTATGGTACCAGTCAACTGCATACCCCATCAAACTCAGGCAGAAATATTCTACCTTTTGCATCTTCGTCAGGGTTGTTCCCTTCATTACTAGGGAGTATTGCTTCACGTGAGCCATGGGGTCTGAGTGCCTTCAAATTTAGGAATGTCAGTCATCTCGAAGTTCTAGGGAATTAGATCTTTGCCATCCAGCCCCTTATCTTAAGGACTTATACCTCTTCCCACTACCAGCAAGCGGATCATAGCTTCAAACTTCTCATCCATCTTTCTCCACATCATCTCTTCAAGCTCAAGTGCCTTCCCCCTTATCATGGCTAGTTCTTTGTTTTCTTCCACTACAAAGTCATCTTCATGCCCATGAGCCTCGCCTCTTCTTTGCCTTGCAAGCATCGCAGCTGGTGGGCATACTACTGTAGAGGGATTCTCCCGAATATCCTCCTGCTCATTTTGTCCTACAGGGGGAACGACTGGGTTTGGCCTGGCAGGGGCTACCATAGCTACTGGTAGATTGCCCATCATGGCCATCATCCTATTTTCAAACTCCTCTAGCCTCCTACCAACTTCTTCAACAATCATAGCTCGGGTTGCATCTGCCTCTCTCGGTGAATTGGCCATTTCCAAATATTTGAGTTTCTATTAACTGCCTTTGGTCCTAATCCTGGCTATTCAGACAAAAGTCCTCTAATTAGTTGACTGTTGAAAACCCAAAACCACTTAGGCATATGATCTATGATGGTTGAAATATAAGGGATTAGGATGATACATGCAATGCATGGAAAAAATTATGTACAAGATAATATGTACATGTGAAAATTATATGCACAACAATAGAATGTACACACACAAAATGAAATGCATATGCTTTTTTATTTTTCATTTTTATTCTTATTATTTTTTTTACATGCATGAATGACATGCAATGCATGAGCATGTTGTGCAACATTCACAACCACATGTAAGCAAGTAAATCCTTCTAACCTTATCACTCGCACACACGAGGTCGTGCAGTCTCTTTCCTAGGTGGGCTTAGCCCATGGGTCAGCAGGGAACCCAATGGATGCATATAGTGCACGATAGAAAATCGACAGCATAACCTCTCTTATCAAATGTACATACGTATGGTTTTTTATCATTGTGCATTTAGGCAGTCCGAATAAATCGACAGGGACCTATCGGGGCATGAAAGCCTTTGATTTAGGTGACTAACCAATCTATTCGGATTTGTCCAATACGTAATTATCCACACAGCAAGCATAGTATTATGGTTCATACCACCTAGGGAAAGTATCTATTGCCATTACATGAGCTTTGGTCAAAGGTGGTGATATTTTAGGGCTACCTAAGCATGGTCCCTGCTAACAGGTCTAGCTCATCACGACCATAATGATCGATTAGGTCTCCATTTGATATACCATAAGGTATGTGGCTTGGGCTGGTGATTATCCCTAACACTTTCCCACATTGAGTGAACGTAGGGTTGTGCATCGGGAACACATCAGGGTTAAGAAGATGGACCAAACTAGTATAGTTCTAAGGCTCTAGCATGGATGCAATGCAATTTTTTGAAAAGAAGTAGAATTTTAATTTATAAAATTATATTATTAACCAAGACAGTTTTGGAGCAAAGTTTTTAGATCCCCAGCGGAGTCACCACTGTGATGCGCGTCGGACCCGACCAGTTCTCGAGATATCCGCTTTTAGGGCCCGAGTGTGTTTGCATCTTTTAATCTTGGGCAATCATGAGATATTTTGGACACCTTCTTCCAACAGAACACTGAAAAGATCATCTAATTCCATGAAACCTTTAGGCACCTTTGAGGTATTTTGGAGTCGCCACCCAATTTATAAGAAATTAGTTCGTCTAATCTCGGGGGTCTAAACCAGAGAAAGATTCGGAACTTTACTCTTATTAATGCCTTGTTTAATTATAACTGGATTTTTAATTTTAAATTTCTATCTCTCTTCTCACACGGTCATGCATTAAAAAAATAAAGCGCAAATCAAACACGAAAGAAAGCAGTAAAGAAAGTGGTAAAATAAAGCAAGCCACAATAAATCAAAGAAAGATAAAATTGGGACAAAATACAATCCACCAAATAAAAAGGGTATTAAAATTTGGGACAAAAAATACAATCCCCCAAATAAAATCAAGTAAAACATAAATAAATAAATAAATCAAATGAATAAATAAATAAACATTCATAAATCGGGACATTATTTAGGATAGGAACATTGGTTCCTTCATTTTCACTTAGAAAGTCGAAGAGTTGTTTTTATGCATTATTAGGAAAATCGGGATGAGTGATCGCATTTTAAGAAGTTAACTCTTCTTTTTAAAAGTGAGTTTTTATGGGTTAAGATTAGGACATTGGTCCCATTTTATTAGAAAAAACTCAATTTATTAATATAAAACTTTTATGCGATTTTTTTAATTAACGTGCATAAAAATAAATAAATTTATTACATATTACATAATAAAAACAAATAACATCAAAATAATGAAAAATAATAAAAAATACTAAGATATGCCAAATCCCACCAAAATGGTGTCTTCAAGTCTCCATGGGCTCACACTTGCCATTGAAAAAACTCACACATAAAAATAAGTATTGAAATAAAAAAAAAAGCACAAATAAAAGTGATGTTACTAATGAAAATGAATTTAAGCATATAACTTATGAAAATGAATTAAAATAAATAAAATAAAATGCATTATGAGTGACAAACTAATTAAATGATATGATAACATAAATAACTTAACATATTAACAATGCAACATACATAAAAACATACATGATAATAATAATAATAATAATAATAATAATAATAATAACAACAACAACAACAACAACAACAAATAATAATATTAAAATAATAGTAAACAGGAATAACAATAATAATAATAAAAAAAATAAAAATAAAAATAAAAAAAGATGACCAATCAAATAAATAAATAAGAATAACAATAAGAATAACAATAATAATAATAATAATAATAATAGTAGTAGTAGTAGTAGTAGTAGTAGTAGTAGTAGTAATTATAATAGCAAAAGTAATAGTAATTATAATAAAAATAAAAAAAATGAGAAGATGAACAATCAAGTAAGCAAAAACAAATAAAATAAATAAAACATATCAAAATATATTAAGTCTATGAACAAAATCACACCAAAAATAAAAGCAATAATAGATTTAAAAATCTACATGCTTGCTAATTAATTATAAATAAAAAAATAATTGTAAAAAAATCAAATCAAGCGCAAAATGTTTACTCTCAGATTTTGATTTGAGGAATGAAGATAGATGATCAGTTTTTTTGTCTTGATTTTGCAAAAAATAAGATTAGAAAATAAAATATAGGAGAAAATTTTTATCCCAAGAACAAAAAATTAATTTCTTTGTCTCAAGGAAAAATTGTTAAAAAAGAAGAAAAAAATTTCCAAGAACAAATAATTGTTTCCTTAGTCTCAAGAATTAATTTAGAAAATTAAATTAGAATATTTGGAGAATTTGTTCTTGAAGATGAAGAAGAAAAATTTTCTGAAGAAAAATCTCCCCTTTTTTCCCTAAAAAAATCCATTTTATACCCCAAAAAACAGATTTAATGAAGAAATTAAATTAATTTAATTCCCATTAAACACAAAAAAACTGAAAAATTTCAAAGGTTTAGAGAAAAAATGATTTTAAAATTAAATTCTACCAAAAATTGGAAAAAATGCCATAAATTGGCTAAAAAATGCCCAAAAGGGCTACTGGGGGAACACTGGGTGCAGAGGGGCGTCTAGGCACACGGAGAGGGCGCGCGTGTCGCTCGTATGTAGCGATGCCCAGTGCGCGGGCGCGCGCAATGCCCTACTCGTCGCCCAACGTGCGGGCGCGTGCAGGCAAGCGACGCAACGCGCTGTCGAGGTGCGTTAGGCGCTGCTACGGGCGCGCTGGGCACTACCGCGGGTGCGCCAATACACGCCGACACCCGAATTTTTTTTTTAAATAATTATGACAAAAATATTATCCTTTCAAAACACCCCTTTTTATTTTAAATTATTTAAAATATTTTTTAAAATATTTTTATTTGTTATTATTTTTTTTCAAAAGCAAATTTGACAAGAAAACTATCACTTACAACTTTCTTTTTACCTATAAACAAGCATCTGATTTCATAATTGGGTAATCCTGATCTGGGCTGCCTCGGGACCCGATTTCTACAGCTAGTCTAGGGTCATGCAACGCTTTATTGATTTCCAACTTAAAAGAGAGTGCCTTATGTTTTCTTGCCATGATGTATACGTGAGAAGAGAGATAAAATGATTAATCTAAGGCTCAAATAAACTCGTTATTAACTAGGGTTATAAGTAAGAGTGAGGTTCTGAATCCATCTCTCGACTTGGCCTCATAAGGTCAGACCACCATTTCTTAATATTCTATTGGATGGTAACTCCACATTACCTACCTTGTGATACCTAAAGATGCATCTCAAGTTCAATTACCAACAATGAGAAAAGAGTACCCCAAAATGCTATCTTATACCTTTTGAAGGATCGAGGCTCAGCGAATTGGGTCGATCACTTTGACCATTGCGAAGCGATTAGACTTGAAGGGTGAGAGACCTTTGCCTAGCCATCTCTAAAAATGGGACAAATTTAGATAAAATAATCTTGTTCCACAAATCCGCCAAGGACGCGCATCACAATGGCAACTGCACTAGGATATTATGAGACTTTTCTTTGAAAGTACCTTTAATTAATAGTTTGTATATAGTGTAGACACCGGGTTCCAAGGTAACCCAAATTAAGATTACCGAATGATGAAGTTAGATGCTTATTTATAGACAAAAAGAAACTTGGAAGTGATAGTTTTCTTATCAAATTTGATTTCTTTAAATAAATAAAAAATATTTTAAGAATTTAAAAAAGAGGTTAGAAATTATAGTGTTCTAATTAAGATTGTTTAAAAACAAAAGATTCAGCCAGTTGCGGCCACGGGCGCGCGAGGGCAGGCACCCCCTGCGCTCAGGCAGGCCGGAGCGCGCAGTGCGCGCGAGGGGCGGCCTGGCCTATCTAACGCCCTTAGGGCTATTTTTTGGCCAAATTTATTATTTTGAGGCCTTTTCTAATTTTTTTTTTGGGTAAAATTCTTCATTTTTTTTGTGTTTAAGGGGAATTAAGTAAATTTAATTTTCTTCTAAAAATCTGATTTTATTTTGGAGATATAAATGGGTTTTGGAGAGAGAATTTAGTGGATATTTTTAGGCAAAAAATTGTTTCTCTTCTTCTTCTTCAAGGGCATTTTTTTCTAAGATTCTAAGTGAATTTTTTAAAGATAATTCTTGAGACAAAAAAATCAATTCTTTTGTTCTTAAGAATTTTTTTCTTTTTTAATAATTTTTTCTTGAGACAAAAAAAATAATTTTTTGTTTTTGAGATAAATTTTCTTCTAAGAATTTTATTTTTTTAATCTTATTTTTGTAAATTAAGACAAGAAAATTATCATTTGCCTTCATTTTTCAAATCCAAATCTGAAAGTAAGTATTCTGGATCCAATTTTGAATTCCATTTTTGTTAATATTTTTGTTTATAATCAATTAGTAATCATGTAAATTTTTTTAGATCTATTATTGTTTTTTTTTTTGTGTGATTTTGTTCAAAGATTTAACATGGTTTATTTATTTTATTTCTTTTCCTCTTACTTACTTGATTGTTCATCTTCTTTTTTATTATTATTGTTATTATTATTATTATTTACTATTAGTATTATTGTTATTGTTGTTTAATGTTAATATTATTATTACTGTTGTTGTTGTTGTTATTATTATTATTATTATTATTATTATTATTATTATTATTATTATTATTATTATTATTATTACTACTTGTTTATTACTTGTTTATTATTATTATTATTATTATTATTATTATTATTATTATTATTATTATTATTTATGTTTTTATGTATGTTGAATTATTGATAAGTTATTTATTTCATTTTGTCATTTAATTAGTTTGTCACTCATAATGCATTTTATTTTATTTTTTTAATTCATATTTATTAATTTATGTGTTGTTTACTAACATTACTTTTATTTGTTTTTTTATTTCAATACTTTTTTTGTGAGAATTTTCAATACCAAATGGGAGCTCATGGAGATTTGAAGACGCCATTGTGATTGGATTTTTTTCACTTTTAGCATTTTTTTTCTTATTTCGCTTTTATTTGTTTTTATTATGTAACATGTAATAGATTTAGTTTATTTTATGCACGTTAACTAAAAATCACAAAAAAGTTTTATATTAATAAATTGGGTTTTTTTTCCTAATAAAATGGAATCAATGTCATAATTTCAACCAGTAAAGCTCACTTTTAAAAGGAAGAGTTCATTTTCTCAAAATGGGATCATTCATCCCGATTTTCCTAATGATGCATAAAAATAACTCTTAGATTTTCTAAAGTGAACATGAAGGAACCAATGTTCCTACCCTAAATAAATATCCTAATTTATGAATGTTTATTTATTCATTTGATTTTATTATTTATGTTTTGTTTGATTTTATTTGGGGGATTGTATTTTTTGTCCCAGATTTTAATACGTTTTATTTTTGGGGATTGTATTTTGTCCCAATTTTATCTTTCTTTTATTTTTTGTGGTTTGCTTTATTTTACCACTTTTTTTACTACTTTCTTTCGGTGCTTGATTTGTACTTTATTTTTAATGCATGACCACGTGAGGAGAGGGATGGAATTTTAAAATTTTAAACCCATTTATAATTAACCAAGGTATTAATAAGAGTAAAGTTCCGAATCCTTCTCTGGTTTAGACCCCGAAGTTAAACAAACTTTCCCAATTTCTTGTAAATTGGGTGGCGACTCCAAAATACCTCAAAGGTGCCAAAAGGTTTCATGGGATTAGATGAACTTCCCCAATGTTCTATTGGGTAAGGATTCCAAAATATCTCATGTTGCCCAAGATCAAAAGATACGAACCCTCTCTGGCCCTAAAAGCGGGCACCCCAAGAAGCTGTCGGATCCGGCACGCATCACAGTGGCGACTCCACTGGGAACTTTGAAACTTTCCTCCGAAACTGTCTTGGTTAATAATATAATTGGATTTTTTATAAATTAAAATTCTATATATTTTCAAAAAATTGAATTGCATCATGCTAGAGCCTTAGAATTATGCTAGTTTAGTCCATTTCTTAACCTCTGTACGTTCCCGAAGCACGACCCTGCGTTCACTCAATATAGGGAAGTATTAGGGATAATCACCAGCCCAAGCCTCGTACCTTATGGTATATTAAATGGAGACCCAATGGATCATTATGCTCGTGGTGAGCTAGACCCGTTGATAGGGACCATGCTTGGGTAGCCCTAAAGTATTATCGCCTTTGAGCAAACCTCATATAATGGCAATAGATACTTCCACTAGGTAAAATATACCGTAATACCGTGCTTGCTATGTGGGCCATCATATATTGGACAAAATTAAATAAATTAAATGGTCTCTTATTAAAGGCTTTCATGCCCTGGTGGGCCCATTTTAATTTAATTGAAGTGTTTAAATACATAATGGCCAAGACCTATACATATGTATATTAAGCAAGAGGTATTATGCTATCGATTTTTCGTCGTACACCCTTACGCGTCTAATGGGTTCCCTGTTAACCCTTGGATAAAGCCTACCTAGGAAAGAGACCGCAATACCTCATGTGGGGGAGAGATAAAGTTGGAAGGATCTATCTACTTGCATGTGTTTCTATATACTACATCAGCACGGCCATGTATTGCATTTTGATCATGCATCATCCTAACAAGGTGTATTCTGTAGCCATTATAGATTCATTCAGGTGGTTTAGAGGTCCCGACGGTCGGCTAAGAAGGATTCCACTCTTTGGACTACCGAAACTAGTGTCAGATTGGAGTTCAGATTCGCTCTCAAAAGGTAGTGAGATATTTTCTTCAGAATCATCAGCAGAGACAAGTATGGCTAACCTGTCAGGTGAGTCTAATGCAACCCATGCAATGATTGCAGAAGAGGTGGGTAGGAGAATGGAAGAATTTGAGGCCAGAATGATGGCAATGAAGCAAAATCTTGTTGCCACTTGCTGGGCAGCAACTCGCTGCTCCAGCTTGGGGGCAAGATGACCTAGGGCCTGTTAGAGAGGATCCCCTTGTCGTAGTAGACCCACCTAAAGTTGAGCCCAGAGTGCCAGCACCTGTAGAGCGCAAAAAAGCTCCTAGGCCTGAAAGTGACTTGGAGGAAGAGCAAGAAGAGTTAGTAGTAATAAAGGGGAAGTTGCCCAAGCCGGAGGAGGCAATGTGGAGGAAAATGGAGGAGAGCTTCGAAGCTATGACTTGACAGTGGAAAGAGGCATAAATCCAAAAGACCAGGAGTTAGATGGCAAAGATCTAGTTCCACAGAATTTTAAGATGCCTGACATGCCAAATTTTGACGGCACCTTAGACCCAACAACACATGTGAAGAAGTACTCATTAGTGATGAAGGGTACAATACTGACAAAAAGGCAGAAGATAGAATATTTTTGCTTGACCTTGATGGGTCCTGCGATAGGCTAGTATTATGGACTCAATAGAAGGACTAAAGAGGATTGGGATCTATTGATAGAGGACTTCCTCAGGTAGTATGACTGCAGCACGAGGATGGAGGTAACTTTGAAAGACTTAGAGCTGCTACAATAGAAATCAGGGGAGTCATTCCATGAATACCTGACCCGATGGAGAAACCGGGTAATGGAAATAAAGAGAAAGTCAGACACTTCGAACCAGATTATGTTGTTTATCAGAAATGCCAGCCCATATCTGAAAGATGGGTCAAAGATAAAGGGGCTAAAGACTAGGAGTCCCTGAAAGACATAGCCATAGAAGCTGAAGGAGAATACCTGGCAAGGAAGGCCAGCAGTGATAATTATGTCCGAAGAAATTACGGCAATCAGGCGGCAGGAAAGTCAGCAGGGGCCGACAATAGGAATTGAGCTGGAAACATGGTGGATATAGTGGCTACCGAAGCAGACCAAAGGCATTTCTCCAACCTAGGCAGGTCATTATCTTGGGTACTTAAAAGGTTGATGAAAGAAGGTAAGCTACAACCAATGCTTGCTAAGCCCTCCAGAAGTCAAGGACATCTCGATCATCGAGCGAATCTGTATTGTGCTTACCATCGGCGTATTCGGCATGACACTGATGAATGTCAAACTCTGAAGAACCACACTCAGGACCTCATTGATAGCAAACCGATTACTGATCCAGAGCACCGCAAGAAGTAGGAGAGAAAACCTTTTAATAGATGTGCTTTTTATCTCGAGATCCTGTTGGCATCTAATATCATTCCCGAAGTGAGATAAATTTGAGAGATGAAAAAAAAAAGAAAAAATAGAAAAATGAGAGAATAAAAAAAATGCCTTTGCCTGGACCTGGAATGACATGTTAAACTCACTTCAATTTGCTAGCCTAATAGCAATTGAAGTGTCAAAAGCCATTCCCTTGCCTCCTTAACATCTGGGATGCATAAAACGCAACCAAACGAGACCAAGCTCTAATAAATAAGGGGGTTGCCTCAGAAGCTGAATTATCAAATTCAAGACGGACGAAGCTTTGGGCCTTCACAGAAAAAACAAAAGAAAGGAAGAGAAAGAAAAACAAAAGAAAAAAATGAAAAAAAAAAAAGAAAAACAAAAAAGAAAAGTAAAAAAACCACAGTATTGACCTAAGCCATCTGAGGCCAACCTGCAACCCCATCTCAACCATGGAGAGCTAACTTAGAAATCGAGCACCAAAGCCAACCAAGAACGAGGTATGAGCTTTTACAGTCAATGTCCACACGGGGAGCTCACTATCTGCAACAGTTTGCACAAAAGTTAAGGTAAAGCCTTATCAGAAAGAACAGTTGTCCCAGTTAATAATGATGAAAGAAAGTTCAAAGGGGTCAATACGTCCTATGGCAAAGGCATACAAAAAAAAAACAAAAAAACAAAAAAAATAAAGAAAAAAAAAAGGAGCCCCACAGGTTGACTACCAAAAAAGGCGACCTTACTAAAATTGGGCACCCCGTCAAGGTGAAAACTGAAAAAAGGCATCTTGGGCAAAAATTAGGGGAAAAGAGAAAATGTTCAATCATGAAAACCTGAGAGGACTGATTGATAACAGGAGTTTGATATTTTTAGGATCCATCTCGAGATTAGGTGGGTTTTGTATTTTTGAGATTAATGTCAAATGATGATCATTTGTGATGAAATCGGAGTGGAACATATGCATTTACGCAATAATATATTAATGTAAGCAGAGCACTTCATATCGCATGCTCAAAATGGTTTAAGTTCCAACATAAAAAGTAGCGCATTATTTCTTCTTCGCATATGCACAATTTACTATGTATGGCCTCCATTGCTATCGTCATCCCGATGCTTCAGCAGAGTGGCCCCATTATCGGCTTCGAGCTATTTTATTCTCTTCAAAAAAAATTTTAAAAAAGAAAGTCAATTGGCTTTCTAAGCAAAATTTAGGCCAAAGGGTAGGGTAAAAACCTGAAAACAGGCAATCTGCCCTATAAAAGATAAAGTGAATAAGAGCCGCTGGAATGGGTTGGGTCCATTCTAGGCAAAAGTTAGGCACAGAGTTATGTGAAAATCCCCAAAGGGACGCATTTCATACAAAAAAAAGCTAGTGTGAAAATCCACAAGGGATGCACTACCTTTAAAACAATGACTTCCGATGCCTGGAGCGATAAAGCGGTATTACTTCGTATGATCTCTCTTCAGGCAGATAATGCATTCAGGACATAAGTCAGAATCCTGGGGGCAAAGTGCTGTATGGCGCATAATAAAAGGGGCATGCTTATTGACTGCGGGGCAAAGATGCACACCGGACAGGTCACTCAGAAAAAGTTATGGGTCAGAGTCCCTAAAGCCAAGATGACACTATTCTAGATCCTTGGAGGCACAATGCGAGTAGCCAAGCCATATCCTCAATGGCCCTTAACCACCTAGGACATGGTCTATCCATTTTTGCATGCATTCTATACAATTCTTTAGCAAACATCTGCATATGACCTTTTACAAATGCATGCACAATCTATTGTATATATTCCTGTGCACACAGCTTTCCAAATGAAGGCCACACTCACAAAAGCTGGTCAAGGATAGCTTTAGCTCAACATTAGCACTCACCTGTGCTGGATTACTAGGTCAAGATAAAGTCTACACAGGTTCAAATCCTTCAAAGTGCTCTGAAAAGGAAAATTTCCAAGTCCATTAAAAAGATAAATATCCAAGTCCTCTTAAGAGGCAAATATCCAAGTCCTCTTAAGAGGCAAATCATCCAAAGTCCTCTTAAGAGGCATACAGATCGTTTCAACGAGAAGGCACCACCGAATAGCTCTTTATCAACTCAATCTAGGAGGATGACCTTGTGCTTTATAAGTCTGGAGCGGACTCGGCGCATCGCCATTTGAGCATGGCACTCCGTACTTTGTAAGTCTAGAGCAAACTCGGTGCAGTTTAGAAGAACAACCCCGCATTTTGAAAGTCCGAAGCAGACTCGGTGCATCTCCATTTAAGGATGACACTCTGCACTTTGTAAGTCTAGAGCAGACTCGGTGCAGTTCAGAAGAACAACCACGCGTTTTGTAAGTCCAGAGTGAACTCGGCGCATCGCCATTTGAGATGGCACTCCTCACTTTGTAAGTCTAGAGCAGACTCAGTGCAGTTCAGAAGAACAATCCTTATTTTGTAAGTTTAGAGCGGACTCAGCGCATCGCCATTTGAGGATGGCACTCCGCACTTTGTAAGTCTGGAGCAGACTCGGTGCAGTTCAAGAGAATAATTCTCGCATTTTGTAAGTCTGGAGCAGACTCGACGCATTGCCATTTGAGGATAGCACCCGCATTTTGTAAGTCTGGAGCAGACTCAGTGCAATTCAGAAGAACAACCCTGCATTTTGTAAGTCTGGAGCAGACTCGGTGCAATTTAGAAGAACAACCCCGCATTTTGTAAGTCTGGAGCGGACTCGGCACATCGCCATTTGAGGATGGCACCCGCACTTTGTAAGTCTAGAGCAGACTCGGTGCAGTTCGGGAGAACAACCCTGGCACTTTGTAAGTTTGGAGCAAACTCGGTGCCTCGCCATTTGTGGATGGTACCCACACTTCGAGAGTCTTAAGAGGACTCGGTGCAGCCAGGAAGGATGGCACCCACACTTTGTAAGTCTGGAGCAGACTCGGTGCAGTTCGGAAGAACAACCTCGACACTTTGTAAGTTTGGAGCAAACTCGGTGCCTCGCCATTTGTGGATGGTACCCACGCGTCGGGAGTCTTAAGAAGACTCGGTGCAACTCGGAAGGAAGACAATCACCCCACAGTCTAGATGGTGACTTAAAGAGATGATTTTCTTCTCATAGCAGCAGAAAGGTAGCCGCCTCAGGTACGCGCTTCTTTCCTTTCTCTGAATTTTGGCTCACCTAGGCACCCATACACTAGCCTCCCAAAAATTGGAGGTAACTCTAGACACCGGGTCCCGAGACAGCCCAGATCAGGATTACCCAATGATGAAGTTAGATGCCTATTTATAAGCAAAAAAAGAGTTAGAAGTGGTAGTTTCCTTGTCAAATTTATTTTTTTTTAAATAAATAAAAAATATTTTAAAAATTTAAAAAAGAGGTTGGAAATTATAATGTTCTAGTTAAGATTATTTAAAAAAAAAAAGATTCGGCCAGTTGAGGTCGCAGGCGTACGATGGCAGGCGCCCCTCGCACGCAGGCAGGCCGGAGCGTGCAGCACGCGTGCTCCCTCGTCTGTCTGACGCCCCTGGGGCTGTTTTTTGGCCAAATTTAATATTTTGAGGCCTTTTCTCATTTTTTTTGGGGAATTTATTTTTAAAACATTTTTTCTTCTTTGGACCTTTAAAATTCTTCAGTTTTTAGTGTTTAAGGGGAATTAAATTAATTTAATTTTCTTCTAAAAATCTAATTTTATTTTGGAGATATAAAATGGTTTTGGAGAGAGAATTTGGTGGATTTTTTTTTGGCAAAAAATTGTTTCTCTTCTTCTTTTTCAAGGGCATTTTTTTCTAAGTTTTTAAGTGAATATTTATAAGAGAATTCTTGAGACAAAAAGATCAATTCTTTTGTTCTTAAGAATTTTCTTCTTTTTTAATAATTTTTTCTTGAGACAAAAAAATTAATTTTTTGTTTTTGAGAAAAATATTTTCTTTTAAAAATTTTATTTTTCTAATCTTGTTTTTGCAAATTAAGACAAGAAAATTATCATTTGTCTTCATTAATCAAATCCAAATCTGAGGGTAAGTATTATGGGTTCAATTTTGAATTTCATTTTTGTTAATATTTTGTTTATAATCAATTATTAATCATGTAGATTTTTTTAGAGCTATTATTGTTTTTTTTTGTGTAATTTTGTTCATAGATTAACATTCTTTAACATGATTTATTTATTTTATTTCTTTTCCTCTTACTTGATTATTCATCTTCTTTTTTATTATTATTATTATTTACTATTAGTATTATTGTTTTTATTGTTTATTGTTAATATTATTATTAATGTTGTTGTTGTTGTTGTTATTATTATTATTATTATTATTATTATTATTATTATTATTATTATTATTACTTGTTTATTATTTGTTTATTATTATTATTGTTATTGTTATTGTTATTATTTATGTTTTTATGTATGATGAATTAATGATAAGTTATTTATTTCATTATGTCATTTAATTAGTTTGTCACTCATAATGTATTTTATTTTATTTATTTTAATTCATATTTATTATTTTATGTGCTATTTACTAACATTATTTTTATTTGTGTTTTTATTTCAATACTTTTTTTGTGAGCATTTTCTATACCAAATGGGAGCCCATGGAGATTTAAAGACGCCATTGTGATTGGATTTTTTCACTTTTATTATTTTTTTTCTCATTTCGCTTTTATTTGTTTTTATTCTGTAACATGTAATAGGTTTAGTTTATTTTATGCACGTTAACTAAAAATCACAAAAAAAATTTATATTAATAAATTGGATTTTTTTCTAATAAAATTGGACCAATATCCTAATTTCAACCAATAAAGCTCACTTTTAAAAAGAATAGTTAATTTTCTCAAAATGGGATAATTCATCCCAATTTTCCTAATGATGCATAAAAACAACTCTTCGATTTTCTAAAGTGAACATGAAAGAACCAATGTTCCTATCCTAAATAAATATCCCGATTTATGAATGCTTATTTATTCATTTGATTTTATTATTTACATTTTGTTTGATTTTATTTGGGGGATTGTATTTTTTGTCATTGTATTTTGTCCCAATCTTATCTCTCTTTTATTTTTTGTGGTTTGCTTTATTTTACCGCTTTCTTTACCGCTTTACTGCTTTCTTTCAGTGCTTGATTTGCGCTTTAATTTTAATGCATGACCGCGTGAGGAGAGGGATGAAATTTTAAAATTAAAAATCCATTTATAATTAAACAAGACATTAATCAGAGTAAAGTTCTGAATCCTTCTCTGGTTTAGACCCCAAAGTTAGACGAACTTTCCCAAATTCTTGTAAATTGGGTGGCGACTCCAAAATACCTCAAAGGTGTCAAAAGGTTTCATGGGATTAGATGAACTTTCCCAATGTTCTATTGGGTAAGGATTCCAAAATATCTCATGTTCCCCAATATCAAAAGATGCTAACCCTATCGGGCCCTAAAAGCGGGCATCCCGAGAAGCGGTCGGGTCCGACACGCGTCACACATAGGTCTTGGATTACGAACTTTTATATTTCTTTGAAATTTTCATTAGAATTATGCCATGGCCATAGAATACATTAGGCATCCCTCTTTTACCTTGATGCATTCTCAAAGCACACACCTATCTTCATTTTTTCTGGGGGCATGTTAGAGATAATCATTGGTCCAAACCTCATGCCGTATGGTATATCAAATGGTGACCCAAATGGTCATTATGCTCGTGATGGGCTAGATCGTTTGGTAGGTATCATGCTTCAATAGCCTTAAAGTTATATACCTTGACTAAAGCCCATGTAATGGCATAGATGCTTTTATTAAGTTAGCTGATAAGCTCCATAATAATGTATATTGTGTGTGATGCGGGCCTTGGTTTGTTAAGCATTCAAACATATTAGGATGTTTATCCTAAGCCCATTAGGCCTTTTTATAATTAGGATGGGCTTGTGTATGCATCCTGGTTCGGTTGAACCTTCCTAAACAAAGTTGGGCATTTTTATATATATGCCTTTAATAAAAAAAAATGTTATGCCGTCGAATTTTCACCATGCACTATACGTGTCTACTGGGTCCCATGTTAACTTGTAGATCAAGCCCACCTAGGATAGAGACTACTTGACCAAATGTGTGGGAGTAAAAGGTTGGGAGGACTTATATGTGGTCCTCATTGTTGCATCACACGATCATGCATATGCATCACCATCATACAGCATTTTAATAATTTTTTTTTGCAGCAACTATAGATTAATCATCTCCAAGGTGGTTCAGGGGTCCAATTGATATAAGGAAATGCAGTTTGGTTTAACCAATTTAGGCAAATATGGTAGATCTTATTACACCTCTAACTTCAATTGGCCTTAAGAATTTGGATAAGCAGTTTGACGATTTTGATAGGAAGGTGATGGCAATGGTTGTGCATTTGTTTGCTAATTTAGCTACCAGTTCTAGTATGCCGCCTATGGTACCAGCTGCCACTATAGTGAATCCTAAGGAGACTTTTACTATTACCCTGGCTGTACCTCAACCAGCTGCTAGCAGTAGGGAAGTGGGTAAAAAAGCCATGTTAGTTGATCACAAAAATAATAAAGATGATATCCAGATGATACCGAGTTAAACTTTATAGATAGTAAGGTGGATAAGTCATTTAGGTCTCAAACTGCAAGAAGAAAGGTGCCCAAGGTAAAGGACTTTGTAGTCAAGAAGTTGGGAGCCAAGCTCGAGGTAATTGCTAAGGTAATCTCCTTTAGTAAGGGTGTAAAGCCCCAACTTGTAACTAGTCGTATTGCATATTCTTAAGGAACCAGAGTGGTCTAAGTTGTGAAATTGGTGAAGTAAGTGTGTTAAGGACTTAACCGGTTTAATTGAAAAATTCAAGAAGGACTTAATTGCATAAATGAAATAAGTTAAGTGGCTAAATGGATATTTTTATGATTAAGTGTTAATGATGGATTAATTAAATTGAGTGAGTGATTAATTAAGTTAAGTGAGTGTGAGTGGAAAACAAGTGTCATGTGGAAGTTAAGCCAACATTATAGTTGCATGAATATATAAATAGAGTGAAGAGGTGGAGTTTGGCTTTCCCCACCTAGCTTTAGCTGACCACTTAAGGAGAGAAAGAAATCTGCAATTTTTCATCTTCATCTTCTTAATTTTTGTACACAAATCTTCTATTAAAGTGTTGTTCAAGTGTACTTCAAATTAGTTAAGTTGTGTTAGTGTTCTTGCAAGTTTAAGGTAAGAATTTTGATAAAGTTTTCTTCCTCTTCTCATCATGGTTTGATTTGAGATTTTAATTTCTAAATTCAATTCTCAAAAATTGGAAATAATTTGTAGAGGAGAAGGCTTGTCCATCTAAAGAAAATGAGAAAGTGGGTGAAGGTAGCACAAAGTAAATCAAGTAGGAGCAAAGGAGAAAGAGGTTTGGGAATTTATATGTTTTGATTATGTGAATGATGAATTGCATATTCCAAAGTTTATATATATGCTTTATGATGTTTATAATTGAATTTGGTAGCTAGATGTGTTGAATTGGTTGAATTAGAGCTTGTTAAGCTAAGAATGGTAAATTCTATCTAGAGGATTACATTGACCTCCTGTGACTATTTTAATCATAAGTTGAGTTTTATAACTCCAAAGTGTATGATTCTAGTTGTGTTAAGACATCTATGTCTATAAAAGTCTTATAAATAGCCATAATTTATTTCTGACTCTAAGGGTGTCAAAATGGCCCATTGCAGTAGCTAAATTCTTTAGGTGTGTCTTTGGAGCAACGTAGACATTTTTAGGAATATCTCTTTGGTTACAGCTCCAAATGACTTGAAATTTATGCCATTAGAAATTTAACATCCTAAGCATTAATTTTTATAAGACCACTTTGGCTAAAAATGATTTTTGCTATCTGATTTTGGATGTGTAAATTGAGTTTGCAATCTATTTGGGTGAAAAAGAGTTGGTTTCTAGAATTACCTTAGGATAGCCCGTCCCTTATGGCCCATTTGGTGAGGGATAGGCAGGCCAAGTGAGGGATGCCCATCCCTCTGGTGTGGCCGTCCCTTACCCCTGTTTTGACAATATGATATATTTTTCTTCCTGAATTAAACCTGAACTTCACTGATACTTTTTGGGACTTATCTGATGCATGTTTAGGGTTATGTAATGGATAAAAGAGTGGTAAATAATTGGAATATAATCTAATAGAGTTATGATTTTTAATAATTAATGAAGGATTTAAAGGTATATTTAGATGTTATGATTTGGTATGCCATATTGAATATTTATATGTAATGTAACTATGTTATAACTTGCTAACTTGATAAGTTTGATATATGTATGTGGGTATTGGTATTGAATTAATATTAAATAATTTGGCATTAATGTGTGTGTATATATATATGTGTATATGTATGTGTAAAGATATGTCTGCATGAGTCCGTATGAAATGGTACAACTTTGAATGTATGCATGCTTATTAAATGAGTTGGTCAATTGACAATAATTATGATTTGAGTAATATTAAGCACGACTATCATCATGAATACATGTCAATAGAATTGAAATTATAAAGTATTAATGAGAATATTATGTAAATAATTAAGTATTAAATGCTAAATTTCTTGTTAAATAGAGCCTGAAATTGTTTGGAATGATTAAGCTATTTATTTAATATTATTAAATAACATAAGTGAATATATGTATTGAGCATATATAAGATAACATGGAATGTCAAGGTAGTTGTAGAGAGAAATAAAATGATAATATGGAAGATACTTCTGTTTAATAAGACATACTAAAGAGTATTGCAAGTTGACTATGTGACAAGAAGTTTAAATGTATATGATCACTATAAGTTCATAATGAATGATTGTGAATGTATGTTTGACATTGATACAAATACTATAAGAATGAGTATATACATATGTATATTCATAACAATTGATGATTAATATGAACATACAAGGGTAAGGTTAAATGGTTATAAAATGTTTAAGAGGTTATTCTAATACATTACTTGAATTTGTAACAAGTATTATGAAGGATTCCTTGTTTGATTAGTAAACATTGAGAATATTATATGAAAACCATATACAATAAATTGGAAGTGTGATGATCATTATATGATCATGTTATGTGTATGGTTATGTGATGACTACAATAATGATATGAAAAGTATAAGAATGTGACACGATTATGAGTATTAGCCTGCATTAGTCGAGTCGTGGATAGATAGGCATGCCTACAGAGTCCTCTGTTGCTGTAGCTTATATGTTTGGATTCTAGTTGTGAATCCTTCTCTATTTGGATTTCGGTTGTGGATCCTTATACGTGTTTGGATTTTTTGTGGATCTCTATGTGTTTTTAGATCCTGGATTGGATCCTTCTGTGCAAAGGTTCCCTCGGTTACCTATCTGTTTCAACCCGTTATCCACTACCTTGGTAATGCAGGCAACTATTAAATGAAAGAAATATAGATATGAGCATTTCATATGCACATGAAAATAATGATTATTATAACTGATGTATTATTCTGAACATGTGCATCGTACACCTATGCGTTTATTTTGGGATTTCCTTTGAATCCTTACACGTAAAAGTACCCTCGGGTACCTGTGTGTTATTATACTCTAATGTGGGCAATAAATAAATAAAGGAATAATGAAGTGTATAGTATGAGTTATAAGTCTATAATTGAGAGTACAATCTGGATTCCTATATGGATCGCTATGTGTAAATGAAATTGTACTCTATGTGTAAATGAACTTATGAGTATGATAAATGCGGGCATTATATGTATAAAAGGAAAAAAAATTGTCAGTAAGTGATATATGAATTTTTGAAATATGACTCGGTAGCATAATTCTAAAAAGTAATTTCTGATGATTATGTTTATTGAAATTATACATGTTAACCATTATGTTATATGTATTCTTCATATGTATGTGTTTTGCATAGATGACCACTATGAGTGGTCTTTCAACTCATGTTTTTCCGGGACTTTTTTATAAATAAGGTTTTTTAAAAAAATATTTAGAATTTTAGGGTTTGTTAAAAAGTATTTAGAATTATGGGGTGTTTTACATTTTCGCAGCACAGTGCTGCAGAAATGGACACCCCATTTTCGCAGTACTTTGCTATGGAAATGGTTATAATTTTTTTTTTTCAACTTTCCAAATATTGGAAAGCTGCCCATTTTATTTTATTTTATTTTTTTAATAATTTTGTTTTATTTTATTTTTAGAATAAAAAACTCTTGCTTTTATTAATACACGGAAATATTTTTTTTACCCAATTTGATAAATAGGATAACCTTTTATTAATATGAAAAACATTATTTTCATTTTACTTAATTTAATAAATAGGATAAAAAAATATAGATTAATAATAATTTATTAAAATTTGAAATTAGTAATATTTTGTGCAATCAAAATAACTTAAAATATAAATAATACATTCATTATCTATATAATAAAAAATAATAATATTTTGTTTTAATAATGTAATATATATATTGACAATAATTATTTTTTTTTAAATTAAAAAAATTCATTATTGTTAATATATTTAAAAAAAATCATTATTGTTAGTATATATATTATTTCATTAAAAAATATTATTTATTTTTGATTTTGTACATAATGAATGTATTATTTCTATTTTGACTTGTTTTGATTGCACAAAATATTACTAATTTCAAATTCTAATAAATTATTATTAACTTATAATTTTTTTATCCTATTTATCAAATTAAGTGAAATAAAAATACTTTTTTCATAATAATAAAAGGTTATCCTAATTATCAAATTGGATCAAAAAATATTTTACGTGTATTAGTAAAAGTAAGAGTTTTTTCTACCCTAAAAATAAAATAAAACAAAAAAATTAAAAATTAAAAAAATGTGAACAGCTTTTCCAAATGGAATTTTAAAAAAAAATAATTATTATCAATATATATATATTACTTTATTAAAACAAAATATTATTATTTTTTATTATATAGATAATGAATGTATTATTTATATTTTAAGTTATTTTAATTGCACAAAATATTACTAATTTCAGATTTTAATAAATTATTATTAATCTATAATTTTTTATCTTATTTATCAAATTAAGTAAAATGAAAATAGTTTTTTTCATATTAATAAAGATTATTCTATTTATTAAATTGGGTAAAAAAATATTTTACGCATATTAATAAAAGCAAGAGTTTTTTATCCTAAAAATAAAATAAAACAAAAATATTAAAAAAATAAAATAAAAAAAACTGGGCAGCTTTCCAATATTTGGAAAGTTACAAAAAACAAAAAAAAATTATACCCATTTTCGCAGCAAAGTACTGCGGAAATGGGGTGTCCATTTCAAGTGCTGCAGAAATGTAAAACAGCCTATAATTCTAAATACTTTTTAACAAAACCTAAAATTCTAAATAATTTTTTAAAAAACCTTATTTATAAAAAAAGTCCCTGTTTTTCCCCACTAAACATTTTATGTTTAGCACGGGTGTTTCATCCGTGCAAGTTTCAGAGATAGAGGTGTCACCAAGGACAGTCTGCATCAGTCGAGGCCAACGACTTTGTAGGAGTTCCTTTAATATATTTTGTATTCATTAATTATATATAAATGGAATCATTTTTAGTAATAAAAGAATTTGTATGTAATATGATTAATGTGGAAGGTAACTTATGAGAAATGTTGAGTATTAGGTTTAAATATTTGAATGAACGTGTTATGTAGGGAAATGTGGTAAGCCTAATTATTCGCATATGTGAAAGTGTTTTGGAAATGAAGAAATTTTATAATCCTATTTTTGTTATGTGCTTTTGTTTCATGTGTGCGTCGTTCGGTGGCATCCTCCACTCATCGTCGCAAACTGACCGCGTTATCATACTATTTGCTACGTACGGTAAGGGGTGTTACAAAGGGTATTGACCTAGAAGATATGGTCCTAGACTTTGAAGAGGTATTTCCTCACAGTTTTAAGATGCTTGGCCTACATAAGTTCAATGGGACTTCCGACCCAAAGGCACATATCAACTAGTATGTGATAGTAATGAAGGGCACAATGCTTATAAGGAAGCAAAAGGTTGAGTACTTCAGCCTTACTTTAGTGGCTCGATAATAGATTGGTACCATGGCTTGGACTGTAGGTGTGACGCCCCATACCTGCAATTGGTACGGATATTGTCACTGCACTACTGTCTGATTGATGCTTATAACAAATGTGGTAATTTTTTTTCTTTTTCTTTAACTTATAAGATCATTTATTCTTCAATTCATATAATCATTTATCTTTTTAACTCCACATATCACTAACAATTCTCATTACATCCAGTTCAGACATTACATTTAACTTATCATGTTGTTCAATAGTCTATAACATTCATCATAATACTCATTACATATTCAATACTAGACCATTACACATATACATGCCACTAACACTATTCATTCGATCAAAATTGGACAGCATAACATCTATAACGTTAGCTACCCAAAACCTGCAATTCAAACAATACATAGCCCAACTCAGGGGCACAACAAGTATATCTTATATCCATTCCAGTTCAATTCATATAGCGAATCCAAAACAATAATATCTATCATTACATATAACTATTCTAATGATACAAAATGTTTGCATACATTCTAGTACTATACACATACTATGCTTGTCTTCAATTCGCGGTCCAGTCCGATCTCCAAGTCGATAGTCTGCTTGCTCCGCAGACGCCTTACTCGGTACCTACACGCAATCAAATAAACTACGTGCTGAGCATTAAGTATGCTTAGTGGTGATTACGAATCTAATAATTTCCAATGCTAACTAAGGCACACACATGCACCAAACATTCTATACTTAATTACTTTCTTAATTTCATTTACATCACTCACTCAGTATCACTTTACACTATAATCTCTTATTTGCCCTTCTTATTGGTAAATTACGACTTGATCCCTAACTTATTCAGTGCTTATCATATTACTCTTTCTTTTACCTAAATCACTATTTTTTTTTACTCTTTTGCATTTATTCACAATTATCACTTTCATTTACTTAATGGCATCTAAATTACCATGTAGTCCTCAAACTTTCATTTTAGTCCTTATTAGCTTATCTCTTCACTCATTTAATCACATATCACCATATTTTCTCCATTCTCACACTAACACTATTCTTTGTACACTTCTCTGCATTTGACGTATAAATTTACGTTTTAGTCCCTGACTTATTACTTTCATAATCATTTTACATATTAGTTCATATTACATCTTTACATTGCATTTAAATTCATTAATCATTCATTTTATCATTTTTATTCATTTCACTTATCATTTCATGTACAAATTATCGTTTGGTCCCTATTTTGTCAATTTTAAGGCAAATAACATTTTTGCCCTTCTTTTGACGTTATTTATGAAAATGCCACTAGTTAACTTATTTTCCATATTTAATTCGCTCTTTGATGTACAAATACATATTAGTCCTTACATTGTCATTTTCACGTCAAATTACATTTTAGTCCCTAAACTTTGGATTCTTTACGGGACTGTTACTTTAATTTCACTTTTCATTTACGCGTCACTTGTTAACTTACTTTTACCCTCAATTACAGATTGGCCCCTAACTTTTATCAAATTACAGTATTACCCTCCATTTGATATTTACTTACAATTTCATTTTTTACTTATTATATTTTCACATTTAACCACTTCTTAACTTATAATTTACTAATTAATTTCACGACTAATTATTTCTGCGGTAAATTACGTTTTAGTCCTTAAACTTTTTAATTATTTTCATGTAAGTCCTTTTTCCTTTAATTTCTCCTTTTTCACTATACTTTTTACATTTTCATCATTATGACCCGTTTGGCTTATGAATTTGGGTAAATTACCATTTTGGCCCCAAACTTTTACTTTCTTTCATTTAAGTCCATTTTCGTATAAACACTCATTTCCATATTACTTTTCACATTTTCAAATCATTTTACTTTATGTCATTTTACTTTTGACAAAATCATATCATTTTACGATTCTGCTTGTTACACTTAGGCTTTTTATTCACTATGCTTTTATTCATTATACTTTTTACATATTATGTCATGTGACATTATGGCTTGTTACATGTTATACTTTGGCATATTATGCTTTTACATATTAGGCTTTTACATATTACATTATGTCCTTTCACATAATTTCTTTTACATGCTACATTATGTCATATTACATTAGGTCGTTTTACGTTATATCATATTACATTTCATCACTATGTCTTATATCATTTTACATTTTATCATTTTACTTTCTGCATTTTAGATCATTTTACATTTTATCATTTTACTTTCTGCATTTTAGATCATTTTACAATCATGCCCCTATGACAATCTCAGCAGAAAATCTGCAAACTAGATATACGGTACATGGGCCCCAAAGTCCCACTGCAATACACTGAGGAATGACCCCAAAGGGCCACTCTAACACTTTCATATAACATATGACGTATGATGTATGACGTGTAATATATAACAAAAGTTACGGGAGACCATCGCGAATCTTACCATAGCAAAGCAAGTCGTCATGACTTGCACCGCGATACGGAGGTCCCTATGGCTAGCCAAACATATCCTGAACTAGATTAAACTGCTAGATACTACTAAGGATGGTACATTTCAAAAGACTTTCAAATCCACTTTTCGTTCTTTTAACACTTCCGTTTTACATATAGCATATAACTTATTACATATAGCATATAACTTATTACGTATCAATACATTTTCATACTTTAGCACTTTTACTTATGTTTTTCATTTCATTTTCATTTTCGTCACTTCAGTTTCATTTTAATACCCTAATCAATCACTATTCTGATCAATTAGGCACAATTTTTGTCATATACTTATTTCACAAAATAAGTATACTCATTCCAGTCAGTGGTCGTAAGCTCATTTCAAGCTACTCACAGTCTTTTCTTATCATTTCAATTTCAATTATACATGAAAATCACACATAGTCATCATATGAACATAACATTAAACCTTAATTTTCCAAAGAAAATTCATAGATTAGATAATCACAAACCTTATATCCATGCTATAGCCTTCACAATCTCCTCAATTCTTGCCTTTGTCCCTTAAAAAGCCACTTCCCTTCAATTTTCTCATCATGACCGAATACATGAGACAAAGAACCGCACATAATTTTTTTTTCTTTTATCCAATATAACTTCATAACCATGCTTAATACACCCTAATCTATCATTTAGAACTAACAAATCAAATTAAAACACATTAAGTCTCTTACCTCCAATTTGAGACATAATCTTTGATCCATGCTTTTTCTTGCTTTTAATCCCTCAAATGGACACTAGAGGTTGCTATGATCTTATAGAGGGGCTGAACTGCATCTAGGACACTTGGATTTAGCTAGAATTTGGAGCAAGGATGAAGAAATTTGAGAGAGGAGGAGGAGGGAGTGACTTCAGCCAACTAAAGGAAGGATAAGGGTTGGAGGTATAAGGATTATGCATCTACAATTCTGCCATTTAATGGCTTTTATAATGGCCCAAATTGGTCCAACCTACAAAGCTCAATTGCATTTTTAGGCCCAATATGCACTCTTTCTATGGTTTTCTCACTTCTCAACTCCAAATCACTCCAAATTCAATTTCATAATTCATATCATATGAAAACTAGGCTATAAACAAATTTTCAACTCAATCGGAGTCCATTTTCGGTCCAATTCAATCTAATCGGTCCGGTTCAATAATTATCAGTGTTCTCAAAAAATTCTATTTTCACTACCAAAAAATTTTGCATATCATTTAGAGCCTATCTGGAAATTTTCATCAATTTTGGACATTGGTTGCTATTTTTAAAGTCCGGTCAAACTTTTTGTCAAATCGAGTATTATTCAAACCGAAATCATATCTTTTTCTTACTGTTTAAGATTTATCCCTCATAAAAATGACTCCATAATTCTTGGTACATACTCATTAGCTTACACTAATATTTTGGGGTCAATCATAAATTATTTCTCGATCTAATAATTATTTACCAGTCCAGTAACCCAATTTTTCAGTGTCACCAAAAATTAATTTTTCATTACCATGTGATTTTACTCATCAATATAAGTACGTCTATATTCTCAAATCATTTTTTTGAAATCCGTAGCACTCTTTACGGTCCGGTCAAAGCTCTAGTCAACCTAGTTAATATTCACATCGAAACCGCTATTTTTTCTTATTTTCGACTCTTAGAAGCCTAATTGATATCGATTTCACTCCAAATTTTAACCTCGGACTAACTGTGACTCATACTTTCTAACAGTCAAATAAAATATTTTTTACCCCGAGTGTACTTTTTACGCCGAAAGCACTATTCACTATCGAAAAATCACTATTTTTGGCTAACTCAGTATCAGGGTCATTACAATTCTCCCCCACTAAAAGAAATTTCGTCCTCGAAATTTATGAAAGTCAAATAGTCCAAAAATACTATTCACCCAAATCAGCATCAACTGTCATTGTCACAGTGTGCTATCATATATCCTTATACATTTCAAATCAGTCCTAACGGTATCGCTACATATCATAAATCTTTTTCCAAGAAAAGGAATCTCCAACATTTAAGCTATGGATCATTTGCATTCTGGCACACTTATGACCCTAATGTCATCCTCAATCCATTCTTACAATAACATCAATTCCATAGAAAGAGGATTTCAATCAAATTGGCTAAGAAAGCACATCCTTGTGCACTAATAGGACAATCTTAATAAACTATGTTCGCAGTAACACTATAACTTCCAGGATTTCTTACGAAAATATCTCGGTCTATTTATACACTATTTAAATCATTTTCCTTAATTGACATGTATATCAACTTAAATTAATCATTTAACCCACTCCGATCTTATAATCGCCTAAACTTACTCTGATACCGATAAATGTGATGGCCCATACCCGCAATTGGTACGGATATTGTCACTGCACTATTGTTCGATTGATGCTTATAACAAATGCGGTAATTTTTTTTTCTTTTTCTTTAACTTATAAGATCATTTATTCTTCAATTCATATAATCATTTATCTTTGTAACTCCACATATCACTAACAATTCTCATTCCATCCAGTTCAGACATTATATTTAACTTATCATGTTATTCAATAGTCTATAATATTCATCATAATACTCAATACATATTCAATGCTAGACCATTACACATATACATGCCACTAACACTATTCATTCAATCAAAATTGGACAGCATAACATCTATAATGTTAGCTACCCAAAACCTGCAATTCAAACAATACACAACCCAACCCAAGGGCATAACAAGTATATCTTCAATTCATATAGCGAATCCAAAACAATAATATCTATCATTACATATAACTATTCTAATGATACAAAATGTTTGCATACATTCTAGTACTATACACATACTATGCTTGTCTTCAATTCGAGTCCAGTCCGATCTCCAAGTCGATAGTCTGCTTGCTCCGCAGACGCCTTACTCGGTACCTACACGCAGTCAAATAAACTACGTGCTAAGCATTAAGTATGCTTAGTGGTGATTACGGATCTAATAATTTCCAATGCTAACTAAGGTACACATATGCACCAAACATTCTATACTTAATTACTTTCTTAATTTCATTTACATCACTCACTCAGTATCAATTTACACTATAATCTTTTATTTGCCCTTCTTATTGGTAAATTACGATTTGATCCCTAACTTATTCAGTGCTTATCATATTACTCTTTCTTTTACTTAAATCACTATTTTTTTTTACTCGTTTGCATTTATTCACAATTATCACTTTCATTTACTTAATGGCATCTAAATTACCATGTAGTCCTCAAACTTTCATTTTAGTCCTTATTAGCTTACCTCTTTACTCATTTAATCACATATCACCATATTTTCTCCATTCTCACACTAACACTATTCTTTGTACAATTCTCTACATTTAACGTGTAAATTTACGTTTTAGTCCCTGACTTATTACTTTCATAATCATTTTACATATTAGTTCATATTACATCTTTATATTGCATTTAAATTCATTAATAATTCATTTTATCATTTTTATTCATTTCACTTATCATTTCATGTACAAATTACTGTTCGGTCCCTATTTTGTTAATTTTAAGACAAATTACATTTTTGCCCTTCTTTTGACATTATTTATAGAAATACCGCTAGTTAACTTATTTTCCATATTTAATTCACTCTTTGATGAAAAAATTACATATTAGTCCTTATATTGTCATTTTTATATCAAATTACATTTTGGTCCCTAAACTTTGGATTCTTTACGGGACTGTCACTTTAATTTCACTTTTCATTTACATGTCACTTGTTAACTTACTTTTATCCTCAATTATAGATTGGCCCCTAAGTTTTATCAAATTACAATATTACCATCCATTTGATATTTACTTACAATTTTGTTGTTTACTTATTACGTTTTAACATTTAACTACTTCTTAACTTATAATTTACCAATTAGTCTCACGGCTAATTATTTTTGCGGTAAATTATATTTTAATCCTTAAGCTTTTTAATTCTTTCCATGTAAGTCCTTTTTCCTTTAATGTCTCCTTTTTTATTATACTTTTTACATTTCCAGGTCATTTTCATCATTGTGACCCATTTGGCTTATGAATTGGGGTAAATTACCATTTTGGCCCCAAACTTTTAATTTCTTTCATTTAAGTCCTTTTTCGTATAAACACTCATTTCTATATTACTTTTCACATTTTCAAATCATTTTACTTTATGTCATTTTACTTTAGATAGAATCATACCATTTTACGATTCTGCTTGTTACACTTAGGCTCTTTATTTACTATACTTTTATTCATTATACTTTTTACATATTATGTCATGTGACATTATGGCTTGTTACATGTTATACTTTGGTATATTATGCTTTTACATATTAGTCTTTCACATATTACATTTTGTCTTTTCACATAATGTCTTTTACATGCTACATTATGTCATATTACACTAGGTCAATTTATGTTATATCATATTACAGTTCATCACTATATCTTATATCATTTTACATTTTATTATTTTACTTTTTGCATTTCAGATCATTTTACAATCATGCCCCTAGTACAATCCCGACAGAAAATCTATAAACTGGATATATGGGATGTGGGCTTCCACTGCAACACACTGAGGAATGACCCCGAAGGGCCACTCTAACACTTTCATATAATATATGATGTATGATGTATGATATGTAACATATAACAGAATCTATGGGAGACCATCGCGAATCTTACCATAGCAAAGCAAGTCGTCATAACTTGCACCGCGGTACGGAGGTCCCTATGGCTAGCCAAACATATCCTGAACTAGATTAAACTGCCAGACACTACTAAATGCAGTACCTTTCAAAAGACTTTCAAATCCACTTTTCATTCTTTTAACACTTCCATTTTACATATAACATATAACTTATTACGTATGACTTATCAATACATTTTCATACTTTAGCACTTTCACTTACGTTTTTCATTTCATTTTCATTTTCGTCACTTCACTTTCATTTTAATATCCTAATCAATCACTATTCTGATCAATTAGGCACAATTCTTATGATATACTTATTTCACAAAATAAGTATACTCATTCTAGTCAGTGGCCGTAAGCTTATTTCAGCCGCTCACTGTAACGACCCAAAACAGGCCTGGTCGGAATTTGCACGCTAAGTCGGGAATTTAATTGTATTTCAGTAATTTATGCTTGAGAAAAATTGGATAATAAGGATTTAATTGCAAAGGAAATAATTAAATAAGTTTGGTGGAGGAATCTTATGGTGTGCTTGTGGTGCATAGAAGTAGGATATAAGTGGGTTAAGAGGTTTTATAGTGTGGGTTGGGAGGTATGGTGCCTTGAAAGATAAGTGGATTATAAGGAAATGTTAGGGTGTGACTTAAGTTTGGTACCATGAAGATATTATTGTTAGAGGTGTTAGTGTGTATATTGTGTATGGTGCAAGGAGGAATAAGTCAAAAGTGGGTTTTGTTGGTCCATTAGGAGGCTGCCATGTGGACTTGGTAGGTGTGTGCATTAAATGAAAAGAAAGAGGAAAAAGGGAAATAGAAGAGAGAGAGAAAAGGGCAGATTTTTGCCTTGTCTTTCCCGTTCTCCTCTCTTCCTTGGTTCTTCTTTCTCATTTCTTTTCTATTTTCTGCTCTCTCTCTTTCTTTGCATGTGGATTTTCCTCAAGCTTTAAGCTAGGGTTTGTATTGTGAAGGATTTTAAGAGGTAAGTGGCTGTTTTTGCTTTGGGCTTTCTCCTTCTTCTCCTTTTTCGGGTTAGATTGGATTTTTAAAGGTTATGTTCTTGGATTAAGAGATTTTGTTGGTTATTTTATGCAAGTTTGTGGTAGCAAGAAGAAGTGTAAAGGCAAAGAGAAGATTGAAGAGTGAAGATCAGCTGGGTTGTGCTTCAAAGAGGTTTGGGAGTTTTATTTGTGGTTGTGATTGGGTTAATTTGGGTTGGAAGTTTGGGATTTTGTCTCTGCTCTTTTCTCTTTCTTGGATCAAGTATGTGTGTGTAGAGTTTGATTTCTAGAATTTTGAGTGACTTGGTATGTGTATATGCATGGTTTAATTTATTTACATGTGTTACTAATCCATGTTATTGATTGAGATGAATGTATATGACGGTTGGCTTTGAAATGCATGAGTTTGGCAATTCTGTCCCATTTTTATTTGACCTCCGTGTATTGTTTTTCTCATAAGTAGTGTTTTAGACCTCCAAATCGTGTGATTCTTGAGCCATTAGAACCATGACTTCCTTTTATTTAAATGTCCTAGAAATAGCCTTGGGCTAATTCTTGCTTTAAGATCCTGAAATTTGGATAAAACCGTAGTGTCTCTGTTTGTGTCGGGTTATTTGAGTAGTATAGGTTGTGTAGGTCATATCTGGAGTTCTAGATGTCCTTTTGATCTGAAATTTGTTGCATTTGAACGCTAACATCCTAGGGAACATTTGTTAATAATTTTTGGCTAAAAATGAGGTTTAGAGGTCGGTTTAGGCAATATAAGTCTGGGGCGTTAAGCAGTCATTTAAGGTGCCTGAGGTGAGCCTCTGTCACGAGTGCGACAGGGTCGCGACCTCGCGACAGAATATCTTGTTTTAAGCCTTTTCTTCTTTATTTTTGAGCCCTGGGTTGACCAGGATCAATCCCGTACCTTCCCCTCAGCTTATTATGTATGTTTAGGGTAAATAAATGACTATATAAGTAGTTGTCTTTGGGAAAACCTATGAGTATGATTAAGATTGGTGATCAACTAGTAATTAATAATAGATATAACTCTGTAAAGGATGGCATATGGATGAGTATTAATATGTGTTGAGCTCATGAGTAACCTAAGCATGATGTACCATATGTATGAATGCATATTAACATGGGTGCGATTGAGATGAATGACGAATAGTGATGTTATTATAGATTGTGTAAATGGATATTGTTAGTGGCATGATTTATTTGGAATTCTTGGTATGGGTGTTGTGTTTTATGTTGTCAATGATGTGTGGCTTGCTGGAGATGAGGTAAGTGGATGTTTTGATGTTTGGGTTGAGATTTGGGTATTGTGAAGTTAGGGTTTTCCGAAGATTTCTTGTGTAAGGGTTGGAATTCATGACTCTGTCGCAAGGTCGCAATAGAGCCCAGTGAAAGGAGCCTTCGCACGCGTCCAAGCTCGCTATCGAGCCGTGTAGCAGAGCCTCTGTCGCGAGCGCGATAGGGCGCTTGACTGCCGTTTTGAATTGGGCGATTCTCTGTCGCGAGCGCGACAGATCGGGCTAGCAGCTCACTGTCGCGAGCGCGACAGTGAGATGTGTATAGTTCCCTCGCGAGATCGCGAAGGTTGCCGTGATCGCGACTTGGGCCAAGTTGCCTCTGTCGTGAGCGCGACATCCGTCGCGATCGCGACACTCCCTGGTTTCAAAAATTGAGTTTTCTCTTGTGATTTCAATGTTTGAATTCTGAACTTGTGATGCCCTTAGGTTTATACTTGGACTATTTTATGAAGCATATTAATATAATTGGATGTATTATGCATGGACAATGTGATGAATTATATGAATGTAATATGTTAAAATATGTGCCATGATGTGAGACATGATTTGTTTTACGCATGACCTGCGAGAGTCAGTCTAGTGGATAGTTAGGCATGCCTAATAGAGTCTCTTAGCTGTAGCACTTGTGAATGTTTGGACCCTGATCAGGTCCCCGCTTGGTTCCTCGTGAACCCTCTATGTGTTTGGATCCTCGCGATCCTTTTTAATGTGTTTGGATCTTGTTTAAGATCCCCCTCTCAGTGAAATGTTTTAAAAAGCAAAAAGGTTTTCGATTCGTACCCGTAAGGTACCCTTGTGGCCGGCTGGTACCCGTAAAGTACTGTTCGTATACTCGTTATCCACTATTTTGAGTCAGTAGGTATTCTGTTCGCTTTGTCTGACATGAATATGAGAATTGATGACTGTTTGGGTAATATTTTAGTAATGTGAATCAGCTATCTTTCGAAATGTGAGCATGAAAGTCTGAGTGGTTTGAATGTGACTCAAGTATGTAATTTTATATGCTTTTTCGCCTATATTGTATTGTGAATGGATTTCATTGATCAGTTGGGAATGTAAGCATGCTAACTAATATGTATAAGTACGTTGGCTTGCTTCATTGAATACTATGGTTAAATGTGTGAACGAGTAGTTGTCCTTTTGTGATGCAATGCATGTGGATCGATGTCCGGTAAGTGCATGTGCCATAATGTAGTGATATGTTATACGTTCCTTTGAACTCAGTTATCACAGTGTTTTTGGTACGTTGTTGTGTGTTTGCAATTCATGGCATGATATTGTATGGATTAGAGTTGTGCAGAGGAAGTGTGGTGGTTTGATGCTATTCACTGGGTTTTTATTTAGTGTATGAGTCTTGTGACATGATAAAAGTATGTTTTAGTACCTCTTAATGGTGCATGATGGTTGGGTGTAGTATTGCTTGGTAATTGTGTTGCATGTGAACGGGTTCCGCTAAGGTAAGGGCACCTTGATATGATATGTGCATGTGTAAATTTTCAAGAGATTATGCATGGTGAAGTGTTGCTATCTGATACCTCGGCGAAACCAGTAAGTATATGCATGAGGGATTGTATATAGTTCTGCATAATGATATTTGTATTATGTATGGTATTGCTTTTGCTATGACTTATATTAACGCAAGTATATAGTTATGGTTGTGAGTTTTCGAATTAATGCATTTACTATGCAAGCCTGATTATATATGTGTTATGAATGTTCGCATTAGCCATTGTGAGTGTGTTATGCCTTGGCGACCATTGTGAATGGCCGTTCATACTCTTGTGTGTTCTCCCCACTAAGCGTTTATCACTCGGCACGGATTCCTTCCCGTGCAGGTGGCAGGTTTGGTTCTGTTCGAGTCGCGCATCTGCAAGGTCGGCCAAGTAGAAGTCAGAAGTTTTATTTTGTGTCAGCTTCTGTATTTTGAATTTTTGTTATTCCTGTAGTCTTATGTATCTGTAAGGTTTTGAATATTATTTTGGGTTATGTAAATGTTATTGTATATTTATATATATTAAGTTATTCCTTCGTTTTATCTTTTGCCTTATGCTTCCGCTAAATTGATTATATGTATTTATGTGAGTTATTGTATGTTCAGTTATTGTTCCTTTAAAGTTTTAATTTCCTCTGTATTTCCATATGCATGTCATGTATGAATGTATGCTTCTGCTTAGTGTATGTGTGTGTGTGTGTGTGAGTGAGCGTCGGGTAGCGCGCCCGCCGGCGCCCTTCCAATGGGGGCGACGGTGGGGGTGTTACACTCACAGTCTTTTCTTATCATTTCAATTTCAATTATGCATGCAAATCACACATAGTCATCATACGTACATAACATTAAACCCCTAATTTTCCAAAGAAAATTCATGGATTAGGTAATCACAAACCTTTTATCCATGCTATAGCCTTCACAAGCTCCTCAATTCTTACCTTTGTCCCTTGAAAAGCCACTTCCCCTCAATCTCCTCACCATGGCCGAATACACGAGACAAAGAAACACGCATCAATTTTTTTCTTTTATCCAATATAACTTCATAACCATGCTTAATACACCCTAATCTATCATTTAGCACTAATAAATCAAATTGAAACACTCTAAATCTCTTACCTCTAATTTGAGACATAATGTTTGATCCATGCTTTTCCTTGCTTTTAATCCATCAAATGGACACTAGAGGTTGCTATGATCTTATAAAGGGGCTGAATTGCATCTAGGACACTTGGATTTAGTAAGAATTTAGAGTAAGGGTGAAGAAATTTGAGAGAGGAAGAGGAGGGAGTGACTTCGGCCAACTAAAGGAAGGAGAAGGGCTTGACGGATAAGGATTATGCACCTACAATTCTGTCATTTAATGGCTTTTATAGTGGCCCAAATTGGTCCAACCAATAGTCAAACCTATAAAGCCCAATTGCACTTTTAGGCCCAATATGCACTCTTTCTATAGTTTTCTCACTTCCCAACTCCAAATCACTTCAAATCCAATTCCATAATTCATATAATGTAAAAACTAGGCTATACACAAATTTTAAACTTAATTGGAGTCCATTTTCGGTCCGGTTCAATCAAATCGATCCGGTTTAATAATTATCAGTGTTCTCAAAAAATTCACTTTTCACTACCAAAAAGTTCTACATATCATTTAGAGCTTATCTGGAAAGTTTCATCAATTTAGGACATCGATTGCCATTTTTAAATCCTCGGTCAAATCGAGTACTATTCCAACCGAAATCATATCTTTTTTATAGTGTCTAAACTTTATCCCTCATAAAAATGGCTCCATATTTCTTAGCACATACTCATTAGCTTTCACTAATATTTTGGGGTCAATCGGAAATCATTCCTTGGTCTGATAATTATTTACCAGTCTGGTAACCCAATTTTTCAGTGTCACCAAATATGAATTTTTCATTATCATATGATTCTAATCATCAATATGAGTACGTCTATATTCTCAGATCATTTTTCTAAGGTCCGTAGCACTCTCTACGGTCCGGTCAAATCCCTAGTCAACCTAATTACTATTCACATCGAAACCGTTACTTTTTCTTATTTTCGACTTTTATAAGCCTATTTAACCTCGATTTCACTCTAAATTTTAACCTCGGACTCACTGTGACTCATACTTCCTAACAGTCAAATAAAATATTTTTAACCCCGGTTGTACTTTTTACCCCGAAAATACTATTCACTATCGGAAAATCACTATTTCCGGCTAACCCGATATCGGAACCATTACAGTAGGACCAAGAAGGATTGGGATTGTAGCACTCTATACCCGTAAATGGTACGGATATCGGATGTCGCACACTGCACTGTAATGCACTTATCTGATTCAGTAATTTTTTTTTTAACGATAACAATCATACAAATGCAACACTGTAGCTGTCATATAGACATACAATACATATACCTATCCTGTACAATCTTGTATTCATCAATTGCAGTTGTATACATCCCATGCCTATACCTTTCTCCTTGCTGTCGAATATATATTATTTCGATTATCAGTAAACCTCGGCCACTAATACTTCTTTTCTTTCTATAATTTGCACGCAGTAATCACACTACGTGCTGAACATTAAAAATGCACAATAATGGATACATATCCTAAATTTTCTATTACAAATTCAAACATGCATGCATAATTTAAATTTGTACCATTACAAACAATTACTTTGTTCGCTCATTTAATTGCCTCTAATTAAACTATTATCATTCTCATTTCATGTATTAACACTTAATAGTTATATAAATTGATTCATTTATTCTCACTATTTAAATTATTATTATGTAGACACCGGGTCCTGAGTAAGCCTAGATCGAAGTTACCCAATGATGATAATTGCCTTCACAGGCTTAAAAGGTTAAAAGTGATGATTTTCTCGTCAAATTTGCATTTTAGAGTGAAAAATTAGAAAATAATAAAAAATATTTAAAAAATTAATTTTGAAAAATGGGGGCTTAAAATTATGATGTTTTTAGTCAATTTAAAATTTAAAAAATAAAAAAAATAAAAAAAAATAAAAAAAAATTTTCGGACCGCGAGTGTCGGAAGCCCGCCTGGTCGCCGCGTGAGTCCCCGTCGCTCTATAGCGACGGGCGGCGTCCCTCTAGCGACGGCTCCCTGGCCGTCGGTACATGGTCTGATACCCTTTTCCTCTTTTTCAGCCTTTTTTCCGATTTTTTCACCCAAAATCCCGTTTTTTATCCCATTTTTTTGGGGTTTTTGACTTCAAATTAAATTCTAAAATATTTTTTTAGGTAATTAAATAATAAAACTTGATTTTATCATTAAAAATAAAATAATTTTGGGTTAAAATAGGTTTTTTTTCTTAATTAAATTAGGGCAACCTATTTTATCCTATAAATATTTTATGATGAAATCAAGGGCAACCTCCACACATTTTTTAGACCTAAAATTTCTCTTCATCTTCTTCTCCTTCCACCAAAATTCCAGATTTTTTCCCCAACCAAAAATCAAAAAGAAAAATCAAGTGTTTCATTCTTTTTCCAACATAATTTCTTCTAAACATATTTTTTAGAGGAAGTTTTGTTGTTGGATTCAATTTTGAGACAAATAGAATAATTATTTGTTCTCAAAATTGTTTTTCTTCTTTTATTTTGGGTTCAATAAAACTCTTTTCATTGATTTTGTTTTGAATCTCTTTTTGATAAAAAATTGATTTTGAGACAAATAAAATAATTGTTTGTCATCAAAATCTAATTTTTATTTGATAAAACTTCAATCAATTTTTCTTTATTTTAATCAATAAGACTTTTTTTGATCAAAATCATTTCTTTAGGCAAAGGTATCAATTCTTTGTTCTTAAAGAATTTTTGATCATTTTTATTTTCATGTTTCTTGGAATAAAATTCCAACATTTTCATAATATTTCACTCTAATATTGTGAATCATCAAACAAAGAAATCAATCATCACTTTTCCTTCATCAAATCCAATATTCTGAGGGTAAATATTCTTGGCTCCATTTCAATTTCTATTTTATTTAATTTATTCATGTATATTTTAATATTTTTATTGATTTATTTATTGTTTTCTTCTATTCAATTTGTTGTATTGATTTTATATTTGTTCCATTTAATTGTTTATACATGATATGATTTTTATTCACATAAATATTGATTGTTTATTAATTTTTAACATGTAATTAATTTATTTCACTTTAATTCATCATTATTTTTAACATGTAATTAATAAATTCATTTTAATTGATCTTTTTGCCATGAAAATGGTTTATATCATTTGTGAACATATTTAATTAATCATATTGTTTAGTTAATTGTTTTCATCATTCTTTAATTGTTTTAATCTATTATTCTTTTCTTTATCATTTTATATATTCTTTGATTCGTTTATCTTCATCATCATTGTTATCATGTTCATATTTTCATGTACTAATTAATTAACATGTTTTATTTTATTTTCATCACATCATTTAATCATTTATCACACATAATGCATGTTTCTCATCTTATTTTGGTTTGTTAATACTTTTGATTCCATTATCATTCTTTTCATATCATTTGTTATTCGTTATTTTGTATGTTTAATTGATTTAATCACTAACATTATTTTATTTGTATTTTATTTTTATGTCTAAACTCATTTTCCGCTTGGGCGTTTTTGCGAGCACATCGGGGAGGTCCAAAAAAGGCTCGTTTGGTTTATTTATTTTCTTTATTTGTAATATTTTATTTAATTTTGCCATATAATTTTCTTGTAAAATTCTTTATTTAGGCACGCTAAAAAGAAAATCACAAAAACGTTTCTATTAATTAACTTGACATTCTTTTTCTAAATAAAAAGGGGACCAATGTCCTAGTTTTTCATACCCAAATAAATCATCACATAAAATTTTTTTCATAATAAATATGCATGCGAGGACCAATGTTCTCACTATTAATGAATAACCCGTTTTATGCATGTATTTCACTTTTATAAATGGGAGTTGTATTCCGCTCCTAGTGTTATTGTAATTTGTTTTTGAATGCTTTATTTTGGATTTTGCTTACATTTACCGCTTTTGATATGAATGATTGCGCCTTTAAATTAAAATTGCATTATGTGGAAAGTTGATGAAACAATGAATTCAAAACTTAATTATGATATTAATCAAGGTATAAATAAATGAGAAGTCCCGAACCCTGCTCTGGTCTTTGGGCTCAAGAGGCTAGAGGTTATCCTCCAAGACACCTCTTGTGTCACGAGACTTAGACGTTAATCCTAGGCCTCATGGCCCAATATGGATAAAATGCGCAAGTCTTAGGCTCTCCGAGGCGAGAGAAACTTTCCCAATGTTCTATTGGGTGGCGACTCCATGAAACCTCCTTGTTGCCCAACATAGACGCACTTGCGATTTATCGCAAGCTGTTGACGGACCCACACATGCCCCGATCGCCCACGTGCGGGTGGTCGAGCGGGCGGCCGTGGGGATCCGGCGCGCGTCACAGTGGCGACTCCGCTGGGGACGTACTCGAGACTTCGATTCGAAAGTACCTTGATTAAAAATCATAATTGAGTTTTAATTTAAAAATTTCACATTCTTTCAAAACTGCATTGCATCTCATTAGAGCCTTAGATCTATGCTAGTTTGGTCCCTCTTTTAGCCCCGGTGCGTTCCCGAAGCACGACCCTATTTTCACTCAATTTAGGGAAGTGTTAAGGATAATCACCAGCCCAAGCCTCGTACCATCATGGTATATTAAATGGTGACCCGATCGGTCGTTACGCTTGTGATGAGATAGACCCGTCGTGCAGGGACCATGCTTGGGTAGCCCTAAAGTAACACCACCCTTTGACCAAAGCTCATATAATGGCAAAAGACACTTCCCTTAGGTGATATGAACCGTAATACCTTGCTTGCTATATGGATCATTTTGTATTGGACAAACCCAAATAATTTGATTGGTCACCTAATCAAAGGCTTTTATGCCCCGATAGGCCCATGTCAACTTGTTCGGGCTGCCTAAATACATAACGATCATAACCCATCCGCTTGCACATTAGATAAGAGATGTTATGATGCCGGTTCTTCACCGAGCACCATACGCATCCATTGGGTTCCCCGCTAACCCATGGATTAAGCCCACCTAGGAAAGAGACCGCATTACCTCGTGTGTGGGAGTAATAAGGTTGGAAGGATTTACTTGCTTGCATGTGATTGTAAATGTTGCATAGCTCACTATCATGCATTGTATATGTCATTCATGCATCATCCTAACAATCTAATTTTTTCAGCCATCATAGATTCATCTAAGTGGACTAGAGATTCCGACGGTCGGCTAGTAAGGACAAATTTGCTCTTTGAGTTGCTAGAATTTGTGTCTGACGGGGATTCTGAGCTACTCTTATCCCATGAGTCCTCTCTAAAAATTATCAATGGCAGAATTACCACAAGAGACTGGTGCGTTGACAATACAGGACCTAAATAAGAGGCTCGGCGATTTTGAAAGGAAGATGTTAACCATGATGGAAAATATCGCCTCTCAAGTAGCATCAAATTTCAAGCAACTGCCTACAGCCTCTTCTGTTAAACCATTTGAATCGCCTGTCAAGGAAGAGACTCCTATAGCATTCACTACAGCACAACAGCCAGATTTTGAACTCAGAGCAATAACACTTATTGAGCACAAGAAGACCCTTGATGTGAAGGGTGATATCATGGGAGAGGAAGAGGATGAACAAATAATTCCATGGACTATCATGAATGAAGTACCCAAGGGAGAGGATGGTGCAGTAAAGGAGATAGAACGAGGGGTTAAAAATCGTAAAACTCAGACCATGGCTATTATGGAGAATTTAGTTGTGGTGCCATCTACTGGACAACAGTCTGCTGCTCTTACCGAATTGCAAGAAGAGTATGATTCGCCTAAGGAAGTGCACCTACCACCAAATGGACCTAGAGGAGAGTCATCCGCTGCTATGTCACCCGAGCGAAAAGGCAAAGGGCATGTTTCAGAGAATGACCTTCTAGCAGTGACACGGGGCCTGAAGAGAAGGATGGATGTCCTCGAAGAAGAAATTTCAAAGTCTAAACTTGCAATTACCCTGGCCGCCCGGGAGGAAGTCTCTATGGACCTAAAGAATGGGAGTCAACCGGATAGGTGTGACATCTGTGCCGGCACTCAAGGGATAAAAGAAGCATCAACGGTTAGAACAATTCAGAAAGGTCATCTCAGCATGGACGAATCTTTTCCTCAAGTAGGGGATGGGGACCTGCGCTCATGGTTAGCTAACCCAGCCAGAAATCGAGGGCATAGGAAATGTCGTCGGCACGCTAAATATCTGAGGAGTGATAGCCAAACCCCAAAGCTTCATGTACAGGACCTTGTTATTGGCAAGCAACCGGTCGCCCTTGAAGGAGGGGGCAACATCATTAAGGGTAATAATCAGGAAAGCTCAAGTCTCGACGATAACAGCGTAGGGGGTGTTGGGACTGCTAAGGTTCCAAACATAGGAACTACTCAAGGCTCTTATACCATTTGTGAAAAGCCTTTATCTGAGCTCCTTTTCTATTTCATCGATAAAGGGAAACTACAACCGAAACCTGCAAGACCTGCCAAGAGCCAAGGATTCCCTAGTCACCGATCAAATTTGTATTGTGCCTACCATCAGCATACTGGGCATAAGACTGATAGATGCTGAATTCTAAAAAAGCTTATTCAAGGTCTCATTGATGAGGAAAGGATGGGGCAAGAGAATGGTTCCCGGGGCTGATATATTGTCGGCTACAGCATCCATGTTGGCGAGAAAGAAAAGATGTTAGCTATTTAGATGCTCTATTTATTTTTGAACTATCTAATGATGATGTTTTAACTCTACTTTTATGAAATAAAAGGAATGCTTTTGTGTTTTTGTTTATTTGTGTGATGTTTCTTGTGATTTCACTGTGCATAATCATGATTGACATTTATTCAATTAATGCTATTCCGTTTAATCCCAGAACTTGGGAGAACCCAAAGAAAATCTTGATAGCATCTGTTATGACTCTTGAAGAGAGATTGAAACTTGAGAGAATTAAAAAAAAAAAAAAAGTCTTTGCCTGGACCAGTGAAGACATGGTAGAAGATGATTATGAAGCCACTAAGCATGCTATGCCAAAATCATGGACAGGTGCCACAGAAGCTCAGAAGACTCAAGCCCAAGTGGGTAGAAATGGTTGAAAGGAGAGATCCGCAAGTAGAAACAAGACCTAATTTCTTTTTGAAACACAACGCCAAACTAGGTTGGCCAATGGCATCCCGATGGTTAAAAAGAAAAGTGCGTGTATGTGTAAACTTCAGGATTTGAGCAAAGCTTGCTAAAAGAAGGAAAATTTGCGGCCAAGCTTTATCCAAATCTCGCGGGTATACACATACCTGCACCTTGTCACTCTATTTGGCTACTGAAAGGAACCAGAAGACTGATTCGCAAGTTATCCATCCAGTTCATTCATGTAAAGGATGTGCAGTACGAGAGGAAAGCTAATGACATGCAGTTGAGATGCTAGATAGGAAAAGGCCAAGAAGATTATGAAGGAGACCCATGCAGGGGCTTGCAATCAAAAATCTTTACACGTATCACACTTTATTCCTCGAGGCATGGGGTAAAAGCAATACTTGTCGAAGCACTTAAATCTTAAAGGGCAATCATGGGAACGATGCTACAGCGGTTAAACACATCAGACGATATTGGGACAGTCATAGAAACAGTTTTGCAGCAGCTAAACACATCAGACCAAAATAGGTTATGGGGTTATTATTGCAATCATATCGATCAGGAAATAATTTACTTAATCATTCGGGAAGAAAGTCAGAAAGCACCTACTGAAAATAGTGAGATTTGGTATTCAGGAAAATAAGACCAAGTATTCCAGATGAGCGAAGTAAATTCAGGCCAGCAAACGAAGACTTGTTTGTTCTTGAAAAGTCATTATCCCAGGAAGCAGCGTTTCGACAAACAGTAAAGGAAGCAAGTTCGATGAAGCAGTCAACCTCAACAAACCCGAGAAGGTCCATGGTAAAGACTAAAAAAAAAGAAGAGAATAAATGCCCCGCGGGTCGAAAACCGAAAAAAGGCGGCCTTGCTAAAATTGGGCGCCTCGTCAGGGTGAAAACCGAAAAAAGGCACTCTGGTCAAAAATTAGAGGCTCGAGAGAAAATATCCAATCAGGAAAACCCGAGAGGGCTGATTGGAAACAGGAGTCTAACGCTTTCAAGATCCATTCTGAGATTAAACGTAATTTTGCATTTTGAATCTATGTTAAATGGTGATCATGTACGGAGAAATCATACCAAAATGCACACAATTTTTGCAAATGCATAAAGCAGAAGTAGTTTTAACTCATCATTTCCTAGTTCTTTTATAAAAAGAAAGATGTCATTCATTATTGAGTGTATAAAATCTAACTGGCTATACTTTGCTTCTACTCTCGCCGACCAGGTGCTTAAGCCGTTGAGTTTTATTATCTACCGGAAGGTTATGTATCTTTTTTTTCGTAGGCACTTATGGAAGCAAGGATGTAGTCTCTGACCCACAATATGACAATTTTGGGAAAGCAATTGTGTCCAGGGGCTGTGGTACTCATGAGTGAAAGCCGAAGACAAGATACTGAGGAAACCTTGACAATAGTTCTATTTTTTAAAATCGTCTCAAAAAAAAAGCCGTTAGAATGAAAACCGTAACTGGCGCTCTAAGCAAAAATTAGGCAAAAGGATAGGGTGAAAACAGGCAGTCTGTCCTTCAAAAAAAGAAGAAAGAGAAAAGCCGCTGGATTGGGTTGGTTCCATTCCAGGCAAAAAAAAAATAAGGCACAGGGTTATGTGAAAATCCACAAAGGACGCATCTCCCACTAAGAAAAGCTAGTGTGAAAATCCACAAGGGACGCACTACCTTCAAATAATGACTACAGGTACCGGGTGAGAATCTCACAATCCCAAAAGGGCATGAAATTCAAAAGCAGCTCAAAAGGCATCAATTATATCGCAAATCGCAGCTAGCCCGGCCATCATCTTCAAGTTCACATAGATGAATTTTTATCCTGCATTACTCATGCATTTCACTTGCATGCTCACCATTTTTGCATAGTTTAGTTTCCTTATTTTGCAGAAAGAAAGGCTTGAGGCAGACACCGACAAAAGACGAGGGATGACATCGGTCAAATCATCAATCCAAGCCTCAACTCATTCATCAATCCAGACATCGATCAAATCATCAATCCACATACCAGCTTAATCATCAATCCAAGCACCATCCAAAGACCTCTCAGGGGGCAATCAACCGAAGACTTCTCAGGGAGCAGCAAACCGAAGACTTCTCAGGGAGCAGAAAATCGAAGACTTCTCAGGGAGCAGAAAATCGAAGACTTCTCAGGGAGCAGCAAACCGAAGACTTCTCAGGGAGCAGAAAATCGAAGACTTCTCAGGGAGCAGCAAACCGAAGACCTCTTAGGGGGCAAACGATCAATAAACCGAAGACTTCTCAGGGAGCAGCAAACCGAAGACTTCTCAGGGAGCAGAAAATCGAAGACTTCTCAGGGAGCAGAAAACCGAAGACTTCTCAGGGAGCAGCAAACCGAAGACTTCTCAGGGAGCAGCAAACCGAAGACTTCTCAGGGAACAGAAAATCGAAGACTTCTCAGGGAGCAGCAAACCAAAGACCTCTTAGGGGGCAAACGATCAATAAACCGAAGACTTCTCAGGGAGCAGCTAACTGAAGACCTCTCAGGGGGCAAACGATCAATGAACCGAAGACCTCTTAGGGGGCAATCAACCGAAGGGCTCACAGATAGCACCACTTCAACCCACAAGAGGTTGGCACGACCACGGTACCAAAATTCACAGCGGTTAGCACGATGGCGGCACAACCCACAAGAGGTTGGCACGACCACGGCACTACCAATTCACAGCGGTTAGCACGATGGCGGCACAACCCACAAGAGGTTAGCACGACCACGGTACTACCAATTCAAAGCGGTTAGCACGATGGCGGCACAACCCACAAGAGGTTGGCACGACCACGGCACTACCAATTCACATAGGTTAGCACGATGGCGGCACTACCCACAAGAGGTTAGCACGACCACGGCATTACCTGTTACAACCAAAAGACAGCAACAGCTGTCATTACAATTCCATCAAGCGGAAAGACGGCCGACTCAGGTACGCGTCTCTTTCCTTTTCTTCTTTGAGTTTAGGCTCACCTAGACACTAGTGTACTAGATTCCCCTAAACTGGGGGCAACTGTAGACACCGGGTCCTGAGTAAGCCTAGATCGAAGTTACCCAATGATGATAATTGCCTTCACAGGCTTAAAAGGTTAAAAGTGATGATTTTCTCGTCAAATTTGCATTTTAGAGTGAAAAATTAGAAAATAATAAAAAATATTTAAAAAATTAATTTTGAAAAATGGGGGCTTAAAATTATGATGTTTTTAGTTAATTTAAAATAAAAAAAATAAAAAAAAATTTTCGGACCGCGAGTGTCGGGCGCGGCAGCGCGCTGGCGCCCAGCTCGCAGGCGCCAGGCGCCCAGCACGCAGACGCCCAGGCGCCCAGCGCGCTGGGCGCGATTTGGCGACGCGCAGCGTTGCGCGCCGCACCGCGCGCCTCTGCGCGCGATTCCCGCCCGAGCTCCGCGCGGAAGCCCGCCTGGTCGCCGCGTGAGTCCCCGTCGCTCTATAGCGACGGGTGGCGTCCCTCTAGCGACGGCTCCCTGGCCGTCGGTACAGGGTCTGATACCCTTTTCCTCTTTTTCAGCCTTTTTTCCGATTTTTTCACCCAAAAATCCGTTTTTTATCCCATTTTTTTTTGGGTTTTTGACTTCAAATTAAATTTTAAAATATTTTTTTTAGGTAATTAAATAATAAAACTTGATTTTATCATTAAAAATAAAATAATTTTTGGTTAAAATAGGTTTTTTTCCTTAATTAAATTAGGGCAACCTATTTTATCCTATAAATATTTTATGATGAAATCAAGGGCAGCCTCCACACATTTTTTAGACCTAAAATTTCTCTTCATCTTCTTCTCCTTCCACCAAAATTCCAGATTTTTTCCCCAACCAAAAATCAAAAAGAAAAATCAAGTGTTTCATTCTTTTTCCAACATAATTTCTTCTAAACATATTTTTTAGAGGAAGTTTTGTTGTTGGATTCAATTTTGAGACAAATAGAATAATTATTTGTTCTCAAAATTGTTTTTCTTCTTTTATTTTGGGTTCAATAAAACTCTTTTCATTGATTTTGTTTTGAATCTCTTTTTGATAAAAAATTGATTTTGAGACAAATAAAATAATTGTTTGTCATCAAAATCTAATTTTTATTTGATAAAACTTCAATCAATTTTTCTTTATTTTAATAAATAAAACTTTTTTTGATCAAAATCATTTCTTTAGGCAAAGGTATCAATTCTTTGTTCTTAAAGAATTTTTGATCATTTTTATTTTCATGTTTCTTGGAATAAAATTCCAACATTTTCATAATATTTCACTCTAATATTGTGAATCGTCAAACAAAGAAATCAATCATCACTTTTCCTTCATCAAATCCAATATTCTGAGGGTAAATATTCTTGGCTCCATTTCAATTTCTATTTTATTTAATTTATTCATGTATATTTTAATATTTTTATTGATTTATTTATTGTTTTCTTCTATTCAATTTGTTGTATTGATTTTATATTTGTTCCATTTAATTGTTTATACATGATATGATTTTTATTCACATAAATATTGATTGTTTATTAATTTTTAACATGTAATTAATTTATTTCACTTTAATTCATCATTATTTTTAACATGTAATTTATAAATTCATTTTAATTGATCTTTTTGCCATGAAAATGGTTTATATCATTTGTGAACATATTTAATTAATCATATTGTTTAGTTAATTGTTTTCATCATTCTTTAATTGTTTTAATCTATTATTCTTTTCTTTATCATTTTATATATTCTTTGATTCGTTTATCTTCATCATCATTGTTATCATGTTCATATTTTCATGTACTAATTAATTAACATGTTTTATTTTATTTTCATCACATCATTTAATCATTTATCACACATAATGCATGTTTCTCATCTTATTTTGGTTTGTTAATATTTTTTATTCCATTATCATTCTTTTCATATCATTTGTTATTCGTTATTTTGTATGTTTAATTGATTTAATTGATTTAATCACTAACATTATTTTATTTGTATTTTGTTTTTATGTCTAAACTCATTTTCCGCTTGGGCGTTTTTGCGAGCACATCGGGGAGGTCCAAAAAAGGCTCGTTTGGTTTATTTATTTTCTTTATTTGTAATATTTTATTTAATTTTGCCATATAATTTTCTTGTAAAATTCTTTATTTAGGCACGCTAAAAAGAAAATCACAAAAACGTTTCTATTAATTAACTTGACATTCTTTTTCTAAATAAAAAGGGGACTAATGTCCTAGTTTTTCATACCCAAATAAATCATCACATAAAAATTGTTTCATAATAAATATGCATGCGAGGACCAATGTTCTCACTATTAATGAATAACCCGTTTTATGCATGTATTTCACTTTTATAAATGGGAGTTGTATTCCGCTCCTAGTGTTATTGTAATTTTTTTTTTAATGCTTTATTTTGGATTTTGCTTACATTTACCGCTTTTGATATGAATGATTGCGCCTTTAAATTAAAATTGCATTATGTGGAAAGTTGATGAAACAATGAATTCAAAACTTAATTATGATATTAATCAAGGTATAAATAAATGAGAAGTCTCGAACCCTGCTCTGGTCTTTTGGCTCAAGAGGCTAGAGGTTATCCTCCAAGACACCTCTTGTGTCACGAGACTTAGACGTTAATCCTAGGCCTCATGGCCCAATATGGATAAAATGCGCAAGTCTTAGGCTCTCCGAGGCGAGAGAAACTTTCCCAATGTTCTATTGGGTGGCGACTCCATGAAACCTCCTTGTTGCCCAACATAGACGCACTTGCGATTTATCGCAAGCTGTTGACGGACCCACACATGCCCCGATCGCCCACGTGCGGGCGGTCGAGCGGGCGGCCGCGGGGATCCGGCGCGCGTCACATATTATTTCGACAATTTACATTACCATAATTAAAATTCATTTTTTGTCATATGTATTTGTAATATTAATGTCATTATAACACATATATTTCTATTATTAATGTCCATATAATTCTTATTATTATTTTTGCCATTATTATACTATAATGGCATACACACTAATTTAAGTATTAACATAATTAATTTTAATCCTTTATACTGTTATTATTTATATTACTTTAATTAGCATGAATATTATCTATATACCATATTTAACATCATTATTATTATTATTATTATTATTATTATTATTATTATTATTATTTCTTAGTTACATCAGACAATAAAATCTTATTATCCTTACAATTACATATACTAGGGGTGTACACGGTTCTAAATTTTCCTGTACCGAACCGAAATACCGAAAAAAATATCTAGAGCCGAATTGTACCATTAACTTTTTTTACTAGAACTGAACCGAATTGTGCTGTTAACTTTTTAACTAAAACCGAACTGAATTGTGCTGAAATCGAATCGAGAACCGTATTAAATCGTACCGAACTGTTTTGAACCGAGTTGGACCGAAGGAACATATATTTATTAATTATTATATATAAATATTATTTATAATTTCTATTATATAGTTATTATATAAATTTAACTTTATAATTATTTGTATTAAATATTTTAATGCATGAAATTAATATAATAAATAGTTAATAAATAAAAATAAATATTTTGATTATTAATAAGATAAATTTAATTATCATATATATATGAATGTGCAACTAAAATAATTTGTGTTTAATTTAATTTACGTTTAGTGTCACTCAACTACTACATAATTTTTCATTTTGTACAAATATTTATATACACACACAAATATAATTATTATATCAATGAAATTTTACTAATTAATGTAATTATATAAGTATATAATCACCTTATCAATTAATTTTATTTACTTTTAATATCACTCAACTAGTATTTATCTATTTTGATACAATATCTATATAAGTAATTGAGTTGTAAGTTAATACTTTAATTATATATAATTAAATTTTACTAATTAATATAACTATATAAGTATATAATTACCTTACCAATCAACTTCATTCATTCTTAATATCACTAAACTAGTACTCATATATTTTTTGCACAATACCTATATGAGTAATTAAGCATATAAATTAATAATATAATTATATATAATTATTATATATAATGAAATTTACCAATTTAATTCATGTAATTATATAAATATATAATCGCCTTACCAATTAATTTCATTTGTTTTTAGTATCACTCAACTAGTATTTATCTATTTTGACATAATACTTATATGAGTAATTGAGTTGTAAATTAAAAATTTAATTATATATAATTAAATTTTACTAATTCGTGTTTAATTTAATTTAACTTTAATATCATTCAACTACTACTTAATTTTTCTTTTTGTACAAATATTTATATACACAATCACTTTACCAATTAATTTTATTTATTTTTAGTGCTACTTTTACATTCATGCTTATAGCTATTGACTATAATATTAATTAATAATTTTTTAATTATTAAGCCAAATTCAGTGAAATTGAGTATAATAACTGAGCTAAAATAATATATGTGGATAAATTCTAACCATATAATTAGTCGAGACTGTATATATAATTCCCTTATCAATTAATTTCATTTATATTTAGTGTCACTCAATTAGTACTTATCTATTTTTCACACAATATCTATTTGAATAATTGATGATTTATTTTAATAATGTAATTATATACAACAGAATAATTTATTATATAATTACTTTATTAATTAATTTCATTTTCTTTTAGTGTCACTCAACTAATACTCATATTTTTATCACAATATATATATGAATATGTAAATTAAAAATGAAATTATATATAATTATTTATAATAAAATTTTAATTTCTTTTATTTTTAGCGTTACTCAACTAATACTTATCTGTATTTAGGACAATATTTATGTGAGTAATTGAAAATGTATTTTAATAATATAATTATATACAATTATTATTAAAATATTTGGAGGGAATTGAAATATGTAGAGGGAATCCGACTGGTTTTATATTTCATTATATATATATATAAGAAAATAAAGTTAAAAAAAGCCTAAATCGTGTCTGCCTCTTCTTTTTCTGTCTCGAAATCATGTCTAGCCCCACAATTTTCCCTATCTTTGTTGTTGGTTCTAGCCTATACTTGCGTTTTTTCCTTCTCGTTGCGGCCACTGTCATCTCCGCCCCCTCCGACTATAGCTGCCATTCATCGGCTCTTTCTTCTTTTCTTCTTTCTTATTTTTCGTCGGGCTCTGTGTAGAGGGACAACAGTTTGGCTGCATTTCCCTTCTTGGCAACCAGTCCACCGTTGCCCCCTCCGTTAGCCACTGCTAGTCGCCGGAGGAAATTTATTGAAGCAATTTGTCATGAATTTAAAATTTCATCTAAAACGACTATTGCTAGAAGAAGTTGTTATCTTTTCATGAATGAGAGGGATAAATTGAAAGATTTTCTTAAAATTGAATGCAAAATTATATGTACTTGTTGAAATATTTTAATTATATTTGTATTTATTATTCTGTATATTTATATTGTAAATTTTTAAAAATATTGAATTATCCGAAGTACCGTATTTTATTGTCTTGTTTTATTTTGTACCGAATAACCGAACTAAATTGTACTGAAAATTAAACCGTACCGAACTGTACCGAAGTTAATAAGAACTGAACTGTACCAAAATTTATAAGAACCGAAATTTCAATATAATATGGAGATTTGTAAGGACTGAACTTGACCGAACTATGTACACCCCCAACATATACTAGTTAATTACCTTGTCAATTTACATTTAAACCTTCATTTAATCTTATTATGGTTTATTACATTTTATATCCTTCAATTTCCCTTAATTTACCGTTTTGCCATTCAATTTCACAATAATTACAAATATGCCACTAGTTATTCATAAATCATATTTAATTCATTATTTATCATGTAAAATTACCGTTTAGTCCTTATTTACACTTTATGTAAGAATTCACATTTAATCCTGAATTTTTCATATTTTCACTCATTTAATTATTTAGCTTCGTATTTTCCATAATTCTATCTTTCCTTACTATTAAGCATAATTACCATTTTAACCCTATTACTTTTAAATCCTTACAATTTAGTCCTTATTCACTTCATTTTTCTTATTACTTCATATTTATTCATTTAAATCCATTTTTACCTTGTCACCTCAATCTTTTACATAATTACCATTTAGCCCTTAACATACTAATTTCAAGTCAAATTTCATTTTAATCCTTATCTTATCTAAACCTTATCCTATCTTATCTTATCTTGTCTTATCTCATCTCATCTTATCTTATCTCATCTTATCTCATTTCATCTCATCTTATCTCATCTTATCTAACATTTTATAACTTGGTCAATCATTCATTAACGTTATCACATATATTTCTTATATCTGTTATTTATAATTAACGTTTATATTATTAATATTATCTCTTAACTTTCATTGTTTTACACATTCCTTAATCTTTATAATTAGTATTTCAATTACACAACCCTAAATGTTTAGTTCATTTTCCATGACATATCATTTCCTTAAGAATTCCAATAATTTCATTATCATAATCAATATTATTTTAACCATTGTCATTATTTAAGTAAATTCAATTCATTCCATTTTACTTAACTATACATGTTTAATTATATATCCGTGTTTTCCCTAATCCGTGACAATAATTCTTTAACAGTACCATGACATTTTTCATTTGTTTATTGGTATTATCATTACTCATTTATTTTTCTTACATTTAATACTATTGTCATTTTCAGTGACACTAACATTTACATTAACACTACTTTATCAATATTTTAGACAATAACAATAATATTAACATAATATTAACTTTATTATATTATTAGTGTAACATCACTATTTCCTCCATTGACAACTAATTATACAATTAGCATTCATATTACTTGTCACTTACCTTTTAATCCTTTATTTACATTACTATTGACAAATTACATTTTGGCCCTTAGACTTTCACTAGTTATAGTTTTGTCCTTCAATTTTCATTTATTTACAATAATGCCATTAATTAACATATTTTCATTATTTAACATGCAAATTACCGATGGGTCCTTAAATTACTATTTTCATACCAAATTACACTTTAGTCCTCAAAACATGACTAAATTACATAATTAACAATTTAATCATATTATTTCCATTATTAACTCTCATTAAATGACTTAAGAACCAAATTACCATTTTATCCTTAAACTTTTTATTTCTTTCATTTAAGCCCTTTGTCCACTTAAATTTCCATTTAACTCCAAATTAATCATTTTAATTCCATTTTTACCATAGTGCCCCTAGTACAATTCTGGTAGAAATCTTTGAACTGGATACACGAGACGTGACCCCTATAGGTTCAATACATTTTAGAGGGACCTCAAAGGATCACCCCTACATTCCATTTCAATACATTTTAGAGGGACCTCGGAGGACCACCCTTATATTCATTTAACATTTCAGCATTTAATACATTGAGTAGGACCGTCATTGGCCTATAATAAGTGAGACGTCATGCTTATCCCCGCGGTTTAGTGTCCGTATGACTAGCTACTATATACTGAGCTAGATTTAACCACTAGACCACTGCTAAGGGCATTAATCTTTCCACTTTTCCATTATCAAGTTGCAATATACATTGTCAATGGAACATAACCTTATCATTTCATTCTTTTTACATCAAATCAATCATTATACACTTCATTTTCATTCCATTACCATTTCATGCCATGAAATTCATTAAACCATCAAACTACATATTAATATTTCCATACATATCATTCGGCCAAGGTATCAATATTTTGTCATGGATTATTTTCATCACATTTTCATACATTTGATTAGATTTCATGTTAATTAACGTAGTTATGCCTTTATATGTCATTATATCATAATGTATTCATATATAACACCATACATACTATACGGCCATATTGACATACATTCACCATAATTTTTTTTATCTCATTTACCATTCATTTAGCTAGATTACATGTTAATTAACCTAGTTATACCATTAAATGACATCATAACACATCAAAATTACATTTTTACTATGTATACAGTTCAGCCAAAGCATACATCATCCATTATGCTTATTTTTCTTTCCTTTATCCATTTAATTAACTAAATCTCATGTCAAACATTACGATTATACCATTTATATGCATTAAACATCAAAGTATACCTACGTATACCTAATCATACCATTCGGCCTACATTTTGTCCACGGTATAGAGTTTATTTCTTTTCATTTTAATCATTTAAAATCTCATTTTTAATCTTCCTAAACATGATTATATGGTTTGATTCAATTAAACATACATATTTCACATACTTTATGTTTAAACATAACAAAAAATCATACTTTTAACATGAAAAAAGGAGGATATTGTATCTACTAACCTTATTTTCTTTTTCTCCTCACTTTAAACAACCTTTCCTTGGCTTAGCTTCTTGAAACACCATTATCTCTTTTATGTTCCTTTAGTGGCTGAAAATACACTGTAAGCATCGTGTCCCGGGATGGTCCAGATCAGAGATTACCTAATGAAGAAACTGATGCCTGGTCCCGAATGAGTAGATAGAACTCGAAAATTTTGATCCTATAGGCTCACGAGAAGTAAAAGGTTTTATTTTATAGAAAGAAGAATTTGAAAAAAAATTGGGAGTTTTAACTTGAAATTTGAGTTTTTGCTCCACGGACGGCCTGCCCGTCTGTAGTTGGCATCCCGTCGATCGTCGAGGCAGTCGCCGCCTCTCTCAGGGATGGATAACCTGTCGGTGACTCACATGCCCGTCGGTCATTGAGGCGACCACCGTTTTTTCTCGGGAACACGTGTCCCGTCGGTCACTGAGACGGACACGTATCTCGTCGATGGCTCAGGAACGCCCGTCGGTGAGTCAAGGCCTGCCCGTCGATTATGCCTATAAATAGTAAATATTTTCCTTTGAAAAGGGTTTGGATTTTCTTAAGGAAAATCACTAAAGCAAGCTAAAAAAGGCTACAAAGAAGAAAAAAAACTACTTGGATTGGGAAAACTCTTGCAAAATTAAAAGGGCAAATTTTCTTCTTCTCAAGTTTTCTTTTCTTTATTTGTTTAAATTCCAATATTTTCCTACTCTTTCTCTTGTTTTATTTCGCTTTTAAGTGAATTTAGTTTACTTGGAGAAAGCTAAATCCATTAGTTTTCATCCATTTTGTGGATTCAAACATTTCAAAAATTTGGTAAAAATCAAGGAAAAAGTATAGATATTTTTCTTTCTTGGTTTTTGCTTTCTTCTCGTGAGACGCACAAGGTTTGAGTCAACCGAAGTTTCACTCCAAAAAGGTACAATCTGAGGGTAAATATTATGGACACTTGCTTTATTAATCTGTTACATTCATTTCCACATTTATTGCATTTATTTACCTTTTATTTAGCTTTTATTTGCCTTTATTTTGTTTGAAAGTTGTTTATTTAAAAGAGAAGAGAAAAAGAAGTTTTTGCTTATTTATTCGAAACTAGAGACGTCCGACGGGCAGTAACTCACCAACGCCCGTCTGTCGCTCAAGCGACGGGCGATAAGCCCGTCTGTCGTTCGAGCGACGGCGTGTGAGGCCCATTGCCCGTCGGTCACATGAGGGACGGCCGTCGATCGGCCACTAAGCCCGTCTCACGTCTTTGTTTCCTATTTTTTTTTCTTTTTTCCTTTTATTATTTCTTCCTCTATTTAATTCTTATTTTATTTTCAAAATGTTTTTTTACTTCAACAATTTTATTTTTTATGTATTTTATTTCTTATTTTTATTTTATTTTATTTTATTTTACTCTCTACTTACATGTGTATCGCTTTAATTTGTAAATATTAATATTTCTTTTATTTTGTGAGTATTGTATTTTCCTTTTCTTGAATGGATTGAGCTGTGGAGAAAAACCATCATGCCATCATCGAAAGCCTATCTTTGGTTTAGTATTCCTATCCCTTTTTATTTATTTATTTCTTTTCCTTATTCCTTATTTTGTTTATGTAATTTTTTATTTTATTCCGCATAAATTAAAAAATGGATACTTGTTTTATATTAATTAAAATTGGGATTATTTCATAAAATTAAGGGACCCAATGTCCTATTTTAGCCCATAAAAAATCACATAAAATTAGTTTTTTTCATAATAAATGCATGTGAGGGCCAAAGCCTTCAAAATAAATGAATTTCCCGTCTTTTTGTATGTATATATCGTACGTTTAAAATGGGAGTTGTATTCCGCTCCTAGTTTTATTGTAATTTAATTTCGAACATTTATTTCATTTATTTTTATTTATGTATATTTACCGCTTTTAATGTGAATATTTGTGCTTTTAATTGAAATTTGCATCGTGTGGAGAGAGAAAGCGAACTAATAAATTCAAAACTTAAATGTAAAGTTAAATCAAGGTAGAAATAAATGAGAAGTCCCGAACCCAGCTCTGGTCTTTGGGCTCAACGAGGTGAGAGGTCTATCGGATCACTCATTGGAACCTCCAAGACACCTCTTGTGTCCCATCAAAAGGCTTAATAAATAATTCTAGGCTCCATAGGGTTAGAGGGTCATTCCCAATGTTTTATTGGGGTGATTGCCTCCAAGATCCCTTTGGTTTGCCCAAAATGGAAATATGCACCGTCTTAGGCTCACTGAGGTGAGACGAACTTTCCCGATGTTCTATTGGGTGGCGACTCCATGAAACCTCCTTGTTGCTCAAAATAGACGCACTTGCAATTCGTTGCAAAATGTCAACGGACCCTTAATTTGCCCGATCGTCCTAGAGCAGGGCGGTCAATGGGCGCCCTCGGGGTCCGACGCGCATCACAGTGGCGACCCCGCTGGGGACTCTGGTTCGAGACTTCAATTTGAAAATACATTGACTAACATTTACACTTAAAGTTCTAGTTTATAAATTCGATTTCTTTTAAAATTGCATATACATCCCATTAGAGCCTTAGAATACGTTAGTTTGGTCCCTTCTTAAACCCCGGTGCATTCCCGAAGCACGACCCTATGTTCACTCAATATAGGGAAGTGTTAAGGATAACCACCAGTCCAAGTCTCGTATCATATGGTATATCAAATGGTGACCCGATCGGTCGTTACGCTTGTGATGAGCTAGACCCGTCGGTAGGGACAATGCTTGGGTAGCCCTAAAGTAACACCACCCGTGACCAAAAAGCTCATGTAGTGGCCGTAGATACTTCCCCTACGTAGTATGAACCATAATTCTGTGCTTGTTGTTTGGATCCTTACATATTGGTAATGTCCAAATGTTTTGTTTGGTTACCTAGCCAAAGGTTTTTATGCCCCGGTAGGGCCTTGTCGATATGTTCGGACTATCTAAATATGTAATGATCATCACCCATGTGCTTGTGCATTAGTTGAGGAGTGATATGCTGCCGGATTTTTGCCATGCATCATACGCGCTCATTGGGTCCCCGGTTGACCCATGGGCTAATCCCGCCTAAGAAAGAGACTGTGACCACGTGTGTGGGAGTTATAAGGGTGGAGGTGACCTATCTGCTTGTATGTGTTTTGTGGATGTTGCATATCACGAGCATGCATTCCGTCGCATCCATGCATCATTCTAACTCTTTGTCTGTGCAGCCATCATAGATCTGCGTAGGTGGACAAGAGGACCGACGAGTAGATTGATCAGGAACCCAGGGTTTGAGCTATCAGAAGAAGGGAGTTTTTCAGAATCTTATTCAGAAGCCAGTCACACCACTTCGAAGATGTCAAACTCACTGAAAGGAACTGATACCACCAGGGCAATAGTCACCGAGGAAGTGGGAAAGAGAATCGAGGAATTCGAGGCCCGAATGATAGTCATGATGGGAAATCTTACTGCCACTTTGGCACCACGAGCAGGGCAACTGGCTAGTGCCTCAGCTGGAGTGCAGGAGGAAAAAGAGGAGAGTAGACTGAAGCCCTTAGTAGCAGTTGATCCACCTGTAGTAGAGCCGAGAGCCTTAGCGCCGGTTGAGCATAAAGAAGGCCTTAGATCTGAGGTTGACCCATGGGATAAGCCAGAAGAACAGACTGTAGCCAAGGGAAAATCACCTAGGGTAGAAGACGAGGTGTGGAAAAAGATGGAAGAACGGTTTGAAGCCATGACGAAAATGCTAAAGGTAGGGGGAGGAATGAATCCCGAGGATAGAGAGCTGGATAGTGATGATTTGGTACCCCAGAATTTCAAGATGCCCGACATTCCTAAGTTTGATGGTACTTCAGACCCCACTGCTCATATAAAGCAATATTCCCTGGTGATGAAGGGCACCACCATGACGAAGAGGCAGAAAATCGAGTACTTTTGCCTGAGTTTAACTGGCCCGGCAGTGGACTGGTACCATGGTTTAGACCGAAGGACAAAAGAAGGCTGGGAGTTATTGATCGAAGAATTTCTCAGATAGTACGATTATAGTACAAGGATGGAGATAACTCTGAAGGACTTGGAGCTTTTGCAGCAAAAGGCGGGAGAATCTTTTCATGACTACCTCACCCGTTGGAGAAATAGAGTAATGGAAATGAAGCGAAAGCCAAATACCTCGGACCGGATTCGACTGTTTATCCAAAATGCTAGCCCTTATCTGAGAGAGGGACTGAAGATGAAAGGCTTACGAGATTGGGAGTCTTTAAAAGACATTATATAGAAGCTGAGGGAGAATATCTCACAAAAAGGGCCAACAGTGAGAATTATGTTAAGAAGGACTATAGTAACCCAGGGGCAAGTAAGCCTGCAGGCTCCAGCAGCGGTAATAGAAGCGGAAAGACAGCAGAAGTATCAACGACTGGGGTGAGTCAGAGGCATTTCTCGAATTTGGGCCGGCCGTTATCATGGGTTTTGAAAAGATTGATGAAGGAGGGGAAGCTCCAACCAATGCTACCCAGACCAGCTAGGAGCCAAGGTCAGCCGGGACACAAAGAACATGAATACTGTGCTTTTCACCAGCACACCGGGCATTTAACGGATGATTGTGTAATGCTGAGACATAAGATCCAAGATTTGATTGATACTAAACAGATCACTGACCTTGAGCGAAGGGAAGGAAAGAAGAAGCCTAGCTACAATGCAGTTCTGCCACCTGTTTTTATGATCGGGTCAAACTTACCAGAATGGTACGTGTTATAGGACTTTATGGGAACAAATATGTTGCTATCACTCGCCCTGAGGTTAGTAAAAAAGAGATGTCTGTAGCGGCAATAGATTGTTGGTCTACTAGTGAAAGTAGCGAGGAAAGTGAGGAAGAATGTCAAACATCTGTGGACCTGTGGGAGTCGGATGAAGAAGGCAGAGAGGTAGGGGCTGTCACGAGAAGTGGAAGAGTGGTCCCCGAAGTAGAAAAATCGCAAGAGCCAGTGTAAGCGCCAGCAGAGAAGGAAGCGAAAGATAATCAGATAGTCAGACAGTTGAAAAAGACCACGGCTCAGATATCCACATGGGATTTGCTGAGGTAGTCCCCCTCTCACAGACAAAAGCTAGTAGAGGCCTTGACTGAGTCAACTGTGGCTACTACTATATCTCCGTCAGAGTTATTGGATCTTGTAAAAGGAGGGTCCGGGGAAAAGTTAGTATATTCCGATGCCGACTTACCGGTTGAGGGCCGCAATCATAACTTACCACTCTACATTAAAGCACAAGTCAATGGTAAGCATACTGCGTGCGTTATGGTGTATGATGGGTCGTCTATAAATGTATGCCCTTTGGTTACGCTTCAGGCTTACGGACTATATGAGAGTATGCTTAGTAAGTAGGACTTAACCATCACGGCTTATGATAATTCTAGAAGACAAGCCTCGGGGACATTTAAAGCCCTGGCAAAACTGGACCCATTGAAACGGAAGCATAATTTATGGTCCTACCTATTCCGGCCAACTTCTCAGCTTTGCTCGAAAGGCCCTGGTTCCATAAACTAGGAGGGGTACCATCCACGCTACGCTAAATGATAAAAATCCCACATGAAGGGGAAGTGATAACCATTAAGGCGACCAGGGAGAATCAAGTGTCAGCTCTAGGGATTGCCAATCAGCCATTTAGTGGCTTCAATGTGTCGGTAATAGGAGAAGAATCGGGTTCAGGGGATAGTCCTCCAGTAGTGAACATGATGAGGAAAATGCATTACCTTCCTAGGGCTGGTCTGGGTAAAAACTCACAGGGGCTGCAGTCTGCTATTACCACTCGTGGCCAGAAAGATCGAAAGGGCTTGGGGTATAAAGGAGAGCATAGTAAGAAGAAGACGATGCAGAAAATCTCTCACATCCGAGAGAGCTTTGTGCCAGCATCATCAGTTTGTGCCTATGCTTGGGAAGCTGAGCCTTAGTGGGCTGGAGGTAGAGTAGTGTCGGGCTTTGAGCTTTTCAATGATGTATATGACTGGGAGATGGGTATGGTCAAGCCAGTGAAAGACTTTTGGGATGAAGAAGTCTTAACCAACCGGATTGTTTGGGACGGACAAGAGCCTGAGGAAGTGGTACATGAAGCCATGGTAAGCACTCATATAGGGAAGGAGAAACTGGAGAAAGTAGCAAAAGAGATAGAGCCCCTGAAGAATCCAGATGATGCAGGATCGTCCATAGATGCTGAAGCAAAGATAGTGGGAGCGAAGGAGGAGACTAGCTTAGAATGTCTTTTCATTCTTGAACTATTTAATGATGTAAATGACAATCATAATTTCATTAATGATATGAATGATTTCGCTTACTTGTGTGATGTTTCTGATAATTTCCATATGCATGATCATGATCACACTCCATTCATATTTGATATTGATTCCTCTGATGCAACTCCATTTAATCTTGGAACCTCGGAAAACCCGAAAGAAATTTTGATAGCATCGGATATAACTCCTGAGGAAAGGAAAAAATTTGAGAGAATACTCAAAAAACATGAAAAAGTCTTTGCCTGGACCTATGAAGATATGTCGGGCATCGATCAAAACGTCGCAGAGCACGCTATCCCTACATATCTGGGTTACAAGCCTGTGAAGCAGAAGCTGAGAAGGCTCAGACCAAAGTGGGCAGATAAGGTAAAGGAAGAAATCCGGCAGCAGATCGAAGCCAAGTTCTTGGTAGAGGTCCAATATCCCACATGGTTGGCCAATGTAGTCCCTGTGGCCAAGAAGAACGGGAAAGTAAGAGTATGCATTGACTACCGAGATTTGAATAAAGCCTGTCCAAAGGATGATTTCCTGCCGCCGCATATAGACGTGCTAATAGATAGTGCCGCTGCCTGTGTAATGTACAGCTTCGCGGATGGCTATGCGGGATATAATCAGATTCTGAACAAAATAATCGACAGAATCAAGACGGCTTTCATTACTAAATGGGGGACATATGCCTATCGAGTGATGCCTTTTGGTCTGAAGAATACAGGGGCTACATTCCAGAGAATGGCAATAAAGATTCTGAGCGACTTGATTCATAAGGAAGTGGAAGTGTACGTAGATGACATGATGATTAAGTCTACCACCAGAGAGGGTCATTTCGAAGCATTGGAGAAGTTCTTCACGAGAATAGAGAAGTATGACTTGCGACTGAATTCGAAGAAATGTATTTTCGGGGTGACCTCAGGGAAGTTATTGGGGCATGTGGTCAGTCAGCGGGGTATCGAAATTGACCCGGACAAGGTTAAAGCTATCAGGGAGATGCCGGTGCCTCAGAAGGAAAAGGACGTGAGAAGCTTCCTGGGCAAGTTACAATATGTCAGGAGGTTCATCACCAAACTGACTTCATTCTGCGAACCGATTTTCAATCTTCTAAGGAAGAATCAACCAGTGGTGTGGAATGAGGATTGTCAAAAGGCCTTCGACGTCATTCGGGAATACCTGTTGCATCCACCTGTGTTGAGGCAGCCGTAGCCGAGCAAGCCTCTGATTCTGTACTTGGCCATAGAAGACAGCTCTGTGGGTGCCATGATGGCCCAAGACGATGAGTTCGGGATAGAGTTCGCCATTTATTATCACAGCAAGAAGTTCTTGGAGTATTAACTCAAGTATGCCGAGGTAGAAAAGATTTGTCTTGCCGTTATCTGGGCTTCAAAGAAGTTAAGGCATTACTTCCACTCATACAAGGTGCAGGCGGTAGCAAAGCAGAATCCTTTGAGATATTTACAGGAAGTGCCATCCTTGCTAGGAAAGATGGGCAGATGGTTATTGTTGCTACAGGAATTAGATGTGGAATATGTCACTAGGAAAACTATCAAGGGGCAAGCAGTGGCTGAGTTCCTGGCCGAGCACCCGATTCAAGGAGACACCTACGAATTCAATTTCCCAGACGAGGATATAGCGGCTATTGCAATTCAGGGATGGCAATTGCATTTTGATGGGGCCGTGAATAACAAAGGGGCAGGAGTAGGAGTTATCTTGACAACCCCAGAAAATGAGAAGCTCCCTTTGGCCAAAAAACTAAGGTTTAAAGCTACCAACAATGAGGCTGAATACGAAGCATGTATTTTCGGATTGGAAGCTTTGTTAGCCTTGGGGGCGAAGACTGTTGAGGTGTTTGGGGACTCTTCCCTCGTAATCAACCAGGTCCGAGGTGAATGGGTAGTTAAAGAAGAAAGATTGATGCCCTACATCCAGCACTTGAAAGGTCTAAGTAGACAATTTGAGGTATGCACGTTTCGTTTCATTCCAAGAGAGGAGAATCAATTAACTGATGCCCTCGCTACTTTGGTGTCAATGTGGGACAATCCGGAAGGAGTGATTATGAGACCCGTATTGATTTCAAGCTCAGATAGGCCCAGTTTCCAATCACAGTCAGTAGCGAAAGTCGATGTAGCAGATAGGAAGCCATGGTACCATGATATTATGAACTATTTAGAGAATGCAGCTTTTCCAGAGGAAGCTATGGAGAAGGACCAGAGGTTAATTCGCAAACTGTCCACTCAGTTTATATGCATAGATGGGGTGCTGTATAAAAGTTAGGCCGATGGCATTCAATTGAGATGTTTGAATGAGAAAGAGGCCCGGAGGGTGATGGAGGAAACTCACGCAGGCGTGTGCGGAGCTCACATGAATGGGTTGACACTGGTAAAGAAAATCATGAGACAAAGGTTTTACTGGCTCACAATGGATAATGACTGTTCAAAGTATGTAAAGCAATGCCAGCTGTGCCAACAATATGCAGGCTTAAGGCACTTGCCTGTGTCAGAACTGTATAGCCTAACGTCGCCTCGGCCGTTTGCCGCCTGGGGTATAGATATCATCGGGGAGATCCGACCCACAGCCTCCAATGGACATAGATACATCATAGTCGCCATCGATTACTTTACTAAGTGGGTAGAGGCAGAATCTTTCAAGAAGATTGACGCGAGAGACATGGCCAAGTTTATTGAGAAGAATCTGATATGTAGATATGGCTTTCCACACCATGTGGTATCAGATAATGGGGTACAGTTTATGGGAGAAACCAGGAAGCTATTGGAGAAATATGGGATTGAACACCATAAGTCTTCTCCATATCGCCCACAGGCCAACGGAGCTGTGGAGGCTGCTAATAAGAACATTAAGAAAATCTTGGCCAAAATGGTCCAAACCTACAAAGATTGGGCGGAGAAGCTGCCTTTCGCACTCTGGGGCTATCAGACAACGGTGATAACATCTACAGGAGCTACGCCATATTCTCTGGTGTACGGGACAGAGGCGGTGCTGCCGATTGAGATAGAGCTCAGACCGTTAAGAGTAGTCATGGAAGCTCAGATCCCCGAGACTGAATGGGCACAGCAAAGGCTGCAACATTTAAACTTGCTGGATGAGAACAGATTAAGAGCCTACTACCACAACCAAGTCTATTAGAAGAGGCTAGCTCGAACCTTCGGAAAGAAAGTCAAGAAACATCCTTTGAAGGAGGGGGACTTGGTGTTTAAGCAGATGAGACCGGGAGCACCAGACATCCGGGGAAAATTCAGACCTACCTAGGAAGGGCCCTTCATTCTCAAGAAGCTACTGTCAAAGGGAGCCGTAATTTTATCAGATAGCGATGGCAATGAATTCAAGGAACCGGTGAACATAGACAGACTCAAAAGGTTCTATGGATAAAGACAATAAGTGAAAAAGAAGAGAATAAAATGCCCCGCGGGTCGAAAACTGAAAAAAGGCGGCCTTGCTAAAATTGGGCGCCTCGATAGGGTGAAAACCGAAAAAAAGCATCCTGTGCAAAAATTAGAGGCATGAGAGAAAATGTCCAATCGAGAAAATCCGAGAGGGCCGATTGGTAACAGGAGTTCTGATGCGCGCAAAATTCGGTTTCATGTATTAATATAGTTTGCATAGTTGAATTCATAGCAAATATTGATCATGTATATAGAAATTTTATGGAAATGTACACAATTCTGTGAAATAAAATGAGAATTATTCTTTTCATTTTCATCATTCTTTAGTTCTGTTTTGAAAAGAAATAACATTTAAATGATATGCATATTTAATCTAAGCTAAGCACTACCGCGACTCTCGCCAGCAAGATGTTTAAGCCCTCGTGTCCTATTATCAGAAGCTAGACTAATAACCCATCGCTTGTACTCGCTGGTGGAAGCTGCTGAATGAGCTCCAAATCGGGGTATAACTGTCTTCACAGGAAATCGGCTCCACAGCTCATGGTAGCGAGAGGCAAAGGCAATGGAAAAGGTTCCTCCCCAAAAAGACAGTGGGACTCTCACCACGTCTTGGGTCATCCCAAGCTGACGAGCGCACCGGGCCCTAATATAGAAAGTGGTCTGACGAAGCCCATAGAGGGGAACACACCCCGAAGACCCGTCAATGACTGCATGGGACAGAGGAAGCCAAGCAGCCATAAAGCAGATGTCGTCGTCTGATATCTCGCCAAATCTAGCGATGCCCTTATCAAGAGATAAAAGTGTATACAGTCGTTGGCGCGGGAGAAAGTGCCTCGGTGAGTACTGTGCGATGAGTCGGGGAGGTGGCTCCGATAACATTTTCAGCTTCTCTTGCAGCCAGATCTAAAAAAAAAAAAGCCGCTGGAGTAAGTAGGATTTACTTCAGGCAAAAATTAGGCAAAGGGTTGTGTGGAAACCCGAAAGGGCGCACTTCCCGCTAAGAAAAGCTAGTGCGAAAATCCACAAGGGACGCACTACCTTTAAAACAATGACATACCTGAAGTAAGAGAGGGCTCTCGACGAATGTGGAAGAAGACCTAGAATGAACCGAATCCAAGCCTAGGATAGTCTCGGCCAGAATGAAGGGAAAGGGGGTCAGCCCACGGTGAAAACCATCCAGAATTCCAAATAAACAGGGATCACCAGCCAAATCCTCTGAGCTCACAGCCAGAAATCTCACCATGCAAAATAAGAAAATAATGCTTACTTGGTAGGTTGGGACATCGGAGAATCCATCCAGCGCCTCGATCAGTGGTTCCATAGAAAATGTAGAGCCCTGGGTGACCAATCGAGCAGCTTCAGAAGGAGGTAAGCCCAAAGAAAGGGCGATGTCTTGGGACTGGACTAGGTCGTAAAAGGGAATGCAAGGGTGAGTATTGATAGGATACCATGCTCCGGCAATGGTAGCCAGCTCTTCAGGCAGGGGGCAAAGTTCCTGGTAGGTGAATTTGAAAACGTGAAATCGAGGGTTCCAGAAATGGGTTGCAACTAACAGGAGGTTGTGGTCTATTTTAACCTGGCGTAGAAATTTTAGGCCAGACATGGGGATGAGCATATTGTTTTCCCAAGTGTGGGAATCATCCAGAATTTGGTACATCTTTTGAATAGAAGGAGAAGACATTTTGCCAAGTCTAAAGTTAAAAACAATGGATGAGAGGCAGAAGAAGTTGAAAAGTTCAGAAAAATCTTGAAATTTGTAGAAAAGCTCCACCAACGGCCTACCCGTGCCTCAGAATGGGCGGCCTGCCCGTCGGTCGTTGTCCACCTGTCAATGTGCATGCATCTTCATACGTCATCATAACGTCATCATGCGCATTTAATTTTGCATTGAAAGCGGGAATTTAGAATGACAGACGGACAAGCCATCGGTCGCTCCTGGAGACGGACTGCCCGTCGGTAGCGAAATCTATATATATGACCAGTGGCCGACAGGGCAACAGTTTTTTCTCTTTTCCTCTTCCCATAATCGACGCCTTTGACGATTTTTTGTCGTTTTCTTCCCCTTTTCTTCATATTTTTGCATTTTTAGCACATTCTTGTGATTCTTGTATTGTTGTGATCAACCGGGACCTATTTTTCTACATTTCCAGTCCTCTTCTTCGATTTTCTACAATTACAGGTTAGTAAATAATCTATTTTCCTTTCTTTAAGTAAGTTAAATTTTAGTGCTTTCTCTATTTTCTTTCTTTATTTTTATCTCTATTTTTATTTTTTCTAGTAATGTTAGTATAAGTTAGTGCTGAAATGCTGCCCGTTTGCCTAGTAAATATTTATTTTTCGCACGAATAGTATATTTAGTTCATTTAGTTTGATTAAAACCTTTACCTTTTAGATTAGACCGTTATAGTGCCTTGGGTAATTATTTTCGTATATTTAGAGTAAGACTTATTGCCCATATGTATGATTCCAAAATATAAATATTGTGACTGTTGGTGCCTGAAGCCTGTTTTTATTGTTCTTTTATGCAGGAAGTGGGGCACACCCTTGCCGGGGTGCGGCCATTTTTTATTACTTTTATTTTTGTTGCACTATATTATTAATTTATGCATGCCTGGTTGTTGAGGCCTAAGGCCTGTCCCTAGTTGTGAGAAATTCCTTGTTTATATGCATGAGTTGGGGCACATCTTTGCCGGGATGTTGTCCAAATGTTAGGTTTTTATTTCTTAGTCAATATTTTCTATGCTGGTTGAAGGCCTGAGGCCTGTTGTATTGTTTTGCGCAGGAAGTGGGGCACACCCTTGCCGGGGTGCTGCCCAATTTTTTATTTGTACTTTTATTTGTCTTTTAATTATCGATAATTTCTTTTATTTATTGGGATGCAAAGTTTATCCCGTTTTTTCCTTCTAGCCTCCTTACTCAAGATGGTTAAGACGCGTCTCTACTGAGATGTTGTCGTTTTTTTTTGTCATTTACTATTACTAAATTATCAGTTGCTTTATAGGATGCCGCCATGCAGATGCGTCCCCCATGGCCAGGATGAGCCTCAGGCTCCGGAGTGGATAACTCCAGAGGCTCGGCGGAGATATGCAGCATTGGCTCGGGTAGAGTTCCAAGCCAGCCGTTTCGTTTCCAGACCATTCCTGGAGGCTCTAGGGATGGCAGATGAGGTGGATATTCTGGTTGTAGGAGCGGGTTGGACCGAGTTTATGGTGCCAGCATTCCCCACATATCTCGAGGTAGTGCGACAGGTGTTTGCCACTTTCCACTACGGGGGGTTCCAAAGATCCGATACAGAGCCCAAAGTGGTCCAGTTTTTGTTCGATGGTGATCATTTCAGCATCACGCGGCAGAGGTTCGCGCAGGCCATGAGTTTGCCGCACGGTCAGGATATTATGGTACCTCAGAGGGTAGTTAGACGGGACCATTGGGCTGCTATCGCTCTGCCCGGAGTGCCGTATGACCATGATACGGTGAAGAGCACAGTCTTGATATCACAGGCACTTCGGTATCTGCATAGGGTGCTTTCCAGTTCATATCTCGGACGGGCTGGCAACTCGGGGTCGCTTAACGCGACCGAGATTTGGAGCCTTTAGGCTATGATGATGGGTCAGTGCCTCAGCATCAGCCATGAGATACTGGCCAACATGGCCAGAGTCTCTAGGGGGAGAGCCCCATCAGTGATAGTTGGAGGGGTCATCACTCGCCTATTGCTAGAATTGGGAGTGGCTCCAAATAGGCTTCAGGGCACTTTGGATGAGAGCATCTATGTGGATGCCCCTGCCGTAGTACAGATGGGGATGGTGCTGCAGATCCCAGGACAGGCTGAGGCTTTCAGGCTCCTTACTATACATGAGACACGGCGGGCCTTCGATCTTCCATCCTTAGCCCCGGCTCAGGAGCAGCCTGAGGGGGAGGTGCTAGTACCACCGCAGCCTGAGGAGCAGCCATAGCATAAGGAGGGCCAGCCTCCTCAGTTTGAGCAGTATCAGGAGGGCCAGCCTCTGCAGCCACAGCATCAAGAGGTCCAGCCTCCACAATATGAGATTTTTTAGGAGGTCGAACCTCCACACCCGCTGCAGTATGAGGAGCAGCTTCGGACTCCTTCTGACATGGGGATGGAGTTCACCATGGAGGAGTTATTCAGTGCTTCTCTGACATCGGGGGCACATCCGACATCGGGGGCACAGAGTCTCACTCCTTCTCCGGCTTCGAGGATTCAGAGGACTTCTCTCCGGCCTTCACCCAGATTTGACCCCTACGCCAGAGGAGATTCGGGGGCATCCACATCCACAGCTCCACCTCCGGGACAGTCATCAGAGCCGATTCCACCTCCAGTAGTGTCGCAGCCAGACATCTCCGAGCTTATAGTCTCCGCACTTGCAGCTTTCAAGCGCAGACAGGAAGAGAGGGATAGGGCCCTCCTTGCTCGGATTGAGGAGAGAGATACGCTTCTGACAGAGAGGCTGGAGTAGCAGTAGGGACTAATCCAGGAGCAGGCTAAGGTCATTGATCAGTTGAGGCTGGAGCATGCTGGGCTTCTTAGGCAGATGGCAGAGCAGCAGGAGAGGATGGTAGACCAGCTGAGACAGGAGGTGAGGACCTCCCAGGACGAGGCAGCTCAGGGGGTGGACATGACCCTCCAGATGATACAGGAGTCGATGGATGCTCTCCGCTCAACAGTGCAGGCGATAGATGGGGCTGTCCACCCTATGACTCAGTATGTCCGGGATTTTCGCGAGCGGACCGAGCAGAGGTTGGGGAGTATGAGTACTGCTTCCGCAGATCAAACTCGCCAGCTGAGCAGGGCCTTCAGAGAGCTAGGAGGAATGATCACGGACACCTTACGCTTCATGACGGAATGTGCCCAGCCCTTCCTTGATGGATACGCCCAGGTGTAGTTCCAGCAGCAGGGTCCAGGGAGACCGCAGCCATCGTCTGTGCCAGTGGCAATTTCCCCCAGGCTTGAGCTGATGGTGGACATATGGGCATCTCAGCGCCCAGGAGCGGCAGGTCCTTCTACTCGCCCGTCCACCTCGGGAGCTGGACCCTCTACCTCCAGGCCTTAGCCTCCGCCTCGGCCGTCGACCTAGCCGCAGCCACCGCCTCCGCCTCAGTCGCCACCTTAGCCCGTCCACATATTTGACGATGAGGGCCCTGATGAGGAGATTGGAGATTATCCACCTTTCTAGCCATTCAGGGAGTGTGGATGACATTTTGTTATATTTGTCTATTTAGTTTTTTTTCTTGTATTTTTTTATTTTTGTATATATCTTGTACAAAATTGTTTTATAGTGGAAAATCGTACGTATGTTTATTTTGTCCTTATCCTTGCATGCTATGCTTACATTAATGACGATTGAGTATGCACCTTTATTTACGCCTAAAATAAAATATTTATAATCATAAAAATCAGGAAGATAATAACAAAACTATAAATAATGATATAAACTTGTTTATGAACCTTGTAAACAAGAGCAATTCACATAAGGGTAATAAGAAGTTCTTTGATATGCAGGAACATCTGCTTAATCTTAGTCCAAATATGGATATCAATCATATCAGAAGAATCACATCAAGGATGTTTACCTTTTGAATCATAGAGGGGTTAACAAGGAAATTTCCAACCAAGACCGAGATCGTAGCCAGAAAGCACTGCATCTCACAGTTCATGCTGTAGTTAGAAAGAACTACGCACCTTGCAGATCGTATAGGGGTTGGCAAGGAACTCTTCACAGCCGGGGTTGCAGTTCGATAACACTGCTCTCCACCTTGCAGATCGTATAGGGGTTGGCAAGGAACTCTTCACAGCCGGGGTTGCAGTTAGATAACACTGCTCTCTACCTTGCAGATCGTATAGGGATTAGCAAGGAATTCTTCACAGCCAGAGTTGCAGTTAGATAACACTGCTCTCCACCTTGCAGATCATATAGGGGTTGGCAAGGAATTCTTCACAGCCGGGGTTGCAGTTAGATAACACTGCTCTCTACCATGCAGATCGTACAGGGATTAGCAAGGAATTCTTCACAATGGGGGTTGCGATTAGATAACATTGCTCTCCACCTTGCAGATCGTATAGGGATTAGCAGGGAATTTGCACTAACGCCTTACTAGTCAAAGCGAAACCAGTAGGGACATATGCATCGAATACATCCACTGCTGAGTGGACTGAGATGAGGTCTACCCAGCAAGCAGAGTGAAAGGAAAGGATCGCCCAGGTATGCTTTTCTTCCTTTCTCTCTCTGAATTTTGGCTCACCTAGGCACTTGTGCACTAGCCTTCCCAAAATTGGGGGCAACTGTAAGCACTGTGTCCTGGGGCGGTCCAGATCAGAGATTACCCAATGAAGAAACCGATGCCTGGTCCCAAATGAGTGGATGGAACTCGAAAATTTTGATCCTATAGGGTCCCGACAAGTAAAAGGTTTTATTTTATAGAAAGAAGAATTTGAAAAAAAACTGGGAGTTTTAACTTGAAATTTGAGTTTTTGCTCCACGGACGGCCTGCCCGTCTGTAGTTGGCATCCCGTCGGTCGTCGAGGCGGTCGCCGCCTCTCTCAGGAATGGACAACCCATCGGTGACTCACATGCCCGTCAGTCGTTGAGGCGGCCACCATTTTTTTCTAGGGAACACGTGTCCCATCGGTCGCTGAGACGGATACGTATCCCGTCGGTGGCTCAGGAACGCCCGTCGGTGAGTCAAGGCCTGCCCGTCGGTCATGCCTATAAATAGTAAACCTTTTCCTTTGAAAAGGGTTCGGATTTTCTTAAGGAAAATCACTAAAGCAAGCTAAAAAAGGCTACAAAGAAGAAAAAAAAACTACTTGGATTGGGAAAACTCTTGCAAAATTAAAAGGGCAAATTTTCTTCTTCTCAAGTTTTCTTTTCTTTATTTGTTTAAATTCCCATATTTTCCTAGTCTTTCTCTCGTTTTATTTCGCTTTTAAGTGAATCTAGTTTACTTGGAGAAAGCTAAATCCATTAGTTTTCGTCCATTTTGTGGATTCAAACATTTCGAAAATTTTGTAAAAATCAAGGAAAAAGTATAGACATTTTTCTTTCTTGGTTTTTGCTTTCTTCTCGTGAGACGCACAAGGTTCGAGTCAACCGAAGTTTCACTCCAAAAAGGTACAATCTGAGGGTAAATATTATGGACACTTGCTTTATTAATCTATTACATTCATTTCCACATTTATTGCATTTATTTACCTTTTATTTAGCTTTTATTTGCCTTTATTTTGTTTGAAAGTTGTTTATTTAAAAGAGAAGAGAAAAAGAAGTTTTTTGCTTATTTATTCGAAACCAGATGCGACCAACGGGCAGTAGCTCACCAACGCCCATCTGTCGCTCGAGCGACGGGCGATAAACCCATCTGTCGTTAGAGCGATGGTGTGTGAGGCCCATTGCCCATCGGTCACATGAGGGACGGCCGTCGGTCGGCCACTAACCCCGTCTCACGTCTTTATTTCCCATTTTTTATTTTTTCCTTTTATTATTTCTTCCTCTATTTAATTCTTATTTTATTTTCAAAATGTTTTTTTACTTTAACAATTTTATTTTTTATGTATTTTATTTCTTATTTTTTTTTATTTTACTCTCTACTTACATGTGTATAGCTTTAATTTGTAAATATTAATATTTCTTTTATTTTGTGAGTATTGTATTTTCCTTTTCCTGGATGGATTGAGCTGTGGAGAAAAACCATCATGCCATCATGGAAAGCCTATCTTTGGTTTAGTTTTCCTATCTCTTTTTATTTATTTATTTCTTTTCCTTATTCCTTATTTTGTTTATGTAATTTTTTATTTTATTCCTCATAAATTAAAAAATGGATACTTGTTTTATATTAATTAAAATTGGGATTATTTCATAAAATTAAGGGATCCAATGTCCTGTTTTAGCATATAAAAAATCACATAAAATTAGTTTTTTTCATAATAAATGCATGTGAGGGCCAAAGCCCTCAAAATAAATGAATTTTCCGTCTTTTTGTATGTATATATCGTACCTTTAAAATGAGAGTTGTATTCCGCTCCTAGTTTTACTGTAATTGAACATTTATTTCATTTATTTTTATTTATGTATATTTACCGCTTTTAATGTGAATATTTGTGCTTTTAATTGAAATTTGCATCGTGTGGAGAGAGAAAGTGAACTAATAAATTCAAAACTTAAATGTAAAGTTAAATTAAGGTAGAAATAGATGAGAAGTCCCAACCCAAAATGATTTTTATCACTTCTCAAAAAAATTTTCTCCCAAAATAAATTTCATAATTCTTAAAATATATATCTTAGCTTCCACATAAAATTTCAGCTTAATCGGAAATCGTTTCTCGGTCCGATAATTTCTTACCAGTCCGATAACTCAGTTTGCTGTCTCGCCGTAAATTTTATTTTTCATTACCATTTGATTTTTCACAATATTTCAAGCAAATCATGCTTTCATATAATTTTTCAAAGATCTTTAACACCATTTAGATTTCATTCAATTCTTGGTCAAATCGGTCAACTGTGGTCAAACTGGTTTGACCCGTCCGATTCACTACTTGAACCGGTTCAGTTCACCTTTCATCTTTAACTTCCTTTTTATCCTTAACATCTCATTTGACCTTGATTCCATCTTAATCAGGGTCCATTTTCGATCCGATTTAATTAAACCGGTTCGATTCATCCATTTTTCAGTATCACCATAAAATTACATTTTTCACTGCCAAAAATTGAGAAATATTATCTGGAGTCCATCCCTGCCTTCCAAAAAATTTTTAGAGCTCATTTGCTATTTTAAAAATTTCAGTCAAACCTTGGTCAACTCTACCCTACTTATAACGGGCCGGGACTTTTTCTTATTTTTGACTTTTGGGGATCTATCCGACCTCATTTACACTCCAAATTTTATTACTGAACCCCATATAACTTGTATTCTCCTATGGTCAAATAAAATATTTTTCAGTTTCGGGGTCACCTATCAGTGGCTTCTCTAGGGCCCGCTTGTTTAACCTTATAACTCCACTGAATTCCACGGCATAATTACAAGTATTTTCACACCCAACTTATACTATACACTATAGAATTCACTGCTCGATACTATACCAGTATTCAAGCCATTATATGCAATTTATGGTAATTTGGACCATTACAATTCTCCCCCAGTTATAAAAATTTCGTCCTCGAAATTTTCTTATATACCACTATCGTGAATCATAATTATTACATTTGGAATCACTTTATGGGGATATTCAATTCAGAAATCCTATTCACATTCCATCAGTAATCATACATTAGAATTCTGTGAACCTATACTATCATTATGTCTCCTTAGATGCCTTTACTCACTTCTGTCATCAATACCTATTCATTGCATGTATATGTATCACTTTGTCCTCATTATACTATCTTCGATCTTAGGACCGCCTAAACCTGGTTCTGATACCAATAAATGTAATACTCTATACCCGTAAATGGTACGGATATCAGATATCGCACATTGCATTGGAATGCATTGTACTGCACTTATCTAATTCAGTATTTTTTTTTGTAATGATAACAATCATACAAATGCAATACTATAACAATCATATAGACATACAATAAATATACCTATCCTGTACAACCTCGTGTTCATTCATTGCAGTCGTATACATACCATGCCTATACCTTTATCCTTGCTATCGAATATTCTTTCGATCATCCGTAAACCTCGGCCACTACTACTTCTTTTCTTTTATAACCTGCACGCAGTAATCACGCTACGTGCTGACATTAAAAATATCCAGTGGTGGATATATATCCTAAATTTTCATTACCAGTTCAAACATGCATGCATAATTTAAATTTATACCATTACAAACAATTACTTTGTTCACTCATTTGATTCCCTCTAATTAAACTATCATCATTCTCATTTCATACATTAACACTTAATAATCATATAAATTGATTCATTTATTCTCACTATTTAAATTACCATTATTTCCACAATTTACATTACCATAATTAACATTCATTTTTCGCCATATATATTTCTAATATTAATGTCATTATAGCATATATATTTCTATTATTAATGTCCATATAATTCTTATTATTATTTTTGCCATTATTGTACTATAATGGCATACACACTAATTTAAGTATTAACATAACTAATTTTAATCCTTTATACTATTATTATTTATATTACTTTAATTAGCATGAATATTATCTATATACCATATTTAACATTATTATTATTATTATTATTATTATTATTATTATTATTATTAATTACATTATACAATAAAATCTTATTATACTTACAATTGCATATACTAGTTAATTACCTTGTCAATTTACATTTAAATCTTTCATTTAATCTTATTATGGTTAATTGCATTTTATATCCTTCAATTTCCCTTTATTTACCGTTTTCCCATTCAATTTCACAATAATTACAAATATGCCACTAGTTATTCTTAAATCATACTTAATTCATTATTTATCATGTAAAATTACAGTTTAGTCCTTACTTACACTTTATGCAAGAATTCACATTTAATCCTTAATTTTTCATATTTCCACTCTTTTAATTATTTAGCTTCGTATTTTCCATAATTCTATCTTTCCTTACTATTAAGCATAACTACCATTTTAACCATATTACTTTTAAATCCTTACAATTTAGTCCTTATTCACTTCATTCTTCTTATTACTTTATAATTATTCATTTAAAACCATTTTTACCTTGTCACCTCAATCTTTTACATAATTACCATTTAGCCCTTAACATACTATTTTCAAGTCAAATTTCATTTTAATCCTTATCTTGTCTAAACCTTATCATATCTCATCTTATCTTATCTTATCTTATCTTATCTCATCTCATTTCATCTAATCTCATCTCATCTCATCTCATCTCATCTCATCTCATCTTATCTAACATTCTATAACTTGGTCAATCATTCATTAACATTATCACATATATTTCTTATATCTGTTATTTAGAATTAACATTTATATTACTAACATTATCTCTGAACTTTCATTCGTTTACTCATTCCTTAATCTTTCTAATTAGTACTTCAATTACATAACCCTAAATGTTTAGTTCATTTTCCATGAAATATCATTTCCTTAAGAATTCCAATAATTTCATTATCATTATCAATATTATTTTAACCATTGTCATTATTTAAGTAAATTCAATTAATTCCATTTTACTTAACTATACATGTTTAATTCTATATTCGTGTTTTCCCTAATCATTGACAATAATTCTTTAACACTACCATGACATTTTTCATTTATTTACTGATACTATCATTACTCATTATATTATTAGTGCAACATCATTTTTTCCTCCATTGCCAACTAATTATACAATTAGCATTCATATTACTTGTTACTTACCTTTTAATACTTTATTTTACATTACTATTGATAAATTACATTTTGGTCCCGAGACTTTCACTAGTTATAGTTTTGCCCTTCACTTTTCATTTATTTACAATAATGCCATTAATTAACCTATTTTCATTATTTAACATGCAAATTATCAATTGGTGCTTAAATTATTATTTTCATACCAAATTACACTTTAGTCTTTAAAATATGACTAAATTACATAATTAACCATTTATTCATATTATTTCCATTATTAACTCTTATTAAATGACTTTAGAACCAAATTATCATTTTATCCTTAAACTTTTTATTTCTTTCATTTTAGCCTTTTTTAATTTAAATTTCCATTTAACTCTAAATTAATCATTTTAATTCCATTTTTACCATATTGCCCTTAGTACAATTCTGGTAGAAATCTTTGAACTGGATGCACGAGACGTGAATCCTATAGGTTCAATAGATGTTAGAGGGACCTCAAAGGACCACCCTTACATTCCATTTCAATACATTTTAGAGGGACCCCGAAGGACCACCCCTACATTCATTTGTTATTTCAACATTCAATACATTGAGTAGGACCGTCATTGGCCTATAATAAGTGAGACATCTTGCTCACCCCCGCAGTTTAGTGTCCCTAAGGCTAGCCACTGTATCCTGAGCGAGATTTAACCTCCAGACCACTACTAAGGGCATTAATCTTTCCGCTTTTCCATTATCAAGTTACAATATACATTATCAATGGAACATAACCATATCATTCCATTCTTTTTACATCAAATTAATCATTATACACTTCATTTTCATTCCATTACCATTTTATGCCATGAAATTCATTAAACTATCAAACTACATATTAATATTTCCATACATATCATTCGGCCAAGGTATCAATATTTTTCCATGGATTATTTTCATCTCATTTTTCATACATTTGATTAGATTTCATGTTAATTAACCTAGTTATGCCTTTATATGTCATTATATCATAACATATTCGTATATAACACCATACATACCATTCGGTCATGTTGACATATATTCACCATAAACTATTTTTATCTCATTTACCATTCCTTCAGCTAGATTACATGTTAATTAACCTAGTTATACCATTACATGACATCATAACACATCAAAATCACATTTTTACTATGTATACCATTCGGTCAAACCATACATCATCCATTATGCTTATTTTTCTTTTCTTTATCCATTCAATTAACTAGATCTCATGTCAAACTTTATGAATATACCATTTATATGCATTAAACATCAAAGTATACCTATGTTTACCTAATCATACCATTCAGCCTACATGTTTTCCATGGTATAAAGTTTATTTCTTTTCATTTTAATCATTCATTATCTCATTTTTAACCTTTCTAAACATGACTATATGGTTTGATTCATTTAAACATACATATTTCACATACTTTATGTTTAAACATAACAAAAAATTATACTTTTAACATGGAAAAAGGAGGATATTGTATCCACTAACCTTATTTTCTTGTTCTCCACACTTTAAACATCCTTTTTTTGCCTTAGATCCTTGAAACACCATCATCTCCTTTATGTTCATTTAGTGGCTGAAAATACACATCAAGGAAATCACCATAAATTTGCTTCCTTTATTCAATCCAACATCATTTGCATACTTTACAACCTTAGATCAACCTATTTGAACCATTGAATCAAATTAAAAACTTCAAATACACATACCTCAATTTTCGGTCATAATATTCTCCACTTACTTTTTTCCACTTCTTTCACCATATTTGAAGACTAGAGGCTGCCATCATCTAATAGAGGGGCTAAAATTTACTTAAGAGGCTTAATTTTAGAGAGAGAAATGGAAAAGGAGAGAAGAAAATGGTAGAGAGAACCATAGAGGCTATTCGACCATGAAGAGAAATGGAGAGGGATGGAGAGATTTCTGGAAAATGGGAGATATTTCAGCCTTATGTAGTCCCTCAAGATGGGTCAAATCATGGGCCAACCCAAAAGCCCATTTAGGTTAATAAGCCCATTTTCCAACCCTAAATGATTTTTATCATTTCTCAAAACTATTTTCCCCAAAAATTAATTCCATAATTCTTAAAATATATATCTTAGATTTCACATAAAATTTTAGCTTAATCAGAGACTGTTTTCTGGTCCGGTAATTTCTTACCAGTCCGATAACTCAATTTTCTGTCTCATCGTAAAATTTATTTTTCATTACCATTTGGTTCTCCATAATATTTCAAGAAAATACATGCTTTCAGATAATTTTTCAGAGATCTTTAACACCATTTAGAGTTTGGTCAATTCTTGGTCAAACCGCTCAACTATGGTCAAACTGGTTCGATCGGTCCGATTCACTACTTGAATCGGTTCGGTTCACTTTTCATCCTTAACTTCCTTTTTACCCCTGATTCCATCTTAATCAGGGTCCATTTCCTTTTTGGTTCATTTAAATCGGTTCGATTCATCCATTTTTCAGTGTCACCATAAAATTACTTTTTCACTGCCAAAAATTGAGAAATATTATCTAAAGTCTATCCATGCCTTTCAAACAATTTTTGGAGCTCATTTGCTATTTTTAAAAATTCAATCAAACCTTGGTCAACTCTGCCCTATTTATAACAAATCATGACTTTTTCTTATTTTTGACATTTGGGGACCTATTCGACCTCATTTTCACTCTAAATTTTATCACTGGAGTCCATATAACTTGTATTCTCCTATGGTCAAATAAAATATTTTTCAGTTTCAGGTCTCTAGGAGGTCACCCATCAGTGGCTTCTCTAGGGTCCGCTTGTTTAACTTGTAACTTCACTAAATTCCAAGGCATAATTACAGGTATTTTCACACCCAACCCATTCTATACACTTTATAGAATTCACTTATCGATACTATACCAATTTTTAAGCCATTATATGCTATATATGGCAATTTGGACCATTACAGGGATAGGACAATAGATGTATTCTTGGGCCAGTATGACTACAGTACAAGGATGGAATAACTCTCAAAGAACTTGAGTTATTGAGGCAGAAGTCAACAGTGTCCTTTTATGTGTATCTTACTCGTTGGAGGAATAAAGTCATTGAAATGAAGAAAAAGCCAGAGGCCTCTAACTAGATTAATATGTTTATTTATATGCTTGCCCATATCTCAAAGACGGTCTGAAGGTGAAAGGGTTGAAGGATTGAGATTCTCTAAAAGACATAGCTATTGAGATAGAGGATGAACATCTTGAAAAGAAGCCAAACTTTGGTGGATTGAGTAGTGGTGGTTATAATAATAGTCGTAAGGGCTACAAAAACTCCAATTACGGTAAAAGTACCAATAATAAAAGCAGTGGAGGTGGCAGAGGCAGGACAATTGAGGTATCGGCTATAGGCACAAACACAAGGCACTACTCTAACTTAGGTAGATCTTTGTCTTAGTGCCTTGCTCATTTCTCAAAGGTAGGGAAGTTATAAACTTTACTTCCAAAACTAGTTGGAAGCCAAGGATAGCTTAGGTACAATTAGACTGGTATTGCATCTACCACCAACACACAGGCCATGAGATAGATTATTGCTACACCTTGAGGGACAAGATTTAGGATTTGATCAATACAAAGCAAGTAAACAATCTAAAAAGGAAGGGGAAGAAACAGGGGGCATATGCTACAGTTTTGTTATCGGTATTCATGATAGGGACTGGTTTTCTAGAGTGGTACATTTTGAAGGATTTATATGGCAATAAGTATTTGGGTATTAACTGTCAAGCTAGAAAAGAGTCTTAAAGGTGATGTAAGCTCAAGTGTAGTTAGTGAGATAATAGTTAAGGAGGGAAAGGGAAAGCCTAATCTGGGCAGTTTGGTGGACATTTGAATCATGGAAAATGATGAAGAATTGGTTCAGAAAGGAGACAATAGAGAAAAGTGTTGGGTTTTGGCTTCTTATACAAAATATAAAAACGCAGCAAAAAAATAAACAAAACCCACCATGAATCCATGCGTTTCAATTGATTCAAAAAGGAGTTACGATTACCAACCTTTTATGTGCAAGAACCAATGGATTTAAGTCCAATCAGATCCACCATCTTTTTTGGATGAAAGCTAATGACTTGTTCGAAAAGTCAGATCGAACCATAGGTGTTGCTCTAAGAAACACCATCTTCTATTAGTATCCACACACGAATGGGACTACAGGGTGCTAGCTCCTTTTGCGCAACTAGGATTTTTTTGTTCTCTGTTCCTTTTTCTTTTTCAAACAAATGGGAGAGACAATAATAAAACAATAGGACTTCTAACTAACTAACTAACTGACTGACTAACTAACTATATATATATAGTAGCGCGTTAACCCTAACTCAATCTAATGAGTGGTTAACGTGTATATCAAATATCTAGAGATATTTTTAAAAATAATAATTCCTTTAATTTTGAAATTTAACCAAAAAGAAATTATATATATGACAGTTAAGGAATATTATTTTATCTCTAAGATATTATTTTGAATTTTATATCTGACATATTTTAAATCCAAAATGTCCAAATAAACCCTTGCCCAGTCATTACATTCTAGATGTGCGATCTAATAGGCACATATTACGTTGGTAGTGGGCCCAGTCCTATTATAAGCCCACAAGTCATAAGCGGTTTCTAGCAAGGCAATATGACTATCCAAATAATATGAATGTCTATAGTTCGATATTCACCTAACTAACATAACATATCATAATCCTTTTGTCACACGATATCTAGTTTGAACATAAGTCATGATCAATGTCATCCTTATATTGTTCAAACATATAATTTCTCGATTAATAAGTAAACTGATAAAATTAAATGACATTGATCACTCAATCAATTCATTTAAGCACAGCCATACTTTTCTCAGTGCTACTTATCGAGGGGCCCATTAGATATCTCTTATAAGAGAGGAACAAATTCCATCTTGATTACTCATTTTCATTTGCATAATTCTATATTAACCTAACTAATAAAACATGCGATAATCCTTTTGTCACATAATGTCTAGTTTGAAGATAAGTCATGGTCAATGTTATCCTTGTATTGTTCAAACATATAATTTCTTGATTACTAAGTAAACTAATAAAATCAAATGATATTGATCACTCCATCAATTCATTTGAGCATGACTATTCTTTTCTCAATCATACTTATTGAGAGGCCCATTAGATATCTCTCTCATAGGAGAGGAATAAATTCTATCTTGATTACTGGCTTTCCTCTACATAATTGTTGTCATGCTCAATTATAACCTTTATGATTATCCGATTAAAGATAATGTTTGATTATGTCAAAACATGATGTTCCTCAAGTAGGAAACTATGATAATCTCAGGTATAAGGATTCAATAACATAACTATTATATGACACTAACCCATGTAGTGATCTCATAGCGGGTCTATCTAGTACCTTGTTCTCTAACAAGTATCTACAAGTTTGGTTTATATCACCATACATATAATCATCTCATGATTATTAACCAAACCCATACTAGTCTTAATTTATCATTATTCCCTTAGTGATAAACGACTAGGGATATTTAGAATAACACTAAATAGTTATTCATAAATATTATTATAATGCAACATGCAAACAATATACTAATATTGAGATAAAGGTCCAAATATTTCGCTTAGGGCATAACTACTAACAAAGAATAGATCAAAGATGTATAGCGAGAATATGAGGAAGAGAAGCTTGACAAATGGATGACGCCATAGTAAGGAGTGGGCGTGTGGTACTAAATGTTGATAAGTAGCCAACAGTGTATCCATCTAAAGAAGAAAGGGCATTTAAGGATGACCAAATCCTCAAACAATTGAAAAAGACATTGGCATAAATTTTAGTATAGGAGCTTCTAAGACAGATGCCTTTACATCGTCAGAAGGTAGTAAAAGCCTTGTGTGAGTCCACGGTATCTACAACCATTTCTCCTTCTCAGTTGTTGAAAATTGTGAAAGGGGAAAATAGTGAAAAGATTGTGTTCATGAATGCAAATTTGCCTTTGGAAGCACGAGAACATAATAGACCCTTATACATAAGGGCTAGGATAAATGTAAAGTAGACATCATGTGTAATGGTGGACGATGAATCTTTTATTAGCATGTGTCCTTTTACTGCTATGGCTATCTATGGGATCGATGATACTCTATGATTAGTAAGTCTAGGTTCACTATCATAACCTATAACAACTCCAAATGGCAAGCTTATTGGACTTTTTGAGCCAAAGTAAAGACAATCTCTATAGTGGATGAGGCAAAATTTGTTGTGCTTAATATCTCAACCAATTTCTCCTTATTGTTAGGAAGATTGCAGTTCCATAAGTTAGGGGAGTTCCTCCAACTCTCCATTAAATGATCAAGATTCCTCACCATGAGTGGCGACTTTCAAGGCCACAAGGGAGAACCAGGTCTCAATGTTGGAGATTGCTAATCAACCATTCAACGGGTTTCACATTACAAGTATTAAAGTTGATGATCGGGAGGAGTGTGAGAACCCAAATGTGGTCAATATGATGATGAAGAAGAATTATTTTTCTAGAGCAGGGCTATGATAAAACACTCAAAGGGTTTAGAAGGTAGTGACACTAAAGGGCCTGAATGTAATACCCCTTATCTGTATGTAGTAAACCACATTTGTCACTGTAGTTTACTAAGCAGGTTAAAGAGTGGTAATAACATGATACAAAACTTAGTAATACTAAACATAACAAAGCATTTAATAAAATCAGAATTATAAATTTTTCTCTCCATATAGAAGTACCGTTTCAAGTTAATCTTGCTATAGTTCATATTAATTCATAATACAAAGCTATTATTAATTACATATATGTAGGCATGTGCTACTTAATACACATTTATTACAAAAAGACTATATTTACAAAGTAGTACCAAAATACAAAACCTATATAAGACAGCTCCGACTAGTGTGTTGGCCTTGAAGATTGTGAGATGTCCTTTGCGTTATCTCCTACTTCAGTACCTACACGAATGAAACACCCGTGCTAAGCATAAAGCTTAGTTGGGAAATTAGCAAGACATGAACGACCACTCATAACGATTGTCGATGCATACACATACACATGGTAAACAAACGCGTGTAAATATTACACAATTAAATTAAACATTATAATACATAATAATGAATAAACACAATACAAATTCTCAGTAACTTATAGTCCTTATAGTTTATTTAATACATATAACAGTCATTTAAAGAGACTGCAATGCCTAAGGAAGTGGATAACAGGAATACAGAATAGTAGGTACCCGAAGGTGCAAATTCATTTTAATTAATTATTTAAATTTATATGACAGAAGGTGACCCAAACGGGGCCGACAGAAGACCCAAAAGGGGCCGAAGTAATGACCCAAATGGGGCCAACAGAATAGAACAGAAGGCTACAACATTTATGGTCTGTATAGGTATGCGTATCTATCCATAACTCGGACACAAGCAGGCGACTAATATATTGCTCATTTAATTACTTTATATTCATAAATCAATTTGAATGGGTATCATTTATTTTAATTTTCATGTCATGAACAAATTAATCCAATTATTTTATCTTGCATATTCCATAAATAATATCACTAAATAAAAGAACATTTGATTCCATGAATTTCCTTTAGATGCATATATATATATATATATATATATATATATATATGTATGTGTGTGTATGTGTATATACATACACACACACACATATATTTATACACACATCAATATAATTATAATTATAATATATTATAAAATAATTATGATAATATCCATCCCATTAATAAGTTTCAAGGATGTCTACTAACTATTTTATTTCATGAAATGAAGAATTGCGCATAAACGGGACAAAGAAAATCAAAAGGGTAAAATGGGGCTGTCATGAGATGGCACCATTGTGCCGACTCATGACAGAAGGTTGCTGTACCAACTTGGGAAAGAACCTAAATGTGCCGAGTCTGTATCCGAGTAGACTTTGACTCCCATTTCATGCGTGGAAAATAAGGTAGCAAATGGAATTTTCAGCCAAAACGATCTGCTTAGAAAATGCTTCTCAGGATGTTAAATTTCTAATGGAATAAATTTTAGGTCATTTGGATCACTAGAACTGAAGATATGATCTAAAAAATTCAAACTGCTCCAATTAGGGGTGGCAGAATCCTTGAGTCAATTTCGAGCATCCTAAAGCCAAAATTTGCTCAAAGATATTTCTATAAAAAATGTAGATATATGTCTTAAATTTTTAACCCAAGTGAAATAATGCAATTTGAAGTTATATAACTCAATTTATTGCCTAAAAAAATCCCTAAGGGTCTGACAGGATTTGGGCAGAGTTTCCCCTTACAATTTTACCTTCCTAATTCTATGAATTCCACAACAATCATCAACACAACTCAACTCAATTTCACATAAGATGTCCAAATACACATCAAAATAACATTTTATCAATTAAATAGACATAAAACACACAAATCCCAAACCTCAAAGTAGCTTCCTATCTTTTTCTCTTTCACTTCATTTCTTCTTTTTCTATTTTTTGCTTCTTTTCTCCTTTGGGTGCCTCTTCTTCAAGTTTACGTAGCAAAGCTATTTTTATTTAACATAAACCACAACTTATAATCTTTAGAAAATAAGAGAAAAAGCTAATGAATAGCATAAAATTCTTACTGTAACAACTCGATTTTCACCTTAGTAGAATTGGTAGTGCAAATTTCTGTAATTGCATGAGTTTAAGAGTAATTAAGGACTTAATTGAAGAAAATATAAGTTGATTGAAGGAAAAAAGGGACTTGAGGGATTTAAGGGAGGAATTACCGTGGACTAGAGGGGAACTTTGCATGTTAGTGGGACAAATGGCTCATGAGTGACATGTGGCAAGTTAGGGGAGTGCCACCTAGGAATAGCACATGCAATATAAGGGATTGTTAGTTGATAGCTGCTTAATTGGTCTATTCTTTAGTGCATATTATCTCTAAGTTTAGGAAGTTAAGTATGTATATATATTTATCTTTCAATGGTTTTTGTCTAGTTTACGTGTTTATATGCTTTGTAGGTGATTTGGGTGAAAACAAGGAAGAAGAGATGCCAGACTCGTGCAAAGGAACACGACTCGTGGAGGAATGAAACAGAGGTTCACGAGTCATGAAGACATGCACGACTCGTGAAGAGGTGCACGAGTAGAGCAGAGTGAAGAAGAGAAGAAGAGCACGAGTCGTGAAGTAAATAATGACTCGGACAAAGCTTCACGAGTCGGTCATCACCTGGAGAAGGCAAAAAAGAAGAGAGAAAGAGAAAAACACTAGCGCACGACTCGGACAGCACAACACGAGTCGGTCACTAGAAGAAAAGCAAGAGAGAAGAGGAGAGCAAGCAATGGAGGTCTGCATTCTGTCGCAAGCGAGACAGAATGAGCCATTGGACAGTTACTTTCAAAAAGTCACTTGAAGGGGCATACTTTTCCACTAACCTTTGCAACCTTTTGGAGAAAGGGACACAACCTTTAGAAATTATAAATATGTAATTCAACTATAATTTTAAAAAAGAAGATTAAGATGATTAGGGGATGAAAATTGTAACTTAATATTTTCTGAAAGTTTAGAAGTTCTGTAGTTAAAGTTTTAAGTTAGATTTTATGTATTGAAGAAGAAGACCAATGAGAAGAAGATTTTTTACAAGGTTTGAGAAAAGGGTCGAGAGATTTCTTTCTACTTACTCTTATCTATTACTTTCTTCTCTGTAATTTAAATGAATGTTATTTAATGAACTTGAATCATATTAATGTTACTTCTATTTCCATCTATGTTAATAGTCATTGAATGCAGAATTTTCTATTAGTATATTATTGCATGACCTTTATAAGTTAAGGTAGAATCGAGAGGTTCATTTTAACTGACATCTAATAAGAATTAATTATCAAAGCATAGCTAAAAAGATCAGTATGTTGAGATAATTGCTATATGTTGGTGAATAATCTTAGAATAAGTAATTGGAATTAACTAGTTCATTAATTAGAGTTAAGGATTAGCATTTCAATTGCATATTTTAGGTATTCTAGTTCATGGTCGAGAGAGTGGATTAGAACAACATTCGAACATGGCTTTCTTATAAGACTAAAATTATAATTAAATGATGGAATCAAGTTTTATAATCATTAGTTCTTCATTATATAGTTTGTCTTCTTTGATTATTATTAACTAGGTTTAATTAATTTACATTATAAGAGTGGTAGAAAATTAACTTACAAATTAATGAATATTGTAAATAAGATTAAAATTGAGTAGTAATAATGTGCAATATTAATCTACATTCCTCGTGGGATCGACATCTTTTGTACTATAATCGGTACACCGTATACTTGCGGAATTAGCGTGTAGAAATACGCCTTACATTAGTGGAATTTTCTGTCCCTATTGGATTTCATGCAAATTCTTCTCTCCTTTCCCTCTCTTTTTCACGGTTTTCTTCTCTCGTTTCCCTCTCTTTCTCATGATTTTCTTCTCTCCACTTTCTTCTTCTTTGAGTTTTGATTTGCTTATTGAGAGATTCTGCATTTTGGATTGATTAAAGAGTGATTATTAAGATTAAGTCTTGAAGGTAAGTGTATTTAGATTGAGTTTATTCTTCCACCCCTTTCTTTGTGTTTGGATTGGATGAGTAATTGGACTAAGAGTTTGTTCTTGATTTTGGTATTGCACAAAGCTGAGGCTAGAAGAAGAGAGAAAGGCAAGGAGAAAGTGTCACACCCTGATTTCCCCCTAGTAGTTTGAACCATGATTGCATGTGTGTCTATGAGTGTTTTGGCATGTGTTATTGGTATTTTGGGGTTATATGCATGAATTGTGGGCTTGGTTAGAGTGTGCATACTCATAGGGTAGTAGTGCGTGCATTAGTGAGGGATAGTCTTATGTATGGTGTCTTGCATGTTTGTAGGGTGTTAGTGGTCAAGATCCACCAAGGATAGAGTGACATGTGGCTAGGGTTTTAGGAAGTGGGTGTAAAGTGAAGGAGAGAGAAGAGAGCAGTCATTTTTGCTATCCTTTCTCGTTCTTCTTCCTCCTCTCTTTACCTCCTCTTCCTCTTTTCTCTTCGAGTGTGCCCTAGCTTTGATCCAAGTGGTTTTTGGTGGAAATTGATCATCTCTTAAGCTTTATTGGTAAGTTTTAGTGGGTTTTCTCTTCTTCTTCATCTTTTCTCTTATTCTTTGTTAGAGGAGTTTTATATCTGTGTGTTTTCTTGGGTTTCCTGGTTTAGAAGCGCCTACTCGTGATCCCAAGGGGAAAGAGAAGGCGAGTGGGAGTGGATCTTGCGAGTGGGAGTGGAGCTTGCAACTAGGAGCATAAGATTTATAGGATTGGGAATTTATTTGTTCTTGATGCATTTTCTTGTGATTTGGTGTGGTTGAATGATTTTCTGGAAGTCTGATGATTATGAGGTACATGTTAGTATGAATGTTATGAGTTTTGGGTTGATTTAAGTTGTGATGCATGAATGATGGTTATGGAAACAAGTTGAGATGGATGGATTTTTACTGTGATTTTCTGGGTTTGCTTCTGTCGGGATTCAATTTTATAAAGGCATGAATTGATTGTATTAAGTGTTGTAAAAGTCGTGTTGGGCTATTATTTGTGATGCTGGGAATGCTCGTTCCAAGGTAAGTTGAGGTTTGATTGGATTTTTGAAGTTTTGGGTGAGTTTTAGAGCTACGAGAGTTCTGCAGAATTTCTGTACATTTGGAGCTTGGCAAGGATCAGAGTATCCAGTCCCGATCAAACTACCATCTTCTGATTAGAAATGCCTCGAGTGCACAATGCTTGGCTGTCGATCAAAAGACGAGAATTTGTCAATCGAGAAAGTAGAATGCACGATTCGTGCTTTGCTGAGAACCCAAGACACGACTCGTGCAGATGAGCACGCCTTGTGACTGGGCTTTGGGTATCGACACGAGTCATGTCATATGGCACGACTCGTGTCCCTTGCCTTTCTCCCCTCCCAATCATCCGTTCGGCCTTGTGAAGGATCGACACGAGTCGTGTCAACCTACACGACTCGTGTCCTTCTCTTCGTTATCCAGCGATTAGCCTCTCGGTCAAGAGAGACATCGACACGAGTCGTGTCGACCTGCATGGTTCGTGTCCTTCGCCTCTTCCATTCACGATTGGCCTTTCGACCAAGTGAGGCATCGACACGAGTCGTGTCGACCTGCATGACTCGTGTCCTTCGCTCTTTCTTCGCGATTGGCCTTCTGCTGCCCTGTTTTTCCGAACTTGTCCTGTTTTGCTAAAATGTATTTCATATCTCTTCTACATGGGTTTTTACCACTGTATGGAATATAATATGCTTATATATGTATAATATTGTAATTTCTTCAAGATAAATTATATGCTATGCTCTGGAACATGATATGTATTATGCATGACCTGTAAAAGTCAGTTTAGTGGATAGTTAGGCATGCCTAATAGAGTTTAGTAGCTGCAGCCCTCTGTTCCATTTGGACCCTGATCAGGTCCCCCATTTTGTTCCTCGCAAACCTCAATGTGTTTGGATCTTGTTTAAGATCCCCGTTTTGCCTCGACAACCATTATGAATGGCCGTCCATATTATTGTTGTGTGTTTCCCCACTAAGCATTATCGCTTAGCATGGGTGTTTCATCCGTGCAGGTGCGAATGGTGGTTAGCTTTTGGGAGAGTCACCGCAAGTCAAGCCAACACAGAGGGAATTGATGTTAGGACTTAGCTTTTTGTTCTATGGTTCTTTTTGTAATAGTGAACTCTCATTATATTTATCTTTTGTTCAGCTTTCGCCTGGTAATTTTGGAAGATGTAATTATTTTGTTATATCAGAACAGTTTTGTAATGAATATTATTATTGCATCTATGAATGAATGATCATTTTGTTTAAAAGTTTTATTGCCACTGTATGTCTGTATGTATATTATATGTGGATGTATGTTTATTGTCTCCTTTTGCTTGGTGACACCCTTGCTCATACGAGTTCTCACTCCATTGTGGATGGGTTCTCCTACGTATGTGTAGGGGGTGTTATAGAAAGTGTGAATTTTAGAGAGAGTTTTCTGCTGCACTTCTAAAGGTTGGGATCATGTGCGTCTTAAGTTATGCATGTCTAGTGTGTTTGAATTCAAGTATTTTCAAATGCATGCTTGTATTTTGAGTTAGACTTAAGCTTATGCATGTGTTGTTAGTTGAGGAACTTGCCCGTTTATGTGAAGATTGTGCTAAATGTGTTAAGTGGGTTAATTGGTAGTTTGCTTTATGGTTAATTTCTTTAATAGGGCAATTTAGAGCATGTTATGTATTTGTGATTGTAAGTCTTTAGATTTTTATCCATTTGTGCTGGAACTTGTGTTGTTGGTAAGTTAGCAAGTAAGTGTGCATATTGTTAGAGGAGTATGTTAGTCAGAAATGACTTTTGATATGAGTTGTGGAGCAGTTAACACAGCTGTGTTTTGGTATGACATAACTATGTTTTGGCATTTTTGCATGGGTCACGGAGATAACCAAAGTGGTTGTGACTGTGAGGTATGCAAGAAATGTTTCTGCCCGGAAAGTCTGTGGTATGTCACGGTAACAACCAAAGTGGTTGTGACTGTGAGATACCCTTGATTACTTTCTGACGAATAGTGTGAGGTATGTCATGGTGACAACTAGAGTGGTTGTGACCGTGAGGTACCCTAGGTTTGCATTCTGTTTTGGACCTTTGGTATGTCACGGTGACAACCAAAGTGGTTGTGGTGATAACCAAAGTGGTTGTGACCGTGAGGTACCCTGTTTTGCACTATGAATTATTATTCATCTGTAAATGATATGCACGGGTATGAGCAACATTTTAACCTTGTTTAACATTATTCAATGAGTATCGTTATATACTAATGCTATATTTTAGTTTGGAGAATCAATGTGATTATTTTTGCTCTAAATTGTAAGTAGCATTGCATTGATTATGAATGTACATGCATTTTAGCTTATGAATATGTATTTTATATATATATGCATAAGCTATGTGATGATTTACTTGACTTGTACAGGAGTGAATTGGTTTGTATCCTTGGTGGAATACTTGGATAAATGTTGTGTGTGTGATATTGTGATTTGAGTTATTTTTGAGCCTGAAGTGTTAAGTTAGTAGATAGGTAAGCATGCTAATTAAGGGCTTTATGCATCTGCTTTGTAGACTCATATGGGTCTTTTGTTTAGAGATTTTGATCTCTTCTATTACCTCTGGGTATAAGTATTCTGAGACTTACGTCTTTTGTGTGTTTAGATACTGTGTTCAATCAGTATCTTCAGTACCCGTATCCACAAATTATGGGAGTTCAGGCTTTTACTTTTGGCTATTTGACTTTTAAGTTATTGCTTTAATGATTCAATAATTATATTTGAGCATTCATGTTAATGCTTGTGATGAGACCATGCTTTAGCAAGTGATCATGATAATTTTATGACTAAGGCATATGTTATGTATGGTGAGAATGGAAGTGATTATTATGTGCATGGTTTATGCAAGTAACTATTTAGTTGTGCTATTGATAGTTATACTCTTATAATGTTTTACTTTTGAGTATGACTAATTGCTACAAGTATGTTGTTTGGTTGTGGCTGCTTATGTAGTCCTTTGTACCTGTTTATCCCCACTAAGCGTTATTGCTTAGCATGAGTGTTTTATTTCATGTAGGTTTGCAAGTTCAGTTCTGAAGTGAGAGTCCTTATTTGCTGGCCACTAGGAGTTTTGTTTTGAAGTGATTCTTTATGTAATGATTATAGTATTCTTTTTGTATAGGAATCTTGTATAGTGTTTTGATTATGTAAGGCAAGGCATGTAATATTGATTTATGATGGTGTAGTGATTTTGTATTTGTATACATTATTAGTTCTGCTATGCAAGTTTATTATTTTTCTTAATGCTTCTGCTTTAGTTATTTGTATGAGTGTATGTGTTTGCTTGTGTAGCATTCCAATATTCCTCCCGAGGGGTATTAAGGTGTTACACTTACCTTATTTAATCCAAAATTACACCTAGAATTAATCTTTTTACTTGGAAATCACTTTGAGCAAGTTGGTATAAATTTTGGGTGATTTTGGTTAATTGAGCAGTAAACTTAAGGAGAGGAGAATGGCTAGTTTTTCTTTGTTTTTCTTTTGCCGACTTGTATGGCTTTTTAAGCCATGAAGACTCCCTTTCATACCTCTAGAATTTAGCATGTGTTCTAATGTGATTTGTGGACATTTTGACTTTGCTATTTGACGCGACCTCAGCAAGTGTACTGAATCGGCAAGTAATATAGTGGAATATAATTAAGACCACAAGTTATCGAACCCAAGGGACTGTGTTGTGCAAGTGTTTGACAATTAATTATATGCTAAAGAATTCCCAATTATTTTGATTTGGTGATTGTTTAACGCAGAAGAATTAATAATCTAACTGATGATATTAATGTCTAAGAATATTAACGATTTAATAATACAACAATTTGATAAAATAACTAAGAGATCTTGCTAAGGAATACCCATTCTCCCCAATAATATCATGCGAATACTTGATTCAACAATTTCATATACAATCAGTGAATAATCTAGCCTATACCATAGCTTGCCTTTCGGATCCAGCTTCTCTAAAATATGCACTTACCAATCCGGATTCAGTACATAAATTAGCATTATTACATATCTTAAGTTCTAAGTTAAATAATCTTACCATTACGGATTCAAATACCAAACTCATTTATCTTCCACCATTCTGAACCTATTGAAATAAACATTCACAGATTTTAACTACCAATTCGGATTCATCAAATCAATGAAAGTTGATTAAAATAGAACAGAACATGTGTACGTATTTATGGGCTGATTGCAATCAAAGTTTATCTTGGTAGATCTCCCCTTAACTTGCATTCAAACCAGCAACAACAGATAATTTCAGAGAAGATAAAACTGAAGTATATTTGTATGTATTTATGAACTGATTACAATTAAAGTTTATCTTGGTAGATCTCCCCTTAACTTGTACTCTATTCAGCAACAACAAATAAAATCAGAGAAAATACAACTGAGTATATGCATAATACAATCCATACAAAATATTCACATGAATTACTGGGGAATTAAGGCATCCCTTAACAAGAAATAAAATTACTCACTCATATTTGAAATAAAGACTGAATTAAATAGAGAGAAATCGATATTACCCATTTGAATCTGAAAATGAAAATCTTACAGTAAACCAAACGATGTTCTTTAATTGAATCAGCTATTCCAACTTCCAAATTAAATTACAGAATTGAATTCTCACTTCTAAGAATTTCCAGATCTGAAATCCCAGAGTTTATTTTTCAGCCAAAACTAAAACTAAAAATTCTTCTCGTCCCCCACTTCTCTAGAATCGTCCTCCTTTAAGCTAGTTTTCCCCCCAAGAATAAAAGTCAAAAGTCTATTCGGTGGCCTCCAAATCTGATTTTTCCCGGATTTGATTCACACAACAGATTTTAAAAGGTACACGGCGGTGAGAGATATCCTCACCGCCGTGTAAACATCCCTGGATAAATTTTTATTTTGAAATTTTGAAGTTACACGGCGGTGAGGAAATTCTTCACCGCCGTGTAAATGTTCCAGATCTGCTTACTAAGTTCTTTGATTTCGATTCACACGGCAGTGAAGAATTTTCTCACCGCCGTGTAAACACTCCAGTCAGCTTCCTTAATTTTTCTTCTCATGCTTCTGGCCTCCCGTCTCACACGGCGGTGAGATTTGTCTTCACCGCCGTGTAACTTACCTAAAATATTGCCAAAACAACATAAATCTCCATTTAGTGCACCAAATAACATCAAATGACATTTTATCAAAAATTAACACAAATAACAACTTTTAGACTAAAAAGTAATCTCTAAATTCACATCAAAACATTATTTAATTTAAACTTATCACTATTAAATCCCTTTTCCTTTATTAATTCACACATTGGTATACTCATTCACTTTAATTCTAACATTAGCATATAATACTTCTTAACTCATGGCAATATATCCTTAAATACAAAATTTACTAAGTTACCCTTCATAATTAAATTAATTCCTAATATATCTTTAGCACATTAACTTAATTATGCTCAAATGCCAAAATTGTACCCCAATTATATCTAAAACAACTAGGGTATAAATTGGGGCCTTAAAATTCTCTCCCCCTTAAAAGAATTTACTCCTCGAAATTCGTACCTATATGGAATAACTAGGGATACTGTGCTTTCATTGCTGCTTTGGATTCCCAAGTCGCTTCTTCGATCCCATGATATTGCCAAAACACTTTCACTAAGGGAATTTGCTTATTCCGAAGTTGTCTCATTTCTCGGGCTAAAATGGCTTTGGGTTCTTCATCATATGAGTAATCCCAATTGTACTTGTATGTCCTGTATTAGAAGAATATACGACTCATCTGATCGATACCTTCGAAATATTGTTACATGAAATACATCGTGTAGTTTAGGTAGTTCAAGTGGAAGAGCCAATCGATAAGCCACTTGACCAATTCTTTCTAGAATCTCATATAGGCCAATAAATCAAGGATCGAACTTGCCCTTCTTTCCAAATCGGAGTACTTTCGCTAAGGAGACACCTTTAAGAAAACTTTATCCCTGACTTCATATTCAATATCTTTTCTTTTCAAGTTAGCATATGACTTTTATCGGTCACTGGCAGCTTTTAATCGTTGTTAAATAACTCGAACTTTCTCTTTCGTATCCCTTATAATGTCTAGCCCTATCATTTTATGTATATTTTATTATTATATTTTATAATCTTTTACAAAGAACTGAAAGTTTTTCTCTTCTAATCGTTTCCCCATACTAGGGACGGCCGCTGGCACAGTACAGGAGGCCGTCCCTAGGCAAACTCTCATGTTTTTAATTTATAAATTTTATCTTTCAACTTATTCTGTTAGAATTTCTCGTTCTTTTATCTTTTATTTTTATTCACACTTTTGATGCTAACGTGTTTATCCCTATGAGTTATTTTCTGACCATTTGGAGTTGGAGTTTTGAAAGATGGGGGTTGCGTCAGTCTGAGGACTTCCACTCGGGTTATTTCTTTACCCTTATCTTTTATTCATGTTATTATGGAAATGGTTTTAATGTCGTTAAAGGAAAAAAGGCCAAAAGATTTCTAACAGTTAACTTTGGGATTTTCTCGGAAGTTGTGGACCAATGTCCCGTTTTAGCAAATAAAATTGACGCTTCATGAAAAATCACTTTTTGTAATAAAATATGCATGGTAGGACCAATGTCCTCATCCCAATGAATACCCCGTTTTATGCATGTGTCGTACTTTTACAAATGGGAGTTGTATTCCGCTCCTGGTGTTATTGTAATATATTTTTGAATGCCTTATTTTAATTTTTACTTCCATTTATTGCTTTTGACGTGAATAACTGCGCCTTAATTAAGTGCATCGTATGGAAAGTTGGTGAAATAATAAAATTCAAAATTTAATTATAATATTGATCAAGGTATAAATAAATGAGAAGTCCCGAACTCACTCTGGTCTTTGGGGCTCAAGAGACGAGAGGTCTAGGACTTCCAAGACACCTCTTGAGTCTCACCAAAAGACTTAAATATACAAATCCTAGGCTCCAGGGGGTAGAGGCTGAGACCTCCAAGATCTCTCTGGCTAGCCCAAGATGGATATGTATGCGCCGTCTTAAGCTTGACAAGGCTAGACCCTTCCCAATGTTCTATTGGGTGGCGACTCCATGAAACCTCATTGTTGCCCAAAATAGACGCACTTATAAATACCTTACAAGTTCTATGAACCCTTCCTATTCGCCTTAAAGTGGGCCCTCGGGAGGCCACAGGGTTCGGCGCGCGTCATAGTGGCGACTCCGCTGGGGACGTACTCGAGACTTCGATTCGAAAGTATTTTGATTAAAAATTATAATAGAGTTTTAGTTTAAAAATTTCACCTTCTATCAAAACTGCATTGTATCGCATTAGAGCCTTAGATCTATGCTAGTTTGGTCCCTCTTTTAGCCCCGGTGCGTTCCTGAAGCACGACCCTATTTTCACTCAATTTAGGTAAGTGTTAAGGATAATCACCAGCCCATCCTCGTACCATCATGGTATATGAAATGGAGACCCGATCGATCATTACGCTCATGATGAGCTAGACCCGTTGGCAGGGACCATGCTTAGGTAGTGTAACAACCCCTTCCCATACATAGGCGATCCCATCCGGTAAGGAGTGAGATGCCGTATGAGACAAGGTGTCACCAAGCAAAACAAAGCAAACATACATTCATTCACTACATACATACAGAAATACAGGATAATTAAAAACTTAATGGAAACGAAAGCCATAGCTGATCATGCATTAATATAACAAACCATTACAATAATGTTCTGATCAACTAACTGATACAAAATAATATTACATTTACAAAATATAGGTACAAAAGCGGAAGCTGATGCAAACTGTTACATGAGAGTTCTATACAAAAAGAATTATCAACTATTACAAAATTAAGCCCTACACTAAACCCTTCTGTGTTGGCTTGATGGCGGTGACTCTCTCACAGCAAAACTCCT